>CM065724.1:28042516-28132516 GCA_033310375.1 Conus canariensis
GAAAGCAGCAGCGGCGTAGCTTGCTTCCTCACAATGGTGACTCATCTCCACAATGATTCATCTGTATGAGCACAAATTTGGCCTACCCCTAGAGCTACCTTTCTGACGTGAATTTTCTGAGAGAAACAAAGGGAGTAAGTAAAAATAATTTGAAAGAGAGATTTTTCTATAAACAAGAAAGAAAAAGGCAGAAATATGTGGTCAACTTGGGCACCATCTGGAGCTAAACTCAAACGAGTCTTCCTGCTAATGTTGACAGTAGTGGCATTAGTGTCTCTGGCGCTGTATTTCTGGCTTTCCGGTCACCTTCCCTCGGAAACTTTCAAAGAACGATTCTTTTCATCGAGCCGTTCTCTTGTAGTTCCACTGCAGCAGACTTCGAACAATGCAGCTGTGACCCCTGTGCGGAAGACTTTGAACAATTCAGCTGTGACTCTTGTGCAGAAGACTTTGAACAATTCAGCTGTGAGCCTTGCGCAGCAGACTGTGAACAATGCAGCTGTGACCGCTAAGGTAAATCAAAGTACAGCGGATGGTCAGAAATGTGTCCATCCCCCCCTCGACCTCCATGACCCTGGCATCATGCAGCACTATGCCAAAGAACCTCCGGTGAACTGCAGCTCCGCCATGATGGACTGGGTGTACGTCATCAATGGCACACTCCGCATATCACAGGACGCAATACGTCGGTACGGGAATTTCACGTGCGAGTATTCTCCCATCTTCCGCCAAGGTGACTACGCCATTCGCTATGGTGCAAAAGTGAAGCCTTTGTTGAATGGCACGCGGTTGCAGTCGGATTTTTTCCGCGTATCCTGTATTTCTGCCAAAGGCAAAAATTACACATACATCCATGCTTCTGTTGCCTGGAACAGTGTTGTCATGAAACGCCTTCGTGACTACCGCTCTTCAACAAAATCTACAGATCACATGAACAAACACAATTCGCCATCTAAAGCAAATACGGTCGACCATGGTCCATTAAATCTGAGTATTTTAATGCTGCTTGTTTTGACTCAATATCACGAATGGGTTGGCACCGTAACCTACCAAAATCACACAAATATTTCACGGAAAAAATGGGAGCAATAGAACTGGAAAATTACAACATTATGGGTGGCGGTACAGCGTGTGCACTGCTGCCAATGTTGACAGGTAAAAAGAAGGAAGAACTACCAGAGGCCAGGCCGGGTGTAAGCGGGGGGAAGCCAGTCGACAACTACCCCTGGATATGGAAGGAGTTATCCAAAAATGGCTATGTTACGGCTTTTGCTCAGGATAAACCAGGTATTGGAGCATTTCATTACAATATGCGAGGTTTTCAAAATCAACCAACAGATCATTATATACGCCCATTCTACCAGGCAGCAGAAAAAGCACGCCTAAGTAACCCTCCTCTCTGCTGGGGGTCTACTCCACGTCATGTGTATTTCATGAAATGGTTTGGAAGCCTGATGGATATGTACAGAGATTTCCCCAAGTTCTTTTTCGGGCATTACTTAGAAATGAGCCATGATCACACCAACAGAATACAGGCTGCAGATGATGACTTAGTTAAATTTCTACAAGAGATGGAAGTAAAAGGACACCTGAATTCTACTTTGATGATTTTGATGGCTGATCATGGTCCACGATTTGCCCATATCCGGCAAACTGCCCAAGGAATTCTAGAAGGACGGTTACCTTATTTCGCTTTTCGGTTTCCTCCATGGGTCCACAAACGTCACCCTGAGATCATCAAAAACATGCGCATTAACACTAAAAGACTGACCACTCCACTGGACATCCACGCCACCTTCCAAGACATTCTGAACTATTCTACCGATACAAAGGATGCAAACATACGAAACAGAGCCATTAGCCTCTTTAAAGAAATTCCCAAAGAACGCACGTGCACTGATGCTGCAATCACTCCTCACTGGTGTGCCTGTTTGGTGTGGCAACCTGTCAACCGTTCAGACCCCCTGGTCAGAAAGGCTGTGGAAGCAGCAATTAATGCAATTAACAGTTACACACAGTCTTTTCGGACCAAGTGTGCAAAGCTAACTTTGCAGAAAATCACTGACAGTGTTCTTTACGAGCCGAGCTCAGAGGATCGCGCCGCTGAACTCAGATGGGTGAAATTCGATAAACGCAGTTCCCTTCCCTTCCAGGATAAGGTCAGGTACCGGGTGTCATTCAAACGCTGCCAGGAGAGGGTCACTATGAGGTCACGTGCGAGTTAAACGTCAAGTCCAAAACGTTCAGCGTCACAGAAGGCCAGATTAGCAGAATCAATAAATATGGATCTCAACCTGCCTGCGTTATGAAGACTAAACCACACCTTCGACCATATTGTTACTGTGTTAAATGATACATTCAAAAGAAGAAGAAAAAGAAGACGAAGAAGAAGGACAAGGAGGAGGAGGAGGAGACAAAAAAACAGCAACGAAGAAGAGTAAGCGTAGTAATAAAACACAACACACACACACACACACACACACACACACACACACACACACACACACACACACACACGTGTGTTTGCAATAAATATTTCACTGCATCTTTTAAAAAGTAAATTATAACACAAGCACATCAAGGAAGAAGAAAGAGAAAACAGGGAAAGGGGGAGAGGGAGTGGGTGGATGAAGAAGGGGAGGAGGGAGCACGAAGGGAAGGTGAGGATTTAAGATTATCATCACCTGCGTAATAATGATAATAATTACAATAACAGCATCACAATAACAACAAACAATACCTACAACAATGACTAAACCACATAACCATAAAGTTAATAAGAAAAGAAGATAAAAAAAGACGGCGAAAAAGTATGTGGAAATGGACATGGAGCATACAACACTTCGACCTAGTCTTACAATAATTGATTTCACACACACACACACACACACACACACACACACACACACACACACACACACACACACACACACACATATATATATATATATATATAGTTTTTGATTGGTTCAGATTTCCATAATCAGGCGCCGCTCCACCAAGGAAAATGTTCAAGAAGACAATGCTCACAATAGTCAGCATACACGTAAAGGAAATCATAACACTTTTCTTTACGACCAAATTTTGAAAAGTAATCTGACTTGCGAAAATTTTTCGTTATAGTTCATACGTTCACAATCCTTTAGATCTTGAGTGAAGCATATACCTAGTTTATTGCATCTAGGAGGATTCCATGCCATTTTTAAGTGAGGAAAGTAAGTTACATTTTTTCATGCTTCTTAACCATACTGTCTGTGTTTTACCACTGTTCATATGCAGACCTGACATTCGGCCGAAGCGCGTCAAGTAGAAGTATCGTTTTTTTTCAAATGAAGTTTTATCTCCTGCATTAAATAGCTGAATATCATCGGCAAACTGAGAAATTTTGTGTTCATTGTCACCGATATAAATCCCTTCAATCAATGCTCCTTTCTTGATCAATATTGCCAACATTTCCGTCCAGAGAATAAACAAATATGGAAAAGTGGGCTCTCTCTCTCCTCTGCATCCTCATTCTACCTGAAACCACAAGGAAATGTTTCCATTAACAATAATCCTTGACTTTATATTTTTGTACAAACGTTTCAATCTATTGACGAATACTCTCTCCAAGCCCATATCCTCTCAAGACTTCAAATATAAACTTCCAACTTAAAGCATCGAAAGCGTTTTTTTCAAAATCATGCTTAGTAGTAAACCTGGAAGATTCATTGCAACTAAATAAGTAATTAAATCGTGTATTAATCTCAAGTTGTCGCTTATGTATCTGTTGGCCAAGAAACCAGATTGCTGTTCATTTATCAACTGTGATAAAACCTTTTTTTTTTTTTAAAAATATCTGTTTGAAATGCATGAAGAACCTATGTTATAGACAACATTCAGGAGAGATATAGGGCGCCAGTTCTGAATATAGTCTTTCGGTTTATCATCTTTGGGAATGCAAGTGATCAATCCTTTTTGTGTTGTGGACAGCTTTCCATCCTTGTATTCCTCATTTAAAATTCTCACTACAAAAGGCACTCACTCACTCACTCACTCACTCACTCTCTCTCTCTCTCTCTCTCTCTCTCTCTCTCTCTCTCTCTCTCTCTCTCTCTCTCTCTTCTCTCTCCTGTATCCCACTCTCCCTTGCACGCCGTTTACTACATGGCGATAGATCGATTAACCGTTTGATTTGAACTGATTTTTTGTTTACTTTATTTTGTTGAGTTGTTTGTTTATTTTGCTAAACATAGACTGTAAATCACTGTCTTGTTTTTATAAACTTGATTGATTTGGATTGAATAGTCGGTTTGAAATGGTTGACTATATGTCTAATGTAAACAGGAATAATTACTCATGATCGATGGTTTGTTTGTTCGTTTGTTTTTGGAACGGCAGCGAAGTTATAATTATTGAATCTCTCCTTGCCTGTTCGGGATTGGACCACCTGATTGACGATAATAGACAAACTAAGATAGGAGTAGATTACAATTGATCTCTCTCTCTCTCTCTCTCTCTCTCTCTCTCTCTCTCTCTCTCTCTCTCTCTCTCTCTCTTTCATAGATAATCGAAAGAATATTCCATAACATTAGTTGATAGGGTATAGAGGTGTTGAACGTAGAGGATAGGGGGAGAAGGTGTGAAGAGATTTTACCATGTTTTGTTGTCTGACAAAGTAGATGTTGTTGTTGTAGTTGTTGTTGCTGTTTTTTTCAGAACAGGTAATAACTGTAGAAGAAATGTCTGTTTTAAACCCAGTAAAGGAAATCCAAACTTGAACACACACACACCCACCCACCCCCCCACCCACCCCCCCACACACACTTAAAATACGCAGACGCCTTACATTGTTTTAGGACTGTAATATTTATTCATGTCTTACGTTTTCGCTTAAATGATTATTACAGAATGATTGTGTCAGCGCACCATACATCAGGTCACCAAAAAACCCAGACATTATTGTATCAAACGCACAAACATTAAAGCAAACGAGTGAATGTCCATCATTAGCACTGCAGCTCAGCATACAGAACTGCCTGGCGAGTGTGGAAAAAGTTGACGTGATCTTGAATGTAAAAAAAAGGAAGATGAGAAGAATGGAAGAAGAAAAAAAAGGGCCAGTCCCTTTAGGCTCTCTGAGTCCTAAAAAAAAGGAAGGGGAAGGGAAAAAGAAAAAAAAAAAAGACACACACACACACACACACACACACACACACACACACTCTCTCTCTCTCTCTCTCTCTCTCTCTCTCTCTCTCTCACACACACACACGCACATACACACATATGCACCCGCGCGAGTGCGCGCACGCACACTTTTTTTTTTTTTTTTTGCTCTTAATTCTATGAATACTTTATTACCCTTATGTTGATTTAATTGTATCCATTTGTTAGAATGAAGTTATCACAGCAGAATGAAAGTGTCAGTACACCACACATCAGTACATAAAAAACCCCCAGACATTTTGTATCATTCTCCTACACACTAAAACTATCAAACAATTGTCCATCGGTAATGTACACACAGATTTGCATGGTGAGCTTGAGTCAAGAAAGAAAGGAAAAAAAGAAGAAGAAGAAGAAGAAAAAAAAAAAAAAAAAAGACCGCCTTAAAAAGAAAAGGGAAAAAAAAGGAAAAAAAAAGGGGAAAAAAAAAAAAAAAAAAAACGAAAAAAAAAAGAAAAGGAAGTAAAGGCGGGGGTGGTGGTGGGAAAAAAAAAGAAAAAAAAAGAAAAAAATGTCTGTTTTACACCAGCTTCTTGGGACCGCTTGATATTTTTGTGTGTAGACAAATTGAGATATATCCCTTGTGATTTCCCTTGTGCCTTGGTACCGCTAGAAAAAGTAAGACGCCATTGGGAAATCCTTCTTTCCTCACCCTACTCCTTCTTTCCTCCACCCACTCCCCTTTCCCTACCCCCTACTCTTCTTTCCTCCACCCTACTCCTTCTTTCCTCCACCCACTCTTCTTCCTCCACCCTACTCCTTCTTTCCTCCACCCTACTCTTCTTTCTCCACCCTACTTCTTCTTTCCTCCACCCTACTTCTTCTTTCCTCCACCCTACTCTTCTTTCCTCCACCCTACTCTTCTTTCCTCCACCCTACTCTTCTTCTCCACCCTACTCTTCTTTCCTCCACCTACTCCTTCTTTCCTCCACCCTACTCCTTCTTTCCTCCACCCTACTCCTTCTTTCCTCCACCCTACTCCTTCTTTCCTCCACCCTACTCCTTCTTTCCTCCACCCTACTCTTCTTTCCTCCACCCTACTTCTTCTTTCCTCCACCCTACTCCTTCTTTCCTCCACCCTACTCTTCTTTCCTCCACCCTACTCTTCTTTCCTCCACCCTACTCCTTCTTTCCTCCACCCTACTCCTTCTTTCCTCCACCCTACTCCTTCTTTCTCCACCCTACTTCTTCTTTCCTCCACCCTACTCTTCTTTCCTCCACCCTACTCTTCTTTCCTCCACCCTACTCCTTCTTTCCTCCACCCTACTCTTCTTTCCTCCACCCTACTCTTCTTTCCTCCACCCTACTCTTCTTTCCTCCACCCTACTCCTTCTTTCCTCCACCCTACTTCTTCTTTCCTCCACCCTACTCTTCTTTCCTCCACCCTACTCCTTCTTTCCTCCACCCTACTCCTTCTTTCCTCCACCCTACTCTTCTTTCCTCCACCCTACTTCCTTCTTTCCTCCACCTACTCCTTCTTTCCTCCACCCTACTCTTCTTTCCTCCACCCTACTCCTTCTTTCCTCCACCCTACTCCTTCTTTCCTCCACCCTACTCTTCTTTCCTCCACCCTACTCTTCTTTCCTCCACCCTACTTCTTCTTTCCTCCACCCTACTCCTTCTTTCCTCCACCCACTCCTTCTTTCCTCCACCCTACTCTTCTTTCCTCCACCCTACTCCTTCTTTCCTCCACCCTACTCTCTTCTCCTATCTTCTTCCTCCACCCTATTTCCTTCTTTCCTCCACCCTACTCCTTCTTTCCTCCACCCTACTCCTTCTTTCCTCCACCCTACTCTTCTTTCCTCCACCCTACTCCTTCTTTCCTCCACCCTACTCCTTCTTTCCTCCACCCTACTCCTTCTTTCCTCCACCCTACTCCTTCTTTCCTCCACCCTACTCCTTCTTTCCTCCACCCTACTCCTTCTTTCCTCCACCCTACTCTTCTTTCCTCCACCCTACTCTTCTTTCCTTTCTTCTTTCCCACCCTACTTCTTCTTTCCTCCACCCTACTCCTTCTTTCCTCCACCCTACTCCTTCTTTCCTCCACCCTACTCCTTCTTTCCTCCACCCTACTTCTTCTTTCCTCCACCCTACTCCTTCTTTCCTCCACCCTACTCCTTCTTTCCTCCACCCTACTCCTTCTTTCCTCCACCCTACTCTTCTTTCCTCCACCCTACTCCTTCTTTCCTCCACCCTACTCCTTCTTTCCTCCACCCTACTCCTTCTTTCCTCCACCCTACTCTTCTTTCCTCCACCCTACTTCTTCTTTCCTCCACCCTACTTCTTCCACTGTTCTCAACCCCCACCCCGCCTCCCTTCCAAGCATTTCTTTTTTTTTTTCTGACTCGTTGTGAGAGATTGATCACATGTAAAATCACGACTTGATCGGTTGATAGGTGTTCACATAAACTCTCTCTCTCTCTCTCTCTCTCTCTCTCTCTCTCTCTCTCTCTCTCTCTCTCTCACATTGCATTTCTACCAATATCGATCTCACAATGACAACGGTTTAATCTGCCCACTGTGTAAAAACAGTAAAGAGGATGAGGTCCATTTTGTTTTGTGTCGCCCAGCACTGAGTAGCTTAAGACAGCAATATAGTCCTGCAAAATTTCATAAATTTCCAAACCTGTTTCGATTAAGTTTACTTTTGGCATGCAAACATGATAGAACCATCAGAAATCTATCAATTTTCTTGTATAAAGCGTTTCAGCTACGTCAAGTTGCTATCTCGTAAAACGTTATCTTTAACCTTATCATTTGTATATATAAAAGAAAACATTGTGTGAAATGATTGTTCAATTACTCCCCATCATGAGGGGCAATGGCCTATATATGATTAAAACATCTGAATCTGAATCTCTCACAGAGGTTGGGGGGGGGTGGGGGGGGGGGGGGGGGGGGGGGGGGGGGGGAGACGATAGAATCAATCTGTACAGTGGTCGAGCGGTATGACAAATTATATCTTTTGTTTCAGAATGGACATGCGGTGGGGTTTTTTCTTTTTTGTGAGGGCGTGTAGCTGTAACTCAAGGTGAAATGTTATTCATTGCTACTTCCTGAATAAACATGAAACTGTCAACAGTTTATTTGCTTGGTTTATCACTAGCCAGATCATTTTTTGTTCACCTTTTTATGAAATGTGTTTTTAACTGATGAACAGACTGGGTGACCTGTGCATTTGATGACCCCAGTCTTTGTTTGGGTGTTTGTTTTTGTTTTTCTTTCAGTTGATACTTCACCTCCATTACTGGCCAAGTACTGTTGAAGGGATTCAGATATCAGACTGAATTTTGTTCTGTTATATTGTCAAATCTTAAATGCATGTATATGCCATTCAAATTTTAGAGGAGCACGCAGCTTTGTATTATGTACCCATGAAACGCTCTATTATGATGTCATATTTATCATTCAGTTGTCCATTTCAAAGGTTTTTGAAGGAATATGCACAAACAGGATAAAAGAAGCCTACCTTTGATGATAGTTACCATCTGCACGTAGATGGAAGGCTTTGTCAATTAATGGACCGAAAACTATCTTTTGTTTCTGATTTCTGTCCGTTCTAAATGTTTTGAACAGGAATTTTGTGAAAAGATCTGAACGTTATGACATGACAATGCTCATAGAGACACTTCTTCTGCCGTGAAATAACGATCGCCACCGGCACCGGAAGTTCGTTTCTTTTCATTTTTCCCTCAAAATTGTACTGTATTTTGTAAATCATATGAGTTTATTTCTAAATGAAAACCACATCTAAAAAACTATAGACAGCTTATGTGGCAGCACCCCCTTTCAATTAGTAACATTTTTGTCGTCAGTGTCGTTAGTTACCTGAGTATGTTACGACCAAATCGTGTAAGCTTGGACGCTTCTGATTCCATGTCTAGTTTAATTCTTTTATTTGCAGTTGTTTTGATAAAGAAAGTTAACACCAACCATAGATGATATTACGATTTCCGTCCTTGAAGTGTTAAGGATCGGAAGACATGCACAAACGAAGAAATGTATTTCATTATCTAAAACAGAAAAGATACACCATCTATTGCCTCCGAGATACTCATTTTCACTATAAAACAGAAAAAAAAATCTGAATGGGGATTTGAATGTTTCTTTGCATCTTATCGATCAAATGCAAGAGGAGCAGCTTTTTTTTTAATTACTTCTTCGAATCTGAAATAAATAACATAGACCGAGACAAAGACGGTAATTTCATAATTATATCCTCCTGTACGATGGAGACAAAATTACTCTTAGTTAATGTTTATGACCCAAATAAGGAGGATCCTCCTTTTTTTTTTTTTTTTTTTATAAAGTCTTAACAGACAAACTTAAGAATTATAAGAGTTACATTATCATTGTGGTTAGTGATGGAATATTGCGATGGATCCACACATTGATTGTTGTAATCATACACGAGTCAATAATCCGAAGGCTGGAGTAGAAGTACAAAAATGATTGAGGAAAGCAGATTATCTGATGTTTGGAGAGAAAACAACCCCGAATGCAGGCGTTATACTTTGAGAATGTCAACTCCTCTAAAGCAAAGCAGACTCAACTATTCTCTGATGTCAGAGTCTCTTTTTTGACATTTTAAATGATATTCTTCGAGGACACGGTTCTGATCACTCAATGGTAATAATAGCCCTAAAATTTGACATAAACGAAAAAGTTCATAATTTTTGAAAGTTTAGCTGTTCTTTGCTTAGGGATTGTGTGTGTGTGTGTGTGTGTGTGTGTGTGTGTGTGTGTTGTGTGTGTGTGTGTGTGTGTGTGTGTGTGTGAAACAAAAGAAGCAGCAGAAAATACTTCAGATGTTTTGAATTTTGATGTCCCTCTTTCTTCACCTGAAGCTGTTCACATTCTCACAAGTTCAATCTGGAACATGATACAGAAACAATACCTCGAAGATTCAGCTTGGAAGCATAGATGAGATATGACTAATCCAATAAGAAAATGTTGTAAACACCCCCCCCCCCCCTCCCCGCTCCAGGGCCTATCCCAAACGGTAATCTTTTACTTACATTGGCTGCGGGTTAATGGATGGCTAGGCAGATACTTTAAACCGGCGCCTGTTTGTGCATGTGGTCAGATTCTTGATTTTCCTCATTATTATTTGACTTCACTAGTACAAGAACTCACTTTCAGCCTCTTCATGTTAAGGTCAAGTCCCTTACCTCCCGCTGACAATGTCAAGTGTGTTCAATCCCAGTTATGAGACTGGATGGAATCTGGTGATGTGAATATAGCTCCAGTTATCATTTGTTGCAGCCCACTGTAAATGAACACTTTCTAGCGTTCTGAAATGTTGACCATATTGACTCATCATTGGCTAATACTGGCTTCCATTATTTTCCTTTATATCTTTTCAAGCGCCTTTTTATTGGAATTCTTCCTTCGCCATATAATTTCACATAGGGTTCTGTTTATTGTAATCAAAATCTTCTTAGGCAGACCAAATATAAACTGACTTAACATAAAACATTTCATTATTACTATTTTCCAGTTTTCTCCTAACTCTCTCTTGCTCCAGGTTTATATATGAAAACCATTGGTTTATGCACTGGTGATTCTCCTTGCAAGGACACAAAGTCCTCTTTCTTGACGATATGAAAGTTCTGTTATTAGAACCCAGCCGACCACACAGATTTTAGCAGGCTGTCTCCATTTGGGGAAAAGTCCATTTTTGAAAGAAAAAAGGCAGAGAGACAATAATTAAACATTCACCCCCAGTTAGCTTTGCAACGGGTATCTTGTTTATACAGAGACGAGCAATTCTCAGCCTTGATGTGGGGCCAGTCTGAAAAGGTTTTACCTATCATGGGTGCTAGCAGTCAAAATGATGTCTGTAAGTCTTTTTTATTTATTTTTATTTTTTGTTTATTTAATTTCTTTATTTAAAGAAGGTGATTTTTATCCAGCCATCGGTAATCAGAATATCCGACACAAATTTGCGCCCGGAAATCCTTTTTACAAATTCCCGATGACAGGTTTTTTTCATTTTTTAAAAATTGCATTGCATAATTAGCTTGTACAACTCAGCAACAAAATGCCCTAGTTATTGTACGCAAAATGGAGCCAATAGTATGTACGTAGTGATCTGTCTTTAACAGGCATGATATTCGTACAATTAGTTTATCAAGTGACTGAATGAACTTTGTTTTGTTTTCTTTTTTTTATGTATGAACTATTTTTCAAGCATGAATAGTTACTTGCTCAAATCTTTTCCTGTGATGTATATATTAAATGAATCACCGTAGACCATCCTAGACACAAAGTCTCATTTTTAACATTAATAAAATTCAGACTGATCTTACGGTTTGATAATGCTCTACAGCCGTATCATGGTGCCTCCATTTCTTGATGTTTACTATTCCTTGTATGTCACAGCGGTATGAAAAGAGTTTTCTTTTTTAAGTGCCAGATTTAAAGATAAATCAGAAGAACAGCACGTGCGCGCGCGCGCGCGCGCGCGCGTGTGTGTGTGTGTGTGTGTGTAGGAAGGCTGTCACATTTTTATGTGCATAATAAAGTACATGCATCTTATTTATAATTGTGCCATAACATTCCAATATATAAATTGATACTCCATTTTTCTTTGACCATGTAAACTGCTTACATTCAGTTGATCACTCCCTTTTTTCTTATTTATTAACATAACAGTATGTTTTGTGTGTGTGTTTTGAAGTGCATTTATTTGAAATCCGATTGTGACCGTTACATTTGAATGACTAGAAACTAAAATATCTTTTATCTTTCGCCCATGAGCGTGGCTGATCTACAGTCCATGACCTCTGCGGATCATATAACTTTAATATTATTCTCTCTGTCTGTCTGTCTTTCTGTCATGTATGTGTGTGTGTGTGTGTGTGTGTGTGTGTGTGTGTGTGTGTGTGTGTGTGTGTGTGTGTGTGTGTGTGTATGCATGCTCAAAAATATCATTTTTTTAGTCAGTCATGAAGTATTCAATCTCATTGTGTCACTGAATAATATTGTAGTAAACTGAAACTCCTCGTCCTTTGACCTGGTATTCCATATTTTTGTTTTGGGGTTCAACTTCAGCGAGACAGGTTAATGTCTGTCTGTCTGTTTATCTGTCTGTCTGTCTGTCTGGCTGTGTGTATGTGTGTCTGTATGTCTGTCTCTTAGAGTAAAGTGGGTTTAATCATTATTTCTGGTTGTGGGAACATTCGTCTCAGGCTACATGGATACGATGTTATTGAAACAAATGTCTGTCCCTCCTTTTCATGATTCAATGTTTACTATGCTGAATTTGCATGCAGAATCACGTTTTGAGGTGATCGAAGATTAAAGAGTTGTAATACAAGGATACCATCGGAATGCATCTCACACTTCTATAACTTTAGTCTGCGTGTCTGCGAGTCTGCGCTTTCATCTGTCTGTCTATCTAATCGTCTGTCCTGTCTGATTTCTGACTCTCTCTTCTCTCTCGTTTTCTCTCTCTCTCCCCCCCCCCCCCCCCCCCCTCACTCTCTCGATCTGTGTGAGCGCGCGCGTGTGTGTGCACACCGGTTTGTTTACGTTGCAAAAAACAAACTTACAAGCAGAAATATAATTCAGGAACTCAACACCCCGGAGAATTAAAATACAAGAACTAAGTTCAGCGTGAAATGGATAATGACGTTCGATTTTGAAAACTCATAAACAAACCATGAAAGGGTTCTATATTTCTTATCAAAAAAAAAAAAAAAAAAAAAGAAAAAAAAAAGAAAAGTAAAAAGCGAGGGACGTAAAAGAGAAAATTTAAGTTACAAGCACACCCCTTTTTCCCCAATGGTAAAAATTACAAATCCTCTGGATTTAGGTATTTGGAAGGGCAAAACAGGTTAAAAACAAACATTTTGGTTAAAAACTAGGACTTACGCTTGGTTACAATTACATGACGCATATCGCTCAGCTCAGTTTGCAATGCCTGGTCATCAAAAGCAACGTCTGCTCTTAAACTAGCAGCTTAAGCTTCGTGACAAAGCTTTAAATTATTGCGGATTGTTTGGGATGGGGTGTGAGATTTGGGGTTTTGAGACATCTGATATTACAGATCAGATTGTACTTGAAATTTTACAGACTACAATAGAAACTACCTATAAGAAAATCGAATAAAAGAAAATTCGCTTTTAAGAGAGCAAAATGGCCCCTCCCTCCACCCCCCACCCCAAACCCGACACTGGCGTTTCTTGTATGAATTATACACCTCAGGTGTAAGAAACTTGACTGTGAGAAAATCTCACCGTAGAAGAAATTCCCGTGCCAGGATATGACTGACCTTGGCTGTATAGCAAACCTCGTTTGTACGAAAGTTTTCTCTGCCAGACTACCTGTATAACAAAGCAGAATTACCTACCGGAAAACACGAGCACTCACTCGCCTTCGGTCATGGTTTCTCTGGGTTAACGTTGTGTTTATCTATCTATCTATCTATCTACACACACACACACACACACACACACACACACACACACACACACACACACACACACACACACATATGTAGTGGTTATAACGTGTTACACCGCCCGCGATTTTTTCGTACACTATGTCGATTTAAAAGGGTATCTGCATTATCTAGTCGACGACGTGACGAATCTACCTGTACCGGATGTCACCCTGACTGAAAACGAGAAGGTACAACAGGGAAACAGGCACTGAGATCACAACACCACACACACACCCACTGACAACAACCACACAGAACAACAAAACACGCACAGACACACACACACACACACACACACACCACACAACAACACACACACACACCACACACACACACACACACAACCACACACACACACACACACACACACACACACACACACCCACACACACACACACACACACACACACACAAAAACACACACAACACACACACACACACACACACACACACACACACACACACAACACAACCGATTTTACTGTACTATTACACATAAAGTTAATGTCTCCAGTTTCGTCTTTGGGTGACTGATCTTTCTTAGCAAGGCGATCTTTCTTGTCGAAACGATCGTTCCCTTTCTTTTTGGTGCAGCACAGTCGAAACGACGGAGGATTAAAATCGTTAAAACCTTCTTCTGAAGAGAAACATTTAAATAATGAATGCCGTTGAACACAACAACCTTCTTAGAAAAAACAACAACAAGAAAACAGAAAGACAGAAAAAAGGACAAGAAGAAATACAGAAAGAAAGAGTAAAGACACATCTTGTTGAGGAATTGAATTTCAGTAAAGTATACGTCTTGAATGACAAGGAGAAACAGAGCTAAGTTCCCGAGCTACACATACATGCAGAGACAGATGTGGGGCTCAAAGCATGACAACGTTTGACAAGACTCTCTCGGCAGTATTCAATCGTGCTAGGTTGCATGGCTGATCGTAGAATTTTATTGTGCACTTTATTGTGCCTTCTCTCTCTCTCTCTCTCTCTCTCTCTCCTCTCTCTCTCTCTCTCTCTCTCTCTCTTGTCAGTCACTGATGCGCCCGTCCCGTCCATACCCGTTCTCGTTCCACGCCCTGAACTGCTCAGTCTGCTCTGCCGAAGTTGGCCGACTTGGGTTCCGGGTTCGGCTCCACGTCTCCATAATGAAAAGCACACCGTCTCTCCCCCCAAAAAAACAAAACAAAACAAAACAAACACAAAAAAGGCAAGAAGGAGCCACAGGTCACCCTGAACGAGGGAGGGGCAGAAGGCATGACTCCAAGAGAAGCCACTGACAAACGTTCCAGTCTTGACTCGCTCTCTGTCTCTGAGCATAAACTAAAACATGGAAACGCTCTGACTTGCGACCTGTGCGAACCGTAACACAGTTCATGCCCCCTCAGGATCAGGATCAGGACTTGTACATTGCTGGAACTTTCCTAGGTTATAATTGCAACAGAAAAAGAGAGAGTAGCCCATATTCCAAGGTTTCTTTTTTTTTTTTTTTTTGCTAAAGCCTCTTCAGGTAATTAAAAACTTATTTTAAAATTTTGGTGTACTTCCTTTTCAAAAACGTTCCTATCCAATGAAACTGATGCCCCAACGGCCATCCACGAGTTCAGCTCAATGGGACCCTGTTGCGGCGCTGCACCCACCTAGGGTATCTTATTCTAAGATTGACCTGTACGGTTAAAAACATTTTTGTTGCAATTTAGTGCAAAGATGGCAACATAGTGACTCCGCTGATTGCTGCAGAGAACGCTGCCACAGAGCCTGCCTAGACGACTAGCTCGTTCAGTTCATTCCAGTCCATGACGGTCTGCACGAAGAAGAAGGAGCGCTGATACTGCTTGGTGCTTGATTCTGGGACTACATATCCATGGCTGTTGATTGATGTGAATTTTGTGACGATGTTGTTTGTCACGAAGCCATGAAACATTTTTGGACGGATTTTTCTCTTTTCTTTTTTCATTGGTGTTAAAAATTTCTCTGGGCGCTGTGCTTGAAGAAGTCCTTCAATGATCTTTTAGAAGGTGACTAGTCTTTGTTGTTTCCTGCGCACTTGGAGGCGTGGTAATTGAAGTTCAGTCAGCATTCGCGTGACGCAACCCGCGTCTCTGGACCTGTAGTCACGCTTAATGAATCTCTTTTGCGGCTTTTCTTTGGATGCGCTCAAGCTTTTCCTGGTCCTTTGCCAAGTACGGGTCCCACACAGTAGCTCCGTAATCCAGGGCTGCGCGGGTCAGGGAGAGGTATACCAAGCGACGACATTCTGGGGTGCAGCTGCCAAGATTATGACGTAGAAAACCAAGTGTGGAGCTCGCTTTTTTGCAAATCTTTGCCACATGCTTTGACCATTTCAAATCTGTGGATAGTTCAACACGGAGATATGGGTTTTGTTCCACATGTTTGAGGATCTCATCTTTCAATCTAGAAAAAAAGAGGACTGGTTCTTGGACTCTGTGGAGTTTGTTGAGGTCGTCTTGCAGGGAGATGTGATTTTGCAGTGAGTGAACTTTCCGGTTTAAGAGGCAGTCGTCTGCGAATAGGCGCACTGTTGAATTCACGGTACCAGGGAGGTCATTTATATGGCACAAGAAGAGCAATGGGCCTAATACCGTGCCTTGTGGGACGCCTGACTTCACCGTTGTCTTTTCTGAACTTTCCCTTTCCAGGACGACTTTCACAGTTCTCTTAGTCAGGAAGCTGCTAATCCACTGCAGAACAGGGCCTTTAATTCCGTAGTGTTCGAGCTTGTGTAAGAGCTTGGCATGGGGTACAGTATCAAATGCCTTGCTGAAGTCGAGAATGATGACATCTGACTGAATTCTGGAGTTGTGTGTCTTGAGGAGGTCATCCATGGTGTTATGTAACTGGGTCTCGCAAGAGAATCCAGATCTGGAACCGTTGTTTCTGTCGGTCGGGATGTCGTATTTCTCCAAGTGCTCTGCATATGACGGCAGACGATGTGCTCCAGTAGTTTGCAGGCTACGAATGTCAGTGACACTGACCTGCAGTTTTCCGCTCTATTTCTATCTCCCTTTTTAAAGACGCTGGTAATATTTGCTGTGAGCCAGTCAGCTGGGAGTGATCCAGTATGTAGGGAATGGTTAAAGATGCATGTCAGAGGTGCCACCAGGATTTTCGCGCAGTTCTTTAATATTCTGCTGGGTATCCCATCTGGACCACAGGCTTTGGATGCATTGAGATTCCGCAGAAGTTTTTCTACACCATCTTCTCTGATGATGAGATCATTTATTTGAGGGTGCGGTGAATCTTTCATTGGTGGCGGTGGAGAGCCATCATCTTGAGTGAATACTGAACAGAACTGCTTCCCGAGGATTTTGGCCTATGACGCGCTGTCACTGACAAGACTGGTGCCGTCCTTGAGAGGTGATACGCCGGTGTTGTCTTGTCTTCTGGCTCGCACATACCTCCAAAAGGATTTGCTGTTGTTTTCTTTCATTCCCTTTTCGAACGTGTGATTAATGTACTGCTGTTCAGCTTTACGCATGGCCCGTCGATAAAATGGATTCGTTACTGGTTGAAGTCAGTGCAGATGGATGACAATAAGATACCTTGCAAAGCATACAGTACGTTGTTTGACTCCTTCTGGCAAAAACCTGTAGTTGGTCCAATTTTTGTTTTTCTGCGCTTTTCTCTGGAGTCTGTTTTTCCGCTTGATGAGTTTCCGGATATTTCCGTTCAGCCATGGGAGGTCGTTTCTACTACGTCTCAGAACTGACTTTATATACTTCTCAGTAGCAGACATAACTGCTTCTTTGAAAGACTCCCACATGCTATCTACATCTGCTCCGTATTTCCTCATGGCGGCAATTTTCCCCTCTAGTGGACTGAGATCTTTGTTGATTTCTTCCCAGTTGGCTTTTCTTTCAGTCTATGGGGTTGAGTGTCAAAGTGGGCTACCACTGTGTCGTGATCAGAACACCCTGGGATGGTAGTTGAGTGCTTGGTTAGTGACGGGTTTGAAACGAAGACGAGCTCGAGCGTGTTCTTCATTCTTGTTGGCTGATCGTGGATCTGAGTAAAGTGAGCATCTATCGTTATGTCCACGAGCCTCTCCTCAACTTCTCTGTCGGATGCACCTGGTCTAACTGTGTTGTGTTCCCAGTCAACATCGGGGCAGCTGAATTCAATGCTTGTTTATATGTATCGAGGAATTTTCTTCTCTACACGTATTAGCGATGCATAGACCTAAGAAGAAGGGACAAATGCACTTTAATCCGCATTATGAAAAAGTAAGATAAACTCAGTAGCACTTGCTTTGAGTTATTTATTAAGTCATTTGACAATCAAGTGTAGCCAGTGTTTCAGTATGGTTCTGAGTTATGGGGCTTGGATAAAGCTGCAATCAACCGTGAATCGGTTAATACATTTGCCCTCAAGAAATCTTGGGTATCGACAGACGAACTCATTACGATCTCGTTTATGGCGAGGCAAATAGACATCCAGTATATATTGATTCAGCGATAAAATGGATTCGTTATTGGTTGAAGTTAGTGCAGATGGATGACAATAAGATACCTTGCAAAGCATACAGTACGTTGTTTGACTCAGATACGAGAGGTAAGGAAAACTGGGTAGCTGAAATACGGCTCTGCTTGTTTGAATATGGATTTGGTTTTGTTTGGTTAAATCAAGCTGTTGGTAATGCTGCTGATTTTATGCATGTTTTTCGCCAGAGGTTAACTGACTGCAGTGGGCAGAAGTGGTCCGATCACATTCAAAACAGTGAACGGTTTACGTTTCAGAGAAATTTTTGCGGTCATCCTGATCTCAAACCTTACTTAAAGCTTCATATGGAAGAAACATTTGAAACATGTAACGACCAGAATCAGACTTGGAATATCAGGGTTAGCATTCATCATTACAGATATAGATGTTTCAGTGACTCAGATTTAATCTGTCAATAAAGTGAAAAAAATCGCAAGAAGATGAGATCCACTTTGTCCTTTGCTGCCCAGTTCTGAAGACAGTTCATGAAATGTTTATTAATCCCAAATACTTCAGACAGCCTTCTTTATTCAAACTGTACCGGCACATGTCTTCAGCTTCCACAAAAGTCCTTCGAAATTTCACCTTATTTCTGTACAAAGCATTTAAACGTAGAGAAACAGTTATGTCATAAATTTTTTAAAAAAAAAACAGTAATGTGAGTGCAGACTTTGTCTGTAATCTATATATTTTGCTTTCTGTTGTTTTCATGTACCAGCCATACGGGGCCAAGGCCTATAAATCAATGAAATATCTGAATCTCTCTCTCTCTCTCTCTCTCTCTCTCTCTCTCTCTCTCTCCTCTCTCAGAGGTGCAAGTGGGGAAAAGGTCACCAATCCTGAAACTAAGTTGTGGCCATCCCACCGATCCTGAAGTTTGGCGTCCATTCCACCAATCATGAAATTTATCACGATATGAGATGGGTCCGGGAACACACACACACACACACACACACACACACACACACACACACACACACACACATATATATATATATATATATATATTCCAGTGAAATGAAAAGTCTCACACACACACACACACACACACACACCACACACACACGCGCGCGCGCGCGCGGCGCACACACACATGCACGCACGCACGTATGCACACACTCACAAGAAAGAAAGAGAGAGAGAAAGAAAGAAAATCACTGCTTTGACCTTGTCGATAAATTCCACACACACACACACACACACACACACACACACACACCACGGCATGCACGCACATACAAAAGAAAAAAAAAGGGAAAGAAAGAAAGAAAATCACGGCTTTGATCTTGTCGATAAATTTATTGTTGTAGAAAAATCACAATGCCACTCATCTAATTTTCGGCCACGTGGCCTTTTTCAAGAGAAAAAACAAAAACAATCCAACTACGTGATGTCCATCTTTGGCAACTGGTCAGAGCAAAGAATTGACGTCATAAATATAATGCGCAAGTTCTGACATCATAATATGTGATGTCATCAACAAGGAAAGGAAAAAAAAAAAAAAAAGGGGGGGGGGGAGGGGGGTGAAAGGGGGGGGGGGTGCAAGTTGTGTGTGGGTGTGTGCGTGCGTGCGCGCGCGCGCGCGCGCGTGTGTGTGTGTGTGTGGGGGGGTGGGGGGGGTAGTTATACTGTAACCAATGTACGTCAAAAACATAACAATACGCTCCATAAATCACAATGAAAATGAAACCATAGAATAATGTGACCATAGTCCTGTCTGTGACTGTGCATGGCGTACAAGAACTGTCATATGAATATATATATATATATATAAATTTTCTGCCAATCATCAATGTTGTTCGTAGGTAAATCTGGATAGGGTTGTTACAAATTTGTCTTAACGTTACATCCATTTGGCATCCTAGTATCTAATGCCCTTATCCATTTTTCTTCAGTAATAAGTCTGAAGCTTTTGCTTTCACCATAAGCTTTTGCCAACACTGCAACAGCAAGGTCTCCCACTGAATGCTGAAGGAAAAGTCGCATTATTGGCTTTTCTCTTTGGAACTTGATGTCATGTCTGTGTTCCGCTATTCTTTCTTTCAATGAACGTCCGGTTTCACTAACATAAACTGTCTTATTACACCGTTTACACAACAGAGCATATATCAAATTTCTATCTGCACATGTCACATTACTAATAACATTGTGTGAAGATTTCTGCTTTGTGTCCAACACTGTTGAAGTTACTAGTGAAGAACAGGTGTCACAACCACAAGTTTCTGTTTTTTCCCTTCACTGCTCTTTCAGTTTTCTGGTGAACCAACGTATCACATAAATTTTTATCCCGTCTGTATGCAGGCATCGGTAGTTTATGGAATACTTTGCGCATGTATTCTGACTTATAGAGCGTATCACTATGTCTCTTTAGTACAGCTTGTACATCTGGCAATAATCTTGAAAATGTCAACACTAGTGGTACTCTTTCAGTGTTTTCTTTCTTCTTTTTCTGAAGAAGTTGGTTCCTATCTGTGTTATCAACTGTTTTCAACTGACCTTCTATGAGTTTGCTACTATAGCCCCGTTTGCGCAACTGATTCTTAAGTTCAGATCTGTGTTTTAGATAGTCCTCATCTTTTTCACAGATTCTTCTCAACGTAACACCCAAACCATATGCTAGAGATTTTTTTGTGTGGGGGGGATGACAAGAATCCTGCCTGAGGTATAACTGTTTATCAGTAGCTTTCTTGAATAGATCCGTGTAGACATGGCCATTCTCTAACTTAACCAGAGTGTCAAGGAATTCAATGTGTTCTCTACTCCATCGTAGAGTGATTTTTATGTTGGTATGTATGGTGTTGGCATAATCTGTGAAACGTAAAAGGGAGTCAAGGTCACCATTCCAAATGCCAAACCCATCATCAATGTAACGTTTGTAGAAATAAGGTTTCTGTTCAAACTCCAAAAGCTTCTCATCCCACTTCCGCATGTATGTACAAGCAAAGTTTCTCCCTAGTCTGGACCCTATGGCTATTCCATCTGTCTGTCTGTAGTGTGAATCCCCTAAACTGAATCCATTATAATCTAAAACAGTTTCAATCATTTCAATTGCACAGTCTGTTGGTACGATGGGTCTAGGTCTGCTTTGTAAAGCTTCTATACATGCTTCTATTCCCTCTTTCCGAGGCACAGAGGGGTACAGTTTCTCTACATCAAAGCAAAACAGAATCGCATCGTCTGGGACAGGACAAGCACATTCTTTTAATTTACTTATGGAGTCTGATGTATCTCTTATGTATGTGGGAGAGTTAATGACGTAATCATTCAACTCATGGTCTGTGACTTCTGCAAGTTTTTCTGTGGAGTGTCTATACCACTGACAATCGTTCGCAATGGTGCACCTTGCTTATGTAGTTTTGGGTTCCCCTTCAGTTTACCACCTTTTGGGTAGCGTGGGAGGAGGTACTGTTGTAGGTCTTTGGATATAACCCCTTCTCTATACATTCTATTCACTATCTTTTTCACCTTTTTTTGTTGCTATCTCAGTGAGGTCTTTCTCTATCATAGTGTAGGATTCACTTTTGGTCATTTCATTGTGCAGCCCAGAAATATAACCATCTTTGTTCATAACAACAACCCCAGATCCTTTGTCTGCTGGTCGAATGATGATGTTTTCATTATTTAGAAGTGCATAAAATGCATCTTTTTCATTACGACTGAGGTTCAGTTTACCATTTTTCTTCAAGTTGTTCATAATATCATTCTTTACAAGTTCAATGTACATATCTAACCAATGATCCCTACCTTCTTTTGGTGTGAAAGTGCTCTTATTTTTTACTTTAAACTTTTCCTCATGAGACTCCTCTTCTTGTTCTACTTCATCATTGCTATCTTTGTCAAAAAAGTATTCTCTGAGGCGCATCCTACGTTCCCACTCATATATATATATATATATATATATATATATTTTCATATGACAGTTCTTGTACGCCATGCACAGTCACAGACAGGACTATGGTCACATTATTCTATGGTTTCATTTTCATTGTGATTTATGGAGCGTGTTGTTATGTTTTTGAAGTACATTGGTTACAGTATAACTACCCCCCCCCCCCCCACACACACACACACACACGCGCGCGCGCGCACGCACGCACACACCCACACACAACTTGCACCCCCCCCCCCCCCCCTTTTTTTTTTCTTTCCTTGTTGATGACATCACATATTATGATGTCAGAACTTGCGCATTATATTTATGACGTCAATTCTTTGCTCTGACCAGTTGCCAAAGATGGACATCACGTAGTTGGATTGTTTTTGTTTTTTTCTCTTGAAAAAGGCCACGTGGCCGAAAATTAGATGAGTGGCATTGTGATTTTTCTATAATGTTTTCTTCCCTTTGGAGGACTATTGCTTTTTGTTTTTTTATTGTTGTAGTTTTTTTTTTTATGTGTGCGTGGTATTGCCCCGAAAGCTTCTTTATTAAGATCGTATCACATACTTTAACGTGCAGTGGATCATTTGCATGGGTAGCCAACGATTTCTTATCTTTACTGGTGTCGTGTTTTGAAGGTCGGCCTTAGAGCATACATTTAAGACGCACAGTGGCGATATTCGTCTCTGCATCAAACAGTCCTTTGCCGCGTTCGTCACGCTACGCTCATTTTCAGCGATACTTTTTCTACATGATTTTTGCTGAATGGCTGTAGGCTATCAAAGTCCTGTTTTGTAAAGTATTTCATTCTTTATTTCATTTTTTTTTCTTTTCATTTCTGCGTGAACTGAACTTGAATCGCGTGACGCGATCGACAGGAAGTTGCTATACCAATATGAGTCTCTCATGTGTCTTCCCGACTGAAGAGTTCCGGTGACTGCGATAGTATGTTCAAATTCTTATTACTAAAATTCAGCATTTTTTCATGACATTTATATTGTGTTTGGGAATGCATCACAATATAAAGTATGTTCAAGAATTACCAAAGAGAAAATGCCCCTGTCCTGAAATATCTAGGTACCGAAAAGGAACCCAACAAAATACCACTGAACCGGAAACTGCACAAACACAATCTCGCCGTTCCCGCGACAAAGTTTTGAAAATGTTTTCTGACCCTATTTCCAGTTTATTCCAGAAGACTTGCACTCTTGTACTGTGTATATTTGAATATGTTTATTTAAACAGTGTCTCACAGCAACCGCAGGCCCACAGTAGTATTCTGGCTTTGTCGCAGACGCTTAGGTAGATCTTTATGTCATAGTGTTGGCATGAATTGATATGTTTTAGATGAATTGGCCCTCCCACACCCTACCACAACCACCCCTATTTCCCCCCTGACCAAACCTTGAAGTAGACAGAAGAGTCCATCCGTTGGCACTGAATATTTGTCTGTTTATATCCTACAAGAGCAAATGATATAGAAGTGTCCTCCAAGAACAAATGGTATAGAAATGATGTACGCAATTGTTGCTAAAAGAGAGACCGTGCCATCGCTGAACAATATTTTCATTCTATCCACGGGAATAAAGAAATTTATGCTAAATGTTCAAAATGATGTTTCTGATGAATGTTCTTATTTCATTTGTGTGCCCTTCTGCCAACAATGCCTGTTAGGAATGATGACATAACACCACGCGTCCAAATGCATTGGAAATGTAACCTCGTTTCATCACGTGACACACACACACACACACACGCACACGCACGCACGCACGCACGCACGCACGCACGCACACACACACACACACACACACACACACACACACACACACACACACACACACACACACACACACTCACACACACACACCGATCTATCGTAAGTCCCAGTAATATGTTGATTTATTAGCAGCGATCAATCTTCGAGAAAAAAATGAGCCTGTTTTCTTGAATTTTTCCCCCTAAAATTTCTTTGTTTAAGACTACGTTGCTGTCTGTTGCTGCATGTTGTTGTTGATTTTACTTTTTTTGCCCCAACAGATTGCGACATGAGAATTAAAAATCGCCTTGCCTTGCCTTTTCTTCCGTTCAGAGCTTCAGTGATCCTACAGACAGTCATGCTGATGTTCATTCGCGCAGGGAAGTTTCTCAATTGCTTGAAGAGTTCGACTACACGGCTGTGTCAAATCGTCAATGTATGGGACACAACAAAGAGTGTGAAAAAGACCGACGTGACTGTAACGTTGATGATTCAGGCTTTCATGTTTACACCATCGCATGAAGTCAAGACACTGGTGATTTGAGTATTTTATGTGTAACAGTAAATTGTTATTATCATGATACTGTTTACTGTTCCCTGCCTCATTCATATTTACGTCATTATCATAATGTTAAAATGCTATTTTCTGACAGCAGTGATATTCTGAAAGATTCACGAACACATGTAATTGTTGCAATTCTCATTCTTCTTTAGAATTCAGTCACCTTCGTTGGTCATTTCTTTATTATTTCTTGGCTTTATTTGAAATTAACTGTCATTATCTTAGTCCAGCCGACCAAACATGGGCCTTTCGGGACCATGGACAGATGGTGTACGCTCTGGACAGAGTGTACATATCCAGTGCCTTGTCACCAGAACAACAGAGAACTGGCATCTTCTAAATTCCACGAGAGAAAAGTGTGTATAGATTTTGCAAAATAAAAGACAGATGAATAGATCAATATTGCAGAAAAAATATTAGCTGAAAGCGAAGAGAATGTGACCCTTACTCCCCCTCCCCCCTCCCCCCAAAAAAAAATGAAATAAAAGAAACAAAATAAAATAAAAAGACAAAACAACAACGACAGAAAGAAACAAGAAAAAAAGGAAGAAAAAGAAGCAAACGTCAATTTACAAACACTGAAATTCAAGAAGACGGCGATCTTCTTAATGTTGGTGGC
The DNA here is from genome assembly GCA_033310375.1 of Conus canariensis. Lineage (NCBI taxonomy): Eukaryota > Metazoa > Mollusca > Gastropoda > Neogastropoda > Conidae > Conus > Conus canariensis. The sequence continues at coordinate 28,067,488 of CM065724.1, forward strand.
ACTCCCTGCGTTTTCACAGAGATTATCATCATGTCTCTGACGTAGTGTAAGGTTGTGAATGAAAGAATTGGTCACCAGGGACACAATTTCTATACATGGGAAAAGGGAATAGTTGATTTGTGTTCATTGCTTTATTACTTCTCATCCACAGAGAAACAGTTCACCATCACTAATAGTGACGCTTTTTATGATATCAAGAGAAATTGATGAAATGTCGAAAGAAAAATATTATCAATATCTCTCCCCCCCCCCACCTTTATTTCTCATTGAATGTTTACACACGCTCTCTCTCAATATGCACACGCACGCACGCACACACACACACACACACACACACACACACACACACACACACACACACACACACATAAATGTGTTGTGTAAATATGTATATATATACATATGTGTGTGTATATCTCTCTATATACATATGTGTTTGTGCGTGTGTGTGTGTGTGTGTGTGTGTGTGTGTGTGTGTGTGTGTGTGTGTGTGTGTGTGAAACAAGTTAATTGTAAGGGAATAGAGGCGCAAGCTAATAATTTCTCCGACATCACAACGATAAATTGACAAAGGAAAATAACCACAAAAAAGGAAGAGGCTATGAGGAAAGGAATTGGGAAAGAAAAATTAGGACGTTAGATTGTAAATTCAAAAATTATTTACTAGCAACATATGGGGACTATCGAAGTCCATCTTTAAAACAGAACCATTTCAATTTGCCTAATCTGTGGCTTTTTGTTCGCTGAATCACTCTGCTGAAATAATAGTTGCATTTGTCGAACATTTTGTAATCAAACATGTTTTTTGATGAAATTCACTGAACAGAAAGGAGTCATAAAGAAAAGAAAACCTGTTTGAAGACAAGCGAACGTAAGGGCCCTAAACTTAAGATTTACAAGTTCTGCCATCTCCTTCAAACCACTTTATACCCCTCCCATACCCTCACACCCCCCCTCCCGTCCTGAAGAGAAAAATAAAGAAAAGAAAAGAAAACAAGAGACCCCAAAATTGTCCACACACCACAGCATCAAAAGAAATGTATCAACACCACTTATCACTTCACACAGGCTGTTGCAGCTTTTTGGTCATAATAATCATTAGAGCACAGACAAAAGTAAACGATGTAGGTAACTCAGATGTGGTACTATGGTGGGAAACCCTGAGCAAGACATACACCGTTGGACAATATAGCAACAATTTTGTGTGTGTGTGTGTGTGTGTGTGTGTGTGTGTGTGTGTGTGTGTGTGTGTGTGTGTGTGTGTCCACCATTGATTTGTGAAAGGTGGAAACCATTACTTTTTTTTCTTGTTTTTCTTTCCATTTTTTTTTAAACACACTTTATTCAAGAAATAATGTATACAATGATACACACGAGGGATGCGGGGTGGGGGATGGAGGGTTGAAGAAAACATCTGGCATAAATCTCTATAACTTAAGATTAGTATTCTACAGAATGTAAGTAGATGAAAGTGGCAGACGGACAGACGGACAGATAGTCCTAAAAAAAAAAAAAAAAATGTCAGGCACTTACATACATCCCTCCACTTCACGCGCACAGTCTTTGGTAATAAAAATTATCTTAATGCTTTTTAAAGACAAAAACAAATTTGTGTCTTATGGATATATTATGGATATCCGCAAAAGATGAGTTTAATTGAAAAGAAAGATGGGTTTAATTGAAAAGATCTTCATAATTTTGCCATTTTGAGATATATTTTTCAATGGTGCCTCGGAGAATATGTTCTCCTTTCTCTATAAGATATTTTTGTTTTACAATACTTTTAAAAATTGCCAGAATAGGTATGTTTTTTTTTGTTTACACAAAAACAAGTAATGTTTACCCAAAAGGAGAATCAGATCTATCACTCCATCTGTTTGAAATCCATCCATGACTCCTAAAAAAACTATTTCTGGATCAATCCAAAAATCCCTTTTCCCTACTGCATTACGTTTTATCCATTCAGTCACCCCGCACCAAAAGGTCTGTGCAACATCACAATTCCATAATAAGTGAAGGTGGTCTTCTTCTTCCTCTCCATCTTCACACTGATCGCACATTGGAGATCGTTTAATTTTACAAAGATATAAATATCTATTTGTTGGTAGAAGCCTGTATAGAACTTTCAGCTGGAACCACCGAAGCCTGGGATCTTTAATTGTTCTATATACACTTAAAAAGGCTTTTTTCCTGTCAATCCTATAGTTTAGTTCATTTTCCCATTTAGTTAATGATGTTGGCTCCTCGATGTGTCTTTCAAAAAAAACTTTTATGCCTTTTGTTCCTCGGCTGAATTTTAGTAGGTTCTCCCAGAATAGACTTTCTCCTTCTCTGTTACCCTCTTCAAATTTTATGTTGTTTTTCTTTTGATAAGTCTTTATTGATCTTATAACGCCAACAAATTGAAGAAAATTGGTTAAGTTTTGCCCATATCTATTTTGGAATTCAATGAAATTTAGAAAAACTCCATTATTAGTTAGGTCTCTGACCTTAAGAATTCCGTTCTGTATCCAATTACATACTTTTATGGACGTTTTATTTATCAAGAATTTTGTATTGTAGTGTAGATTTTCATTGAGTAGTTCATAATATGTCTTGGTTGGACTTTCACTTGGTATTCTTTTAGATGATTCAAAACGTCAATCCAGAACTGGTTTTCACATTTACTTATTATGTTTTCCACATAGTCTGAGCCAAAAGTACTCAATCTTACTATATCTGGATACAATACTTTTACTAGTGTTGTCCAGTTCGCTTCCTTTTGTGTTAATCGTCTTATCCATGTCAGTTTTAATGATTTACAAACTGAATATATGTTAACCATTTTCAACCCGCCTTCGTCATACTCCTTGAAAGTAACTGTGCGTTTTATTCTATCGGGTTTTTTGTTCCATAGAAATTGGAAAAGCATCACATTCATGTCTTTCAAAAACTGTGTAGGTGGGTCTGGTAGCAGTAAGAACAAATGAGTGATCTGAGATGTTATTAGTGATTTTATTATACTTATCTTTCCATATGGTGTAAGGCTTCTTTTACTCCATGTTGCTATACACCTTCTCATTTTAAATAAAGTGCTTTCATAATTTAGTTGAGGGATGTTCTCTAGATTGACTGAAAAAACTATGCCCAAAATTTTGAATATTCCTGGGTCCCAGACTATTCTGTAATCTTCTCCAAAACGCCTGTTACTATGCTTCTGGGAACCTATCCAGACTGCAACAGTTTTTTCGTAATTAACTTTTAGACCTGATATTTCAGCATATTCGTCCAGTACTCTCAGAGTCGTTAAATAAGATTTTTCAGATCCATCAAGAGTGAAATTGGTGTCGTCTGCAAACTGACTTATTTTCGATTCTTTGTCACCTATATGTATACCAGTAATATCTTTGTTTCTTCTTATCAAAATTCCAAGAATTTCTACACATATTAAAAATAGGTACGGTGAAATAGGGTCTCCTTGTCGAACTCCACGATTTACTTCAAACCATTCTGTAAATTTTCCATTTACCCCTACACAAGATGTACAGTTTTTGTAAAACGTTGATATCAATCTTTTAATTCCTGCACCAAATCTGAAAAAATCTAAACATTTTATAATGAATGAGTGGTTAATACTGTCAAATGCTTTTTCGAAGTCGATTGAGAGAATTAATCCTGGAATTCTCCCTTTCTCTGTATAGTGCATAATATCGTACAGTAGCCTTATGTTTTCTCCTAAATATCTTCCGGTCATGAAACCAGTTTGATCTTCGTTAATTAACTTCGGTAATACTGTTTTTATTCTGGCAGCAATACATGAAGATATGATTTTATAAACAACGTTTAGAAGTGATATAGGCCTCCGATTATTCAACTCCTCCTTATCCTTCCCCTCCTTTGTAATACATACGATTATACCTAATTTCTGTGACACAGATAATTCTTTGATTCTAAAGCTGTAATTTGCTGCTCTGACAATAAAATAAAATAAATGTAGCAACATTCTAACTTTTGCTTCTGCAGTGAAACCATGGGCACACACAGCTGAAAAGCAGAGCTGCTTGCACTTCGATTCTGGGGTGAAACCATAGGCACGCGGCTGCAAACCAGAGCTACTTATAGTGGTCATTCTGCTAGCACGTGCTTAAAAACAAATCGAAGCAAACAAGGAAGCGTCACTAGACGAAGAAGTCCCAATGATGCCCACAAGCAGTTCACCTAACATGCGTACACAGCAACGAAGTAATATAAAAAGACGAGAAAACAATGATCAAAGATTGACATAGTCTTCTTGATTTTGAACAAGTGACACGAAAAGTGATCACCAAGACTGTGTAAGAAAACAGGAATACTAGAGATAAAAATACTATGGAAGGAGACAACCTGAAATTTCTTTTCCTTGCACCTGGAGTAGATGAAGGAAGAGGAACATATGTTGTGCAGCCGATGACATTTGCTGGTATGAGACGGGTAAATACAGAAGACAACTCTGCTGCATTTGTTGTATGGCTCGAAAGGTGTACAATGCCTTCGAGTGCACGCTTGCCTTGTGTGTGTGTGTGTGTGTGTGTGTGTGTGTGTGTGTGTGTGTGTGTGTGTGTGTGTGTGTGTGTGTGTGTGCGTGCGTGCGTGGGTGCTTGCGTGAGTGCGTGCGTGCGTGCGCGTGTGTGTGTGTGTGCTTGCGCGCGCGCGTGCAAGCGTGAGTGCATGCGTGCGTGTGTGTGTGTGTGTGTGTGTGTGTGTGTGTGTGTGTGTGTGTGTGTATGTGTGTGTGTGTGTGTGTGTGTGTGTGTGTGTGTGTGTGTGTGTGTGTGTGTGTGAAGGCGTGGGTTATTATTTTGCGCACTGCAAGCACCCGATTCACACCCATGCTTCCCATTTAACACAGCCCCTCCCCTCCTCCTCAACACTCTTTTTTTTATGTTATTCTATTCAACAGTTCCTATCCGTATCAAATGGCTTAAAAAATAAAGAACGCGTTTTGACATGGCAGAGAGAGAGAGAGAGAGAGAGAGAGAGAGAGAGACAGAGAGAGAGAGAGAGAGAGAGAGAGACAGAGAGAGAGAGAGAGAGAGAGAGAGACAGAGACAGACAGAGAGATCACTGAACCACAAGGGGGTGATTAATCATCGACTGCACCACAGCGTATAATCCTGATGCCAGTGGACCATGATTAGTACCATTAGACACCCCCCGCCTCCCGCCAATCCCCTGGTAATTACACTGGGGTAGTGGGGGACAGAACCGTGTCAGTTACAGGAAGGCAGCCGGCTAGGTAAGAAGTGTAAATTCTCTCGGTCAGCATGGAGAAGACACGCCGAAACTCGTCACTGTGATTGACGCAAAGACTGAAATGCCTGTTCTGGGTGGCATGGAAAACTCCATGATACTTTTGGTCGGATTGAGCGAATGAAAGCCTGTCCTGGTGGTCTTGAAAACTCAAAGGACAATTTTGAGTGTGATTAATCGAATGAGAATTTGTCCTGGTGGTCTTGAAATCCCTAGGACAATTTTAGTGTGATTAATCAAATGAGAATTTGTGCTGGTGGTCTTGAAGACTCCAGGACAATTTTAGAGTCATTAACTGAATTAGAATTTGTCCTGGTGGTCTTGAAAACTCCAGGACAATTTTAGAGTTATTAACTGAATTAGAATTTGTCCTGGTGGTCTTGGAAACCCTATGACAATGTTAGTGTGATTAATCAAATGAGAATTTGTCATGGTGGTCTTGAAAACTCCAGTACAATGTTAGTGTGATTAACTGAATGAGGACTTGCCCTGGACTGTTTTGAAAACCTAAGGACATTTTAGGGGGGATTGAATGACGACTGAGGACTCGTCCTGAACAACTGGAAAACTGAACGACACATTTAGGTAATTAACTGACTTAGGGCCAGTCTTAGCTAGTCTTGAAAATCTCCAGGACACCTTTGGTGTGACAGACTGACCAGGGACTTGTCCTGAACATCTGGAAATCTGAAGGACACATTTAGGTAATTAACTGACTGAGGATCTGTTTTAGGTAGTCTTGAAAACATAAGGACACTTTTGGTCGGTTTACCTAAGGACTTTTTCCTGAACAACTGGAAAACTCAAGGACATAATTAGATAATTAACTGACTGAGAGTCTGTCTTAGCTAGTCTTGAAATCCCCAGAACACATTTGGTGTGATTGATTGACTGACTGAGGACCTATCTTGGCTGCGGTAGAAAACTCCAGGACAATTTGGGCGTGATTGACTGACTGAGGACTTGTATTGGCCGACTGGAAGACTCAAGGACACATTTAGTGTGGCTGACTGACTGACTGATTGACGGCCTGTTCTAACTGATCTAGAAAACTCCTGGCACGCATTTAGTCTGACTATCTGACTGAGGGCGTGTACTGGCTGGTCTGGAAAATTCCGTGACACATTTCGGATGACCGAATGAGGGCCTGTACTGGCTAATCTAAAACAAAACAAAACAAAACAAAAAACACTTTTGCTGTGATTTACTGACTGAGGACTTGTCCTGGAAGGGCTTGAAACCCTAGGACACATTCATTGTGGTTGACTGACTGAAAACCTGTCATGGCTGGTCTTGAAAACTCCAGGGTAATTTTGGTGTGGTCGACTGTTTGAGGAGTAGTCTTGCCAGGCTTCTACGACTCTAGAATAATATGCTGTCAATGACTGATTCAGGGCCGTTTGTGATTGGCGCCTAGGAGAGGAGCATCAGCTTGTTGGTGTCTGTTTATCAGCTTATGGGTAAGTGCTGCCGGAGTCTCTGTTTGTTTATCTCTCTGTGTGTGTGTGTGTGTGTGTGTGTGTGTGTGTGTGTGTGTGTGTGTGTGTGTGTGTGTGAGAGAGAGAGAGAGAGAGAGAGAGAGAGAGAGAGAGACAGAGAGAGAGAGAGAGAGAGAGAGTCGGAGTCAGGTGTGTTGACATCACGTAAGCAATCGTAATAACGAAAACAGCCAGAAATATCAAAGAAATTTCATAACAGGCGCTGCTAACCGTACACAGAAAGAAAAATGAAAAACAAATGAAGTATCAAGAGAGAGAGAGAGAGAGAGAGAGAGAGAGAGAGAGAGAGAGAGAGAGAGAGAGAGAGAGAGAGGGAGAGAGAGAGATCTGAATGTCATGAAAATTACCAATCACAAGCAAAGTAAAAAACAAACTAAACTAGAAGAAACATACATGTATTTGAATCTTGCAGGTCGATCAAAACTCGTTACGTTCTTGGTGAAAGAGTTTGCTATCATAATTATGCAGGAAGCATGACTAAAACGATTAAATGAAAAATAAAACTAGCACAACAAGCCCGTACGCAATAAACGAAAACAAAACAAACCAAACAAAAAACAAGCCCTCGTGCAAGCACGTTAAATCTCCTCCATTTTTTTGTTGTTAAAGAGGAGTAGGCCATTGTAAATTTAAGCATGGAAGAGTGGGTGGAGGGGCATGGGAGTGGAGCGAAGACGTATCATTAAGACGTTGTAGTAACATTATCCTTTACATCCCGGCAGGAGGGCAGTCAAAATGTGTGTTAATATTGCACTAAATACAGGGGACATATGGACTCACCTTACATGAAGCTGTTTATTACACGTAAGAAATCAAGTTGCTCATGAATGCTGAAAACGAGCACTTACAGCCGGAAGGAAGGTTCTTTCTATTATGTGCACACATGCGCACACGCGCACACACACACACCTGCACACACACACCTACACACACACGCACGCACGTACGCCACACACACACACACACACACACACACACACACACACACACACACACGCACACACACACACACACACACACACACACATACACACACAGACGTGTGCGCGTGCGCGCGCTCTCTCACACACACATTAACACTCACACTCACACTCTCACACACGCATGCACACACGCAAACACGCAAACACGCAGGCACACACACAAGCATGTACACCAACGCACGAAGGAATGCACATGTAGACACACACACACGCCCGTATGTACGCACGCGCGTGCGCGCTCGCGCTCGCACACACACACACACAGACACACACAAGACACACACATACACGCTTACACAACACACACGCACGCACGCACGCACACATACATAAAGAGAGAGAGAGAGAGAGAAGAGAGAGAGAGAGAGAGAGACAGAGAGAGAGAGAGAGAGAGAGAGAGAGAGAGATCGATCGATCGATGGATAGAGAGATAGATAGATCGAGAGATCGATAGACGTGGCACTAAACATGAGAGGGTGGGGAGAAGTAAGACGTTGTGGTGACGTGGCACTAAACATGAGAGGGGTGGGGAGAAGTAAGACGTTGTGGTGACGTGGCACTAAACATGAGAGGGGTGGGGAGAAGTAAGACGTTGTGGTGACGTGGCACTAAACATGAGAGGGGTGGGGAGAAGTAAGACGTTGTGGTGACGTGGCACTAAACATGAGAGGGGTGGGGAGACGTAAGACGTTGTGGTGACGTGGCACTAAACATGAGAGGGTGGGGAGACGTAAGACGTTGTGGTGACGTGGCACTAAACATGAGAGGGGTGGGGAGACGTAAGACGTTGTGGTGACGTGGCACTAAACATGAGAGGGGTGTGGGAGACGTAAGACGTTGTGGTGACGTGGCACTAAACATGAGAGAGGTGGGGAGACGTAAGACGTTGTGGTGATGTGGCACTAAACATGAGAGGGGTGGGGAGACGTAAGACGTTGTGGTGACGTGGCACTAAACATGAGAGGGGTGGGGAGAAGTAAGAAGTTGTGGTGACGTGGCACTAAACATGAGAGGGGTGGGGAGACGTAAGACGTTGTGGTGACGTGGCACTAAACATGAGAGGGGTGGGGAGAAATAAGAAGTTGTGGTGACGTGGCGCTAAACATGAGAGGGGTGGGGAGACGTAAGACGTTGTGGTGACGTGGCACTAAACATAAGAGACGAGACGATAATATGAAGCTGTGATGACATGGTACTAAACAGAATTGGAGGTGTGACTGTTTGAAAGTTATGGTCACATAGGCGATGGGGAATGGGGGAGTAAGAAGTTGTGATGACGTGGCTCTGAATAGAATAGCTGTCATGACACGACACGTAGCGTAAAGTGGCAGGAATTGTTAAATTGTGACCCCTAACAGAAGAGGAGGTGGGGGGGGGGGGGGGGGTTATTGTTGAGAGATGTGCTGACATAATACCACCTTCTATATGGGGATGGAGACAGCAGAAAGATGTGGTGAGATGACACCTCTGAATATGAGGGAGTGGGTGGCTGGGTGGGAGAGTGGACGAATGGGAAGTTATGGTGATATGACACCTAAGAAGGTGGGAGTCTGAAGTGACACAACAAACGGTGAAGAGGTGTGTGTATGGGGAGAGGGGGGGGGGGGGGGGGGGGGCTAAGGAGGAAACTCAATAATATATATAGCATTTAATATGAAAGGGTTGGAGTAAGCAATGGTGATATGAAAGTAAACGTGAGGGTGTTGAAGCGATAGAAAAAGTTGGTGACATGATACTAAGTCTAAGAGTCTGGGGAGAGTAAATTAATACTTTTGATTACATAAACGTAAGTATGTGTTTGTGGGGGAGGAGGGGAAGGGTGGGGGAAGGGGGTGGGGGAAGGTAGTAAAAACCTGCGGTGACATGGCACTACACATAAATGTGTGTTTGGAGAAGGTGTGTGTGTGTGTGTGTGAGTGTGTGTGTGTGTGTGTGTGTGTGTGTGTGTGTGTGTGTGTGTGTGTGTGTGTGTGTGTGTGTGAGGTGAGCTGAAAGTTGTGATTACATGGCACGTGTGTGTGTGTGTGTGTGTGTGTGTGTGTGTGTGTGTGTGTGTGTGTGTGTGTGTGTGAGGTGAGTTGAAAGTTGTGATTACATGGCACGCGTGTGTGTGTGTGTGTGTGTGTGTGTGTGTGTGTGTGTGTGTGTGTGTGTGCGCGCGCTCACATGTATGTGTGTTTGTGTACATATGTGTGTTCGTATATGTGTATGCATGTGCATGTGTATGCACGTACGCGCACATATGTGTGTATATGTGCCTGTTCCTCCGTGTGTCCGTGTGTGTGCGCGAGCGCGCGTGCGTCGGTGTGTGTGCGTGTGGGGGTGGAGTGATGAGAGGTGGGTGGGGGAGGGAATGAAAGGGGAAGAGGAGAGAGGTTCACAAAGCCTTAAAGAATGACTTAGGGGAGCAGGCGGTACTTGTAGTGAAATGACGCCATAAGTTATGGTGGAGAGATGATGATGGGTGGGGGAATGATAGGAAGGCGTGGTAAGAGATACATATCTAGTATCGGTGTACCGCTCGGAGGTTTGACAAACAAAAAAGAAACGGACTGAGAAGGTAAAGTGAGAGTCATGTCGTAGGAGGATGTGGTGAACGTGGAAAGGGTCGTGGCAATGACAGCGGGGCTGGACACAGAATGCCACTGTGGCAGTATAATGATATCCACAGGGGAAAACTCGAAAATGTCTTCATCTTATGCATAGAAGAATTGGAAGCAAAGCGAGAAAAGTTGAGTTTCACCAGCTGTCGTGGCACGGCGGTTTGTGTTGCAGATTTGTAGCTGGATGGCTAAGGGTTAATTCTCTTTAATAAAGGTTTGTTACCAGGAGTATCCGGCCCTGACAGGCTCCTCCCTAGCGCTGAGTAAGCGCTGGGCTAAAATGGGAAGACTGGAATGACACAGTCGAGTTTCGTCCACTCAGCTGATGCGTCTCTGACTCGATTTTTTTAAATACCACCACTGCAGGTGTCTGTATCTCTCAGGCCTGAACTGAGTGTGCACTGGGCTCCGATGGGAAGACTAGGACAACACAGTCGTGTTTCATCCACTTAGTGGATGCGTCTCTGACAGTGTTGTTCAAAATCTTCTGACCAACACTGCAGGTGTTTGTATCTCCCAGGCTTGGTTAATGCAGAGGCATGTTTTTTTTAAAAGTAAGCGGAGACAACAGCCTTGTCACATAGACTCTTACCCAAAGGGAACTCCATAACATCTTCCCCACCCTCATCTTCTACTGAATATCACACACAAGAGTCATGTTCTGTGGCCTTGCTGTCAAGATGTCCACAGTTTCATTTTTATATTCCACGTCTGTGCCCTTGCTAAGTTCGTGTCGAGGTCGTTGATATCGGCAAGTTCATGGAAGCCAGAGCGTTGCTGTGAATGTGGAATTGAATTGGCGTGTGCGGCGTGGGAGTAATTACAATGAAATGACACGGAAGACGAAACAGAGAAAAATGGATTAGGCTGCCAAACGTGCAGATCCCCCCCCCCCCCCCCCCAAAAAAAAAAAAAAAAAAAAGAAAAAAAGAAAAAGAGAAAAACAAACAAACAAAAACAACAACAAACTTGACGATATACAGACAAGATCTTTTGACTTTGCTGTCTTCTACTGGCAAGACCAACTTTTAAGAAACTCTTCAGTAGTGAAAAGCGTTGCTTCTGTATTTTGGTTAGGCGATCGTTCCACACACACACACACACACAAGGCGATCGTTCGTTCCCTTTGGTTTCTGGTAACACAGTTTTGATTCCTTCACCAAAGTTTTAACCAAGCGTTGCCTGCTCCATAATCTCCCTCACTCGCGAGAGTGAGAGAGAGAGAGAGAGAGAGAGAGAGAGAGAGAGAGAGAGAGAGAGAGGGGGGGGCTTTTAATGGAATGAACATCTCAGTTGACTGCAACTTCCCACCCTTTCCTCCTCCTCCTGCCCAACTTCCTGTAACAAACGTGAAGGATCTAACCCAGTTTTCTTCGCCAGCAGAGGTATACTCCCTTTTAAGAACATTTTTTTTTTTTTTTTGCTGTCCCAACCTCTGCGCCACTTCAGAGGCAGTGCACCCACGCCGCTCATTCCGACACCCCGTCCACAGCCACAGCCCGGTCGGCCCCGCCGCAGCCCCGGCACCGGCAATCCACAGGGAGCAGTCAATGTCAAGTCGTCAAGAGGCAACCCACTGGAGGAGACACTGCACTGCCGCCGAGTCACTTCGGTGGTGTTCAGTGGCGCCTGTTCTGATCTAACATACGCAGGACACCACCTACTAAGCCCCCTACTGACGACAATAATTGCTTAGTCGCGGAGCCGGCGTGAGTGAGCTCTCCCACCGGAGGGCGCCGCCACGACCGTCCAGCAACAGCCCCCATGGGCTCGCCGATACTGGTGACCCCGACGGAACCAAACCAAGACCACAGACGTGGAGAGGACATCGAAATTGAGGTCACCATGAGAGCAGGGCATGAAGGGCCACAGAATTTGAGACATTTTTTTTTTATGCTGATCGATGAGAATGAGGATGATTAAGATGATGCTACGGATTTTCCATTTCGGTCTGAGACTACATGACAGGGCTGTACTCTACGCTTCCTTTCATAATATATCCCGGCGTCAACCAGGCCCGAGAGATACAGGCACCTGCAGTGTTGGTCAGGAAATTTGAGCAACACTCTCAGAAACGCATCCATTAAGTGGATGAAACTCGACTGTGTGGTCCCAGTCTTCCCAACTGAGTCCGCAGCAACTCAACTCTGGGTAGGAGCCGGTCGGAGCAGAAAAACCCACATGACTTCTGATGGGATTCGAACCCACGACCTCCCAGCCGGGAGTCCGCGACGCTAACCACTTCGCCACGGCGGCTGGTCCCTTTTAAGAACTTTGGCATGAACCCCTCATTACATCCTGACTCTCCATCTTTACCTCTGACCCCTCCTGTATGGTTTTGTCTTATTACCAAAAAAAAGAAGAAGAAGAAAAAATAATCACACGATGGCCATATGAACAGCTTACCCCTTACGTACATAGGCACATAGGCACGCTGTGTGTGTGATGTGATATGAGGTAATGTGATGTGATGTGATGTGATGTGATGTGATGTGTGTGTGTGTGTGTGTGTGTGTGTGTGTGTGTGTGTGTGTGTGTGTGTGTGTGTTGTGTGCGTGTGTGTGCGCGCGTGCGCACACGTTCGCATGCATGCATGCATGCATGTGTGTGTGTGTGTGTGTGTGTGTGTGTGTGTGTGTGTGTGTGTGTGTGTGTGTGTGTGTGTGGGCGCGCGCGCTCGCACGTGAAACATTGATCCTGCCGGATACATGATAATTTTTTAAGTCCTGGTGGCAAACGAGACATGGCGCATGAGCAGACCTGTTGAAAGATGTGCCGGAACTAGCTATTGCGCAGCACAGAAAACCGATAAGAACAAGGATGTTCTCTCTCTCTCTCTCTTTCTCTCTCTCTCTCTCTCTCTCTCTCTCTCTCTCTCTCTCTCTCTCTCTCCTCTCTCTCTGACCCGCGGCAATCCAGTGGTTGACACTTATTAATGAATGTTAAGTGCTTCACTTCGCAGAGCGTTCGAGCATGGAAATTTCATATCTGAACTATACTGAGAACCAAATATCATGCGTATTGAACTGCAGGCTGATGCAAGGGGCCACCATTTTGAAGCATGCTGACGCAAAAAATCCCCAAATATAAACACCACTAAGAAGGGTGGTACTTTCGTGTAGGAGTTTCTGAGTCGAAGAATTTTGATTCCGACAACAATGAAGACCCTTATCTGCATCAGACTGACTCGATGGATGGGATGGAAGTGTAAAAGACCCGTGAATAACAAGTTGAAACAACAATATTCGTTGTACTTCACTAAACCTCAAATCAAAACAAGATAATTGGCTGATTGACTTGACACACCGACGAAACCAAAAGCCAAGCCATAGGAATAATAATAATAATAATAATAATAATAACGAATACTTATATAGCGCCTATTCTCGGCTAGAGACCAAGCTCTAAGCGCTTTACAATCCACACTCGTTTACACAACGGGCTGCCTACCTGGGTAGTGCCGACTGAAGAGCTGCCAGCTGGCGCTTCATTCAGTCGTTTCCCGTGCCATCCAGACAATATCGTTCAATATCGTTCACTTAGTTTCCTTTCTTCCTTCATTTTTTTTTTTCATTTCTCACGCAGGGTGCATGCTATGTGTAACGTGTCATCCATACCAACGGCCAAAGTGGCCTTCTCTTCCGAAAGTTGGTGATGGGATTTTACGTGTGTGCAAGATGTTGTGCATGCGTTCACACACGGAACCTCGGTTTATAGTCTCATTCGAAGGACTGTATGGAAATGGAGTCAGAACCAATGTTAACTCCGAGGGGAAAATTCCCCTGTACCGAAACGGCCCGGCGGAGATTCGAACCCGCGACCCCAGGATCACGAGTCCGGCGCTCTACCAACTGAGCTATTCCGGCCCCCAATACCTACATGGAGGGCCCCCGATGATCTTCTGTTGTAAGGGGTGGTGTCCATTCTTTCTTAGACATTACTGGGGATATTTTCTACCTCAGCTTGGCTGCTTAAAGGGTATCAGGATTTATGATTTTTTCTTTTTCTTCAATTCCAGGTCGACATTCAGTAAGCCGCTCTGCGGAAGGTCCATTTTCAAACGCACATTCAGTTCCCGGTCAATACTCCCCTCCCCTGATTCTCCCCCCTGCTCGATATTCCCCCCTGCTCGATATTCCCCCTATTTGTAACTGCTTCTGCTTGATCCCCCCCCCCCCCCCCCCCCCCCGCAAGTCCAATCGATATTTCTCCTGCTTGATATTTCCCCCACTCGATATTCTCCTGCCCCAAACAGAAAAACACTCTTGTTCTGGGTGTCGGGGATAAAAAAGGAAACCTTTTCCAGACATCAGATGAAGACCACGCGCCTTCAGACGCAAAGACACACATGCTTTAGACAAGCAGGGGGAGTATCAGGCAGGGAGATTATCGAGCGGGAACTGCACGTACGTTTGAAAATCTACCTTTTACACCGCAGATTATTGAATGTCGACCTAAAAACTGAACAAAACAAAACGTAAATAAATCCGGATACCCTTTAAACAGCTAAGCGCTAGTTAAGAATACGTTTTATGATGTCTAAGAAAAGGTGAGACCACCCCTCACAACAGAAGTGAACCCCGGAGCCCCGCATCTGAGGCCACCCCTTACAACAGAAGTGAACCCCGGAGCCCCGCATCTGAGGCCACCCCTCACAACAGAAGTGAACCCCGGAGCCCCGCATCTAGGCACCCCTCAACAGAGTGAACCCGAGCCCGCATCTGAGCCACCCCTCACAACAGAAGTGAACCCTGGAGCCCCGCATCTGAGGCCACCCCTCACAACAGAAGTGAACCCGGAGCCCCGCATCTGAGGCCACCCCTCACAACAGAAGTGAACCCCGGAGCCCCGCATCTGAGGCCACCCCTCACAACAGAAGTGAACCCCGGAGCCCCGCATCTGAGGCCACCCCTCACAACAGAAGTGAACCCCGGAGCCCCGCATCTGAGGCCACCCCTCACAACAGAAGTGAACCCCGGAGCCCCGCATCTGAGGCCACCCCTCACAACAGAAGTGAACCCGGAGCCCCGCATCTGAGGCCACCCCTCACAACAGAAGTGAACCCTGGAGCCCCGCATCTGAGGCCACCCCTCACAACAGAAGTGAACCCCGGAGCCCCGCATCTGAGGCCACCCCTCACAACAGAAGTGAACCCCGGAGCCCGCATCTGAGGCCACCCTCACAACAGAAGTGAACCCCGGAGCCCCGCATCTGAGGCCACCCCTCACAACAGAAGTGAACCCCGGAGCCCCGCATCTGAGGCCACCCCTCACAACAGAAGTGAACCCTGGAGCCCCGCATCTGAGGCCACCCCTCACAACAAAGTGAACCCGGAGCCCCGCATCTGAGGCCACCCTCACAACAGAATGAACCCCGGAGCCCCGCATCTGAGGCCACCCCTCACAACAGAAGTGAACCCGGAGCCCCGCATCTGAGGCCACCCCTCACAACAGAAGTGAACCCGGAGCCCCGCATCTGAGGCCACCCCTCACAACAGAAGTGAACCCCGGAGCCCCGCATCTGAGGCCACCCCTCACAACAGAGTGAACCCGAGCCCGCATCTGAGGCACCCTCACAACAGAAGTGAACCCCGGAGCCCCGCATCTGAGGCCACCCCTCACAACAGAAGTGAACCCCGGAGCCCCGCATCTGAGGCCACCCCTCACAACAGAAGTGAACCCTGGAGCCCCGCATCTGAGGCCACCCCTCACAACAGAAGTGAACCCCGGAGCCCCGCATCTGAGGCCACCCCTCACAACAGAAGTGAACCCCGGAGCCCCGCATCTAAGCATTCTTGCCATGCCTTGGCTTTTCTTTTCATCAGTGTAACCGCAGATCCAGTCAATCGGGAGTATTGAGAAGGGCGAATATCGAGCAGGGAACTATCGATACTGCGAGTATTGAGCTGATTCCCCCCCCCCCCACCCCTCATCCCATCGCTCCTCCCTGCCCACCCCCACCCCTATCCCCTCCCGCCGTGACGCGCTCGCGGTGACAAAGCGTTCGATTTGGATGCGGACATCGATTTGGCGTCTGATCGCAAACTGCGCTTCATACTCCGACTCTCGTCGTCAAAGTAGCCAACGAAATTTAGAAAACCACATAGTCCAAAACTGCAGCGGTTCAGAGTCTTTTTTTATCTGTTAAAAATATGATTACCTAATTTTTATTTCATGTGGCGTTTAGGGTTTGTGCTGAGAGTCAAGAGAAAGAGAACGCGTCTCTCTCTCTCTCTCTCTCTCTCTCTCTCTCTCTCTCTTAATAGAAGATATAAAACGCGGTCTCTCACTTGGCAGGAAATCTGACAGTAGCCCCATGGTCACTCAAATTTTTAATGCGGCCTTACATACACAGTCATTCATGCGAGCGTTTATGATGATAAAAGGTGAACACGTTACACAAAGAAATGGCTTGGAAATAGAGGTTGAAAGTCAGGCCGTCCAAAAATTATCAGAGGGCATTTCCAAGTCATCGTGAATTCAGCGCATCTGTACATGTAAATAGGGACCGCTGGTAAATTTTCAAACACCATTACCAACAGATTGAAAACAAACACCCAACAACATAGATTTATTACTCTGTACTTCACCGCCCCCACCCCGCCCCCTTCCCCCACCCGCCCCCCCCAAAAAAAAAGACGGACAGAAAAAAAAACCCACGAATAACGTACAACAGTTATGAATAATTTAACAGACAGCTCTGATGTATTCATTAAATCTTGTATTCATCACATCGGGGAGTTAACAATTTTCCCCTATGATTACGTCAACTTCTTAATATTCAGTCAAGTGATTGTGCCGATTAACTGATTTGTAAAATACTGGACGACAGACAACTATCGTAATTAACTGACTGGTAAAATACTGTACGACACTCAACTACCATAATGAACTGCCTGGTAAAATACTGGACGACAGACAACTACCATAATGAACTGCCAGGTAAAATACTGAACGACAAACAACTATCATAAGTAACTGCCTGGGAAAATACAGGACGACAGACAACTAACTATTTCTCTGGCGACAAAAGCAGCTGTACTGTGTATGTTGAGGGTAGGACACAGCAGTGGCTCCTCCAAGCCAACTTGCGACCCCCATTTGGAAGTAACCTGGGCGTGACGAGGGAGCCGATCCAACGGAGGCTAACAAGCAACGCCTACAACTGACACCCAACGCACGGGAACAGGATTCAGGGTGCCCTCATTATTCAGGCTATTTGATAGCTGTAATTTTTTTCGCGTTCACAGTAAGGAAAACTGCGCGTACGCACGAACCAGTGAGGTCTGCCTTCCTTGGCCACAAAATATGACAGACATTGTAGGACTGACCCCCCCCCCCCCCTGCCATTCCCCAACCCCCCCCCCCCACTCCCCCGTAATCTTACACAAAAGCTCTACTGATCAAGAAAGACAAATTTGTTCTCTTGGTTCCATGCCAGTGGCAAAACGCAACGCGCAGTATGCGGCAAAGTGTGTGATCTGCGTATATTTTTTTTTCGCACATGTGGGTGTAGTTTGTCTCCAGTTTACAAACTAGAGACCACTGAAAACTTAAATAGTTTCAATGACTGAAAACATTTGTGGGTTGGGGGGTGGGTGTGAGGGGGGGGAGGACAAAGGCTGGGGGTGGGGGTGGGAGGCTGGGGGTGGGATCACGTACACACACACATACACTCTCTCTCTCTCTCTCTCTCACACACACACACACACACACACACACACACACACACACACACACACACACACACACACACACACACACAAAACCATATACGTATTTAATCCTCATTCTCTTCCGCATTGTGCTCTCCACCACTGGCTTTTTTTTTAACTGGTTTCTTCTCTCCTTTGAAGAGCTTTTACGTCGTTTCCGTGAAAACCATAATCATAGGATGACTTGGGAAAAAAATTAGTAATGACGTTTGAAATGTTTGCTGCCCACAAACACATGTAAACGCAATTAATAACAAGGAACACGACGTGTTTGGCTCATTCGCGTACATTCGCAGTTACCTGGCACCTTAAAGGTAGAGTTGTTTGACATTGGATGCTTTAGTTAAATACGTACGTGGGTTCGGAGAAGTGGATGGAGGTGGGTGTGGATGGAATATCTTTGCGTCTGGGAACGTCGCATCGTTCAACGACTTCCGAATGGACCTTAAATTTTTTTAACTTAGGACTGGTATTTCATCTTGTCACACTTTTCAGGGTATAGAGGATAGCAGACACACCAATCAAGTTAACGACAAGATAAAAATTCGTCTGTATGTTTTAAGTGTACTGGCGCGCGCAAGCACACACACACACACACACACACACACACACACACACACACACACACACACACACACACACATACGCACACGCGCGCGTGCATGCACACACACACACACACACACACACACACACGCACGCACGCACGCACGCACGCACACACGCACACACACACACACACACACACACACACACACACACACACACACACACACACATACACACACACAAGTAATCGCTTCGTCAAAATGCAGAAGGGAAAAGAGCAGTTCAAAGATTTTTTTATGCCCGATCACTTGCTTTTTTTTGTTACTGCATTTATTTTTGAAAAAAGAATCTCGTGCTGTGTGGGCTGTAATTTATGTTAAGACACATCAGTTGCTTCACCTAGGATGAATTTCAAGTCAAAGAAATCACGAAGCAAAAGATAGTCAAGTTCACCGCAGCCAAGCAAGCCATTCCAACTGTAACAGAAGCACCAGTCAAGAGCCTTGGGAAGTGGAGTGATGACTCCTTGAAAGACACACACAAAGGGAGGGGGGGGGGGGAGGAAACCAAGCAAATGGCAGAAGACAGCTTGCAGCTAATAGACCAGTGTGGGCTTCCTGGCAAGTACAAGGTTTGGTGTTTGCAGTTCATGCTGATCCCAAAGCTTTTATGGCCTCTTCTGATATACGATATCAGCACTAGCACTGTGGAATCAATGGAGGCCAAAATCAACAAGTATACAAAGAAATGGCTGGGTGTTCCACCAGGTCTCACTGACGTCGCACTCTACCGCTGTAAAAGCAAAGCTGAAGCTTCCTCTAAAATGGAAAGTTCGGGAGGCAATAAACGTAGCAAAGGAAAACCTCACGATTAGGGAAACAATAGGCCACCCACAGACCAACAGATAGTGGGCTTGGATCGACAGAAGTGAAATGGTCAAATGCAAAAGGAAAAGCAAAGACAGACATGGTAATAGAGGAGCTGAATGACGCCAAGAGAATCCGGAGGTAGTCCAGCAAGGTCAACAAAGACAGTGGACTACGTGGGAAAACGCACACCAAAGAAGTCTCACTTGGAATGATATAAGGCACATGACATCTCTTAGAGTCAGCTTCATCCTGAGATCTGTCTATGACCTCCTATTTTCGAATTCAAACCTGGTCAAATGGGGGAAATCAGATGACCCTAGTGTCAACTCTGTCACGGCAAACGAACAGTGGAACATGTCCTGAGTTCATGCAAAGCAGCACCAACCCAGGGAAGGTGCACATGGAGACACAACCAAGTGCTGAATGAGATCGCACATGCGGTTAGCACTGCTGGAGGAAGCTCTACGCCACCAGAAGCTCCAGCATCGAAGTTCTACATGGTAGAAAGCCTCAAATCATGGTCTAGAATTTATGCGATATCAAGAGCATGGAAGAAAGGTTCACTGGATGGATCAGATGATTGGGAATGCATAATAGACCTTCCGGAATGGGAGAACCATCCAGAGATCATCAGGAAGAGCGGCATGACACCGGATATTGTTCTCCACTCAGGTTCATCAAAGCAAATAATTCTGATCGAACTCAAAGAGCCATACGAAAGCAGAATGGAGCAAACGCACCTCTACAGAAGTATTCCAGTCTAGCGAGCAGCTTGAGGGAATCCGGCTTTTAGGCCCTTGTTCTCGCATAGAGATTCGAACAAGGGGATATGTAGGCTCATCAGCCTATGATCTCATGATACAGCTCAGGATTTCAGATAACAAGAGGACCAGAACCCTGAACACATTAGCAGAGGCAGCCAAAAAGTGTTTCAGCTGGATCTGGTCTACGAGGAACAAAATTAATCTTCATAAGGCATAAATTTCCAAACTTAGAACAGGTGTCCCGTTAGCAGTGGGATAGGACATCTGTCCAAAAAGGCGCGTCTTGAGACGCCCAACCCATCAAAACGTTGAGGGTTCGAATCCCGGCAGCAGCAGGAAAAAAGATCTGGCCGTAAAAGGGCATCTGGGAGTCATGACCTGGGACCCGTGTCTCAGTTATCTGCAAAACATGCAAAGGGGACATACTCCGATAAATATTGGTAATAAAACTCATCGCCACAGTGGAGATTGCAACCACAAAACTTGTTTACTGAATCCAGCGAGGTGTTTATGTAACTACTATAGCTGACTTCCTGCTAAACATCGATAATCAGGTGGTGGAGTGTTTCACGTGAAATGCAGTCCCCAAACCAAGAGATTGTTTTAATTATTCATATTTTAGCCTGTGCTTTTGCTTGCATGAGTAAATAGATACCATTTTTCTAACAGAGAAAAAGTAGAAGAAGAAGAAGTTTGCACAGCATTTGTAATCGTAGGGGGAAGGCGGTCGGTTTCTAAAGGCACGCCAGAATTTTGTTAAAATTTTTCTTCCGTAAAATCTTAGATGAACATACTTTAAACGCTGGGTGATTTTTTTTTCTGCCAAGGGTGTTCAGGAATTGAACAGAGAAGGCGGTCACCGACATAATAAACTTTCATGGTGTTAAGCCGGTGTTCAGACAGTGTTGCAAATACCGTACCCCGCAGACACTGCCACCACATGCATGACACACCAGACGTCATTTGTATACATGACCTTTCACCATGCTTTATGCATGCGCTTTCTGCCAAACAAACTGACGTCATTATGATACCATCTGTGGAATAAAGCTTTGGAAGCAATCAGACTAAGCAGTAAGACAACAATGCTTTAAAACTGACATGCCAATAAACTTGATACTCGATCCAGTACATGTGTACTGCTATCGATCATACAGGTGGGTCATCTCACACATCGTGTTGTACAATACAAGTTCAAACTTGACAATACCGGTTTGTCGACATTTCCCACACCTGGCTGAATGTGTATGGTCCGATGAGCTTCTGTGTTCCACGTGCGGTTCATTGTTTTCATTGCTCTGTGTTTTTGAATTAGTTAGTGGATAGACTGTGTGACTGAATGTATCCTGGCATCGGCTTCAGCGAAAAACAGTCTCCTTTGCGGTAGGGAAGCAAGCCACAGATGCGTTACAACCTCTGGTCTCAGAATATAATTCTGATTCAACATTTTAAGCAATACTAATGAAGTAAAATAAACCAAATAGAACACGGAGTTAATCCGCCAACTTGCCTCTCGCAAGCTTGCTAACAGGTCCGACCTACCATCTGTGGGGCTCATTGCTGGTTTCAAACAATGAAAATAATCGTTGATAAACACAACTCCAGCAAAAACGAATCCAGGAGCGTGACTGGCGTATCCTTTTTGCATTGTAGGCTAAAAGTGCCCTCACCCCCAATTCCCTCTCTCAAATGCACACACACACACACACACACACACACACACACACACACACACACACACACACGCGCGCGCGCGCGCGCGCGCGCACATGCACGCACGCACGCACGCACGCACACACACACACACACACACACACATAATTGCACGCGCGCTACGTGTGCTCACGGGTCTACAAGAACGCACATAGAAAAAATATGATACATCTAATACTATTATCATACATGTTCTATATTATCAGTAAATGTGTCTGTGCGTGTGTGTGTGTGTGTGTGTGTGTGTGTGTGTGTGTGTGTGTGTGTGTGTGTGTGTGTGTGTGATGCGACAACAACAAAAGCCTGTAGGGCAAACAGACACAACAGACTGGACAGGCGGTGTTCAAGCCAGACAACTTGTACTGTCTGACTAAACAGTCGGCAGATTACAACAAATAGCTGCCAGGTCATAAATCGTGACGTGAGGACAGAGTACAAAGGATGGTCGAGACCAAAGACAATGACAACAGAAAGCTACCACGTCATGAATCGTGACGTGAGGACAAAGTACAAAGGACGGTCGAGACCAAACACAGCCCTGAAGGCAGAACACAGTGGATCATTTTAAAGAAACAAACGTATACGAATCAAAGAGAGTGACAGGAAAAGGGTCTTTAGAGTGCAGGACCTCGTGAAGGGGGAAGACAATTATATCAAGTTCTTTACCGGCAGTTTATGGGAGTATTTCTCTCCCCTCCCATTCTCAAACTTGCACCGTCCCATTCTGTTTATTCCGCTCCATGTCCCATCCCACCCTCTACAAAACACGTTTTCTGCGTAAACGTCTCTCTGTCCCCCCATATCTCTCTCTCTCTCTCTCTCTCTCTCTCTCTCTCTCTCTCTCTCTCTCTCTTACAGCTTTCTGTACTCTCTCCCTGTCCTCCCTCCATCTGTGAGTATAATGATTAAACCTGGATTTAGTTTTAACTTAGATTTTAACTTAAATCTTATTTTTTTAAAAAGTCAATCAACGCACAGATCACTCTGCATTTTTGTACCTTGCTATGTCTCCTGTCTGTCCCCACTCCCTCTCCCTCTCGTTTTCTGCCATTTCCTTACTCAGCCATCTTCTCCCTACATGTTCTGTAACGCCCTTCAGTCGTCCCCATCCCCTAACCCATTCAATTATTTCATTTTGTATTACCCACCCCTTCTTCTCCTTCTTCTTCTCCCCTCCCCTCATTATTCTAGCTTTGTGATCCCACCTCCTCCACTTCCAGTCGTACTTTATCTTTCTTTCTTTCTGTCGCGTCCCTGGCCATGCTAGATCCTAAGCCGAAGTCAGCAGTCCACCACAGTGACCTCCACAGCTTTTCCTGGACCTCAGCTGGACTGGGACACATCTGGCGTCTCGAGGTTTCAAAGGAGGGACAGGACTGTAAGATGTGGGTGGGAGTTTGGGAGCCTGTACAACAAGGGCACTGGTCAGTGTGAGAGAGTTTGAGACGTGAGAGATGGCAGAGGAGCTGGTAGTGTCCTGTTCTCGACCTGAAGATGGTAGCTTGGGCTGGCCTGTCGAGTTGGTGGATGCTGTCCTCTTCAGTCCCAATGTCCAGGTGTTGGTTGCAGTTGTTCCTCAGGATGGTTTTTGCTTCACTGTAGGACATTTGATGCCCTGACTGTTCCTGCCTGCTGCCGATCTTGGACAGATGGTCTGCCTGCTCATTCCCCCCAATGCCACAGTGAGAGGGAATCCACTGCAGGACTACACCCGTTCTCTATTGGAGGAGTATGAGTTACTTCTCTGATGGCTCTGACAATCAGCTTCCATCCTGGTGCCTGGGGGCTCTTCAGGATAGAATAAAAGTTGGTCAGAAAGACTGTTTGGGTGGGGAGCCTGTCTTCCTGGTTAAGGGTCTGGGCAGTAAGGTGTGGGACACAGGCATCAGCTCCGTAGTTTGTGGAATGTGTGCCTGTGCCACAGATTTTCCAAAGGATCTTCCGTCCAGGAACTTAATGAAAACCCCACCTCCACCGTTTTGCACAGCCCCATCTGCTGACCGTGTATGCTGTAGTCCAGGTGGTAGATGGTAAGAGGTTTTGCGAGCTTCGAGGGTCCGGGACTTGAGCTTCTCTGATGTGTAATGTGACGTGATGTGTGATTACGCCTGGGATATTAAAGGTAATAAGCGGGATATCCGCCTGCCAGTCCTCCCTGTCCTCAATTGGCTGATTGTGAGAAGCTTCAATCTGTTCTTTGTGGAAGCCATAAACATGGAATGTAATGGTAGGAAGGTAGTCTTTTGATTTTCTCATTTTGCCACAGGAGTTTTTCTTGTCGTCTCTTCTCTAGTGAGATAATGCCTGTTGTCTTTTTGATTGTTGGTATTGGAGTAGTTTTCATGCCTCCTGTCAAGAGAATGAGTCTGGCATTCTGTATTTTTGTCAGGTTGTCCAGGTCGGTATTTGCAGCAGTTGATCAGGCATTGGAGACATACTCCATATGGGGTCTGACGGTTGCAGTGTACATCTGCTCTGGGACTTTCATGTTGGCTTCTCATTACGTTCCTGCAAGTTTCTTCATCAGTCCATTTTCTTGAGAGCTTCTGCAATGCATGAAGCTGATCTGCGGGGTCAAGGTTAGTTTTTGGTCAAGGTTTACTCCAAGATATGTTGGGGTGTCCTCTGGGGGATTTCTCGCCCGTTATTACGTAAGGTGAACACCTTTCTTGGTTGAGAGGGAGAAGAAGCAGGTGGCTTCAGTTTTGGTCTGGTTGATGATGACAAGCCACTCTCTTGCCCAGTCTGAGATGTGGTTTAGGATCTCCTGCATCCTGACCCTTGCAATGCTGACTTGGTCTGCTTTGGTGAAGATGGCAAGGTCATCTGCATGCAGAGCCCAGGGAATATGGAAGGAGAACCAGTCAGTAATATAATGGATGAAGATGGGACTTTTTTGACGATGGTAAAGGGGATCGGTGAAATGACTCCGCCCTGGGGTATTCCCTCGCTGATCTTCACTGGAAGACTGATGTGACCTTCCAGATTGACTTGGGCTGTCCTGTTGAACAGGTAGCTCCAGATCCAGGCATATATCCTTCCACATACTTTCTTCTGGAGCAGCTTGAAGAGGAGACCCTTCTTCCACCTTGCCGAACACCATGGTAAGGTCGACAAAGACGGCAAATATCCTCATCTCCTGTGGGAAGCCGTCATCAACGTCTTGTGTAAGCAAGGTGTCCTAGTCCTCAGTGCTCCCGTTCTTTCTGAAACCTGACAGTGTGGGAATAAGGAGCCCATTCTTTTCTAGGTAGTACTAGAGCTGCCAGCTGATCATGTGCTCCATGGTTTTGCTGAGGCAGCTGAGGACACTGATGGGGTGGTAGCTGTCCTTGCTGTGTTTGTCTTTTCCTTTCTTAAGGATGGGAAATATGTTGGCCTCTTTCCAGCTTGTTGAAAACATCCAGTGTCCTAGGAATGATTGAAAATGTCCAGAAGTTTTTGTCTGGTATAGTCTCCAAGGTGACGAATCATTTTGTTGGTTATCCTTTGCCTGGCGATTTTTTCATCTTCAGCTGCTAAATGGCACAGTTTAGTTCGTAGATGGTGAGTTCGGAGGTCATGCTAGGAGTCGGTGTCTGCTTCCTCAAACCCCTCCTGATTTTCATTCTAATGTCAGCAGTCTTCACCCTGGGCACATCGACAAAGCTGTCATGTCGAATGTTGTCTGCGAACAGGGCAGCTGCCTTCCTCCCTGTGTAAATCTGGCTGCCATTTTACAGGAGAGGTGCTCTTGGTGCATGGTACTGTTTATCGTTGAGGGGATTTGTCAGATTCTAGAGTTTGTATGTGTCTTTCCTTATGTTGAGAGTGCTTTTCTTCTTCTGCCATGACTTGCAGGCTTCTATTGTTTTCTGCTCATCAAAGGCGGTCTCTGTTCTACAATAGAGGGTGGTGCTCACTGTTGGAGGGAGTTTGCTCTAACTGGTCTCTAGCGGCTGTAAGTTGGTCATGGAGAGTCTGTACTTGGTCGCTTCTAACAGACAATTTCTGCAGAGAAAGTAACATTGACAACACTAGAAACATCAATTTCAACGTCAAGCAGTCGACTAACTGCGTACTACAGGGTGCCAAGCAGAATATCACAAGAAGCCGAAAGAAATATTACAAGCCTTATTGGAGGTCCCAATTCCTGCCCATAAAGAGCACCCCCCCCCCCCCACACACACACACACACACGCACGCGCGCGCGCGCGCGCACTCACTCACACACACACACACACACACACACACACACACACACACACACACACACACACACACACATGCATGCGCGTGCACACACCGAAATGGCTCTGGTTAGTTTTGGAGACAATAGAAAGCGTACAAATCAAGTTCATACGGAAATCTCAGAATAACCCTTATCCGAGGTTTTAATCGTGTGTGTGTGTGTGTGTGTGTGTGTGTGTGTGTGTGTGTGTGTGTGTGTGTGTGTGTGTTGTGTGTGACAATATCAAGTTTCTTAATTAAAAACAAATGACTGGCATAGTTCTCTATTGTTTTTTTAAACATTGATCATTGTTACACGGAACACACAGACAAAACATAAACAATGTAGGTAACATCAGTATGGCAGTCGTGGTTGGAAACCTAAGTGAGATAAGGAGCATTGAAAACTGTGACTTTTAAAGCGACATCTGTACTTTTGCTTCCGCAGAGGAACCAAAGGCATACAGATGTAAGCAACAAATGCCTTCACTAACCATTCAGCTGTCACGTTCTTATAAATGAAAATCACACAGAGCAAAGGGACCCTTCAAAGAAGAGGCAGTCCCAATGATGTTCACAAAAAGGTCACGTAACCTGTACGCATACCAACGACGTCGATTTCTTATCGGAAAGTTTAACATTCATTTAAGTCTACCATAGCCCTCCCACCCCCTATTTTGTTTTGTTTTGTTTTGTTTTGTTTTACATAATTTACATACTTTGCTTATCGACATTCTGTAAGACCATACGAACAATCAATACTAGTGTGAGATGGAAAGCGAAATTACTTTGAAATTTACTTCCCGTGCACTAGGAATGGAAAGGGTAAGACGCAGTATGCGTCGTGGATGACGGGGACATTTGCTAGTATTAGGCATAAAAAATGCAGGAAACGGGCGTGGCTTTTTAATGGCTTGAAATTTGTACATACCAAAGTGGTATGCGTGCACACGTGTGTGTGTGTGTGTGTGTGTGTGTGTGTGTGTGTGTGTGTGTGTGGTGTGTGTGTGTGCGTGTGTGTGTGTGTGTGTGTGTGTGTGTGTGTGTGTGTGTGTGTGTGTGTGTGTGTGAGTGATGTCAAAAGCCTCGTTCCTTTCCTGATTCCAGGTCTGTGCTTTGTGCACCTTCCACTCAGTCAGCAGTCGAGATGTGCGAGGTTTGGATGTGGCAGGCGTGAAGCCGCTTCACACGTGTTCCTCCCTACTCCGACAGATGTTGTCCTAAAGTGCCGTGGTATTTGTAGCAGAAACCCTGAGTATCCTCCTGGGGAAACTTAGATTGTCTTCTGCAGTTTTGTCCTTGGAAAGGTCAGTTTGGGTTCCACTGTAAGTTGGAGACTAGAAAGGTATTGTTTAAGAAGAAAAAAACTGTGTGTGTGTGTGTGTGTGTGTGTGTGTGTGTGTGTGTGTGTGTGTGTGTGTCCCCGCATGTGTGCTTTCCCTCATGCAAAGTGCTTGTTTGCGTCTGAATACGCACAGTACACAGTGAATATACATTTCCATTTATCGCACAAACACTTTCCCCCGTGTTCTTCCCAAATGTCATCTCACTTTCCAACAGCCTTTGTCTGTTCCTAAATCATCAGACGTGGATTTGCTTGACTTGCCACAGAGAGAGAGAGAGAGGACCGCTCAACCAATCGGTGGCTGTCATGCGTGGTAAACGCCCATAATTACCGTCATTAAAAAAAACTGTGCTCAGTTTTTTTTTACTCTCCTAGGCTTGCTTATGGAAGTGATAGCATTATCTTCGTACTGCAAAGGTAGCCCTCTGGGTGAAGAGTGCAAGTTCACTTCGCCGGTACAGAAACGACACGCCAGAGCTTTCCGTTTGACTTCACATACTGACTAGTACTCCGGTGTAACGAAAAGTTTTATCTCCCCGAGTGGTTTAACTCCCAGGGAGTTAAACTGTTCATATGTAAATTTTAACTCCCCGTGAGTTAAACTAGAATGACTCCCACCCTGTGCCAAAATAACTCCACTCAGTAAAACTTCGAAATGTTCTAAAATCTTTTTTTGTACAAGTCTCGACAAATTCTTGAAAACATTAAGGGGGAGTCATTTTGTACATATATTAGACTTAACTCCCACCCTGTAACAGAATGACCCCCCCCCCCCCCCTGGGAGTTAGTCTGTACTATATCCAGATTAACTCCCGGGAGTTAATCCAGGCGTGTAAAAGTTTTAACTCCATGCCCACTAAGGGGGGTCAGTTTTTCACAGTTTAGAATAACTCCCCTGGGAGTTCATGTGTACACGTGTTTTCTGACTCCCAGGGAGATACTTTGTAACAGAGGGGGAGTTAATATGATCATGACTAAGATGACTCCCCACGCACCTATTCCCAGATGTCTTTCTGTAAGAAAATGGAAAAGGCGATTTAACGTTCATGATTTCCATCATCATAGGGAAAGGAAATGTCCGTGTACATATTCATGTGCTCATCTGTGTATGTCCTTGACATTTTACTATGCCTTTGTGTATATAATCTGTATGTAAAGTCTGTATATACATGAATTAATGGTTTTATGCCTTTGGTAGAAATACTGTACCTTCAGTCTTTGGCGTTCTCTCTCTCTCTCTCTCTCTCTCTCTCTCTCTATGCGTCTATCAAACAGTCACCCATAAGTGTAGGCCATTACACTCAAATGGTGTAGAAATGGGAAAAAAAATCAATTTTTCATTGTGTCGTGCCGCCAAATTAGGGAGTAAGGGGAGGGGGAGGGGGGGGTGAGAGGGTAAGGAAGGTGGGGAGAGAATGACGAGTAGTCGTGTCGTGACGTAAAATTGTTTGTATTGACTCGCTACATCTGGGAGAGAAGGAAGGATAAAAAGGGTTGGCATAGATTAGAAATTTGTGTGTGAGACACAGGGGATAGAGAAAAGGGGAGGGGGGGGGGGGGGCTGTTTTTGTACAAGAGGGTGGCTGCTTTGGACCGATCTGATGAAGTTGTCAAGTGACTCGTCACAGGTGTGGGGCTGTGCGTGTGCCAAACTAAAAACGAAAGTCGGCCAGACAATCAGAAAAACACACACATTTTTCAATAAAATTCAGGACACGTGACAAATTCACAGAAACCAATAATATCGAAGGAAACAATTCTACCTGACAAGTCTTAATCTGGCAAGTTAGTGTAGGAACACACATTTCGAATGTCAGAATAACTCCCCTGGAGTCGAACTGAAACACAGAGGGAGTTAGTTTTTTATATTCTAGTTTAACTCCCAGGGAGTTAAAATTTACAAATGAACAGTTTAACTCCCTAGGAGTCAAACCATTCGGGGGAGTTAAAACTTTTCGTTACACCGGGACACTGTAGATGGGATTGAGTGACTGAAAGCCTGTCCCGGATGGTCCGGAAATCTCTTGGTGTGACTGACTGACTGACGGCTTGTCCTGGATGGTGTGGAAAATTGCGCGAGTCACCTTTGGTGGGATTGAATGACTAAAGGCCTCTCCTGGATACTGTGGGAAAACTCCGGGACACTGATGATGGCATTGCCTCACTGAGACCTTGCCCTGGATGATTGTGAAAGCTCTTAAGGCATTCTTTTTAATGGATTGAGTGAGGCCTGTATTGGTTGAACTGGAACACTCCAGAACACGTTTTTTTTGTTTTTTTGTTTTTTTTGTTTTTTTATAGAATGACTGAAAGCTGTCCTGGATCATCTCTGGGAAACTCGGAGACACTTTTGGTGGGATTGACTGACTGAAGGCTGGACTGGGCTGGTTTGGAAAATTGCGGGACACTTTCGTCAGAATAGCCTGGCTGAAGGAATACCCTGGTTGATCTGGAAAACTCCAGGATACTTTTGGTGGGAAAAACTGAGAAAGGGCCCATTTCCAGAAACCCTAGAACAATTCGGTGTGACTGTCTGGTAAAGGGCCGTTTGTCGCCGGTTTCTATGGAAGGAACATCACCTGCGACTCTTTGTTGTGTATGGTCAGCGCTTCCAGTAAATAGGTAAGTGTTAGCTATGTATGTTTGTTCTCTCTCTCTCTCTCTCTCTCTCTCTCTCTCTCTCTCTCTCTCTCTCTCTCTCTCTCTCTCGCCCCGAAATAAGATGAAAAAAATGAATCGTGTATCCAAGGTTTGCCTTTTAAAGCTTATGTATCTCTGAAATTTCATGCCGGCCTTCGGAAAACAGTAGAGCATCATGCTTAGGAAGTATGAAAAAGCATAAACGACCCATCCTCCACCAAAACAATTAAAAAAAAAGAAGACGAAAAAGAAAACAAAGGAAAAGGAAAGAAAAGAAGAAAGAAAAAAATCCTTCAACAAATAAGGAGTAAACATTATAAACTCATTTTAAACCCCATTTCAAAGTCTGTCTGCATAAAGAATGATAAGGGTGTTACGGATGATTAAGAAGTTGTTATCATAGGACACTTAGTATAAAGAGGTGGGGACGGGGAGAAGGGTGTAGAAAGCTGTGATAACGTCGCACTAAATATACGAATCCACCCCAATCTTTTGCTGATAATCTTCAAGCCCTGTGCTTCAGTTTGAAGTGGAGAACGTATGAATCTACAACACTTATTAAAAACCTGGAACAGTGCTATAAAGACAGAAAGATAGGCTTATCTGACATGGAGTATTTCATCTCGCCTGAAATAACTTTCGATACGAAAGCGGAAGACACAACATTTTCAATTGAGGGGTAAAAAATTATTTCTGGCTTTACTGCTCTATCACGTCAGTGACACCATAAGTGAGCAGTCTGTTTCGCGTATGTGTGTGTCTACGTAATGTTCTATCTTTCCATCAATATAAAAAATCCGTGCTGAAGTAAATCGGTTTTCAATACAAACACTGACTGAATGTATACAATTTTTCACACACAGCACCATGGGGACAGAAGATGTGTTTGCAAAACTAGCGTTTTCGGAAAATGGTAGTAAAGAGGGACATAAGGCACCGACATTGGATCGACAAAAGTGTATGTCGTTTCCATCATTTTTTTTTTAAAGATGGTGCCTTCCTTTTCATGAAAGAATATACAGACTGCAGATCCACTTTCAACAATGACATAGCTAAACAGAAGCTTGTAAAATAACGGATTCTTCATGAAAGAAAAGAAACGCAATAGAGACTTCCTCGGGTCAAGAGGCCATTGTATGGTACATACTGTGTATAAACTGAAGAGGTCCCGAAGTAAAACTTTGTGGGTTTTTTTTCTTTCACGAAAGAATCGTAACTTTAAAACCTTTCCTTTATTTGTATGATTCCTTCCTTTTTTTATTTATTTTTTTTTTTTATTTATTTTTTTTTAAAGAGAATTCTGACACAACTACGACGTGGATATACATGGGTAAAAAAAAATTCTGGAGCACGAAGAAAGTACGGATTACCCTAATAAAAAAAAAAAAAAAGAGAAAAGCAAGTGAAGTGTTTTGAGTTCAACAAGGAAGGAGAATATTCTACTCTACATTAACAGTAAATAACTGGATGCTGG
Source organism: Conus canariensis (assembly GCA_033310375.1). Lineage (NCBI taxonomy): Eukaryota > Metazoa > Mollusca > Gastropoda > Neogastropoda > Conidae > Conus > Conus canariensis. The sequence continues at coordinate 28,099,118 of CM065724.1, forward strand.
CAGGGTCAAAAGGTGACAGGTGGGTACAGAAGTGTATTGAATATAATAGGGCAGAAGGTGGAGTGAAAGGCAATAAAAAGTTGGGGTGCTATGGCACTAAACATAACGATGAGATGAGGGAGACGGGGCAAAAAGTTGGAGTGCTATGGCACTAAACATAACGATGAGATGAGGGAGACGGGGCAAAAAGTTGGAGTGCTATGACACTAAACATAACGATGAGATGAGGGAGACGGGGCAAAAAGTTGGAGTGCTATGACACTAAACATAACGATGAGATGAGGGAGACGGGGCAAAAAGTTGGAGTGCTACCAGCCGCCGTGGCGAAGTGGTTAGCGTCGCGGACTCCCGGCTGGGAGGTCGTGGGTTCGAATCCCATCAGAGTCATGTGGGTTTTTCTGCCCCGACCGGCTCCTACCCAGAGTTGAGTTTGCTGCGGACTCAGTTGGGAAGACTGGGACCACACAGTCGAGTTTCTGAGAGTGCTGCTCAAATTTCCTGACCAACACTGCAGGTGCCTGTATCTCTCGGGCCTGGTTGACGCCGGGATATATTATGAAAGGAAGCGTAGAGTACAGCCCTGTCATGTAGTCTCAGACCGAAATGGAAATCCGTAGCATGATCGTAATCATCCTCATTCTCATCGATCAGCATAAAAAAGTCTCAAATTTTGTGGCCCTTCATGCCCTGCTCTCATGGTGACCTCAATTTCGATGTCCTCTCCACGTCTGTGGTCTTGGTTTGGTTCCGTGGGGGTCACCGGTATCGGCGAGTCCATGGGGGCTGTCGTTGGACGGATGTGGTGGCGCCCTCCGGAGGGAGAGCTCACTCACGCCGGCTCCGCGACTAAGCAATTATTGTCGTCAGTAGGGGGCTTAGTAGGTGGTGTCCTGCGTATGTTAGGTCAGAACAGGCGCCACTGAACACCACCGAAGTGACTCGGCAGCAGTGCAGTGTCTCCTCCAGTGGGTTGCCTCTTGACGACTTAATATTGACTGCTCCCTGTGGATTGCTGGTGCCGGGGCTGCGGCGGGGCCGACCGGGCTGTGGCTGTGGACGGGGTGTCGGAATGAGCGGTGTGGATTCACTGCCTCTGAGGTGGCTCAGAGGTTGGGACAGCAAAAAAAAAAAAAAAAAAAAAAAAAGTTGAAGTGCTATGGCACTAAACATAACGATGAGACGAGGGAGACGGGGCAAAAAGTTGGGGTGCTATGGCACTAAACATAACGATGAGACGAGGAAGACGGGGCAAAAAGTTGAAGTGCTATGGCACTAAACATAACGATGAGACGAGGGAGACGGGGCAAAAAGTTGGGGTGCTATGGCACTAAACATAACGATGAGACGAGGAAGACGGGGCAAAAAGTTGGGGTGCTATGACAACAAACATAACGATGAGATGAGGGAGACGGGGCAAAAAGTTGGAGTGCTATGACACTAAACATAACGATGAGATGAGGGAGACGGGGCAAAAAGTTGGAGTGCTACCAGCCGCCGTGGCGAAGTGGTTAGCGTCGCGGACTCCCGGCTGGGAGGTCGTGGGTTCGAATCCCATCAGAGTCATGTGGGTTTTTCTGCCCCGACCGGCTCCTACCCAGAGTTGAGTTTGCTGCGGACTCAGTTGGGAAGACTGGGACCACACAGTCGAGTTTCTGAGAGTGCTGCTCAAATTTCCTGACCAACACTGCAGGTGCCTGTATCTCTCGGGCCTGGTTGACGCCGGGATATATTATGAAAGGAAGCGTAGAGTACAGCCCTGTCATGTAGTCTCAGACCGAAATGGAAATCCGTAGCATGATCGTAATCATCCTCATTCTCATCGATCAGCATAAAAAAGTCTCAAATTCTGTGGCCCTTCATGCCCTGCTCTCATGGTGACCTCAATTTCGATGTCCTCTCCACGTCTGTGGTCTTGGTTTGGTTCCGTGGGGGTCACCGGTATCGGCGAGTCCATGGGGGCTGTCGTTGGACGGATGTGGTGGCGCCCTCCGGAGGGAGAGCTCACTCACGCCGGCTCCGCGACTAAGCAATTATTGTCGTCAGTAGGGGGCTTAGTAGGTGGTGTCCTGCGTATGTTAGGTCAGAACAGGCGCCACTGAACACCACCGAAGTGACTCGGCAGCAGTGCAGTGTCTCCTCCAGTGGGTTGCCTCTTGACGACTTAATATTGACTGCTCCCTGTGGATTGCTGGTGCCGGGGCTGCGGCGGGGCCGACCGGGCTGTGGCTGTGGACGGGGTGTCGGAATGAGCGGTGTGGATTCACTGCCTCTGAGGTGGCTCAGAGGTTGGGACAGCAAAAAAAAAAAAAAAAAAAAAAGTTGAAGTGCTATGGCACTAAACATAACGATGAGACGAGGGAGACGGGGCAAAAAGTTGGGGTGCTATGGCACTAAACATAACGATGAGACGAGGAAGACGGGGCAAAAAGTTGAAGTGCTATGGCACTAAACATAACGATGAGACGAGGGAGACGGGGCAAAAAGTTGGGGTGCTATGGCACTAAACATAACGATGAGACGAGGAAGACGGGGCAAAAAGTTGGGGTGCTATGACAACAAACATAACGATGAGATGAGGGAGACGGGGCAAAAAGTTGGAGTGCTATGACACTAAACATAACGATGAGATGAGGGAGACGGGGCAAAAAGTTGGAGTGCTATGGCACTAAACATAACGATGAGATGAGGGAGACGGGGCAAAAAGTTGGAGTGCTACCAGCCGCCGTGGCGAAGTGGTTAGCGTCGCGGACTCCCGGCTGGGAGGTCGTGGGTTCGAATCCCATCAGAGTCATGTGGATTTTTCTGCCCCGACCGGCTCCTACCCAGAGTTGAGTTTGCTGCGGACTCAGTTGGGAAGACTGGGACCACACAGTCGAGTTTCATCCACTTAATGGATGCGTTTCTGAGAGTGTTGCTCAAATTTCCTGACCAACACTGCAGGTGCCTGTATCTCTCGGGCCTGGTTGACGCCGGGATATATTATGAAAGAAGCGTAGAGTACAGCCCTGTCATGTAGTCTCAGACCGAAATGGAAATCCGTAGCATGATCGTAATCATCCTCATTCTCATCGATCAGCATAAAAAAGTCTCAAATTCTGTGGCCCTTCATGCCCTGCTCTCATGGTGACCTCAATTTCGATGTCCTCTCCACGTCTGTGGTCTTGGTTTGGTTCCGTGGGGGTCACCGGTATCGGCGAGTCCATGGGGGCTGTCGTTGGACGGACGTGGTGGCGCCCTCTGGAGGGAGAGCTCACTCACGCCGGCTCCGCGACTAAGCAATTATTGTCGTCAGTAGGGGGCTTAGTAGGTGGTGTCCTGCGTATGTTAGGTCAGAACAGGCGCCACTGAACACCACCGAAGACGGGGCAAAAAGTTGGGGTGCTATGGCACTAAACATAACGATGAGATGAGGGAGACGGGGCAAAAAGTTGCGGTGCTATGACACTAAACATAACGATGAGATGAGGGAGACGGGGCAAAAAGTTGCGGTGCTATGACACTAAACATAACGGTGAGATGAGGGAGACGGGGCAAAAAGTTGGAGTGCTATGACACTAAACATAACGATGAGATGAGGGACACGGGGCAAAAAGTTGCGGTGCTATGACACTAAACATAACGGTGAGATGAGGGAAGCAGAGGGACTAGAAATGTGGAACATTAAGAGGAGGTCAGGTGGAGGGAGGGGATTCATAGAACAATCTGATTATCTGGCACTAAACCTAAGTGGGCGAATGGTAGACAGTGGTGGCAGCTTCGTACTCAGCATACGAAGGGATGATGATGAGCGGTGTAAATTAGTAATGACATGGCACTAAACGTAACTGGCGTGCGTTTGAAAGTTAATGTCAGTATAATACAAGCACTATACAATTCTGACGAATGGGGGGAGGGCAGTCTTAGAATATTAGAGTACCATGGCACTAAACATAAAGAGATAGACAGATGGAGTCAGGGAGATAGCTAGACAGATAGATGGATAGACGCGCGCATGCGTGTGTGTGTGTGTGTATGTTTGTGTGTGTGTGTGTGTGTGTGTGTGTGTGTGTGTGTGTGTGTGTGTGTGTGTGTGTAACACATTCTCCCATTTCTCTTATTCCAGAAATACCAGGGAACATGACAAAAAGAGATCCACAAAAAAGGACAAAGTCAACTAGAGCTGGCAACTTCAGCATTATCTTCCTCTAGAACAGTGACCCATCTCTTCTGTCATCCGTTTATACGAAGAAACTTCTATTATCGTCTGTTTAAACAATTTAAAAAGTAAACAACAGAAAAAAGACTGATGTATCATAGAGTCCATGAAATTCTGAGCTAAGATCGCCAGTTAATTATTTGCTCACAAAGAACGCATTCATCGTGCTCCAACAATTACTATAATGACGTAACAATATATTCCTTTGACTAAAAATCAAAACCTGCCTAGGTAAAAGAAAGCTGAAGAGTAATCTAGAGTAAAAATGAAGGTGCAAAAGAAAGAGGTTTGGACTATCCAGAGCTCTACTTAAGCGAATCTTCTCCTAATATCATTAGTACTGACACGCGTGTCACTAGTGCTGTATTTTTGACTGCCCCTTCGTCTTCCCTTGGACGTTTTCAAAGAACAGATCAGGCCATACAAACAATTACCTGTATTAGTGTGTGTGTTGTGTGTGTGTGTGTGTGTGTGTGTGTGTGTGTGTGGTGTGTGTGTGTGTGTGCACTGCAATCAAAACATACCTACCATTCCACATAGTGCATTAAAAAACGGAATAACACGTAAACACACACTGACTGACTGAAACCATTTACTGTCAGATTAACATAGTGTTGTACTGACATTTTAAAAAGAAAAACCTTAATGAATTAATGAGGTAACGAAAATAATACAAATAACATCTGAATGACATAAAAATCATAAAGGAAAATTGACAGGGAAACATTTAACATTTCTAAGTAACATAATAAAAATTCAGAAATTGTAACAATAAAGCAAATTACATCTTAACTGTACTGAAAATCAACAATCTCTCTCTCTCTCTCTCTCTCTCTCTCTCTCTCTCTCTCTCCTCAGAACACCATAAAAAAAAAGAGAAAAAAAGGAAAAGACCCCCCCCCCCCCCCCAAACACATGCACACAAAAACACACACCATCCAATCACACACACACACACTCTCTCTCTCTCTCTCACAGACATACACTCAAACACACACACACACACACACACACACACACACACACACACACACACACACACACACTCACAAAACCACGCTTCCCCTTCCCCCTACTCACGTGTATGCGAGCACGCACATATATTCACTCACAGACAAACAAATAAAAACCAAAACTCTCTCTCTCGCACGCGCGCGCGCGCGCGCGCACACACACACACACACACACACATACATACACACAAACCGCCACCTCCCCTACACACACTCAAAACATATCCACACAAAAAACGTATAGACGTACGCACAACATGCTCTCACATATAAACAAAACGAAGTTCTTCCCCCCCCCCCCTCTCTCTCTCTCTCTCTCTCTCTCTCTCTCTCTCTCTCTCTAGCGCGCGCACAACCTGTGCAAAAGTTTCGTCAATGGAATAATGCGACCTAGTACACGTGAGAGCCGGACAGCTATGTCATGTAACAAATTCTTTGCTCTACGTGTACATCAGACCACTAAACCAAAAAAGAAACAAACATTAAAAAAAAAAAAAAAAAAAAAAAATCCGTTAGAAAAATCTGCCAAGTGGATGAGACTTGATCAGATTTACAGCCAACTTGGCTAGCCTCCACCCATTTTCTGGGTTGGGACAAAAAACACTATGCAATGTTAAAGGTAGATTTTTAGACAAAATTTTATCATGAAGACATTGAAAATACGCTTTTGTTAATGAACATTCAAGTAAAAAATGAGATACATTAAGGTTTTGACCACAGACACACAAAGGAGATGGTTTTAAAAACCTGCCAAACCAAACATCCACCCGTATTCTGTGCAATAAATTTCGATTCGGAATAGAACCTGGCGGACTTATACAATGACTGCCGGGGGCAGAAAGATCCCATCTGTTCTTCTGAATGGCAGCTTCAAGGTACTGTGTTCTTCTCTGGTCCCAGAGTGCTTTTGTCAGAATATTGTTTATTTCAAGAACCGAATAAGGAATATCACATAAAACTGTATTCGATTTGCACATTGAAGCCTCTTTTGCACAGGTATCAGCCAGTTCATTCCCTCGAAGATTGCAGTGACCGGGTACCCATAATAATGTTATTTTGGAACCTCGCATCATTAACTGGTGTATTGAAAATAAAATTTCACTGACGAGATCAGGACGACTTGATGTATTTTGAAGGTGTAAAGCCGTTAAAGCAGACTTGGAATCTGACAAAATCAGTATTCTTTCTGGTAAGACTTGCACATCAAGAATGAAATTAATAGCTTTCATAAGAGCAAATAACTCAGCAGTGAAAATAGAACAACCTTTGGTAACATGAAATCTTTTTTCAATGTTAAGGGAAGGTATCACGAAAGCAGCACCAACCTCAGAAGTACACGAAACTGAACCATCAGTGAAAATATGCAGATAAGATTCATATTCAGTGTAAATCAATTCTTTAACAAGAGAAGCAAGCAAAAGTGGATTCTCATTTTTAGTAATATTACCATAGGAATAGAAAAAATCTGCTTGCTTCATCAACCAAAGGGGGAAAGGGTATTTGGTCATTTTAACAATGTTGTCAAGCGAAAAGTTGCATGCATGTAAAAGAGGAGATACATAATCAGACAATGAAGTATATGCTTTTTTATTCCGTATCTCTCTAGAAACGTAGGTGCTTTCATCAAGTTCAGAAGTAACTGAGTTAGGGACTGTTCTTGCTCGTGCTGAGTAGCTACAAGCACAGAGCATCCTATGTTCATTTAAAGGCAAAACTCCTGCCTCTCTGTAAGTCATATCAATTGATGCCCATCTTGGAAGCCCCAAAGCAATTTTAAGTGCTAAGGAATCAATACTAGTTAACTTATGTAAATCTGTCTTTGGTGCAGTGAAAAATACTTCTTGACCATAACTTACAATCGAACGAACTGTCCCTAAGGCGACATGGATAAGATTAGATCCATAATTTATTAGAGGGATTCCAGTTAGGACTCGCAGTAACGCAATTTTCTTTCTTGCCTTTTCCACGAGATGATTTATATGTTTACACCAAAATAATTTATAGTGAAAAATAACGCCTAGAAATTTTACTTGCTTACTTGGGAAAATGAAAGAATCACCTATTTGTACTTTTACAGCGTCCCTACCTTCAAAATCGATATTTTTCTTTGTAAATATAATAAAAACCGATTTGTCCGTTGATAAGTTAAAACCGTTTGAATTCAAATAATTAACAAGTTTACTGACCGCAAATTGAAACTGTTCAACAATTTTATTACGCTTGATTTTGTTTTTTGTAAAATTACAATTTACATTTTTCCATATTGCAATATCATCTGCATAAGCAGCTAAAGTTGCCCCTTTCGTGTCAATCTGATTAAGATCATAAAGCATCAATGAGAAGAGGATTGGAGAAATGACACTTCCTTGAGGGACACCCATGTTAACATATCTTGTACTTGACAGCACACCATTTAGTTTTACTTGTAGCGTTCTTCCAGATAAAAATGATTGTAAAAACATGTGGAAACGACCTTTAATCCCAATTTCATGAGCCTTGGACAATAATTTAAAATGCCAAACAGAATCGTACGCTCTATGAATATCAAAAAACGTGGCTAAAGTAGTGTCGCTTAGCCAAGGCTTTTTTGACGTGTGAAGCTAAAAGACTAACATGATCAGTGACACCCCTCCCTTTTCTGAAACCAGCTTGAAATATTGGCAAAATCCCATTCTTTTCAAGGAAATGTTCTAATCTGAATTTCATTATCCTCTCAAAAAGTTTTCCAATGTGAGGAGTCAAAGAAATGGGTCGAAAATTAGAAGATTTTCTTTTTGATTTTCCTTGTTTATGGATAGGTACAACTGTTGCTTTCTTCCAAGCCATTGGCAGCTTTCCAGAATTCCAGCATAATTGGAAGAACTCTAATAATTTTTTCAAAAAGCATTGTGGAAAATGCTTTATCATGTTGTAAGAAATGGGATCAAATCCTGTCGCAATTTTACCAGATTTTAGACGGCGAAGTGAGTACAGAAGCTCCTCCATTGTTAGATTTTTATTAATATATAACGTGTTGTCATTGTCATGTGGTTCAATGTTTCTCCCTTCGTTTTCAATAGTTCTTCTTCGTTCTTGCTCTTCTTTAGGCAGATGTTCAGTCTGACTCATTGCTGCGAAAGTGTCAGCAAATAATTCAACTTTCTCCCCGTTTGTTTTATAGATTTTATCGTTTTCAATCAAAACAGGATCTGGGAGATGAAAAGAACCTTTAGGTTTTCTAATTTCTTTCCAAAGTAAAGCGCTATCGTTTGGGTGTTTGGAACAGTTGATGACTAAGTTTTTGTAATATTGCTGCTTTGCAAAAGCAACAACTTTGTTACTATTGGTGTTAGCTTTTTTGTATTCAGCGTGTAACTGTTCCACTCTACTTTTAGGCTGCGTATGACGGCTTATCATCCAGCTTTTGAAGGCCTTAGTTTTCGCACCCACGGCGACTTCACACGCAATATTCCACCAAGGGTTTGACGCTTTCTTTGGATGATTCTTTAATTTGACTTTTGGGATTGCAGAATCTGCAGCCTTAAGTATAAGTATTCTTAATTCAAAATAACAATTTTCCAAACCTTCCTCTAACACTGTATTTTGATTGAAATTTAGAAAAGACGAACCTGCTGTTAAAATGTGATTGAAAAGCGCCCAATTAGCCTTATCTTCATTATATTTAGTGCATTCAGAATTGTAGATTGTTTTTTCAGGGCTCACTAGAAGTTGGATTTCAATAGGGAGATGATCACTGCCTAACGGTATTTGATGAACCTGCCAAGTACACAAAGGGTTTATGTCTGGGGAAACTAAAGACAAATCTATCGATGAGCAACGCTGATCTGATCGATCAGCAATTCTTGTTATAGAGCCGTCATTTAAAATGGTTAAGTTGGCGTTGATTATTGTACTGGCAAGGTATTCGTTGTTGTTAACAATATTATTGGGATTTTCGGACCACAAAGCGTGGTGGGAATTAAAATCGCCAAGAATAACCCATTGTCTAGAGCAGTCTAAATCCATTATCCAGTCAGCTTCACCTTTAGACACTTTATCCGGATAATAACAGTTCAAAATGTTGAAATATTTACCATCAACCTTAATTTCTATACAGCAAGAATATAAACGTTTATCTATTGAAGAACACGGTGTTTTGCACGGTTGATACATAAGATTGCAAGCTACATATGTAGCAACTTTTATTTTAACGTTGGCTTTTACCTCATCTATAACAGGTGGGTAGAAGAATCCGTTTAACTTGGGTAAGTCATTTTTGTGGCAATTCAATGACTGAAGCACAACTACGTCAAAAGAACGCTTCTGCAAAAATTTTTCCAAATATACAAAATTGCACTTACTTCTACAATTCAATTGTAGAAACGAGCAAATACCAGTAGGTTTGACTTGTTCAGGCCTCATACACATCATGTTATTCGTAAGGAAAAGGACTATAACTGAGAATACCAGCAACAGAGAACACCAAAAACGGATAACGTTTGACAGAACTTCTCTTTGTACGTTCATTTGGAGTTCAGACAGGCATTGGACAGAATTGTTTTCAATTCAATGATTGACGAAGTCATGACATCAGAAATTTTTGTTAGGATGGTCAGACATTTCACTGAGAGATTTTCAAGATACATTAAAATCTTTTCAAGATCAAAATTTACAGATTGTTTTTTGAACGAACTTGAAGAGTCAGACTTTTCTTTAAGAGAAGTTGGCACAGATGTTTTCGAAATTTTTGATGTCTGTCCTATACTTGTCTGATTTGTGACAGCAATACTAGTTTGATTTGAACTATTAGTATGAGTTGGTAAAATACGTGTGCCCCAGATTGAAGGGGGGCTAGAATCCAAAGAAGTGGGCAGCGGGTTTTGTTGATTAGCCTTCATCATTCCTTGACTCAGAACCGAGGAATAAGACTTGATGTGGTGATTAGCTTTAATTGAATTATCGTTTCCCGGCATCCTGGGGTCTTCTTTTAATTCCTGCACCTTTACCTCTCCTTTGCTCTTTTGAACTGTGATTTGTCTGAGAGCCTCAGAATATGGCATGTGGTTGGAAGACTTTAGCTTACCGGCCAAAACACGTAATTTATATTCCGGGCATCCAAGGTAAGAGGCTGAATGATCTCCAGAACAGTTTATACAATGTTTGGCCCTGGTACACGATTCCAAGACATGGTCATTGTGACCACATCTTCCACAAGTCGGTTTAGCCCGACACGCAGACTTTGTGTGCCCCAGTCTGTTGCACCTAGTACAACGATAGACAGGTGGTACAAAAGGATCAACAGAGAAACACTGGAACCCAATACATATTTCTTTTGGCAGTGTTGATGTAGAGAAAGTGATTTTTATGGCTCTTGATTCACTTCCATCTTTATTGGGAAGTCTTTTAACAGAAGAAACATGACTCAGTTCTTTCTTAATGTCAGAAAGACTGATGTCAAGAGGAATTGGCTTTACCACACCTTCGGTGAAAACCTCAGGTACAGAACATTTTATTAAAATTCCTGACAAATTGGTTGTTTTTTGTAGTCGATTTTGTTGATCGGCGGAAGTACAACCGATCAACCACCTGCCTGAGGAGAGCTGTTTCTGACCGGCTATGGGTCCAATGGAGTTGACCCAAAGCTTTTTGCTCAAAATGCCCAGACCACTCAGTGTGGCAGATCCTTTCTTCGTATCTTCCAGAAGTACTGGAAAGCGAAAAGAAAATGATTTCTTTGCAGAAAAGTTGGGATTTGTGGAAGATGTGTTCACATCAACAGTTGCTGGGATAGGGGATGATGATGTGGACGAATTTGCGCATGATACATCTGGCGATAAAACAGAGCAAGATTGTGACGAATTTGCTGTTTTTAAAGAGGTATCAACAGCACATTCTTCTTCAGGACAACTGTTTTTTCCCTCACCAAGCTTAGATTTTATTCTATTAATAAGATGCTTTTTCTTGCCATGTTTGGGAAGATTATTTTCAACTAAGATTCTTTTAAGTTGTGAAACTTTGAGATCATTCAGACAACCAAATTCCTTTTCATTTAATAACTGCACTGAGCTTGGAGACGCCATGCAGGATCCTTTTTTTTTTCTTTTTTTCTTCTTCTTCTTTGTGGGGAAAAAAAAATAGAAACTAGGGGGATGGGGGGCAAGGATGCGGCGGGAAAGGGGTAGGGGTGAGTAGGAAATGAAGGAGGGGTGAAGAACACAAATGGTTGGTTGACTGCAGGACCTGGATCAATGGAACAACTTGCCTGGGTTATGGTAGCAGGTCCTTGAGGAAGAGGTGGATGAGGGCGCTTCGGTTCAAAACCTTCTTGGCTCAGGGGGACAGGTGGGAATGGGTGACAGTGGGCAGGGAGAAATGGGGAAGTGAGGAAGTGAGCACTGCCAAAAAGCTGAAAAGTGACAGTGGCAGTGCTCACTTCCTCACTTCCCCATTTCTCCCTGCCCACTGTCACCCATTCCCACCTGTCCCCCTGAGCCAAGAAGGTTTTGAACCGAAGCGCCCTCATCCACCTCTTCCTCAAGGACCTGCTACCATAACCCAGGCAAGTTGTTCCGAAGGAGGGGTGAGTTTGGGAGGGAGTTACTTTAGGTGACTAGATTAGAAACACACACACACACACACACACACACACACACACACACACACACACACACACCACCACCACCACCACCACCACCACCACCACCACCACCAACAACAACAACAATAACAACAACAACACTTAAAGCAAACAAGCTAACAAACAAACAGAAGGTCCAACACCAAACACTACAGTGATAGTATACGGGAACCCATCACTAATTATGACTAGTACTATATGGTATGGGTTTGATAGAAATAATAAACAGCATACATGGTATGAGTCTGGATAGAAATGATTAATATATATTTATATATAACACGTTAGTTTAGGGTTTTTTTTTTAAACAAAGAGAGGTCTTTTCAAATAATCCAGTCCCAGACTGTCGACTTTTAAAGTAAATACTATTTAGATGAAAACATAATCAATTAGGAAAATTGATTGTGCAGCGCTGTCCTGTATCTACTCTATCTAAAAATGTACAAGTCAAATTAACAGGCTTGAGAGGTATCAATGAAATCTGATTTTGGTATTAGAACATGACACAATTTGGATTTTAAGAGATAGAAGAGGTGGGAGAAGTTAGCACCACACACTGACTTGATTGTAGACGGGAGAATCCAGCATGTCAAGAAAAAAGAAAGCAAACACGCCAGCACACGCAACTTTCGCTGTGATAATGACGTCAAGATCTGTGAGACGAGGGGTAAACAAAAAAGACGTCATAAACGAGAAGAATGATTTGAAACTGCCGTCGAAGTTTCAGCAGGTCGTAAGACCCGCTTCCACAAGGTACAGCAGTCAGCGGAGGACGCGAAGCGCCGCAGTCATCTGGACGGCAAAAGGGATGAGGGCGATTGTGTCTGTCACACAGGCGGTGTTACCAAGGTAACACAAAACCAGGTAACGAAAGAAAACACGACAGCACACGCAAATTTTGCTGTGTTAATGACGTCAATATCAGTGAGACGTAGAGAAAAAAAGACGTCACAAACAAGAAGCACGATTTGGAAAATTCAGGCAGTCTCAGTAGGTCCCACGCGGCCACAAACCACGCAAGACCCACCCGCAGCACAGCAGTCAGCGGAGGACGTGGAACGGCGCCGCCACCCCAACGGCAGAAGGGGATGAGGCCGATTCCCCTTCCATCAGCCGGACGGACGACGGTGTTGCCAAGCAACAAAACCCAGTCCGGCCACTCGAGAAGAAAAACGCCGACGACCCGGCACAACCCACGGCAACACAGCAACGATGGCACACAAACCGACCACCAGAGACCCCCGCAATCCCAACGGAACAGCCCCGGCCCGTTCAACAGTCCAGAAAGGGACCACAGCCAACAGCGCCAGACCACCACCTCAAGGCCACGGCAACAAGGCGAAGACCGTCCCGCACAAGACACAAAACGAACAACCCAAACGAAACGACGCAACGAAAACCAAAACACCGCCTCCCACAGACAGGCACCACACAAACCAGGTAGGTCCACAACTTTCAGATGGAGACACGGCACTGTTGCTACACAATGAAACAAAAAAGACAGAGCATACACCACCAAGACTCTTCTTCGGTTGATAGGAAATGACGACACACACACACACACACACACACACACACACACACACATAAACACACACACACACACACACACACACACACACACACACACACACTATCTGAAATCACACACACACACACACACACACACACACACACACACACACACACACAGTGCGCACACATACATGCGTGCGCGCTCTCTCACATACACACATGCACAAGCGCACGCATGCGCACATGCACGCAAACACATCAACACACACACACACACACACACACACACTCACACAGACACACACACACACACACACACACACACACACACACACACTCACACACACACACACACACACACACACACACACACACACACATATGTGCGTGCGCTTGCAGTGCATCAAATGAAGAACACACCATTTCAGAAAACAGAGTGCAGACGTTCAAATCCTTACATCACTGCAGATGTCAGTCCAATACTTACATCACTGCAGATGTCAGTCCAATACTTACATCACTGCAGATGTCAGTCCACAGGGTAGGATGTCTGTGAATGGAGCTGTTTTGGCATTTTGCCCTTTAGGAAAAAGGACAGTGATTACTGATTTGAATTACAAAGATACTTTGATGAGAAATAGTCATTAAAACATCAGTGAACCCCACACGTCGCTATGGATGGGCATGATACTGTGTGTGTGTGTGTGTGTGTGTGATGTCAAAAGCCTCGTTCCTTTCCTGAATCCAGGTCTGTGCTTTGTGCACCTTCCACTCAGTCAGCAGTCGAGGTGTCCGAGGTTTGGATGTGGCAGGCGTGAAGCCGCTTCGCGCGTGTTCCTCCCTACTCCGACAGATGATCTCCCAAAGTGCGGTAGTGATTGTTGCTGGAGCACAGAGTGTCCTCCTGTGGAAATTTAGATTGTCTCGTGTGGTTTAGTCCCTGGAAAGGTCAGTTGGGGCTCCACTACTATAAGTTGGAGACTAGGAAGTGATAGCCTTAGGAGAAAAAGAAATGTGTGTAAGGGCGCGCCCGTGTGTGTGTTGTGTGTGTGTGTGTGTGTGTGCGTGTGTGTGTGTGTGTGTGTGTGTGTGTGCATGTGTGTGTGTGTGTGTGTGTGTGTGTGTGTGTGTGTGTGGTGTGTATGCGCGCGTGTATGTGTGTGTGTATGCGCGCGCTCGCGCATGCACGTGCACGAAGGTGTCAGTATGTGTCCTTGGGCACATGCAAAGTGCCTGTTTGCATCTGAATACACTCCACAAGCAGTGAAATTACATTTCCATTTGTCGCACACTTTTCCTCCTGTTCTTCATTCCTCTTTCCTTTTGTTACAATTTCCGTCAGTCTTTATCTGTCCTTAAACATCAAGAGTGGGTTTGGTTGACTTGCCGCGCGCGTGTACACACACACACACACACACACACACACACACACACACACACAGAGGCAGAGATAGAGACAGAGATGGACAGACAGACAGACAGACAGACAGGACCGCTCAAACAATAGGTAGCTACCATGCGTGGAGTGCGGCGGTAAACCCCGTACTTATTACCATAACAAAAGACTGTGGCCAAGTTTTCTCCTCTCCTGACTTGCACGCGGTAGGTTGTCCAGCGACAGCGTTGTCTCAGTGTTGCGAATGCAGCCGTCTAATGGAGGGGTGTAATTTTTCTTCGTCAGTACAGAGACGAAACGCCAGAGCTCGTCACGATGATTTTACTTCCTGCCTTTAACTCTGGGACACTGTAGCTGCGATCGAGTGACTGAAAGCCTGTCCTGGATAGCCTGGAAATCTCTGGAACTCTTCTGCTGTGACTGACCACTGAGGGCCTGTCCTGGATGATCTAGGACAACTGCAGGACATTTTTGGTGGGATTGGTTGACTGATGGCCCGTCCAGCATGGCAGGAAAAACCCCGGCACACTTTTAGTGGGTTTGGCTGACTGAAGGTCTGTCCTTGATGGTGTGCAAAACTGCGAGACACCTTTGGTGGGACTGACCGACTGAGGGCCTGTCCTGGATACTGTGTGAAAACTCCGGGACACTGATGGTGGGACTGACCGACTGAGGGCCTGTCCTGGATACTGTGTGAAAACTCCGGGACACTGATGGTGGCACTGACTGACTGAGGGCTTGTCCTGGATGATTGTGAATACTCTTAAGACATAATTGGTGGACCGGATTGAATGAGGCCTGTATTAGTTGACCTGGAACACTCCGGAACTCGTTTGTTTGGGATAGAATGACTGAAAGCTGTCCTGGCTTGTCTCTGAAAAACGTTTGGATACTTTTGGTGGGATTGACTGACTGAAGGCTTGTCTCGGATGGTTTGGAAAATTACAAGACACTTTTGTTGAGATAGATTGTTTGAAGGCGTGTCCTACCTGCTCTGAACAAGTCCAGGACACTTTTGGTGAGATAGACCGAGCGGAGGGCCTGTTTCTGTCTGGCTTCCGGAAAATCTAGAGCAGTTTGGTGTAAATGACTGGTTGAGGGCCGTTTGTAGCCAGTTTCTAAGGAAGGAGCATCACTTGTGATTCTTTCTTGTGTATGGTCAGCGACTTGTGTGTATGGGTAAGTGTTACCTATGTACGTTTGTCTCTGTCTCTGTCTGTCTATCTGTCTGTCTGTCTGACTGCCTGCCTGCCTGTCTGTCTGTCTGTCTGTCTGTCTGTCTGTCTGTCTGTCTCTTTCTCCCCGTGTGTTTGCTTGTGTGTGTGTGTGTGTGTGTGTGTGTGTGTGTGTGTGTGTGTGTGTGTACTCGCAGTGTGTGTATATGAGTGTGTGTGTGTAAGTGGAAACGAATGTTCAGAAGATGACAGTAATTGTATAACAACAACAAAAACACAACAACAACGCACGCACGCACACGCGCACACGCACACACACACACACACACACACACACACACACACACACACACACACACACATGCCAATGCATACATACCCACGACCATGGACTCTCCATTTTACACACGTTCATCGCTTTAACTAATGCACACTTAGCGGTTCACATAGGTTTAAAGGTGGTCTTGAGAGATTCAAAGTCTTATCTTCATTGACGTGTGTTTGGTCATTTGTGCCTTGCATTCAAAGCACCCAGTATGAGTCTGCCCCAGTCTCTAGGTGTCTTCGTTATGTTGGCCTTGCGCGCGCGCGCGCGCGCGCGCGCGTGTGTGTGTGTGTGTGTGTGTGTTGAGAGAGAGAGAGAGAGAGAGAGAGAGAGAGAGAGAGAGAGAGAGAGAGAGACAGACAGACAGACAGACAGACTGACAGACAATCAAACCAAAAAGGAGAGACAGAAACAGAGAAAAAGATGATCAGAAATGATTATGAACAAGTCCAGAAATAAGGTGAAATAAAGAATAAAACATATGTATCCAAAGTTTGCATTTAAAGATTACATGTCTATTAAATTTCATTCCGGCCCTTGGAAAGCAGTAGAGAGTCGGGCATGGGAAGTGTGACAAAAATAAACGACCCGTCCTCCACGAAAACAAAAAGAAGAAGAAGAAGGAGAAAAAGAAGAAGAAAGGAAAAGAAACCAAAGGAAGGAATAAAAAAAATCCTTTCACAAACAGTGCGTAAACATTGTAAGCACACTTTAAACCCCATTTCAAAGTTTGTATGCATAAGGGTGTTACGGATGAGTGAGATGTTGTTATCATTAAACACTTAAATTTTTCTTTTCTGGCATTACCGCTTTATCTGATAATTACTTTATTGGAGGTCCATGGCGATTAATGATAACGTAGTGATGTGAACAGTCTGTTTCTATCTATCGATTTGCGTATCTGTGTGTCTACGTAATGTTCCATTTTCCCATCTATCTATAAACAAAAAATCCATCCTGTAGTAAATCGGTTTTCAATACAAACACCGACTGAATATATACATTTTTTTCACATACAACCCCACAGGAACTGAAGATGTGTTTGCAAAACTAGTGTTTCAGGAAGAAATAGTAAAGAATGACATAAGGCACCGACATTGGATCGACAAAAGGGTATGTCGTTTGCATCACTTTTCAAAAGATGACGTCCTTCTCTCCATGAAAGAATATACAGAGTGCAGATTTAGTTTCAACAATCACAAAGATAAACAGAAGGTTTTGAAATAAGGGATTCTTCATGAAAGAAAGAAACACAATAGAGACTTCCTCAGGTGAAGAGCCCAGTGCATGCTACATATGATGTACAGGCCAAAGAAGTGCCAAATTAAGCACAGTGCTTCTTTTCACGAAAGAACCATCATTTAAAAACCTTTCGCTTATTTGTGTAATTCCTTCCTCACTTTTTTTCCCCAAGAATGCTGACACAACTACACGACGTGGATGTACACGGGCAATACAGGTGTATTTTGTGCGGATGAACCTAACGAAAAGAAGAAGAAGAAGAAGAAGAAGAAGAAGAAGAAGACGAAAGAAGAAGAAGAAGAAGAAGAAGAAGAAAATATGCTGCAATGTTTTCGGTTCAATGGGGAACGAGAATATTCTGAACTATATTGACAGTAAATAACTGGATGTCTAAATGGGTTTAGAAGAAGACAGGTGGTACTGAAAGTGTACTGAATGCAAGGGGATAGAAAGTAGAGTGGGAGGCAGTAGAAAGTTGCAGTGACGTTGCACTAAAATGAAAATGGAATGTGGGGAGAGGAGGCGGAGCGGCTAGAAAATGTGGAACATAAAGGGAGGGCCAGGGTAAGGGAAGGGGATTCACAGAATGCTGTGATCACTTGCTGCTAAACCTAAGTGGGGGAGTGGCAGAATGTTGTGGCAACTTAGCATTAAACATAAGAGGGGATGAGGAGGAGTAGTGCAGAGTAGTAATGGCATGGAACTAAACATGATTGGCGCACGGTTGAGGGTGGGGGCAGTATAGCAGTGGCACTAAACAAAACTGACAGAGGGGAGCGGGGTTCTAGTTGAAACAATATGGCACTAGACATAAGACAGGATGTGAGGTGGGGAAGGAGTTGTAGAAGGTTGCAATGATATGGCACAAAACATAAAGGGGGAGGGGGTGTTTAGGAGGAAGTTGTGGTGATATGGCACAAAACATAAAGGGGGAGGGGGTGTTAGGAGGAAGTTGTGGTGATATGGCACAAAACATAAAGGGGAGGGGGTGTTAGGAGGAAGTTGTGGTGATATGGCACAAAACATAAAGGGAGGGGGTGTTAGGAGGAAGTTGTGGTGATATGGCACAAAACATAAAGGGGGAGGGGGTGTTAGTAGGAAGCTGTGGTGACCTGGCACTAAACATAAAGGGGGAGGGGGTGTTAGGAGGAAGCTGTGGTGACCTGGCACTAAACATAAAGGGGAAGGGGGTGTTAGTAAGAAGCTGTGGTGACCTGACACTAAACATAAAGGGGAAGGGGGTGTTAGTAGGAAGTTGTGGTGACCTGGCACTAAATATAAAGGGGAGGGGGTGTTAGGAGGAAGTTGTGGTGACCTGGCACTGAACATAAAGGGGGAGGGGTGTTAGTAGGAAGTTGTGGTGACCTGGCACTAAACATAAAGGGGGAGGAGGTGTTAGTAGGAAGTTGTGGTGACCTGGCACTAAACATAAAGGGGGAGGGGGTGTTAGGAGGAAGCTGTTGTGACCTGACACTGAACATAAAGGGGGAGGGGGTGTTAGGAGGAAGCTGTGGTGACCTGGCACTGAACATAAAGGGGGAAGAGGTGTTAGGAGGAAGCTGTGGTGACCTGACACTAAACATAAAGTGGGAGGGGGTGTTAGTAGGAAGTTGTGGTGATATGGCACTAAACATAAAGGGGGGTGGGGGTGTTAGTAGGAAGTTGTGGTGATATGGCACTAAACATAAAGGGGGAGGGGGTGTTAGGAGGAGGCTGTGGTGATATGGCTCTGAACATAAAGGGGGAGGGGGTGTTAGGAGGAAGCTGTAGTGACCTGACACTAAACATAAAGGCGGAGGGGGTGTTAGGAGGAAGCTGTGGTGACCTGACACTAAACATAAAGGGGGAGGAGATGTTAGTAGGAAGCTGTGGTGATATGGCACTAAACATAAAGGGGGAGGGGGTGTTAGTAGGAAGTTGTGGTGACCTGACACTAAACATAAAGTGGGAGGGGGTGTTAGCAGGAAGTTGTGGTGACCTGGCACTGAACATAAAGGGGGAGGGGTGTTAGTAGGAAGCTGTGGTGACCTGGCACTGAACATAAAGGGGAAGGGGGTGTTAGGAGGAAGCTGTGGTGACCTGACACTAAACATAAAGGGGGAGGGGGTGTTAGTAGGAAGTTGTGGTGACCTGGCACTGAACATAAAGGGGGAGGAGGTGTTAGGAGGAAGCTGTGGTGACCTGGCACTAACCATAGAAAAAAAGGCAAGGAGGGGGGAGGCGAGGACGGAGGGGGGAGAGACTAGCAAAATGTTGTGGTGACTCGATACTAATTATAATGAAGTCAAAACAGAAAACAGCTTTGATGTCGTAACACGGAGCATGATCGGGTTGAAGCTGAACAAAATTTTGTCTAATTGATGATAATCATTATGGTTCTGAATGAGAAGAAAATGTTGGTGACAAGACATTCAACATAACACGGTTGACTCAGTCGAAAAATGTTGGAGACATGACACTAAAAAATGATGGGATTGAAGCAGAAGAAAATGTTGGAGACATGATACTAGATATGAATGCGGTTGAAGCACACAAAAAAGTTTGGAGACAAGATGCTTAACGTAATGGAGTTGAAGCAGACGAACATGTTGGTGACATAATAGTAAACACAGTGGGGTTGAAGCAGAAGTAAAATTTGGTGATATGATACTGAACATAAGGCGTGGAGGAGGGGGGTTTAAGATGCTTTTGGTGACATAACACAAAATGTGTGTGTCGAGGGAGAGGGAGACGGGGGAAGGCTGGGGTGTAGAGTAATTTGAAGTTTTGGTGGCATGGCAGTGAACATAAAGGTGTGTGTGTGTGCGCGCGCGCGTGCGCGCGTGTGTGTGTGTGTGTGTGTGTGTGTGTGTATGTGTGTGTGTGTGAATACGCTTGGGTGGAAGAGGGGGAAGCAAGAGGTGGATATAGAAATAGGGGAAATGACCTTGCTGTTGATCATGAGAAAGGACAGAAAATACGCCATTTTGGTCATCTGTTTGCCATGGGGAAATTCTGAAACGTCTTCTCATTTTCTCGGCTGTACAACAGTTGACAGCAGGTGACAATACAAACAAGAGAACGAAAGTCGAGTTACCAGATCACCAAATAAATGGAAGGAACACATGGCGCTACATAAGCAAGGTGTTTCGACCTTTACGTCTTCTGCTGGCAGACTAATTTAAAAGAAAAACTGAATTTGAAACGCTTGCTTTGATATAGTCCTTGTTCATTCCATTCATTTTTTGGTCTACAGACGCATTTATTTATTCTCTGCTTTTCTAAAGTAGAGACATCTGAGAAGAAACTCATTGGTATTAGACTGACTCAGTGGATAGGGTGGGGTTGTATTCACCCGTGAACAAAACAACTGATGGTGTTGTAGAGTTCGCTTGTAACGGTATTAACTATTTATCTGGCAAAAATGTAAGGGGAAGATTTTCACACATGCATCGCAGGACGAAAAACAACCAACCAAGAGTATAAAGGCTCGCTTTTGTTTGACACATCCTCCCCAAACAAACAAACAAAGAAGTTAAAGCAAAAACAAAAAAACAAAAAAAACAACAAAAACATTGTAAACAAGTCAATTAGGTAGTCAGTCGATCCTGTATTTATCCCATTAAGGTGGCCGATTATTTTTCTTATTGCTGTGATCTCTTAGTGCTGTATGTGAGCTTTGGAGAAAATGTGCCAACTGACTGACCGTGTGACAGGTGACAAACTACTGTCACGTGGCCACAAGTGGCTGATTGTGTGTTGGGACACAACACAGCCGTGGTACGGTGTGGTGAATTAACGACTGCATTCCGTAGTCACAAGAGCATGACGGGAGGAACTGCGGTTGCCTAGATACCCGTCAAGCCGGCACGAAGGGGATAGGTAACCTGATGCAAGACACCCCCAGTGGTTAAGAAATGGGATCCTTCTTTTCACCTGCATAGCGCAGACAGCAACGAGTACACGCGAAACAACAAGGCAAGGCCTAGGTTGGCTACACGGCACTGTATTCATTGCAGGATAGAAGTAATCCCCCTCAGAGCGCATCACATATAAGAGAGAAGAAAATTAATATTTTGCATTCAGCCGTATTGATGGCAAAATGAAAGACACAATACGGAGCAAATTATCTTCTACTATGTGCAATTCGTTACTCATGTAGGTGTGTTTTGGTTTTCATTTACAAACAAGAAACTACTAAAATCTTACGCAGTTTCAACTGAAAACAGCTGTTGTTGGTATTGTTGTTGCTGTCGTTGTTGAGGAGATCCAATTTTTATTCCCCAGGAACAGAGACAGAACCTTACACTTACCGCTTTGTTTGACATAACATCAGATGTGCTTTGTTCTCTCTTCCCTTCTCTCTGTCTCTGTCTCTGTCTGTCTGTCTGTCTGTCTCTATGTGTCTCTCTCACTTGTGTTGAGAGATGAATGTACAACAATATAAAGATGAACATGATAATCTCTTATCAATATCAAGGTATCCTGTTTTCCACACGACTGAATTTTAAGTATGCATGCCAAGATTTAGCAAGTAAAGGGACACGAGCTGTCATCAGCAGTAATTGCAAGCTATATCAACAAAATAATAACTCTTTGAAACTGCACTTGAAGCTTTATGATTCTCAGATTCAACCCATTCTTTTATATGGTGCTGAGATTTAGGGTTTAGAAGATGCTTCATCTGTTAGTGAAAATGTTCATTTACTTGTATTAAAGAAGTATCTAGAGATTGGTATTAAAACACCAAACGACCTTGTGTATGGTAAACTGAATCGATTCCCATTAACAATAAATTCTAATGTTTCTTGCATTAGATACTGGTTGAAACTGACTTGAATGGAGGAACATAGACTATCATCCAAAGCGTATAAAATATTATCAAATTTGGCCAATGGGGGAAAATCAGCTGGGCTTCGAAACTTCGTGATGTTTTGAACAGTAATGGCTTCTCCAATGTATGGGAATGCCAAGGGGTGGGGTGTATGCATTCCTTTATAAAGATGTTTAAACAAAGACTAGTCGACTGCAGGTGGCAGAACTGGAATTATCATATGAATAATAACGACAGATTTATAGACTACAGGAAATTCAAGACATTACATGACTTAGAACCATGATACATTCTGACAAGATTTAGATTTGGAATGTCCGGTTTGTCGGTGCATAGTTCAAGACATACAAGGAATGGTGAATGTGGAACAAAACGCCCGTTGTGCACATCTGCCACTGATGATGAAATTCGCTTTCCTTTTTGTTAGTCTGCTTTTGATGATTTGAGACACAGTTTAATCCATCCAAATTATAGTAACTTAAGAGTAACGTTACTATTAGCATCACAAAACGCACAGATCGTTAAGAAATTCGCTATAGATCTTTATGAAGCATCTAAGAAAAGAGAAATCGTAACGCCTTGAATTACCAATTTTACTTGTCTTTTTGAGTGAATTTAGTGCATGATACAATATACCAGCTAGTATAAAGTTCTTTTCATTTTAATCTTTGCTCTTTGGTAATATGCTACCAGCTTGTCTTTTGAATAAGCTTTCAAGCAGATAATGGATTGACAGTATCATCTGAATTTGTGTTATTTTGTCTAAAATCAATGTCCACACCCCTTCAAATGGGGCTTTGGCCGTACTGCATAAAACTCTGTTCTGTTCTCTCTCTCTCTCTCTCTCTCTCTCTCTCTCTTCTCTCTCTCTCACACACACACACACACACACACTGGCTTAATTGGAAAAAAAAATCCAGATACTGCTTTTTCAATGTACCATCTCAAAGAAAAATTTTGACTTGACAATTTGACCTGACTTGACTTGACTTCACACAACACACACACACACACACACACACACACACACACACACACACACACACACATACACACACACACACACACACACACAGACACAGACACAGACACACACACACACACACAGAGACACACACACACACACACACACACACACACACACACACACACACACACACACACACACTGCCGACGGTTAGCTCCTGTTCTCTTCTGCACGTTTGCTGCTCCATCGTTGTCTTGTTTTCTGTCTTCCATTCCTTCTCCACTTTCATGACTTTTCATGTCGTTTTCAAGAAAGCCACGAATATAGTATGGAATTAGAGTCGCATTTGAGTTTGTAGTGAAATGTTGAACGTTTGCTGAAAACGAGCCTAAACAGATACAATTAAGAACATGAAACACGATGTGTTTGGCCTATTTAAATGGATGGGAGCATTCACATGGTAGCTGAAACATACCGTAGTTTGACGTTAGATGCTTTAGTTTAAAT
Source organism: Conus canariensis (assembly GCA_033310375.1). NCBI lineage: Eukaryota > Metazoa > Mollusca > Gastropoda > Neogastropoda > Conidae > Conus > Conus canariensis. The sequence continues at coordinate 28,122,882 of CM065724.1, forward strand.
GAGGGAAACGCATTTGTCTTTCCATTATCACAACGTTCAAAGCATTTTAATTGAACGATGATTTTCTTGAACTTGAACTTAAAATCATTTAACACTTTTTGGGTATGAATGATAAGAAAATAACAAATCAGGATTACAGTAACATAAAATGCCTTCGTATGTGTCACACACACACACACACACACACACACACACACACACACACACACACACACACATATACACACACACGCGCGCGCGCGCGCGTGCGCACGCTTAAAACACACACAGGAAGAGATTTTTGCACAAGATATACTTTTTGTGTAAAAGTCTCTGTGTGTGTGTGTGTGTGTGCGTGCGTGCGTGCGTGCGTGCGTGCGTGCGTGCGTGTGTGTGTGTGTGTGTGTGTGTGTGTGTGTGTGTGTGGAAATTGTTTGAAACGCTGTCTTGGCATAATTCATGCTGAAATAATACAATTTTATTTGGCAGAAAATAACTCCAGAGTGGCTCGTGAACTGATTAAATATGGAACATATAAATCCAATAGTTTACTTGTTTACCCTCTTTAAACAAGTTACATTGCCATAGGTCCATATCACTCTTAATACTAAATCTACTATGTTCAGGGTTTGTTATTCCGAGCAACTCAAACAATGGCTTATGAAAAATGTTTAACTGCATTATTGTGACGGGTCTCCGACGCTCCCCCTCGTTATTAAAATACGATTTTCATATTCAGGGATGCAGGGGGTTATAGACAGAAGTATCTACGCTTTCACAACCAAAATGCGCTCTCGCATAGGCACACGCACTCTGTCGCTCACATCGGGCCCGCACAAAGGTGACGGGAAACCAATAACATTTCATAGAAAATAATCAACTTTTATTTAACTTGACTCCGAGCCCCTACCCGTCACTACACAATACGCTTACCTGCATCATACAAAAATGTAAACATCATACAGACAATCTTATAAATCGCATCCCTTGTTCTTCAGTTCTTCTTACTTAACCAGGAAAGACAATATTCCACTATTCTGTTTGCACACTTATAAACTTAAGAACAAATAAAACGTCCATAACTTGCCAGCATTCCTTGGTTGACCATCAGTTTCTCTCATCCGACTGTGCGACCACGAGCTGAAGCTGCCACACTGTTGTGTCCTCCCGATTGGCCAAATCCCAGTTGGGGGACACTGGCACCGTAGCTCGCGTTGCACCCTCAGACCGAGTCTCCCGGACTCCACTGAACTTCGCCCTCTCCACGGAAAGGGCTCCTGTCGGCCTCTCCCACAGGTCTTCTCTGGCTGCAAACACCCCACCGTTGTCTGGCAGCTCCCTGTCTAGGCTCCAACAGGCTAACACGTCTTGCTGTCGACCGTCCCTACACGGGAGACAATTCCTCTCGTCGTCGGCTCCGAGGCTACAGCAACCTCCACTGTCTTACGTCCCCACCCAGGAGACAACGAGGCTACAGCAACCTCCACTGTCTTACGTCCCCACCCAGGAGACAACGAGGCTACAGCAACCTCCACTGTCTTACGTCCCCACCCAGGAGACAACGAGGCGACAGCAACCTCCACTGTCTTACGTCCCCACCCAGGAGACAACGAGGCGACAGCAAACCTCTGCTTCACGCTGCATTTTCTTGAGCCCTCAGCAAGACGGGCGAGTTCACTTTCCCTTAAGTGAATCACACGCTTCCTGGTTTTCCAAGCACCTTATATTCATTCTCAAACAAGAGAGAACTCGAGTTTAACTGGTTCAACCAATGGGATCACTGGCACACACACATCACACGATTTGTACCAATAAATCCCCAAGTTATTTTCATTCCGCCAATGGAATCACTAGTCACCTACACATACACACACACACACACCACAGCTGCTAGCGCCAACAAAGACTTGGGTACCAAGTGGTTAATGCATAACCTCCTATTCAAACTCATGTTCGATTCCCCGAAGCTACCCATTGTACTAACAGCCTGGACTTCTCTACCAGCCAGGACTGATGCTTCAAGTAGTTACTACCTCTATAGACAACAAGGTGCAAACCACTCAATAGGCCGAAGCCTTCCATTCATTCCTCAGAACAAGGACGACTGAATGGTCGCTGTACTCTGCCTGCAGGCTGACGGTCACCTTCCCGTGACGGTCACCTGACACGACCGCCTTCCTTTCAGCCCCACTGGAGAACCCAGTGAATAGCCAGCCAGTGGCGGACATTCTCCTTCACCAAGGACCGGCAGGTCGGCAACTACTTGTCACTATGCCTCGGACATGCGAAACACTTCCCAGTAATTGTCCCTCCTTCAGTATACGACTTGGGGTATTCCCCACTGGTGATGCCTGAGTTCGCACACTTGAAGAACCCAAGGAACTTACTCTCAGCAACAGCAAAACTACCCTTAATTTGCCTAAATGCTCGAGAACATTCGGCCGACTCATGACAATTATGTACATTCTTACTAGTTTCAATGTCATAATCATTTGTTTTGAATGTAAATTCAGCCATATCTGTCTTCGGAATTATATCCTTTTGTAGAACAACATGTTCTGTCAGGTGTTCTTGAACTGGTTTATTATTGTGCCTGTGATAATCCACTAAAAATGAGTTACAATATAAAAAAAAATTGTTATTTCATAACTTTCTGTGTACATCACGTTTTACTAATCCGAAACAGTAACTTGTTATTTTGTTAAATATTCACTGCTATATTCACTGCTTTCTTCAAAGGTACACCTTATGTCTCAGTAATTTAGTAGGCATGCAGGGTAACGATGCTCCGATAAATATAGAAAGTGAAATTAATTGCCGTGATTGAGACTGCAGATACAAGTACAGTGTTTTGAATTTGATATTGTCTGAAAGAAATGTTTAATTCTCACGAACTTTTACATCTCTCATCGGCAGTATGTCTTACATTTCCATCCTTTGGTCTTGAGACAAATGTTTGCTTGCCATTTCATTTGAAATTCTAATTTTTTCCTTTCACTGAGAGCTTCGGTATGTTTTTTTTTTGTTCTTGTTTTTGTTTATTTATTCGTTCATTTGTCTGCTTTTTTGGCGAGGTATTTATCATATAGAAAGATCTACTCGAACTTGGAGAGTTTACATTTTGCTTGCGTGGAATTACTTCTCATCACCAGCTAGCTAAGTTCCAGTAGCAAGCCTGATCAGCCCTAACAGAGCGAAAAAGCCGTCACTGGCTCATCACCAGCTAGTTAAGTTCCAGTAGCAAGCCTGATCAGCCCTAACAGAGCGAAAAAGCCGTCACTGGCTCATCACCAGTTAGTTAAGTTCAAGTAGCAAGCCTGATCAGCCCTAACAGAGCGAAAAAGCCGTCACTGGCTCATCACCAGTTAGTTAAGTTCCAGTAGCAAGCCTGATCAGCCCTAACAGAGCGAAAAAGCCGTCACTGGCTCATCACCAGCTAGTTAAGTTCCAGTAGCAAGCCTGATCAGCCCTAACAGAGCGAAAAAGCCGTCACTGGCTCATCACCAGCTAGTTAAGTTCCAGTAGCAAGCCTGATCAGCCCTAACAGAGCGAAAAAGCCGTCACTGGCTCATCACCGGCTAGTTAAGTTCCAGTAACAAGCCTGATCAGCCCTAACAGAGCGAAAAAGCCGTCACTGGCTCATCACCAGCTAGTTAAGTTCCAGTAGCAAGCCTGATCAGCCCTAACAGAGCGAAAAAGCCGTCACTGGCTCATCACCAGTTAGTTAAGTTCCAGTAGCAAGCCTGATCAGCCCTAACAGAGCGAAAAAGCCGTCACTGGCTCATCACCAGTTAGTTAAGTTCCAGTAGCAAGCCTGATCAGCCCTAACAGAGCGAAAAAGCCGTCACTGGCTCATCACCAGTTAGTTAAGTTCCAGTAGCAAGCCTGATCAGCCCTAACAGAGCGAAAAAACCGTCACTGGCTCATCACCAGCTAGTTAAGTTCCAGTAGCAAGCCTGATCAGCCCTAACAGAGCGAAAAAGCCGTCACTGGCTCATCACCAGCTAGTTAAGTTCCAGTAGCAAGCCTGATCAGCCCTAACAGAGCGAAAAAGCCGTCACTGGCTCATCACCAGCTAGTTAAGTTCCAGTAGCAAGCCTGATCAGCCCTAACAGAGCGAAAAAGCCGTCACTGGCTCATCACCAGCTAGTTAAGTTCCAGTAGCAAGCCTGATCAGCCCTAACAGAGCGAAAAAGCCGTCACTGGCTCATCACCAGCTAGTTAAGTTCCAGTAGCAAGCCTGATCAGCCCTAACAGAGCGAAAAAGCCGTCACTGGCTCATCACCAGCTAGTTAAGTTCCAGTAGCAAGCCTGATCAGCCCTAACAGAGCGAAAAAGCCGTCACTGGCTCATCACCAGTTAGTTAAGTTCCAGTAGCAAGCCTGATCAGCCCTAACAGAGTGAAAAAGCCGTCACTGGCTCATCACCAGCTAGTTAAGTTCCAGTAGCAAGCCTGATCAGCCCTAACAGAGCGAAAAAGCCGTCACTGGCTCATCACCAGCTAGTTAAGTTCCAGTAGCAAGCCTGATCAGCCCTAACAGAGCGAAAAAGCCGTCACTGGCTCATCACCAGCTAGTTAAGTTCCAGTAGCAAGCCTGATCAGCCCTAACAGAGCGAAAAAGCCGTCACTGGCTCATCACCAGTTAGTTAAGTTCCAGTAGCAAGCCTGATCAGCCCTAACAGAGCGAAAAAGCCGTCACTGGCTCATCACCAGCTAGTTAAGTTCCAGTAGCAAGCCTGATCAGCCCTAACAGAGCGAAAAAGCCGTCACTGGCTCATCACCAGCTAGTTAAGTTCCAGTAGCAAGCCTGATCAGCCCTAACAGAGCGAAAAAGCCGTCACTGGCTCATCACCAGCTAGTTAAGTTCCAGTAGCAAGCCTGATCAGCCCTAACAGAGCGAAAAAGCCGTCACTGGCTCATCACCAGCTAGTTAAGTTCCAGTAGCAAGCCTGATCAGCCCTAACAGAGCGAAAAAGCCGTCACTGGTTGGCCCTGCTAGCTTCACTCTGGAGGTACAATGAAACTAAAAGAGCACACACTGGAGAAGGATTACGTCTCATGCCCCCTTCCTCTCAAACTCACCTCTCTGTTCAAGTCATTTATTTTAACTGGGATGGATATTGAAGTTTGCTCCACTTTCTATGTGGAAATTAAAAGCATATGTGATCAGGGTCTATTACACTTCCGATGTGGAAGTGAAAAGCATCTGGGTCAAGCATATGTATGTATGTATGTATGTATGTATGTATGCATGTATTATGTATGTATGTATGTGTATATGTATATACGTACGTACGTACGTACGTACGTATGTATGTATGTATGTATGTATGTATGTATGTGTGTGTGTGTATGTATGTATGTATGTGTGCGTGCGTGCGTGCGTGCGGGTGCGTATTTGTGAGTAACACAATTTCCCATTTATCTGATTCCAGAAGTACTACAGAGCGGGACAAAAAGGAATCCATGACAACAACGAAGTCAGCAGCCATGAAGCTGGTACTTTGAGGGTCATCATCCTCTGGAACCCTCCACAACAGTGATTCATCTCGTCTGTCATCCATCTGTACGAATGAACTTCTGTTGTCGTCTGTTTAACGAATGGTAATTAAAAAAATAAAGAAAGGAGACTGAGGTATTATAAAGTCCATTCTGAGCTAAGATCATCAGGTGATTTGTCTGTTCACAAAGAACGCAATGTGTGCGTCCCCAAAATTACCACCATGACGTAACAATATATTCCTTTGACTAAAAATCAAGATCTGTTTTGGTAAAGAAAATTAAAGAGTAGTTTTAAAGCAAGCAGTAAAGATACAGAAAGGAAGATGTCCAGACCCTCAGGAGCTCTGCTTAAACGAATTTTTCTGCTAATGTCATTAGCGGTGACACTTATGTCACTGGTGCTGTATTTCTGGCTGTCTGGTCGTCTTCCCTTGGATGGTTTCAAAGAACGGACCACGGCATACACACAATTACCTGTAGTTCTACAGCTGCAGGGTATAAACCATTCGAAAGTGACAGCTGAGACAGAACAAAGTACAGCAGACGGTGTGAAATGCGTCCATCCCCCTCTCGACCCTTATAATCCTGTTATCATGCAGTACTATGTAAAACAACGTCCGGTGAACTGCAGCTCCGCCATGATGGACTGGGTGTACGTCACCAATGGCACACTCCACATATCAAAGGACGCAATACGTCGGTACGGGAATTTCACGTGCGAGTATTCTCCTATCTTCCGTCAAGGTGACTACGCCGTTCGCTACGGTGCAAAAGTGAAGCCTTTGTTGGATGGCACGCCTTTGCAGTCGGATTTTTTCCGCGTTTTGTGTAGTTCTGCCAAAGGCAAAAATTACACAAACGTCCTTGCTTCTGTAGCGCGTAATGAAACTATCATGAAACGGCTCCGTAGCTACCATTCTTCAACATCGTCTAAGGCATCTCAAATCCCAATGATAACAGTGGGCACAATGAATCCTTACGAAATCTCAGTGTTTTAATGATCGGCTTTGATTCCATATCACGTATGGCTTGGCATCGCAATTTGCCTAAATCACACAAGTTTTTCATCGATGAATTGGGAGCAATAGAACTGGAAAATTACAATATCATGGGAGGAGGGACAGCATGTGCACTGTTGCCAATGTTTACAGGAAAAAAGAAGGAAGAACTACCCGAGGCCAGGCCAGGCAAGGGAGGAAAACCAGTCGACAACTACCCCTGGATATGGAAGGAGTTATCTAAACATGGTTATGTGACAGCTTTTGCCCAGGATAAACCAGGCATAGGAGCATTTCATTATAATATGCGAGGGTTTAGAAACCAGCCAACTGATCATTATATACGTCCATTCTACCTCGCAGCAGGCAAAGCACACTTAAGTAACCTTCCTCTCTGCTGGAGATCTACTCCACGGCATGTGACTTTCTTGAACTGGTTTGGAAGCCTGATGGATATGTACAGAGATTTCCCAAAGTTCTTCTTTGGACATTACTTAGAGTTGAGTCACGATCATACCAACAGAATACAAGTTGCAGATGATGATCTGGTTGAGTTTCTGAAAGAATTGGAACGAAAAGGACACCTGAATTCTACTTTGATGATTTTGATGGCTGATCATGGTCCAAGGTTCACCCATTTTCGGCGAGCCGCCCAAGGAGTCCTGGAAGGACGTTTACCTTATTTCGCTTTTCGGTTTCCTCCATGGATCCACGAACATCACCCTGAGATCATCAAAAACATGCGCACTAACACCAAAAGACTGACCACTCCACTTGATATCTACGCCACCTTCCGAGATATTCTGAACTATTCTTCCACTGCAAAGGTTGCAGACATGCAAAACAGAGCCCTCAGCCTCTTTAAAGAAATTCCCAAAGAACGCACTTGCACTCACGCTGCAATCACTCCTCACTGGTGTGCCTGTTTGGTGTGGCAACCTGTCGACCATTCAGACCCTCTTGTCAGGAAGGCCGTGGCCACAGCGATTAGCACAATCAACAGCTACACACAGTCTTTTCGGAGCAAGTGCGCAGAGCTAACCCTGCAGGAAGTCACCACAAGCGTTCATTATGTACCGAGCTCAGAAGACCGTTCAGCCGAGCTGAGGTGGCTGAAGTATGCCAATAGCCGTGCACCTCCCCCCAATGTTACTGAAAGGTACCGGGTATCATTCAAGACGCTGCCAGGAGAGGGTCACTATGAGGTCACGTGCGAGCTGAACGTCAAGTCCCAAACGTTCAGTGTCAAAGAAGAACAGATCAGCAGAATCAACAAGTATGGATCTCAACCTGCCTGCATCCAGAAGTCTAAGCCACACTTGCGACCTTACTGTTATTGTAAATGAGACTTCACTCATGTAATATTTCCTGAATAATTAAAGAAGAAGAAGAAGGAGGAGGAGGAGGAGGAGGGGGACGAGGAGGACGAGGACGAGGACGAGGAGGACGAGGACGAGGACGAGGAGGAGATGAAGAGTGATATAGCCTAGATTTTTCCTCAGACTGTGAGATCTCTGTTACCCACCCATACTGAGGAATCAAATCAGGTGTTTCTCTTTCTAGAGAAACATCTTCTGGCTGTCACCAGTTTGTGTCTTTTATAAGAAAATGTGGTGCCGAACATTTGCTAAAAGTATTATCATTGCTTTCTTTGAACAGGCTGACACTTATCAAAACTTCTTATTGTCTCGAACAAAAGCATGAAAAAAAAACTTTTCGATGTACGTGTGTGACAAAGTGAGTTCTCATAATCACCTAGTTTCAACACTGTGTGTGTGTATGTGTGTGTGTGTGTGTGTGTGTGTGTGTGTGTGTGTGTGTGTGTGTGTGTGAGAGAGAGAGAGAGAGAGAGAGAGAGAGAGAGAAGAGAGACCTTCACAGAAGCATTTTCTTGTCCATTTAAAATAAAATTTAGCATGATCAAGTGTAGAATAATATTACATGTTGACACTGCCCTTTTAGCCATCCCCTGCACGAAGATGTCACCAAACAGTACGCTCCGTAATTCTCCAATCAACGTTTCTAGGAATATTTTCAAGACCACAAAAGGTGACATTACTTTCAAACTCTGACCAGTCACGATCATTATTTCATACACATGAAAAATGACAGTAAATGATATTTTACTTAAATATCTAACAGATAAAAAAAATTCCCGACCTTCTAGTAAGATCAGATCATTTAATACAAGTTCTATAAAGGAGAGAAGCATGCATATAAATATAATAATAATAATGATAATGGTGGGAAGCCAGATGTTGCGATTTGTAGCTAGGGAGGACCAGTGGCGAAGGTTGTGTGCTTAAATGTGTGAGTTATGAAAGGCAACTCGATTAATGAAAATATGGCGTGAGATATTCCTGGCAATGGGTCGATTTGTTTAAGTTGTAGTACAGATGCCCTTCTCACCTTTAGTAGGAAAGTGACAGTAAGCTAGACCACCTTTTTCTCTGCTGTCAACTCACCCCCTCCCTCTCCCTTTCCTAGAACGTCAGTCAAAAAAGGCAATTTTTATTCTTTTGATTTCATCATATTTTATTTACTAAAACAACCATGTGGAAGAATTATACATTGTTCCTAAAGGGGAAAAAACTTTCTCTTGCCCCATTTCGCACAAAAAATCTGAAAATCCACGTGCACAGTTTCTTTAATTCTCTCATGTACAACATTTTCCACCACATTTTCAGATCATCAATCCACAGTGTAAGTAGCGATAAAGTAATGCTGCTTATAGCCCTGCCAACCACAAAGGGCCACCACGTTGAAGTCAACTTACAAAGTAAGTAGTGATACACAGTTCTTACCACATCTATGACTAACAATAATCAGCCCACTCAGTGGATGTAAGTCCATACTCGTACATACATATACACTTGAGCCTTTCGACGTACCATTTCAGTTTTTAATGCAACCATCTCTCTCTCTCTAGGTTAACTCTTTTGATGGGAAAAAAACAGAGAAACGTCACAACGTGGCCATTTATCACCAAAGACACCATCAGGACAATATAAGAAAAAAAAAAAAGGGGGGGGGGGGGGGTTAGGTGGGGGGAAGAGAGGGTGAGGCAGCATCAAAGATAGGGGGGAGGACTAGAGAGAAGTGGTTGAGGTAGTGAAGAACAGGGAAATAACTTCACAGAATAAATGATACGGATC
>CM065724.1:28145016-28155016 GCA_033310375.1 Conus canariensis
CTGGGTTAGGGCTGAGGGCAGTAGAGCACTGGCACTGAACAAAAGTGACAGAAGGGGACGGCAGTCGCAGAAAGTTGGAGTAACGTGGCACTACACATAAAAAGAGGGCACTGGTGGGGAAGAGGGAGTCGCAGGATGTTGTAGTGATATGGCATTAGACATAGAGAGACAGGGTGGGTTAAGCAGGAGGTTGTGGCGATCTGGCACTACACGTAAAAGTCAGGGGAGAGGGGGTGAAAGAGGGAGTTGCCAAATGTTGTGGTGATACGAAAGTAGATATAACAGCGTTGAAGCAGAAGATAATGTTAGAGACATGATACTAAACATAATGCAATTAAAGCACATAAAAATGTTGGTTACATTTTACTAAAAGTGATGGATTTGAAGCAAACGAACATGTTGGTGACTTTATTGTAAACATAATAAGAAAAGGGGGACATGATCGTGTTATTGACCACGAGGAACGCCACTGACCATGAAAAATACGCAATTTTAGTACTCTGTTTGCCCTGGGGAAAATTCTAGTAAGTCTTCTCATTGTTTTTCAGCTGTATAATAGTTGATAACAGGTGGAAATTAAAACAGGAGAACGAAAGTCAAGTTACCAGATCACCAAATGAATGGAAGGAACAAATGGCGCTACATAAGCATGGTGTTTCGACCTTTAGGTCTTCTACTGGCAAGACAGGATAATAATAATAAAAAAACCCTTGAGGTTGAAACGCCTTGCTTCGATATAGTTCTTGTTTATTCCATTCGTTGTGCTGACTACATGACAACAGACTGATTTAGTGTGTGTGTGGGGGGGGGGGGGGGGGGGGGGGAGGGGGGGAGGGGGGGGGTTGTATCCATCCGCGAATTATGCTGATGATTTTGCTTCTAATCATGTTGATCAATAGATCTCGCAAGAACATATACCGGGTGGACTGGAAGGATGCATACTCACATGAATAGAACAGAAAGGCAAAATATGGACAAAATATCAAAATAGATTTTCACATATGCATCAAAGGATGAAAAGTAACCAAGAGTGTAAAGGCTCGCTTTTGTGTGACACACCCTCCCCCAAACAAATAAACAAAACAAAGAAGCTAAAGCAAAAAAGAATGTACAATCTGAATAAATCAATTTAGGTTGTCGGTCAATACTGTATTTACCACATTGAGGTGAATATTTTTTTCCTTAGTTATGTCATCTTTCAGCCCAGTGTGTGACGTTTGGAGAAAACAAGCCAACTGACTGACCGAGTAGTGGGTGACAAACCACTGCCATTTGGCTACGAGTGGCCGTATTGTGTGTTGGGTTAGAGCACAGCCGTGTCACTGCGCGGTAAATTCACGACTGTATTCCGAAGTAACAAGGACGTGACGGAAAGAACAATCAAGCTGCGGTTGCCAAGTTACCCTAAAGCCTGCACGAAGGGGATGTGTAACTTGATTCAAGACACCCCCAGTGATTAAGAAATGGGATCCTTCTTCAGCAACGAGACAGCAACGAGTAGAAGGAAACTAGCAAGGCCTGGTTTGGATACACAACATTATAGACATTGCAGGATAGAACTAATCACGCAAAAGCTCACCAGATTAAAAAAAAATTAATGTTTTACATTCAGCCCTGTCTGTGGCAAAACGAAGACACAATATGGAGCAAATTCTTTTCTCTTATGAACATTTTGTTACACATGTATATGTGTATTTTGCTTTTCATTTACAAACAAGAAACTACAGAAAACTGGCGTACTTTCAACTGACAACAGTTCAAAAGTTGTTATTGCTGTTGTTGTTGAGGAGACTCGACTTTTTTTTGAACCAGGAACAAGATCGGAACCATACAATCAGTCCTTTGTTTGATATAACATCAGATACGCACACACACACACACACACACACACACACACACACACACACACACACACACACACACACACACACTCTCTCTCTCTCTCTCTCTCTCTCTCTCTCTCTCTTTTACCAATGCTTACCTCTTGTTCTGCGTTTTTCCTGCTCCATCGTTGCCTTGCTTCCTGCCTTCTATTTCCTCTCCACTTTTATGAGTTTTCATGTCGTTTCAAAGAAAGCCAAGAATATAGCATGGGCTTAGAGGCACATTAGAATGTGTGATAAAATGTCAAATGTTTGCTAGGTATAAATGATGAGAAAGTAACACCTCAGAATGCCACTAACATGAAAATGCCCTCGTGTGTGTTTCACACACACCACACACACACACACACACACACACACACACACACACACACACACACACACACACGCACGCACGCACGCACGCACGCACGCACGCACACACACACACACACACACACACACACACACACATGCGGGCGCGCGCACACACACAAGATTGCTTTTTTGAAACACGCACAGGGCAAGGAAAAACTCTTAGATTTTGCACAAGATAAGTGTTTATGTACAAGTGCGTATGTGCGTGCGTGTGTGTGTGTGTGTGTGTGTGTGTGTGTGTGTGTGTGTGTGTGTGTGTGTGTGTGTGTGCGTGCTAGTGTGTGTGTGTGTCTGTGTGCGCGCGTCTTTGTGTATGTGCGTGCATGTGCGTTTGTGTGGGCACATGTGTGTGTGTGTGTGTGTGTGTGTGTGTGTGTGTGTGTGTGTGTGTGTGTGTGTGTGTGTGTGTGTGTAAGTGGAAACGAATGTTTAGAAGATGACAGTAATTATATAACAACAACAAAAACACAACAATAACACACGCACGCGCGCGCGCGCACACACACACACACACACACAGCCGCGCGCGCGCGCACATACAAACACAAAGATTTATAAATTGATAAAGATTTAACATGGACCGACCACATAACGTCAATGGGGAAACGTCTCTCAAAAAAATTACTTCAATTAGCCAAGATTAAGAACTTCCTGGACACCCATTCTCGAAAACTCTTTTTCTGTGCTCATATTCTATCAATCATTGATTATGCATCAACTCTATGGGATAACTGCAGTGAAACCAACTTGAAAATTATTCATCGAATGTATAAAAGAGCATTAAAAATTAGTATTACTAAAATCAAGCACCCTAACAACAGAAGACTATAAACAACTTAATATGTTAACCTTCTACAACAGACTTTTGTTCAATAAGGCAGTATGCATGCATGATGTTACAAACAGATATGCTCCTAAAAAGATAAGAGATTCATTTACAACTAACACTTATAGACATAGTCATTTATTATCCTTTCCTAGACCAAGAAATAATCTTTATAAATCTAGTCTTTTGTACTCCCGTGGAAATGTATGGAACAAGCTACCAATCACTTTGAAAAACATAAAGAACAAAAATCAGTTTAAGAAAAATCTGAAAAAGCATCTCATGGATGGTTAGCAATCAATATTTTCTCAAATTCCCTTGAAATAACTCTTCAGTGATTTTACATGATGTATCCTTGTGTATATGTTTATGCCTATGTACATGTCTGTTTATGCGTGTGTATGCTTTGTAGACAATGTATTGATATTGTAAATAACTTAACTCTCTCTCTCTCTCTCTCTCTCTCTCTCTCTCTCTCTCTCTCTCTCTCTCTCTCTCTCTTGTTACTTCCTTGATATGATAACTATAATAGGCTTGAATTCTTTTTTGTACTCTTTCTCCCTCCACCCCACGCCTCCATCCTACCCCCTCCCTCTTCCTATTTCCTCTCTCCTCCTCATCTCCCTCAGGTGTCACCCCCACCACCTCCCTCGCCCTTTTCCGCTGACTTTCACTCTTTGTATTTCTTCGTTTTCATTATTTTATTATTCAAGTTTCTTTGTTTTGTTATGATGGCTTGATGTAAAAAAGCAGTTTCTCTGCTTATTCAATGTTCCATCTGGAAATAAAATTTTGACTTGACTTGAACACACACACACACACACACACACACACACACACACACACACACACACACACACACACACACACACATGCCAATGCATACATACCCACGTCCATGGGCTCTCCATTTTACACACGTGCATCGCTTAACTAATGCACACTTAGCGGTTCACATAGGTTTAAAGGTGGTCTTGAGAGATTCAAAGTCTTATCTTCATTGACGTGTGTTTGGTCATTTGTGCCTTGCATTCAAAGCACCCAGTATGAGTCTGCCCCAATCTCTAGGTGTCTTCGTTATGTTGGCCTTGAGATTACTTCAGTATGTGTTTGGTTCGTTATGTTTCTTGCTCTTCCTGTAAGTCTAGACGCGCGGCCACCTCCTCTCTTTGCGTTGAGCTTTTGAAAGATGGTCTATAGTAGAGTGACTTTGATCTTGTTTGTTGAGGTGGTTCTCTAGATTTACCATCACATCAGAATGGCCATGCTGCAACCCAGTTCTTATCATCGCCTTGCCTGCCAGTATGTCTGCTCTCTCACTTCCTTTGACACATGCATGTCATGGGCAGTACATCCATATAAGTCTCTCCAATCGCAGGCTGCACATTACTTTGTGCCAGGCATGGCTTCCCATTTCACTTTCCACATTTTGAAGTAGGCTCATGGACTCAGTATTGTGGCTTATTGAGTTCCAAGCTAGTCTATGGATGAGAGCTAGTGGAGTGCCTTGTATCACTGTTTCTACCTCCATTGTTAAACTGGAAGTTGTTAAACTGTCTGCACCATTGTCTTCGTGAATAGTTCGGCCATTTTCCTTCACAGTGTATCCCCAGCCTGACTTACCTGTGATGACGGAACCGTCAGTGTGTATAACAATATCTCCTTTTGTGCCAAGGTTATCCACCTGCATCTCGATTTCTGCATTGGTGTTGCATTCTGGCCTTTCTCGACAGTGTCTTCCAAGTTCTTGAGCGATGGCAATTTGCCAGAGGTGTAACAAATGGTCTGGACACTTTTCCCATTTCTTCGTTTCTTTGAGTTCTTATGACTGGCACACAAGCCATATCTTGTCCTTTGCCTGACCCATCCATCATGGTGAGAGAGGAGAACCTTGAGGTAATCCCGTGTAGAGTTTATGAGGTTCAGACATCCAAATCGTAGGATGACGATTCGATCCTGAAGTGCTGCTGGAATCCATCTTGTAAGTGTCCAGTTGGGGTTTTACGTAAATGAATAGTTGTGTAAGATCAGTTGGAGTTTTACGTGCATGGGGAACTTAATGCCAGTTAAACAAAAGACAGTTTGCACAGAACTTGTCATTGCATGGGCTTGCATCCCAACAACAATACATAGCTCTACACAATATGGTGAATGCCTTTCAACGCAAGTTTGTCTTTTAAAGTTATGTGTATTTTAAATGGGACGATTGTGATGTTTGCTTCACTCCTCACCTGGAAATCAAAGGCATCTGGTCTCAGGTTTTATTACCATTTCTAGTTACGTCTGTTCCTCATAAACTTTAAAGCTTTTCAAGCGTGTGAAGTGACGTCCAGTATTTTGAACTTGAGAATTTCGAAAAGCTATCTTCGTGGGTTTTTATCCTCAGTGAGGGCTCCTGAGGGCGGTGTCTTTTACATTTTTACCTTTTAATTTCTGGACAAATTTTAGTCACTATTTTACTTCAAATTCCTATTTTCACCTTCTCTGAGTGTTCTGCGTGTTTTTTAGGGGCACTTTTCACATACGCAGGAGGATCTACTCGATTTTAGTGTGTTTGCCTTTTGCCTACACGGAAGCGTTTCTCATCAGGCGGTAACCATGCTCCAGTAGCGAGCCTGATGAGCTCCTCACAGAGCGAAACAGCTGTCACATATCGGTACTGGTGAGCTCCACTTTGGAGGAACAATAGAACTAACAGAGCAACCAGCGGCCGTTGCCAAGTGGTTATAGTCATGGACTCCTGGCTGTGAAGTCGTGGGTTTGCTTCCTATCAGAGCCATTAATTCTTGGAATTTCACTGTCCAGACCGGTTTCTATCCAGAGGTGAGTTTGCTACGGTCTCAGCTGGGAAGACTAGGACCACACATCGGAGTTTCATCCACTTAATGGATGCATATCTAAGAGTGTTGCTCAAATTTCCTAACCAACATTGCAGGTGCATCTCTTACGTCTGTGGTTGACGCCGGAATAAGTTAATAGATGTAAGCGTGGAGTACATCCCTGTCATGCAGTCTCAGACCAGATTGGAAATCCCTATCATCATCCTCATTCTCATCGATCAGCATAAAAAAGTATGTCTCAAATTCTGTGGCCCTTCATGCCCTGCTCCTGTGTTGACATCAGTTCCGATGACCTCTTCACGTCCATGGCCTTGGTTTGATTCTGTCGCAGTCGCAGGTATTGGCAAATTCACGGGGACTGTCGTTGGATGGCCGTGATGGCGCCCTTCGGAGGGAGAGTTCATCCACGCTGGTTCCGCGACCAAGCAACTATTGTCGTCAGTAGGGGGCTTAGAAGGTGGTATCTTGCGTAGGTTGAATCAGAACTGGGTCCGTTGAACAGCACCGAAATGACTTGGCAACAGGGCAGTGTCTCCTCTGGTGGGTTGCCTGTTGATGGCTTGACATTGACTGCTGGCCTTCACCCGGAGGAACAATGAAACTAAGAGGGCACTCTCCCCCTCCCTCTCGGTCTATCACACACACACACACACACACACACACACACACACACACACACACACACGCACACGTATACATATATATATATATGTATATATATATATGTATATATATATATATATATATATATATGAATGTGTGTGTGTGTGTGTGTGTGTGTGTGTGTGTGTGTGTGTGTGTGTGTGCGCGCGTGTGAGAACGCTGTACGTGCACACATGCGGGCTGGTGTGTATGCGTGTGTAACACATTTTCCCATTCCTCTGGTTCCAGAAATGCCATGGAACAGGACAAAAACGAATCCATGACAACGACAGAGTCAGCAGTGGTGAAGCTGGTAACTTCAGGATCATCATCGTCTGGAACCTTCTACAGCAGTGACCCATCTTCTCTGTCATCCATGCATAGGAGTATAGTTCTCTGTTATTGTCTCTTTAACGAATTATGATAAAAACAAACAAACAAACAAACAAAACAGAAAGAAGACAGAAAAAGTCCATTAAAATCGGAGCTAAGATCGGCAGGTGACTTGTATGAACGCATTTGGTGTGCACCCAAAATCATAATCAGGACGTAACAGTGTATTCTTTTGACTAAAAATAAAACCTGTGCTAGTAGAAGAAAACAACTTAGAAGTACTTTCAAAGTAAACAGTAAAGATACAAAAAGAAAGATGGCCATTCTATCTGGAGCTCTATTTAAGCAAATCTTTCTGCTAATGTCATTAGTAGTGATACTCATTTCACTGTTGCTGTATTTCTGGCTGTCTGGTCATCTTCCCTTGAACGTTTTCAAAGACCAAATTACGGCATATACACAATTACCTGTATTTCTACAGCCACAGGGCATAAACCATTCGACAGTGAGAGATGAGACCGAAGGAAGTACAGCTGATGGTGTGAAATGCGTCCATCCTCCTCTCGACCCTTATAATCCTGTTATCATGCAGCACTATGCAAAACAACCTCCGGTGAAATGCAGCTCCGCCATGATGGACTGGGTGTACGTCATCAATGGCACACTCCACATGTCACAGGACGCAATACGTCGGTACGGGAATTTCTCGTGCGAGTATTCTCCCATCTTTCGCCAAGGTGACTACGCCGTTCGCTATGGTGTAAAAGTGAAGCCTTTGTTGGATGGCACGCCTTTGCAGTCGGATTTTTTCCGCGTATCCTGTCTTTCTACAAAAGGCAAAACTTACACAAACGTCCTTGCTTCTGTAGCGTGGAATGAAACTATCATGAAACGGCTCCGTAGCTACCATTCTTCAACATCATCTAAGGCATCTCAACATCCAAATGATAAGAGTGGGCACAATGAATCCTTACGAAATCTCAGTGTTTTAATGATTGGCTTTGACTCCATGTCACGTATGGCTTGGCATCGCAGTTTGCCTAAATCACACAAACATTTCATCGATGATCTGGGAGCAATAGAACTGGAAAATTACAATATCATGGGAAGTGGGACAGCATGTGCACTGCTGCCAATGTTGACAGGTAAAAAGAAGGAGGAACTACCGGAGGCCAGGCCAGGTGTAAGTGGTGGGAAACCAGTCGACGACTACCCCTGGATATGGAAGGAATTATCTAAAAATGGCTATGTTACGGCGTTTGCTCAGGATAGACCGGAAATAGGAGCATTTCATTATAATATGCGAGGTTTTAGAAACCAGCCAACTGATCATTATATACGTCCATTCTACCTCGCAGCAGGCAAAGCACACTTAACCAACCCTCCTTTCTGCTGGGGATCTACTCCACGGCATGTGAATTTCATGAACTGGTTTGGAAGCCTGATGGATATGTACAGAGATTTCCCCAAGTTCTTCTTTGGACATTACTTAGAAATGAGCCACGGTCATACCAACAGAATACAAGTTATAGACGATGATGTGGTTGAGTTACTGCGAGAACTGGAACGAAAAGGACACCTGAATTCTACTTTGATGATTTTGATGGCTGATCATGGTGCACGATTTGCTCATATCCGACAAACTGCCCAAGGAGTTCTAGAAGGACGTTTACCTTATTTTGCTTTTCGGTTTCCTCCGTGGGTCCACAAACGTCACCCTGAGATCATCAAAAACATGCGCATTAACACCAAAAGACTGACCACTCCACTGGACATCCACGCCACCTTCCAAGATATTCTGAACTATTCTTCCGGTACAAAGGATGCAGACATACAAAACAGAGCCATCAGTCTCTTTAAAGAAATTCCCAGAGACCGCACGTGCACTCACGCTGCAATCACTCCTCACTGGTGTGCCTGTTTGGTGTGGCAGCCTGTCAACCATACTGACCCCCTGGTCAGAAAGGCCGTGGCCGCAGGGATTAGGGCAATCAACAGCTACACAAAGACTTTTCGGAGCAAGTGTGCAGAGCTAACCTTGAAAGAAGTCACCAGAAGCGTTCATTATGTACCGAGCTCAGAGGACCGCTCTGCCGAGTTGAAATGGCTGAAGTACCAAAACCGCAACGCGCCTGCCCCCCATGTTACTGAGAGGTACCAGGTGTCGTTCAAGACGCTGCCAGGAGAGGGTCACTATGAGGTCACGTGCGAGTTGGACGTTAAGTCCAAAACGTTCAGCGTCAAAGAAGAACAGATCAGCAGAATCAACAAGTATGGATCTCAACCTGCCTGCATCCAGAAGTCTAAGCCACACTTGCGACCTTACTGTTACTGTCGTAAATGAGACTTCACTCCTTTAATATTTCTTGAATAATTAAAGAAGAAGAAGAAGAAGAAGAAGAAGAAGGCCAGGGGGTAGAAGACCAAGGCCTATTATTGTCAGGTTCTTTTCCAGGAGACTGCGTGGACAGATGTTGGGGAATAGATGTAAGTTGAAAGAGTCTGGTGTTTTTGTTGGAGATGATCTAACCTACCAGAGATACAGACTGTTAAAAAGAGCCAGCGACCATTTGGCGACACTTGCTGCATGGTCCTCAAATGGAAACACCCTGGCAAAAATGAAAAATAGACAGTGAACATCAATACAAAGGCAAATACTGATGAAGTGTTTCACGAGCGATGTCGTCGCAAAAAACATCAGTGTAACATAGTGACTTAAAGGTCCTTTCCTGCCTCCCCCTCCCCCCCCCCCCTCCCCATCTTTGATTACTTCGCGCTCACTTAATTTCCAATTATTGTCTCAATATTGTTATTGCCAGTCGCACCTTGCATTGTAATCGTTTGCTAGCTATCGATTGACCAGCTGAATTTATCCTCATTTCTGTTGAAACATAGTCTCAAGATGAGGGTGTTGTCTAGGGGACGTGGGGGGGGGGGGGGGTGCTTGATGGAAATGCTGGTCTCTTAGTCTATTAGTATGAATAGTGCCATTTGGTGGAGTTGAAACTATTCTGCAGCACAGTAAACTTTAGATAATCATTTTGTAATTTAACCTGCTATCTTATTCACATCTGCTGAAGTTTGACTACTGTAGTGATTATCCTCTCCTATTGGATGAT
>CM065724.1:28160016-28170016 GCA_033310375.1 Conus canariensis
AATGGAAGACTTGGTGTGCCAAGAATAAAAGAATATATAGTTGCATTAAAACTTGCATGGAGTAGAAAAATAAGAATATCGTCTCACAAGTGGAAAAGTATTACTTTGGCAAGTTGTCCAAGAAGACATCATCTGGAAAGAAAATGGCTGTAGTCTTCTTCTAGGCCAATTATCCACAAAAAAGTTTTTTAGGGCTGACGTATTTGAGGCATATAAAGAATTTGGCCAAAGGATTCTACCTTGCATTTCCAAAGAAATGGCTTCTGAAAATGTATTGTATTATGAAAATATTAAGATAAACAAAACAAAACAAAACAAAAAAGAAAATTTTTTTTCTAATCAAAGTCTGTTCATCAAACGTATATACACAATTGGGCACATTATGAAAGAAGATAGCACGCTTTTGGCATATAGAGAGTTCAATAACAAGTATGGATTTTGCATTGACTTTATTTCGTATACTGGATTGTTAAGGGGAGTAAACGCATATATTCGGAAAACTGCGGTAACAATGACAAATAACAAGAATGAAACAAGATCTAAAATGTGGAAACTTGTCTGTTCAGTCAGCAGAGGGGCACGTGTTTATTATGATGCCTTTCTGTGTGACAACATAAAACCTGCTTTTGCAGTGGAATCAAAAACTTAAAGAGCAATTGGAATGAATATCATCTTCAAAAAGGTACAAAAAATAAACGAAATAAAACTTAAATGGCTTCAAGATAAAAGTTCTGCACTATATATTGGGTACAAATATTGTGTTGTCAAACATGAGAAATGAACTGAAAGATCATTGTACATTTTGTAATGTCGAGAAAGGGAAAACACTGAGCATCTATTTTGGTTATGTGAACACGCGGCACATTTTTCACAACAATTTTAAGCAACAATAAAAAGAAAATGTCAGCATGTGGCTTCTTTAAATTTGTCTGTTGAATTAGTATTATTTGGGCATTCAAATAATTTCAGGGGTGATGAAACCTTTGACTTCATGTTACTTCTAGCAAAATATTTTAACTATAAATGCAACGCGAGAAAAAACTTCAATTGTAATAAAAATTTCTACATTATTTAAAGACAAGATATAATTTTGAACAGCAAGTTGCGAAAAGCGTAAAAACTAATCAAAAACTGCATGAAAAATGGCAGTTATACCAATCTTTGATAGACGTGTAACTTTTGGACTTGATGTACATGTTGAGGGACTAGTCCGTCTCTGTGTCACTTGATATGCATGTATATTTGGGTCCCCTGGTGGCTTTGTCTGTGTCCTATCCTCTCTCTCTCTCTCTCTCTCTCTCTCTCTCTCTCTCTCTCTCTCTCTCTCTCTCTCTCTCTTTCAAGAGACTGTCAGTTATGGCACAGCTCTTTGACTTTGATGTTGAAAATATTTCTTCAATGTAGAACAACCAACCAAACAGAGTGTAGTATTATGATATACCGACTATCCCAAAGCTATTACAAAAGTTGGCAGGCTTGATTTTTATTGTCCAGAGAAATGTTTCCATTCTGTCTTGAAGTTGATATCTGGTTTGAACATAATGGAAGTCTGCATAACAATCACAGCTGTTGAAAAAGAAGAAATTAAAATCCTAATAGGGCAAGTGAACTAGATAATATTTAATCTTGGTTGTTAAAACTCACAAAAATATATTTTCTACTTTGCCATTGACATTTCTGATAAAACAATAGAGAAACGCGTGATTCCTTAGGATTGGGGATAAAAAGCTACTGTAAGCGTCACGAAAAAAGAGGAAGTAAATCATCAGCAGAAAAATTAGGACCAGTGTTTAAGCCTAACATGTGTGCCATGTAAAGTCCTTGAGTATTTTGTAAGGGATGCAGTAGTTAACCATATGATAGCCAATGACTTGTTCGTATCTATGGTTTTAGACCCAGACGTTCTTGCATGACTCGGGTATTAGAGGTGATGTAGGACTGTGCACAAATGTTGAATGACAGAGAATCTCTTGACGTTGTCTCCATGGACTTTAAAAAGGCTTTTGATTCTGTCCCTCGTGAATGACTCCTCACACAGCTTCGATCAGATGGAGTAATTGTCAGTACTTTAATACAGGTTTATGGTTTCCTTCAAAACAGAACACATGTGTTAAGAGCTGGGAACTCTTTCTCCTTGGAAACTGTAGTTTTAACTGGCATCCTTCAGGAAATCGTGCTCTGGATTCTGTTTAGGATTTTTATCAATGACTTATCAGATGATGTTGGTCGTCATTGTAAAGCCTTTTTGTTTAATGTAGGTTTGGTTTGTCATACATGGTAAGAAAAACAAAAACAAAAATCATTTCATTGTTAGCAACATTGGTGTGCATGCAAGTGAATTTACGATGAAGATATAACTTGCGTGCATACAAGTGAATTTATCATAAGTGGATAACTGGTGCATGTATTTTAAAAGAAACAGAGCAAAGTACATGTCACACGACAGGAAGAATGTGTTAATTAAAATTGCACATACGAGTTGTTTCAAACTACAAAAGTCAAAATAAAACCATTGTGACAAAGAAAAGTTTGATTGTTGCATCTAGCAGACATTTGATTTTTCTCCATGTCTGTTGCTTTTTCTTTTCATAACCTGGTGTTTTCGGATCTGTGCAGAAATCCAACCTCGCATGTTTTACAGGGTTTATCAATTTTGCAGGCATGTACACCTGTGCATAAAAAAGAACTACGGCTTTCATTTGAAACTGAATTTTGCGTCGTCTTGGTTCCCACTTCTGTGCCCTTATCTGTGGCTTCTATTAAAATCATCAGTGTAGCCATGATCTGAGCCATGCGCTAGTATTTTGCTATCTTTCATTACTTTGTATACTGCCATAAAAAAATCACTCTTCATAACCAAAAATCCCCATTCAGATTTTGTATCACAGACATTGTTCAAAGTTCTGGATTTGGTTGGTGGTAAACGCTTAAAAGTACTGAAAGAAATCTAAGTAGTGTCTATTAACCTTTCGTTTCTCCCATTAGACACTTGTTCTTTCCTTTGGTTGGATGCATGTGCTTGAAATTACAGAGTTTGCTTCATGGCATCTGGGTCTGGTGTTGGAGAGTTCGGGTCTGGAGCTGGCAAGGTTGGTGGATAGTTACAAATGATGCTTTGATTATTAGAACAAGGTATTTGCCTTAAAAATGGTCGTTTGTTGAATGTTTGTTAATAAATGATGCTTGATCAGAAAAAAAAAGAATAAATTCGAAAGTCATAGTTTGATGTGATGAATATTTATTTTCAAATGATGTATGCTCACTAAAAAATGTCATGCACGTGTATAATGTAGATTGTAGTTTGATGAATGTTTGTGTTCAAATGATGCTTTATCATTAAAAAGAATACTTTGTGAATTGTAGTTTGATGAATATTTGTTTTCAAATAATGCTTGATCATTGAATATAATTACTTTATAAATTGCAGTTCGATTGTTTGTTTTCAAGAAGTGCTTAATCATGAATCAAAATGACTTTCAGAGTTGTAGTTTGATGGAAAAAGTGTAGTGTTTTCCCTTTGCCTGCCAATACCTTCACTTTACAGTTTGTATGTCTCTGTCTCTCGGTCTCTGTCTCTCTCTCTCTCTCTCTCTCTCACACACACACACACACACACACACACACACACACACACACACACACACACACACACACACACACAGACCGAGAGATCATCCGTTTCGCTCATTAAATCGTCAATGATCACCAACCGTCTACGGTCTCCCTTCCACGTGTCTATATCCGGTAACCCTTCCGTAAAGGTCACCCCTCTCAGCTCGTTATACGAAGGCTGCCATTCTCCAAAACACCATATTATTTCTTCTGGTATCGGTACCATCATTTCTGATGCACTTTTTAAAAAACGTTTTACGAAATGAGTTTTCCCTGAGCCAGTAGGACCCGCTATAACGCAAGTAAAAGGGTGTGTCCAGCGAACATCCATCTTGAGGGGAGAAAACAAACACACAAACAAGACCTGTTCCTCAGCACCGAATGAACTGTCCTTGGGGTGACGTCATCAGTAACCCCTCACAACCCCCTCCCTGTTCGAGCCACGCTCCAGTTGCTTCGACCCTCGACTGTTTTTTTTTTTTTTTTTGGTAACCCGCCCTCTTTTCTCACGCTCGACTAATTTGGGTGACGCGGGGGAGTGGCTGCCCCTTACCAAACCATGCTCCGACACAGCTGCGTAGTCAACGAGGTCAGGGCAGTTTCGTACACACACACACACACACACGCGCGCGCGCGCGCGCGCGCGCGCGCTCTCTCCCTCTAACTCACTCACACACACACGCGCGTGCGTGCACATGCACGCACACTTGCACTATGGCATTTAAGCATGCAGGCAATGGACGCACACTCGCATTCACACTTGCACAATGTACTGTTTTCTCATGAATATGGCAACCTTTATTCTTGTTTCAATTTTTGTTTCTACCACGTGAAAGTGGTAAACATGATGACAGAATGAATGTGTCTGCACACCAAACATCAGTACTTAAGAAAAATCTTGACGCTGTGTGTCAAACAACCCAACATTAAAATCAGCAAGAAATCGTCCATTTAGTAATTGAACACGCAGCTTTTGCATGGGGAGTAAGCGTCAAAGTAGTTATTATCATAGAGAAATAAAGAAAATGGGAACAGATAGGAGTAAGGAGGACCCACATAAGGGGAAAAGAAGGGAAGAAGAGGGAGGTTGGAGGATTAAAAAAAAAAAAAGCCACTATACCCTATGGGAGAAGAGACATTCAATCCTGTGACACATTAACGAAGAGGGCACTAAACCCTGAAAAAGAAGAGCACACGAAATTCTGCGAAAGAAGAGGACACTAAACACAGTGAAAGAAGAGGGTATCAAACTGTGTTAAAAGAAGAGAATAACACCATGAAAGAAAAGGACATGAAACCATGTGAAAGAAAAGGACACTAAAACCCGTGAAAAAAGAGAACGCTAAACCCCGTGAAAGAACAAAACACTACACTTTATGAAAGAAGGAGATGCTAAACCCCATGAAATGAAGGCATGCTATGCCACGTGAAGGAAGAGGACCCTAAACTCCGTGAGAGAAGAGGACATGTTACAGAAGAGGGCAGTAATGCTGCAAATGATGAAGACACTAAACATTGTGAAAGAAGAACACAAACCCCTTTAAAAGTGCATGACACGAAAGCCTCAAAGAAGTCACTGAACCATATGAAAGAAATGGACATTAAATCTTGTGAAAGAGGGCAGTAAACCCTACGAAAGAGGACGATAAACCCTGTGAAACTCGTGAATGATGAGGACAATAAACCCAATGAAATAATAAGACATTACACCCCATGAAAGAAAAGTGAAGTTAACTCTGTGAAAGAAAGGGGCACAACACATTGTGAATAAGGCGAAATTAAATCCTGCGAAAGAAAAGGACATTAAACCCTAAGAAAGAAGAGGATACTAAACCTTTTGAAATAAAAGGATGATACACTCTACTAAAGAAGAGAACGCTACACTCTACGAAAGAAGAGGACACCATACCCAGTGAAAGAAGACACGAAAACCTGTGACGTTCTCATACAGCAGTTCGATCAAATTCATGAAGCAATTGTTCAAGCTCATAAAACATACGACATACTGTTTGCAAAACCACTGATGTGAGCACGAAGTCAGGCAGCGTAAGGGACGGCAAAACAAGGCAAGGCTAGGCTAGGCAAGGCAGGCAAGGTAAGAAAAGGCAAAGGCAAAGGCAAGGCAAGCCAAGGCATGGCATGGCATGGCAAGGTACGGTAAGGCCAGGCAAGGCAAGACAAAACAAGACAAAGGCAAGACGAGGCAAGGCAGGGCGAGGCAGAGCATGCCGAGGCAAGGGCAGGGGAAGCAACCTTTGGTGCCGCGTTCAGTGCTCATCGAACGATGCCTTATAACCCGATCAATGCTTCCTGAGTTGTGTAACGCCGTCAGGTGGAGCTAGAGCGACCTCTCCAAGTCCTGAGCAAAGATTTGTAGGTGAATGATGGTTGATCAGATGTCAACCTGGGCGATGTGATATGGAGGACAGGTGTTGTCCATACAGCTTGTCTCTCCCCGCCACTACGTCGCTGATGGAATTAAAGGAACAGCTGACTGTAAGTTTCGTACCACATCATTGCAGGAGCTGCCAGTGCGAGGTTGTTGATGATTCATGAACTGCCTTAGTGCTCCGCCTCCGGGTTTTTCCTTAAGGTTTACGCAGAAGTCTTTACTTTGAAAGGGTATGTGGCTGAGAAAGCGGTAAAGGAGGGGGAGGGGGGGGGAGGGTAAGGAGTCGGGAGAGGGGATAGGGTCTGCGACTAAAGCTAGGAGACAGGCCAAGTGCTATACATTTTCTCGTGGCAAGGTATTTCTTTTTCTGTCCTGTGTATGTTCACGAGCAGTTCGTGGTCATGAATTACCAAATGTCCTAGATCCTAAAAAAAACAAAAAAAACCCCCCTCCATCTCTCTAGAAAACAGGTCTTAAATCAGAAGTCCCACTTAACAAGCAGCCTTTGGACGCAAACAAAGACAGTTACGCAAGATGTAGACCTCTTAGCCTGCGCTGACAGCTGATAAACGAAAACAAACCAAACTAGAGCCCTGACATAAATTGAGAACAGCTGCCATAGTGGGAGTTGTCAGTCCATCGCGTCCACCTATTCCTGTCAACAACAACAACAACAGCAACAACAACAATAATAATCAGGGAAGATAATGCCTGCCTTTCAGCTGTAAACAGAGTTAGCTTTTCTTAATTTATGGATCAAGCAAATAGGTCGAGAAGTCAAGTATCTTATTTGAAACGCGCGCCAAGATAACGATCAGGACTGTCCACAATACAGGTGAAACGTTTCACACCAATGCTTTGGCATGTTTGCTCTTTAATTGAACTATTAAGCTGACTGATGGGGCAAACTTGCTTTGGTCATGCCCACTAGCGAGTCCATTTCATGAAAATGGCGGGGTCACTTCCGCTCTAACTTAAGATTACCCCCCTTGCAGGTTTCTGAGCACCGTCCATTGCACTGATGCAAATGGCGCTCGTCCATCTGTCCACACCCTTCCCTATACCTTACGTATCCATTCTGCTACGCAGGATGCCTACACGCCTCAGCCCCTCCCCCCTCCCCCCCCCCCACACACACACACACTCACACACACCTCCTGCTCTTTCTCTTCATCTTATCATGATTACATCTTTCTTGTTACAAGGTACGTTCTGTTTTCTAGTCACCGTAAAAAGCTCATGCAAAGACAAACGTATTCTGAACTGAGCTGGCATATTAATTAGAGCTCACTTGCACGTGCAAAGGCGCTTGTGTGTGTGTGTGTGTGTGTGTGTGTGTGTGTGTGTGTGTGTGTGTGTGTGTGTGTGTGTGTGTGTGTGTTGTGTGTGAATAAAGCTACCACAAGTGGGAGCAACAGTGTTGGTGTCAGTGGTAGCAAAAGCAGATGTAGAAGAGTTATCACATTTTCACCTGATAATAAAGTCCTTCGTCCATCCCGCGAGGTGAACATTTTTTTATTCGGTTTTGTGCCAGATGAAACGGAGAAGAGTGAAAATAATTTTTCCCGTTTGCTATTTGATACAAACTTATGTATATTATGAAAGGTATCGCGTTTAACTATTTTGCAAAGTAAGAATCATGTTATTGGCAAGAGTTAGTGTAGTTTAAGATCAATACAAGCAATGTTTCTAGATTACAGTTTTCCTCTGATGACATAGAGTGAAGAGATGAGAGCAAACGGATGCGCCCCTGACAACAACAACAATAACAACAACAACAACAACAAAGTTGCGGCCTGTCTTCAACAATTGTCCTGGCCGTTTTAGCTAGCAAGGAAAGAAATCTATATTATGTTGTTTTTATTTTTTATTGTAAGGAAATGAAATGGGAACTATGTCTCATTGAACACAATAGCAAAAAGGTCGCAGGATTGGTTTCGCCTCCTTGATGCAGTCAGGCTGAGATCCATATCTGTTAATTCTGCTGATTTGGTTTTGGTTGACGTTGAACATTATGGAAGTGGCGTCAAAGTCGCACGTGACCTCGAAGTGCGCCTGTCCAGGTAGAGTTATGAACGACACCTGGTACCTGTCAGTAACATCCGGGGGACGGGAATTGCGTTTGTTAAATGTCAGCCATCTCCGCTCAGCCGAGCGGTCTTCTGAAGTCAAAGTGTATCGAACGCTGTTGGTGATTTCCTGCAGAGTGAGCTCTGCACACATGGCCCTGTGAGAGAGTGTGTAATTGTTGATTGTCTTGATCGATGCAGCCACAGCCTTTCTGACCAGTGGGTGTGAACGGTTGACAGGTTGCCACACTAAACAGGCACACCAGTGAGGAGTGATTGCAGCATCAGTGCACGTGCGTTCTCTGGGAATTTCTTTCAAGAGGCTGATGGCTCTGTTTCGTATATCTCCATGACCTCTGTTGGAATAGTTGAGGATGTCCTGGAAGGTGGCGTGGATGTCAAGTGGAGTGGTCAGTCTTTTGGTGTTAGTGCGCATGTTTTTGATGATCTCAGGGTGAAGTTTGTGGACCCATGGAGGAAACCGAAGAGCGAAATAAGGTAAACGTCCTTCCAGAACTCCTTGCTTGGTGTGCCTGTAATGGTGAAATTTGGGGCCATGATCGCCCATTAATATCATCAAAGTAGAATTCAGGTGTCCTTTTTGTTCCAGATCTTGCAGAAACGCGACCAAATCATCATCCATGATCTGGATTCTGTTAATCTGGCCGTGACTCATCTCTAAGTAATGCCCAAAGAAGAACTTGGGGAATTCTCTGTACATATCCATCAGGCTTCCAAACCAGTTCATAAAATTTACATGCCGTGGAGTAGATCCCCAGCAGCGTGGAGGGTTGCTTAAGTGTGCTCTGCCTGCAGCGAGGTAGAATGGACGTATATAATGATCAGTTGGCTGTCTTCTGAAACCTCTCATGTTATATTGAAATGCCCCTATACCTGGTTGGTCTTGGCCAAAAGCTGTAACATAGCCATGCTGCTGGAATTTCTTCCATATCCAGGGATAGTAGTCGACTGGTCTTCCCCGTTGGTCTGGCCTGGCTTCTGGTAGTTCCTCCTTCTTTCTGCCAGTCAACATTGGCAGCAGTGCGCACGCTGTTCCTTCTCCCATAATGTTGTAATCTTCAAGTTCGATTGCTCCAAGTTTTTCGGTGAAATATTTGTGCGTTTTCGGCAAACTGCGATGCCAAGCCATTCGTGACATTGAGTCAAAACCTAGCATGAAAATACTGAGAGTCTGTAGGGAAGCACGATGGTCAGCCATACCGTTGAGTGACAAGTGTGCCTTAAGTGAGGAAAAGTGTTTGCGTGGGTGATCTGCAGTTGTTGTCAAAGCGTGGTAGCGACGAAGGCGTTTCATGACACCAGTGTTCCAGGCTACAGCAGCATGAATATTGGTGTAATTTTTGCCTTTGGAAGACGCACAGGATACGCGGAAAAAATCCGATTGCAAAGGCGTGCCATCCAGCATAGGCTTCACACGTGTACCAATACGAACGGCATAGTCACCTCTGCGGATAACTGGAAAATATTCACATGTTATATTCCCGTAACGACGTTTGGCGTCACGTGATATGTGGAATGTACCGTTGATGACGTACACCCAGTCTTCCATGGTGGAACTACAATTCACCGGCGGGTGTGGCTCATAGTATTGCATAATGGTAGGGTCATAAGGATCAAGACGAGGATGCGCGCATTTCACATTTTCTGCTGCGTCCTGTTCTTCTATTGACTTTGTCGATGTGTTCCAGGCCCACAATGGTTGAAAGACGAGTAAAGGTTTGTGTGTCTTCTTCAGTGGTGCTACAGTATCCAGGGAAAGGGGAAAAGAGACCAAACAATACAGCACTAGAGTCAAGAATGTCGCTGCTATTAATATTAACATGAATATTTGTTTGAACTGAGCCCCGACTGGTTTAAATCTATGCCACATCTTTCTTGCTTTTCCTTTAATATTTACCTAAAATTT
>CM065724.1:28177516-28187516 GCA_033310375.1 Conus canariensis
CAATGCATGGAAAAAACATAAAAATTACAGCACAAACATTAAATATGAACAAAAAAGTGAAAAAAAAAAATCACAATCCATCTCGAACTGAAGCTGAGAGTTCTAAAGAATGTCAAGAAAATTTACAAAGACAATTATTACGACAGCACCGTAATAAAAGAAAAGTTGCTAGAGATGGAGACTGTAATGGCAAAACATAGTGAAATGAAGATTGTAAAGCACTTTTCAGCTGAAAAAGACATAAAAATTGTTTTAAAAATAGAAATTAATGACAACGAAATGAGGACAGCTCAAAGTCATTGCAACAGAGTAATTGCTGAAGCTAATGGAAAATCTTAGTTGGAGTTTTGTGATGGAAAATGCTGTTAATTTTCTCAAACAGTTTTGTGAAAAAAATGGAAAAGTGGATTATCTCACCAACTTTGTCCCTTAACAAATGCTGGATGAAAATTTTCCCAAACTGAAAAAAGAAAAATAGCAAAAGCTTTTGTACATGCGTGTGTTTAAACTTACAGTAATTAAGGAATGACGCCGGAACAGCTTAACTCTGGAATTATCGATCAACAAAATAAAAGAGATTCCAATCCTAAAAGTTATATTTTTACCAATTTACCTTTCCCTCCAGAAGGAACTGAAGATGGTACTGCTTCAGTCAGTAAAACGAAAGTAGCAGAAGTTTGTTATGCCATTTCTCATAGTACAATCAGTTATTGAAAGGGAAAAAAGCAAGCAAACAAACAAGCAAACAACAACAACTGGTAAATACGTCTGAACAAATTATTTATCAAAGGATGGAAAAAAGATACAACTTCAAGTGCATTTAAAATTTCTATTGCTAACCCCTTATTGAGAGTGGCCCAGGCTAATAAAAATTCACCAGTTATAGACCTATATCCTTAAGGTCACGTACTGAAAAAGCTAAGGGTAAAAAGCTGAATTTGCAAAACTGGTATAATATCTTCGTTTTAAAAGAAATGTTTCCCTATTATTTTCAAGCTGGATTTAGAAACTCAGATCCACTTTAGATATTTATTTAATTCACACATAAAACGACAATTTGCAAAAATGAAAGAGTGGTGTTCTGACAACGTTACGAACAAAGAAAAAAAAGTAGGTAGCATTTAGCATAAGAGTTCATCGTTGAAAGTTAAAAATGTTTGTTTGAGTGGTCAAATTTGAGGTTACACAGAATCGCTGTTGATGTCAAGAAATATTATAACGAAAGTAAGCTATTCTCCGTCTTCTTTTAGAGCAAAGTTATGGAAGTATCTTAGTATCTCCATTAATTTCTAACATTATATTCAGCTATTTACCTTCCAAGTGCTAATGATCAACAAACATTATTCAGTATGCCAACGATCCAGCAGTTTGCATTAATGTTCCCCTGTGGAAAAAAAAAGACAGTATTGCGTTATATTAACGACATAAATACAACAGATCGAACGTGACTTGATAGTTTCTATATGTGCACGAAAGCGAATGGCTTTAAAGTTTCAATATAAAAAGACTCATAACTTTTTAACAATGGTCTTGGTGTGCAAAAGCATGCTAACACTTTAGATTGGCGGAGAATAATAAGATTATTAGATCGAGCTAAATTCCTTATAGCTTATCGGAGTTCAACGCTTAACTGGAAAACATGTTGATATAATATTATTCGAACGAACGAAAGCTTAAACTTTCTGAAATGTGTGAATAAGCAACCCTTGGGTAAAAATTTCAGAAATCTTGTCCACACTGCAATGCACTTGTAAGATCCAGACTGAAATAGTGTCCTGATTTTAACATAAAGAAATCGCAAAATCTGGATAATATTTTAAGCCTATGAAACTCACCTTAGGCGTTTCATTTAACACAAATACGTTAACATGATACAGACGTCCCGCACCTTTGTCAGTGAAATTAGCACCAGCAAAAGACATTCCTTGAGTTAATGCGATTTCTAAGATTAATTTTAACGATATGACAAGTAGTTCTAGAAAAAGTGCGAAGAATGATTTTTCGAAAAAAATCTAACAAACAATTGCAGTTATATTTCCGATATTTCCTATGTGTTTGAAAAAAAAAGAACAGTTATGCCTATCCATAGAATGTTGCTCCGCCTACGATGAATACACTATTCACACTATCATGAAAATTAACAACTGATTACAATGTACATTACGCTGAGTCAAGATGGATGAAATTCCAAAATCTTTAATTGCGTCAGTCAAAACACGTTAAGTCAATCAAATCATACTCATTTACAGAGTTACACATATTCTGGTTCTGCACAAGAAGAACGGCGTGCATGTCCCAGATTTGATATTCTGTCTCTTAATGCGGAAAATAGTCCTGGGAGACAATTGTCTCCTTTTTTGGTTGAATTACAAAGTAACAGTAATGGCTTTGTAATTTATGGTTAATCTACCTAACCCACTCTCTCTCTCTCTCTCTCTCTCTCTCTCTCTCTCTCTCTCTCTCTCTCTCTCTCTCTCTCTCTCTCAAGCACGGTGCGCATGCACCCTTGCCCACTGCCTTCACCTTCCCCCCTTTACACACAGACACGAATGCACACTCTCATGTTTCACGAACGCACGCATCCTGTGTACACACATACAAAGGTTACAATGTCAAAGTATATTTTATAAACATTAAGTACATGCAAACTGAGAAAACTAGAGAACGACTGTATGTGTATAAATGTGAAAACACACACACACACACACACACACACACACACACACACACACACACACACACACACACACACTCACTCACTCACACACACAGATAAAACTTACCCATTAAAGGTGAGAAACAGAGACAAAGATATATCACAAGCGATGTTCGTTCCAAATAAGTCAGCGGGAGGGAGGCTCTTACGACAAATACACCCGCGAATTCTGGATATATTTTTATTTTCGTTTTTGCTTCAGTCAGCCCAGCACCGTAACAGGCCCTCACTCAGCCAATCTAATTACATCAGAGGGTTCTGGAGTTGTTTTTTTTAATGCCAGCGAGGAAAGGCGCTGCCTTGGTCTATCTTAACTAAAATTTGAGAAGTTTCGTCGCTATAGTCACTGAGAGAGAACGCGCTTCTCGGTTCCTATTTGACAGGCCCTCCACGCCAAAAATGTAATTGAAACAATCCGATCGCAGCCCCCTTCAGATGTGTGGGCTGCGATAGAGAGACAATCCTGTCTTTGCCTGTTGCCGTGCCAGGTCGTGTCCACACAAACGAGGGGCCCTGATATAGCCCATGATTAACAACAGCGCAAAATGTACCAATGTTACATTTTGCGCGGAGCGAATTGTAACAATTGTGACTTTTGTATATTTCCCTCACGTTTTATTGTCATGCTGAAAGAACGAAAGTTAATGAGGACGACAAAGAGAAAATGACGACGATGATAATGATGATGATGATGATGATGGTGAGGAGGAGGAGGAGGAGGACGATAATGGTGGTGATGATGATGATGATGATGATGACGGTGACGATAACGATGATGATAATGATTATCATACCGTTTGACTCTGAATTAGACCTATGGTGGTAGGCATGTGTCACTGCAATTTCTTGGACGAGTGGTTTGGAAATATTTGTATGAGCCTATGCTATTATTGTATCATCACATTATTTTTCATTTGATTTTGAAATGTGTTTAGGTGCTGTATCGAAATCCGTCTGTGGTCATTATTAGACGTACTCATCTTTTCTGCTCCACCTGCCTGGATTACATAATGTAAATGATTAGTCAAACACAACTAGAAACCATACATTCACAAACGGTCACAATTTTGTTCACCTTAGAACTGAATATGTGGCCTGACCGTACAAAACGACATCGAGAAGGACACACTGTACCGGATGACATTTTGTACCGGACCTGTTTTTTTCTTCTGGGTTTATCCTTGTGTCTTGTACTAGCAAATGTCCCCGACTTCTACGACGAATGTTCCTTTTGCCATCCTCTCTCCCATCCATGAAGTCGACTGGACGGACAAACAGCTAGTTAGTTAGTTAGTCTGTCTGTTCGTTCGTTCGTTCGTTCGTTCGTTCTTCGTTAGTTAGTTAGTTAGTTAGTTAGTTGGTTGGTTGATGATGACGATGATGATGATGATGATAATAGTGGCAACATATATACTAATGAACATAAAAATAATGATGTTAATAATAATAATAATAGTAATGATTTTTATAGTAAAAACAACAACGGCAACAATTATAATAAAATAAACAAATGAATCAATTAGTCAACCAATCAATCAATTAATCAATCAATAAATGATGATGATGATGATGGTGATGATGATGATGATGATAAAATAATAGTAATAATACCATACCGCCCACTCATGATTTCAGGGCTAATGACCTCCCCTGACGTGTCGAGTTCGTTCATCATGACACCGATCAAACTGTGTCTTCATGCGTGACCCAAACCATGTGTTTGGAGTTGCCGATACGAACGACATATCTACGGAATAGAAGGTTAAGACAATGATTACAACACTGACGTGCCATTAACAGATAATATATCAGTGAGGCACAGGTGCTTTGGTATGTGTTTCTCTGACAGAAATAAATCTAGTAAATTCCACAGCTCACATAACTGTGAATGCAGCAATACAGATCAAAAGAATTCTGACGTATGGTCAGTTCGTCTCATTACTTAGAATCTTGTCTGTATTTAATACACCTGATCAGTCAGTCAGTCAGTCATTCCCCTGACCGCTGGGGTCGTTGGGGGGGGGACGTGATGAGGCAGCCGCCGTTTCTCTCCAGGCTCTTCTGTTGGTGGCTGTCGTGAGATCTGGCATGGTCATTTTGGTCCAGTCCTTTATATTATCGGACCAGCTCTTTCTCTGCCGTCCTCGTCCGCGCCCTCCTTCAACGGTACCTTGAAGGATGGTTTTGGAGAGGGTGTTGTGACTAAATGACGTGGCCAAACCATGCCATCTTCCGTCGTTTGACGGTTTCCAGAAGTAGTTCGTGGGGCCCTAATATAAATAAACAAAAGAGTAACCTCTTCGATTTATTAAATACCAAATTTGTGACTAAGAAGTGTCAACTTATCAATAAACCAAATAGATAAGCTATTAGATAAATAAACACAGAATACAACCTGTATCTAGGAGGATTGGAGACTGAAAACAACACAACTTAAAACAAAACACAGCTTCACTGAAAAATATTTGAAAACAGAATTTGAAAGTTCCCTCATTCTTCATTCACACCGTATTCATTCAAAACTACAACAGGCACAACATAACTCTCTCTCTCTCTCTCTTCTCTCTCTCTCTTCTCTCTCTCTCTCTGTATATGTGTGTGTGTGTGTTTGTGTGTGTGTGTGTGTGTGTGTGTGAGAGAGAGAGAGAGAGAGAGAGAGAGAGAGAGAGAGAGAGAGAGAGAGAGAATGCATGTGTGTGTGTTTACAATTTAGAACGTCCAATACAAACAAGCTTTCAGACAACTGTCAGGAGAGAGAGAGAATGAATGAATGAATGAATGAATGAATGAATGAATGAATGAATGAATGAATGAATGATTCTTTAATTGTAAAGGCCACCAGCCCATCACAATAAAACACATAAAAGATCGTCACACATGATCAAGCACGCAAGAAAAAAAAAAAAAAAAAAAAAAAGAGCACAGCTAAATCATACTTATTCGCCAGCGTAAAACAGTATAAAGAAATCTATTTAAACATACAGAAAATGTAACAAATGAAGCAATTAAGACACAACTGGCAACGAAGCAACTAAACACAGTTACTAATGTACACATTAGGAATTCAAGTTTCTGATACAGAGAGCTTTGTGAACAAAAAGTGCGACTTCTTTTATCAGTTTTTGGTTTGTGCTTGACATCAACAATATAAATTTAAAAAAAGATAGCTGCCTCCAGAATTTGTGCGGAATAAACCGGGCACGAATATCTTCATACATTGGACATATCAAGAGAAAGTGCATTTCACTCTCTTCAACGTCACAACAAAAAGGACAGCGAGAATCAATATTACGTCCAGGTTGAAACTTAAGAAAGTGAGACTTCAAAAGGGACATCCCTATTCTAAACCTTGCAAAAGACTTTCTCACAGTTATATTCTTAATTAAAGATACATACTCAGAGCAAATAACATCGCGTTTGAAAAAGGAATACACGTAAAAAAAATCATGAGAAGATAACGAAGATCTCCAGTCCTGCTTAAAACAGTCAATAAGACGTTGTTTAAATTCTGCTATAAAAACTTTAACATTTCCGACACCTTGCGACTCCCAAACGATTCCAAATCCATATTTGAACAAAATGTTGCGTACGCTGCATGCCCAAGTAGAATAATTATGACGCTGCAACTCCAACAACATGTTGTAGGCCTTTTTTGAGTACCTTGAATTATCTAATCTTGTCAATCTCAGCCAAAATTTGATACATCTGGAGTAAGTAGCTACAAAGAGGGGGTATCTTCCAGTTTCCCCGTAAATTAATTGTCTTGGAGACTTATAACTTACACCAAGAAATCGCTTCAAAGCTGTGAGATGTACTCTTTCAATTTGGTCTTGGACTCCGGACAAGCCCCAAATTTCTGAACCATAAGTAAGGATAGGCAGAATTTGCGAGTCAAAAAGTTTGAAAAACACTTTTGGAGAGAATTCGCCAACAGACCACAATAACTTCATAATTGCTGAAACACCCTTGCTGGCACGCCCAGCTAAGTCTTTCATGGTATGAGAAAATGAAAGTTTGGTGGACATAAGAATACCTAGGTATTTGTACATGTTAACAATTTTCAGTTCACAACCATTAAAATAACCACTTTTCGCTTTCACCAATAAAACCCCCATTTCGAAACACAACAATATTCGACTTGTCAAGATTCACAACAAGGCCCAAACGTTTTGAGCTT
The DNA here is from genome assembly GCA_033310375.1 of Conus canariensis. Lineage (NCBI taxonomy): Eukaryota > Metazoa > Mollusca > Gastropoda > Neogastropoda > Conidae > Conus > Conus canariensis. The sequence goes on from CM065724.1 coordinate 28,184,410, forward strand.
TCACAAAGTATGTGCAGCTGGGTTTGTAGACCAATAACGGTGTCAGAAAATAGAACAACTTCGTCTGCAAATAACAAAATAAATAGTTCTGTTAGTTCTGGGGCAAGCTGAATGCCATGTCTACCGTGCTTGGTAATATCACAAGTAAGCTCATTAATAAAAAGTGAGAACAATACAGGGGAGCACACTTCACCTTGTTTTACTCCTTTAGGACAAAAGAATTCTTCAGTTAGATCTGCTCCTGCGCGCACTCGTGCTTTGACAACTCTGTACATGCTTTGCAAGGCATGAAAAATTTTACCATTCAAACCATGCTTGCCTAATACTTTCCACAATTTATCTCTGCAAACCGAGTCAAATGCCTTGCGAAAATCAATAAAAGCAACATATAATTTTCTGTGCCTTAAAAGCTGTTTCTGAATCATAGAAAAAAGTGTAAAAATATTATCAGTGGTACTGTGATCTGTTCTAAAGCCAGCTTGTTCCTCACCAATAACATTGTTCATTTCAATCCAGTCAGTAATACGCTTATTTAAAACGTAACTGTACAGTTTGCTACTGATGTCAAGCAAAGAAATTCCTCTGAAATTATCTGGAACAGAGGGGTCACCTTTTTTATGTAATGGTAGTAAAATTGACAATGACCAAGCATCTGGAAATAAGCCCTTGTCAAAAAGATAGTTGAAAAGCTTCGTGAGAAATGGTAAAATCTGTTCACAACTACATTTGTAAAATTCTCCAATAAGACCATCAGGCCCAGCTGCTTTGTGATACTTCAAGGCACCAATAGCTGAGCGTATCTCGTGAGAAATAATTGGTACATTTATACATTCACAATCAAGAAATACAGAATTCCCTAGTTCACCAACAACCTCGTCAGACAAATCGTAAGAATCAACATCATTTACAGAGTTGAAAACATTCTTAAAATGATCATACCACTGTTCTTTTGAAACATTTGCACCGGTAGCTCCTCTTGCACGCACAGCACGTATAGTGTCCCAAAATTTACGTGGGTCATTGGAACAGCTATTAAGATTATTAATGATACTATCACGATGCGTTCGCCTTTTATCTGCTAAAAGTTGTTTGTACTGTCTTCTTTTTTCACAGTAAAAGAGTCTATCTTCCACAAAGTTAGAATATTGACATTTGCGGAGACGTTGCCTCAGGAGTCGACGACTTTGCCGACACTCAAGGTCAAACCAAATCCGCAATTTTTCCGCACCCACAGTATGCGTCATCAGCATACTCTCACCAGCCTTACGTAGACAATCATTAAACTGGGCAAGGGCTAAGTTCACATCAGTGTTTATCAGATCAGTAGCTACATTTAATTTGTCTTTAATTTCATGTGACTGCATTGAATTTAAAAATATGTCTTTCATGTCATCTTTCCACTTATATTTACTTAGCTGTGCAATTTGTTTTGGTAAATGTGCAGTGGAAACAATAGTCGAATCGGCCATGAATTTAAGCTCAACAATTGTATGTTTTGATTCAATCAGGGGTACTACATTAAAACTCTGGCAAAATGGCAACAGGGTGCGGGAAACAATAAAATAATCTACAACACTTGAGCCATTAGGTGAAGTGTACGTAAAGTGCCCAGGAAACCCATAAGATTTAACACCATTCAAAATACACAGACCAAATTCTTCACAGACATTTAGTAACAGGCGACCAAAAGCATTAACGGACAAATCGCGAGAAACACGTGCAGTTCTCTCATCAGCTTCTGGATTATCGTCTGCTGAATCAGTCAGATCTGCCAGATTCTGAGTTGGATCACCAAAGTCGGCTTGTAGGGAGCCAGTTCTTGCGTTCAGATCACCACAGATAATGATAGGTAAATCACTATGCTCTCTCATAAGTTCAAGCAGGCAGTCCTCTAATAATGAAACACTATTGTAAATGTCAGTCTCTTCATAGTAAGGAGAGGTTTCAGGTGGCAAGTAACAGCCTACCAACAAACAATCAGTTTCTGTGGCTAGAATATGTTTAGAAAGCTTCAAGGAGACAATGTTATCTATCTCAGTCTCTATTCTATCAATAAAATGACATAAATTCTTTCTAACCAAAAAACCAACTCCACCTGATAAACGACCGTGAATGTTATCACTGAGCTTAACGCCCGCCACATCAAAGACTTTATGACATGAGAACAGTGACTGAGGAATTGATTTAGTAAAGGTTTCACAAAAAAAAGCAAAATCATATTCATTCATCAAAATGTGAGATCACATTCATCTGTGATGGTCCGTAAGCCTTCAACATTGAGTGTCATAAAAGATAAAATTTGTTTTGAATTAGAACTAGTAGAATCACACCGTTCATTCCTGCTAACACAAAGTGATGAGCCTTGGCCTAACCCCTATCTTCTACTGCTCTGGCGCAGACTGGCGTCAAGCGTGGACTGACGCCTCTGAGTGCGGTTCCTTGTCGTCAGCGAGGATGAGCAACGAGGTTCACAGCTTTGACGTCCGTTCTGTTGGCTGCAAGGACCTCTGTCATCGCTGGTAGTTTTGCTGTTAGTTTTTGTCACAACGGCACTGCCAGAGGAGTGCCGTCTTAATCCACCTCGTCGGTGTGATGACCCAGATGACACGTCACGTGGCTGATCAGCCCGCGGAGCCAGGGAGGAGTTTGAAGGGGCAGGCAGTGAATCTCCCACATGACGGGAAGCAGAACTGGCTGCTGACGGCACAGTGTCGACATGTTCCGCTGCCTCGGGAGACGCCTGGACACCTCCGACACCAAGAACAGCCCCAGCCCCAGGAGAGAGAGAGAGAGAGAGAGAGAGAGAGAGAGAGAGAGAGAGAGAGAGAGAGAGATAGAGAGAGAGAGGGGGGGGGGCGGAGGGGGGAGGGAGGGAGAGGTCCCTGAGTTTTTCTTCTAATTTTATTTGGTGGTCATTTTAGTCCTTCACATTGGATTGCATGATATGTACATTAACATCTGTGCTGTTGTTTGGTTGGATTTTTTTTTCTCGTTTCCTCCTTAATTTTCAATTTTCACTTACACTGTATTACATCTATGTTGTTGTTTCTCTCAAGCGTCTGTGTGTTAACAACCAGCGATATACCCGTGAAAGACAACAACAACAA
>CM065724.1:28197516-28208436 GCA_033310375.1 Conus canariensis
CAGTGACTTCGTATATAGTGAAACTGATAGATATCAGATTTCTATAAACTGTGCAATACGTTGTATGCGTTACTGGTTAAAATTAACGACAATGTATGATAACAGACTACCACAGAAGGCTTACAAAATGTTATTCGATTTAGATACACGAGACAAAAGAAACTGGGTATCAAACATTCGTTGCAAGTTGTATTTGGATATATATGGGCAAACCAAGGAGTTTAGAATGTTAAATATTTTTTGCATGAATTTAAAGACAGACTGATTTCATGTCGACGGCAAAAGTGGGATTTCCATATTAAAAACAGTGAGACATTTTATATGTATAGGACATTTTGCACCATACATAATGTCTAGCCATATTTGAAAATGGATTTATACAAACATTTGAAATGTATAATGGCAAGGTTTAGATGTGGTGTTTCAGAAATTGCTGTACGTCACTATCGTTACAGGAAACACACTGAGATTGATTTGCGTTGTCCTCTTTGCAAAAAGGGAAAATGAGATGAATTACACTTTGCTTTGTGTTGTTCTGTATAAAGTGATTTGAGAATGCTTTATATACCACAAAAATATTATAATGATCCTAACCAGTTTCGCTTAAGTTTGCTTCTAGCTTCAGGAAAAGATAGCGTTGTGAGAAATTTATCGATTTATTTATGCAAAGCATTTCAGTTGCGTTCTGTATTGATCTCATGACGGAGGGAGTCTAGTGATCTCTATCGTACTGTGTTGTATTATATTTTTTGTACCCCCTTCACGAGGGGCAAAGGCCTGAATGAATAAAATATCATTCATTCTCTCTCTCTCTCTCTCTCTCTCTCTCTCTCTCTCTCTCTCTCTCTCTCTCTCTCTCTCTCTTTACTTTACTTTACTGAGTAAAGTGCTCTGGATTCTAAGTGAAACTGTGAGGTGTACAGTTATTTTTGTGAAGTGTCGCTGTGCTAGCAATATCATGCCTGCGATACCTCTTTCTTTTCGTGTTGTCTGTGGTGGGTTTGTGTCTGTTTTTCTTGATTTTATGGATCGACGTGTTTTGAAAAAGGCCGCGTTATTCTATAGGACATTGAGGATTTGTACGTGGCAAGGCGGTGTCACCGTAGGTTTGCTCCTCTCTCTATTACATTACGGTCTTTTACTTCAACGTTGCGGTGATGTTGAGCTGAACCCCGGACCTGTTACTGGCAGCAAAGCAACAGACCTGAGGCAGACCAGACTGAAGAGCGCCAGCGGTGGTTCACCAGCATCCACCTCCTCTCCCTCCCGTTCAGCTACAGAACCCAGTCTTCGTGATGTGTTTTCTTCCATTCAGGACCTTAACTGTAAGTTCGATGAGATGAAAGTTGATATGAGGGAGATGAAAGACATGTATGCTGGACTGCATGAGGATGTTATATCTTTGAAAAATGAGGTCAGTGATCTCAGACGTGAAAATGAAAATTTGAAGGCACAGAATGACAGTCTGATTGGAGAAGTGTTGAAACTGGAACAAAAGACGGACGATTTAGAATGTCGTTCAAAGAGGAACAATGTTATATTTCATGGCATACCAAGGAGAGATCGGGAAACCAAACAGGATTGTGAGGGCCTTGTGCATGATTTGTTAACTGACAAATTAGAACTGCCAAGAGACATACAATTTGACAGGCTCCACAGGTTAAACGGGAAACCGGACTCTCCGATTATTGGTTGTTGCACTTTCTTTAAGGACAAAGAGGCCATTCTAGGTGCCAGGCATAGGTTGAGGGGTACCAAGGTATTTGTCGGTGAAGATTTCTCCCGGCGAGTGAGAGAAATACACAAGAAACTTGTCCCTCACCTGAAAGATGCAAAAAAAGAAAATAAAAAGGTGTCAATGATTTTTGATCACCTGGTTATCGAAGGGAAAAAGTATTACTTGGACCAGGACAGTAATCTGACAATTTCAACCTAGGGATATGGCCGGCCTGTTAAAATAACATCAAAACAATATGATTCGTCAAATATTTACATAAATCTAAACGTAGAGGGGAAGGAAAAAACTGTGTCACCGTTTAAAAGAGAAGGTAAGGATGGCACATCACGTGCAGCTTCGGTTAGGAGCAGTGACACGGCTGTGTCAACGCTCCCCGTCAGCTGTAAAGCTCACGACAGAAATCGCTCGTGCAATGTGCCATTGAACCGGACACATTCGGATGTTTCTACTGGGGGTGATAAATGTGTACCTGATGACACACCAAATGTTATTCATGCACATGATGAAAGAATGGATGAAAGTGTGTTTCCTTCTGTGTTTGATAAATGTTTTTCTTCTGAATTGTGTGTGCATAATGAAAGAGCAGATGGAAACAATCTATCCTGTTCATTGAATACATGTTTATCTTGTCAAGGTCCCGCACAAAATGGATTGGTTGAAAATGTTTTATCTTCTTTGACAAATGATCATTATTCTTCAGATGCTGGTACAGGCAATGGAAGAATGAATGAAAGAATGCATAGAGATGCTTTACCTTTCTCATCTGTTGAATCATTTCCCTCTAAACTTAGAACACAAAATAATGCAGAGAATGAAAATGTGAATGAAAACGGTTTTGTTTCATCATCAAATGGGGGTTTTTCCTCTGAAATGTTTGTACATAATCGGAACGAAAGTGAGAATTTGTTATCTCCAACACTGAATGAAAGTGCTCCTTTCGAAGTCTGTGAACATGGTTTAAGAAACGACGGAAATGATTTATGTCTCATGGGGAACAATCGTTCTTCTGCTTGTATTGATTTTCACATACCAAGCTTTATCCCATTGTCTTCATCAAATGAAGAGGTTAATGTAGTGTCTGGTAATAGAAGAGAAAGAGCAATTTTGAATGATCAAGATAATTTTACAGAAAGCATCTGTGGTGCGAGTTTGGCTGGTACGAACGGAAATCATGTCTCATTTTTGCATTGGAATGTAAATGGCTTGCTTTCTAAACTATCTGATAAAATGTTTATTTCGTATATAACGTCTTTTGATTTTGTTTGTTTAGTAGAAACTTTTGTTGAAAATTTACATTCAAATGTATTCAGCAATTATAAAGTCTTCAGTAAACCAGCCGTTCAGTTTACGAAACACGGACGAAGATCGGGAGGAGTCGTATGTCTTATCAAAATGGAATTTGTACCTTTTGTACAGGCATTACCGATTGATCTAAACAATACCATGATGTTCAATATTTCTAAAGATGTCTTTGGTCTTACAAAGAATGTTCTTTATGTATGCACATATGTACCTCCAGAAAATTCACCATACTATGCTTTTTATGGTATTGATAATGGCATAAGTGATTTGGAAAACTGTCTCTCTGATGTTATGCTCAGTATGCCTGATACGTATGTACTTCTGGCTGGAGACTTAAATAGCAGAATTTCTAACATTTGTCAGGAATTTTCAACCCAAAATTGTCCTTTTAGTTTGCATAACGAAACCCTTATAAACAGATGTTCAGAAGACAAGATATTAAACAGGTATGGTAAGCTCTTGTTAAACATGTGTACTGTGTTAGATCTGTGCGTTTTAAATGGTGTGTGCGACGGCGACCGTTAAGGTCGTTTCACATACATTTCAGAGTCAGGGAACAGTGTGAATGATTATTTTATAACTTCCTATGACATGTTTAATGCTATTAATATATCGTGCAGTCTTTGTGTGAATGAACGAATTGAGTCTGACCATCTGCCTCTAGTATTCCATATGAACTCACTTTTTGAAGTAAGAAATGGAAAAGGTATCAAGAAAAACATACAAGTTATAGAAAGGTATAAATGGCAAGATGAATATGCTGATACTTTCTGTGATCTAATGAATAGTCAACATGCTTTGTCAATGCTGGAGAATGCAGTTACTCTGATCGATGATGACATTAACGCCGCTTTGAATATATTTAATGCTTGTATAAAAGATCAAGCGGAGTGCATGAGGAAACAAATAAGAATAAATGACACTCTGAAGAAGATGATTGGTTTGATCATGAATGTTATAAAACCAAGAGAGACGTGAAACAACTTCTAAGAATATCTAGAAATACATTGGACGATAAAGACAGAGACGTTTATTGTAAAGCTCGAAGGGAGTATAAGAATCTTTTAAAGAGGAAGGAGAACGAGTATAATTCTTCTTTGTTATGCAATTTAGTTACCTCAGTTGAAGATCAGCAAGAGTTTTGGAAACACATGCGCAGAATATCAGTTAAGAAAAGTAGTACGCATAACAATATCTCTGTCAGTGATTGGGATAGGCATTTCAGAGATCTTCTCGAAAAAGATGCTGAAGAAGACGCAGAAGAAATAGAAGATGAGTTACCTTTTCTCGATTCTGATAGCGATGCAGGGTTCCTTGACAGTATAATTACTAGAACAGAAGTGATCTCTGCAATGAAAAAACTCAAGAACAAAAAAGCTGCAGGCCCTGATGGCATTGTTGGAGAATTATTCAAAAATGCCGGAAATATCGTAATTGATTTCTTCGTCAGATTTTTCAATGTACTTTTTGACAAAGGGATATTCCCTGATAACTGGACTGAATCGATTATATTGCCATTATTTAAGAAAGGTGAAGTCAATGATCCAAGTAATTACAGGGGCATATCACTTAGTGATATAAGTAGTAAATTATTTAGCTCTATAATTAACTGTAGACTGCAAAAGTGGGTGGAATTTAATAATAGCACGGGTGAGTGGCAAGCGGGGTTTAAGAAAGGTTATTCAACTATCGATCAGATGTTTACCCTTTTGGCTATTGTACAAAAACAGTTTTCATGGAATCGCAAATTATATGTGGCCTTCATTGACTTCGAAAAGGCATTTGATTCCATATCTAGAAAATTACTTTGGCCAGTGCTTCAAAAGAATGGAATAAAGGGTAAAATGTACCGATGTATCAAGAGCATGTACAATTGTGTAAAAGCAAGGGTCAGGTGTGGTGGTGAATTTACAGATTACATAGTTTGTACAAAAGGTGTAAAGCAAGGAGATGCATGTAGCCCTGTTTTATTTTCTTTGTTTATCAACGAATTAGCACAAGAAATCATAGAGAAGGGAAGACATGGTGCAACACTGTCTCCAGATACAGTTGAATTGTTTATTTTGTTACTGGCAGATGATATAGCTTTGTTGTCAGAAACACCAGTTGGCCTTCAGACCCAGATGAACAATTTATATAATGCAGCTTCTAGACTCCAACTTAAAGTAAATATGAAAAAGAGCAATGTCGTGGTATTTAGAAAAGGAGGGCACCTTGCAGCACGAGAGAGATGGTTTTTTAATGGTGAGCAAATGGCTGTCGTTAACTGTTATAAATATCTTGGTATTCATTTTTCCACCCGACTTAGTTTTGTGGCTGCATGCACAGATCTCGCAAGCAGAGCGAGAAATGCTTTGTTATCAATTCTGCAACGATTGTTCGTACTTAATAATAATTCGCTGAAAGTATTGTTAAAAATTTTTGATACTCGGGTGCAGCCAATTGCTCTGTATGGTGCTGAACTGTGGGGACTGGATACTGCCGCCGTTCATGTTGAAAAGGTTCATTTGTATGCCCTAAAGAAATTTTTAGGAGTCCACATTAAAACACCTAATGATCTTGTGTATGGAGATACTGGACGTCACCCTATTTACATAAATTCAAGTGTACAGTGTATCAGATACTGGCTAAAGTTATCACGGATGAATGATAACAGATTACCTTTAAAAGCTTATAACATGTTACTCTGGTTGGATTCACGAGGCAAAACCACATGGGCGTCAAATGTTCGTAAGACCCTATTTCTAAATGGTTTTGGATTTGTATGGCTAAACCAGGGTGTGGAAAATGTAAAATATTTTTTGCAATTGTTTCGTCAAAGACTTATTGATAACAGATGGCAAAACTGGCATGAACATGTTCTGGAAAGTGATAGATTTACATGGTACAGATCGTTTAAATCATTTAATAATTGCGAAACATATCTTTCACTTGATATTGACAGACATAAAAAAATTATATGACGAAGTTCAGATTTGGTGTCTCAGATATAGCAATGCATCGTCAACGGTATAATGTAGTTTCTGACAGCAATCTGACATGCCCGCTATGTGGAAAGGCAAATGATAATGAAATACACTTTCTGTTCGTCTGCTCTGCTTTCAGTGACCTACGGCAGGAATATATTCCATGTAAATATTATACAAATCCATGTCAGTTCTGTGTGACTCTATTAATGACGAATGAAAATAAAATTATTGTGAGGAATTTATGCATGTATTTATATAAAGCCTTTAAGAGGCGAGCTGTTATGGTTAGCTAACAAATGTATTGACACGCCAATATTACATGCATATGGATAGCCTAGTATGGTGTTAATGTATGTGTCAGTAGAGTAGACTTCATGCACATGCGTAGTAGATTGTAATTCATCCATTTGAGTATCATTTTATTGCTGTTTTTTTTCTCCATACATTCTAGTAAAACTTTGTGTTGATGTTGTTGTCACACTTATCATGCTGAGTTTTGAATGTAATCCCCTTCAGAAGGGGCTGTGGCCTATCTGAAATTTCATTTAAATAAATTTCATTTCATTTCATTTCTCTCTCTCTCTCTCTCTCAACCCCTCCTTCCTTCTGTCTGTGTGTCTGTCATTCTCTCGTTCTGTCTCTGTCTCTCTCTCTTCTCTCTGTCAACTCCTCCTTTCCTCTCTGTGTGTCTGTCTGTCTGTCTGTCGATCTATCTGTCTGTCTGTCTCTGGTCTTGAAAGATGTATGTGATTGGATAATACATTTTCTCACATGCTAACAGACCTTCCATGAGTAAGTGTGTGTGTGTGTGTGTGTGTGTGTGTGTGTGTGTGTGTGTGTGTGTGTGTGTGTGTGTGTGTCTGCGAACGCGCACGCATGTAGCTTGTAGGTGTATCTCTCTCTCTCTGTCTCTCTCTCTCTCCCTCCCTCTCTCCATCTCTCTCTCTCTCTCTCTCTTTCTCTCTCTCTCTGTGTGCTGGCGAAGGGTGAGGGGGGTGGTAGAAGCGTGGGTTGAGGTTTGGGGTGGATGTGTGTAGAAGTGTGGGGAACGGGACTTAGCGCAGGCGAGTGGCATCTAGATGATTTCTCCTCTACTTTGTTGATATGTGGTTGCATCATACCCACCACACCCACCCCCGCGCTCCCACATTGGATTTGTAAGCTCTTAGAGGTTTATTCAGATTGAGAGTAAATAAACGATGCAAGCAAGAGATGATGATTGTCATGATACTGAGACAGATGCACAAAGACAAACAGACGGATATATAAAAGAAGAAGAGATAGAAACAAGAAAGACAGACAGACAAATGAACAGAGGAAGATAATGCAAAAAGATAAAAGGAAGGGGGAAAAGAACCAAACCTGGCAAAAAGAAGAATTTGAAACAGAAACAGACAGGCATCTGAAGACTGAACAAAATTAGAAGAGGAGCGTTTGTAAGAGGAGGGAAGAAAAAGCCCACAGAGAGAGAGAGAGAGAGAGAGAGAGAGAGAGAGAGAGAGAGAGAGAGAGAGAGAGAGACAGAGAGACAGACAGAGAGAGAGAGAGAGAGGAGAGAGAGAGAGACAGACAGACAGACAGACAGAGAGGACAGACAGACAGAGACAGAGAGAACTGAACTAGTGATTAGAGAGAGAGAGAGAGAGAGAGAGAGAGAGAGAGAGAGAGAGAGAGAGAGAACTGAACTTGAGTTAGAGAGAGACAAGACAAGACAAGACAAGACAAGACAAGACAAAATGCTTTATTTACGAGGATAATAGATAAGCACTGATGTGCTTTTTTACGTCCAGTTCTCGCCTGAGTAGGGTCAACAATGCAAAATAAGATGAGGCAACAAAAGACGCATGCAAAACGTGGCTGGAACAAAAATTAGATACGGAACATAAAAAAAGATATAAAAGAAAAAGTAAAATGAGAGAGAGAGAAAGAGAGAGAGAGGGGAGAGAGAGAGAGAGAGAGAGAGAGAGAGAGAGAGAGAGAGATGGAGGGAGGAGAGAGAGAGAGAGAGAGAGATGGAGGGAGGGAGAGAGAGAGAGGAAGGGAGGGACGGAGGGAGAGGGAGAAAGAGGCTAGAGTATGGTGAAGGAAAGAGCATGTTTAGAACAATGACAATGAAAAGATACCAAGGAGATGCAAGACTATCGATTTTGAAGTACAGGGAAAACATTAAAAAAGAAAAGAGAATAAAGCACAAATGGATGTTACGGATGGTGTGCGGTGCGTGTTTTGCTGTCTGACTCTCGCTCTCAAAAGTTTGGATGCGTGTAATAATTATTCCCTACGCACACCCACACCAAACGCACATGGATAGCCAGGCAACACACGAGTTAGATTTTTTTTTCTTTATAATTATGCTGCCTGAACCATCAAACATACATTCATGTGAACTGGTACAAATCAATACATGTCACTACATAGCATATAGATCAAGATATCAATACATAGGAACTTCAGTCATCAGATATCAGCATATCATAGTACATATCTTGATATCACTCACAGATCTCGCCGGCGCCGTCCACAGTGTCTCACATATGCAGTCAACACACTCGGTTCCACAGTACCCAAGCCACAGTCTACAACACTAAAAGAAGACAAATAAGGATAACTAAGGTCACCACATAATAAGCACAGCCGTTCACAAACACAAGCGATGAAGAAGAAGAAACAGGGTCTCCACACAACAAGCACAATAAATCACGTCAAACTATCAGAAGAAGAACCGCAAATTCACAAGGCACAGTAATCCATAGCAGAAGAACCGCAGATTCACAAAGCACAGCAATCCACAGAAGAAGAACCGCAGATTCATAAAGCACAGCAATCCATAGAAGAAGAACCGCAGATTCATAAAGCACAACAATCCATAGAAGAAGAACCGCAGATTCACAAAGCACAGCAATCCACAGAAGAAGAGCCGCAGATTCATAAAGCACAGTAAACCATAGAAGAACTGTAGATTCACAAGGCACAGCAACCAATATTGAATCCCCGGAGAACACGATTTCAGCAAAGTCCCATAGAACACAATAAACTTCGATTCCACGTATTGTTGATCTAAACAAAAAATTAATTAGCTTCTCCGTGTATTGATATTACAATGTTCACATCAATAACTTCAGCCCACCGACGCACATGAGGTGGTACAATTAGAGCACATAAATATTCTTGCAGGAGTTTTAAGTCACTCTCGGCGACACAGCATTCACAACATTTCTATAACAATTAAATTTCCTGGTACATATTTCGCTGGTACCGTCATCAGAAGTATCGCACATGCACAGTGAACATCAACGTACTACTGACTTGAAAGTCAGCCTCTCCACATAGTAACACTACGGAGAAAACGACGATTAAAACAAAATAAATTAGGCTGGACACCAAAGCCTCGGCCGTTAGTTCTTGCTCTCTTCTTCCGTTAATATTATTATTTTCATCATGTAGTTACCTATGTCATTTTAAGTTGACGTCATAATTTACGTTGACGTCACAATACTCCCCCTCCTCAAACAAAAAACAATGACCGAATTGTTTTTTGAAGAAGTAAACAAACAGCAGAATACACAAAACCCAGAAATCACATTCACTCGTTGGAAAACGAAGCCGCTCACGGCTCACAGAAAAGCACAAGTTGTCGTCCCAACGAACTCTGAAGCCCTTTGACATGCTAGCTTGTTGCTGACCTCACGGACAGCCTCTCCATACCCACACAGGGTAGAGACCACACATATCTACTGACCACTCGGTCAGCCTCTCCATACCCCAACAGGGTAGAGACAATGGCTGGGCATGGGCTGCACCCCACACCCGGATGGCAATACACATACAACGTCTACTGACCACTCGGTCAGCCTCTCCATACCCACACAGGGTAGAGATCACACATGTCTACTGACCACTTGGTCAGCCTCTCCATACCCACACAGGGTAGAGACAATGGCTAAGCATTCCCGCTCAATACTACTGTACGCCTTCTCACGATTCAGCAACTTTCGACTAGCGAACACGACTGGGTGAAGAACATCAGCACCCAAACCAACAGAACTAGCATCAGTCCTGAGAACAAAAGGATTACCCAGTCTCGGTAACAACACACAGGTGCAGATGACAAGATTCCCTGAATCTTCCTCAAAGCTTCAGCACACTCAGGAGTCCAAGAAATAGACCTGAAATCAATGCAGAAACGACACGTACAATCTTTCTTCCTGACGAACACAACTGGAGATGCATACGGACTATTCGATGGCTCTATGATACCAAGATCCAACATGATACCAATCTCTCTCTCAACAACCTCTTTGCGGAAAAGGGTGTATCATAACACTTCTTTCTAACAGGGACATCTGTAGTAAGAGGGATCTGTAGTAGTACATCACCTGAGAAAGAATCTGGTTTGGGGGTCAAAATGTCCTGAAAATCATCAAACATTATACGCAACTCCCTGGTGCTTTTGTCAGACAAAGTACAATCAAACTGTACAGAAGGAGCATCTTCATCTGGCATAGAAGACGCCATCGGAACAGTGAAAGTGGGAATGGGTAAAGCGTCATCACAGTCCTGGACGACACCAACTGTACAAACTACTTCATGAACAGTACAAACAGACTCCAGAGAGGGATCCACAGAAAGACCAACTCCTGGAGAACACTCAAGAGAAACCTGTTCCTGCTCACAAGCCAAAGGTGCTATCTCTGACCCAGGCACCGAAGTACCTTGTGAAAGAACAACTGTAGGTACAACGACATCAGAAGTAGACACAGCAGACACATCAGAAGACGTTAACTGAAAGCAAGACTTCAATGACTCATCCTTCTGTTCCTGAACAAGATCAGAACTGGAAATGTTCAGATCATCAGGGATCTGACACAAAGGCTTTTTGTCCCCAACATGCTTATCTCTAGCCCTCGTAAC
>CM065724.1:28208536-28216036 GCA_033310375.1 Conus canariensis
AAAACAAAATAAATTAGGCTGGACACCAAAGCCTCGGCCGTTAGTTCTTGCTCTCTTCTTCCGTCAATATTATTATTTTCGTCATGTAGTTACCTATGTCATTTTAAGTTGACGTCATAATTTACGTTGACGTCACAATGGAGAAAAAAAAGCATAATGATAGCCCAGTCACCACGGGTACGGGGTGGGTGGGGGAGAATGTCATACAGATAATAAATCAAGTCATTCCAGCAGAACCGTGAGAGAGAGAGAGAGAGTCGCATAAGAATACAAGAATTACGACAGAGAGAGAGAGAGAGAGAGAGAGAGTACTGAACTGGTGATTGTATTGTCAAAAAGGTGAATGTGACACCGACGTCCCCAACCCCAATAAATCCTCAGCTCACCGCCATTCCCACTACAGATCCTAAGCATTAAATTCACAGCATTTGGTGCTTCTTGACGTAACGATTGACGGACCTGTTAACCTTTCGTGTTGCCTTTGTCTGCCGTAAAAGAGCAGGGCGCGTTGACATGAAGAAATACATCTAGTTGCAAAGCGAGAGGACTGCAGGCGGAAATCTAAACAAATCTTAAATAAATGTTAGCGAACCGCCCAGAGAACGTGGACAAACGAGTCACAAGACGAAACACAACTAGTTTCGACCTCTTAGGTCTTCATCAGGTGAGACATTAACGAATAAAACAATGAAAATTCACTTAGCTTTGATCGCTTCAGATCACTTGGTAGGGTTCAGCGCAAGGAAGAAGGCGTTGAATGAGAACGAGGCTGTTGGAAGGGAAATAGTGAGCGAGTCAAAGTCGTAATGAAGATAATAATATTGCTGATAGGAATACTAGTAATGGTCAAAATACTGAGAAAAAAAAAAAAAAAAAGGGACAAGATTACTACCAATCTGTGTCAATAAGTATGGGTATGGGAGAAAGGAGAGTGGGTTAGAGGATTCTTAAACAGCAGGGTTGCCGTGGCAACAGTCCCAGAGGCGAAGGCGATGGTGATGTCAATGCCAGTGGTAGTATCAATACTAGCAATAGTATTACTGAATGATACTGCTAACAACGATAGTGAAGGTTAAGGTAATGAAAGCATGATACAGAAATATATTTAGAAAATACAATTTTTATAATAATCAAATAAATAAATAAATGAAACATTAAAAATAATAATAAATTAAAAAATCAGTAAATAATAATAATAATAATTTAAAAAAATAATTAAAAAAAAATAATAAAAATAATAATGATAATAAATGCATAAATAAGATAGCTATAAGTTGTGTGAGGTGAATAGTGGGAGATAAGGTAGTATGTGTGTGTGTGGTGGGAAGATATTATGGGCTGAGATAGAAGTGGTGGGTTGGTACATGTTACTTTAAGGTGTAGATGCTATGAGGGTGGAGGGAAGAAGGGGATGGGTTTACGTACTAACTGGGGGAGGGGGAGGGGCAACATATTCACACCTATACACAATCTCTCTCTCTCTCTCTCTCTCTCTCTCTCTTCTCTCTCTCTCTCTCTCTCTCTCCCCCCCCCCCCCCCTTTCACGACCAACGATAAAGGAGCCAGCATTCTATTAATTATGTGTGTGTGTATGTGTGAGTGTGAGTGTGTGTGTGTGTGTGTGTGTGTGTGTGTGTGTGTGTGTGTGTGTGTGTGTGTGTGTGTGTGTGTTCCATTTGTAATATCAGCCTTATTCATTGGTTACCCCCACCTCCACCCCCAGCAACCGCCATATCCACCAACACCCCTACACACATCATTACTAGGGCAGGGGGAGGGGGGAGTAAGTCGATTGATGTAGCAAATGGAGAGACTCAGAGAGTGTAGGAAAAGGGAAGATGATGATAGCTGCAACCTATGTCTGAGGTAAACAGAGGGAGGTAGGGTGGTATGGGTGTGTGTAGGTGGGGGATATTTCAGGCTGGAGCTGCAGAGATGGAATGGTACATACTACTTTTGGACGTTGATGCCATGAGGG
The DNA here is from genome assembly GCA_033310375.1 of Conus canariensis. Taxonomy (NCBI): domain Eukaryota; kingdom Metazoa; phylum Mollusca; class Gastropoda; order Neogastropoda; family Conidae; genus Conus; species Conus canariensis. The sequence continues at coordinate 28,210,515 of CM065724.1, forward strand.
TGGACGGTGCCCAGTTTGGCAATGAGATGAGATTCCTGCATAAGGCGTTCCAAGCTGTCACTCTTAGATTGCCAAAGTGCCAAGACTTTGACATGGTTGATGTTGTGTTGGGCATGGTTGAAGTGTAGAGCGACTGGTTTGGGCCGATGGTGGCGGATGTCGGCCAGGTGTTCAGAGATGCGCGTCTCAAGAGTGCGAGATGTCTCACCTACATAGATCTTACCGCACAGCTGACAGTGGATGGCATACACAATGTTGTGGCTCTGGCAGGAGAAAGTGCGTTTAATAGTGAAAGAGCCTGTGGGGCCATGTAGGATGGTGTCTGGTTTGGTGAGAGAGCAGATTTTGCAGTTGGGTTTTGAGCAGGGGAAAGTACCTGGTGGCTTAGGTGTTGAGATTTTGTTCAGCTTAGAGCGCACCAGTAGGTCGTTGAGGTTTTTGTCACGTTTGAAAGTGATCATTGGTGTGGTCTCAAAGGCAGGTTTATGGTTTTCTACTATGTGCCAGTTAGACTTCAGGATCCTGCAGATGGGCAGATTGTGAGGATGGAAGAGAAGGCAGGCAGTGGGTCTGTCTGTCTCTTTGGGAGGTTTAGTTTCCAGAGTAGATGTTCTGGATTTAGCTGCAGTGCGGCTGAGAGCATCACTGATGACGGCACTAGGGTATCCACGGTTGGTGAAAAAATCAGACATTTTGGCTGCTTGTATAGTGAAATCCTCTTCGCTAGAGCACAGTCTGCGTAGGCGAAGGAATTCAGAATATGGAATGCTATTTTTAGTGGACTGGTGGTGGGAAGATGTGTAGTCCAGGTATGAGTGCGCATCAGTAGGTTTGTAGAAGACTGAGGTTTGAAGCAGTCCATCTTTGAGGGAGATAGTGATGTCCAGGAAATTAACTGACTGTGAAATGGTGTAGGTCAGCTGGATGGATGGATGGAAGGTCTGTGCAAAGTTGAGGAAATTCTGGAGGTCATGTTCTGGCATGGATGTGGCTCCCAATCCATCATCTATGTATCTTTTGTAGAGCTCTGGTGTTGGGCCTGTGTAAGAGGTTAGTAGGCGGTGTTCTAGGTGTCCCATGAAGAGGCAGGCATAGGATGGTCCCATTTTGGTTCCCATAGCAACACCACTGATTTGTGAGAATGTGTGGTTGTTGAATTCAAAAGTATTGAGGGTGAGGACTAATTCTGCAAGTCTGACTAGTGTAGCTGTGGGAGGGTGTGGTTGGTTGGGGGGCCGTTTGTTAAGAAAGAATGCGAGGGCCTTCAGTCCATCAGCATGAGGGATGGAAGTGTAGAGAGAGACGACATCAAGGGTAAAGAGGAGGCTGGGTTTGAAAGTGGGATCTGTGTTGTATGAATTAATCATGTTGAGTGTGTGTGTAGTGTCTTTGAGGTATGTGGGGAGGCCTTGTACTATGGGTTGGAGGAGAGAGTCTAAGTACTGTGAAATGTGTTCTGTAGGGCAGCTGCATGCAGATACTATGGGTCTGCCGGGAGTATTGGTTTTGTGTATTTTAGGGAGCAGGTAGAAGGTGGGTTGTTTGGTGTCTGTCATTATGAGGAGTTTGGCTGTCTTCGGTAAGTTGTTGTGTTTGATTTCTTGTTTAACTGTGGTTGAGATGAGTTTCTGGTGTTGGGGGAGGGGTGATGCTGTGAGTGGTGTATAGAAATTTGTGTCTGACAGTTGTCTGTGTGCTTCTTTTATGTACAACTGTTTGTCCCAGACCACCACTGCACCACCCTTGTCTGCTGGTTTGATGACAATGTCTTGTCTTTGTCTCAGTGATTCAAGGGCTTTTTGTTCATCCCGTGAGAGGTTGGAATTGCGGACAGGTTTGGATTTAACTTGAGAGATTTCTTTTCTACACTTTTTGATGTAGAGTTCAACTTCAGTGGATTTGTCAAGAGGTGGCTGGCGAAGCACTGGAGTTCGAAAAAGGTGGGTAAAAATGTCTGAGCTGTCTGGTAGAGGGGGCTTGGGCACACCGTCAAGTGCAGCCATCCATCTTAATTTTCTATGTAGGTGAGACATCTCGCACTCTTGAGACGCGCATCTCTGAACACCTGGCCGACATCCGCCACCATCGGCCCAAACCAGTCGCTCTACACTTCAACCATGCCCAACACAACATCAACCATGTCAAAGTCTTGGCACTTTGGCAATCTAAGAGTGACAGCTTGGAACGCCTTATGCAGGAATCTCATCTCATTGCCAAACTGGGCACCGTCCACCCTCATGGCATCAACGTCCAAAAGTAGTATGTACCATTCCATCTCTGCAGCTCCAGCCTGAAATATCCCCCACCTACACACACCCATACCACCCTACCTCTCTCTGTTTACCTCAGACATAGGTTGCAGCTATCATCATCTTCCCTTTTCCTACACTCTCTGAGTCTCTCCATTTGCTGCATCAATCGACTTACTCCCCCCTCCCCCTGCCCTAGTAATGATGTGTGTAGGGGTGTTGGTGGATATGGCGGTTGCTGGGGGTGGAGGTGGGGGTAACCAATGAATAAGGCTGATATTACAAATGGAACACACACACACACACACACACACACACACACACACACACACACACACACACACACACACACTCACACTCACACATACACACACACATAATTAATAGAATGCTGGCTCCTTTATCGTTGGTCGTGAAAGGGGGGGGGGGGGGGGAGAGAGAGAGAGAGAGAGAGAGAGAGAGAGAGAGAGAGAGAGAGAGAGAGAGGAGATTGTGTATAGGTGTGAATATGTTGCCCCTCCCCCTCCCCCAGTTAGTACGTAAACCCATCCCCTTCTTCCCTCCACCCTCATAGCATCTACACCTTAAAGTAACATGTACCAACCCACCACTTCTATCTCAGCCCATAATATCTTCCCACCACACACACACATACTACCTTATCTCCCACTATTCACCTCACACAACTTATAGCTATCTTATTTATGCATTTATTATCATTATTATTTTTATTTTTTTTTTTTTAATTATTTTTTTTAATTATTATTATTATTATTTACTGATTTTTTAATTTATTATTATTTTTAATGTTTCATTTATTTATTTATTTGATTATATAAAAATTGTATTTTCTAAATATATTTCTGTATCATGCTTTCATTACCTTAACCTTCACTATCGTTGTTAGCAGTATCATTCAGTAATACTATTGCTAGTATTGATACTACCACTGGCATTGACATCACCATCGCCTTCGCCTCTGGGACTGTTGCCACGGCAACCCTGCTGTTTAAGAATCCTCTAACCCACTCTCCTTTCTCCCATACCCATACTTATTGACACAGATTGGTAGTAATCTTGTCCCTTTTTTTTTTTTTTTTTTTTTTTTCTCTCAGTATTTTGACCATTATTAGTATTCCTATCAGTAATATTATTATCTTCATTACGACTTTGACTCGCTCACTATTTCCCTTCCAACAGCCTCGTTCTCATTCAACGCCTTCTTCCTTGCGCTGAACCCTACCAAGTGATCTGAAGCGATCAAAGCTAAGTGAATTTTCATTGTTTTATTCGTTAATGTCTCACCTGATGAAGACCTAAGAGGTCGAAACTAGTTGTGTTTCGTCTTGTGACTCGTTTGTCCACGTTCTCTGGGCGGTTCGCTAACATTTATTTAAGATTTATGAAGAAATACGTTCTTGTCGGCTAATAAAAGTTGCACTGTGTTAGGTTTTCTTATCGGAGCAAAAGTTACCCCACTTGTTTACTGTTTATTGTTTACTGTTCCCTGCCTCATTTTATTTCCAATTTCATTTTGATTAAATTGAGGTTATTTGTATTTGTTTCTGTCCGTCTGTGTGTTTGTCTTTTGATCTCCCTTGTATCCTTGGGTGGATCCTCAAGCATAGGCTCAAAGGTTGTCCCCTACATTTTATACTATTTGCATAATGTCTTTAGTTTTTCAGCAACTTTTTTTCCTCCCCACACTTTCGTTTGGTTTCATTTACTACCCTTCACTGGCTGCTTTGGGGGTGCTATTGGATTCTTTTTGCACTCTTGGTGGTGAAAACACCACGGTCTTATGGACTGTGGTGTGTCTCTATTTGACGCCAGGAGCGCAGACACAACCAGCTGTGTCTCCCTGATGAATTCCGATCCAGCGGACGAAAGGCCTCGGAGCAGGCAATACAAATATATCTGCCTTCAAAAGGGATTGCGATGGTTCCCTTATGCAGCTAGTGAAGAGTTTTCATATCTGTAAGACATTTTCTTAATTTCATGTTCCCATTTTCTCCATCTTCAAACTCTTCCCCCCCCCCCCCCCCCCCCCCCCCACTCCTCCTAAAGTCCAAATCTTTGCCAAGTCATTACTATGAAGACAGTTGAGTTGTTGGCCTGCGCTTGTTTTTCCCCCCACTATAGATTGTTCGTCTATGTATGTATTTGTCTGACTTTATTCAAGTTTAAAAGGCTGTGCCAGTCTTGAATAAAAGTTGCACTGTGTTAGGTTTTCTTATGGGAGCAAAAGTTACCCCACTTGTTTACTGTTTATTGTTTACTATTCCCTGCCTCATTTCATTTCCAATTTTATTTTGATTAAATTGAGGTTATTTGTATTTGTTTCTGTCCGTCTGTGTCTTTGTCTTTTGATCTCCCTTGTATCCTTGGGTGGATCCTCAAGCATAGGCTCAAAGATTGTCCCCTACATTTTATACTATTTGCATAATGTCTTTAGTTTTTCAGCAACTTTTTTTCCTCCCCACACTTTCATTTGGTTTCATTTACTACCCTTCACTGGCTGCTTTGGGGGTGCTATTGGATTCTTTTTTGCACCCTTGGTGGTGAAAACACCACGGTCTTATGGACTGTGGTGTGTCTCTATTTGACGCCAGGAGCGCAGACACAACCAGCCGTGTCTCCCTGATGAGTTCCGATCCAGCTGACGAAAGACCTCGGAGCAGGCAATACAAATATATCTGCCTTCAAAAGGGTTGCGATGGTTCCTTATGCTAGTGAAGAGTTTTCATATCTGTAAGACATTTTCTTAATTTCATGTTCCCAGTTTCTCCATCTTCAAACTCCCCCCCCCCCCCCCCCCCCCCTTCCTTAAGTCCAAATCTTTGCCAAGTCATTATTATGAAGACAGTTGAGTTGTTGGCCTGCGCTTGTTTTTCCCCCCACTATTAGATTGTTCGTCTATGTATGTATTTGTCTGACTTTATTCAAGTTTAAAAGGCTGTGCCAGTCTTGAATAAAAGTTGCACTGTGTTAGGTTTTCTTATGGGAGCAAAAGTTACCCCCCTTGTTTACTAGCTAATAAACGTCATCAGAGAAAAAGTACGTGAATGTATGCCTATTCATTTCCGTGAAAGTACGTAACAGCTTCAGATCTACGGATGCTAATTTACTTTTTCCTTCTTTAATTCTACTTTTTTTTTTGTCTTTCTTTTAATCATTCTCACATATCCTAGTATATGAACTGTTTTAAAGTGGAACTAGGTAAATGTATCCATTCCCGTAACGGTACTTAGCTTCTGGTCTGTGGATGCTGTT
>CM065724.1:28223536-28256036 GCA_033310375.1 Conus canariensis
CAGCGGACGAAAGGCCTCGGAGCAGGCAATACAAATATATCTGCCTTCAAAAGAGATTGCGATGGTTCCCTTATGCAGCTAGTGAAGAGTTTTCATATCTGTAACATATTTTCTTAATTTCATGTTCCCAGTTTCTCTATCTTCAAATTACCCCCCCCCCCCCCCCCCTCTTAAGTCCAAATCTTTGCCAAGTCATTACTATGAAGATAGTTCAGTTGTTGGCCTGCGCTTGTTTTTTCCCCCACTATTAGATTGTTCGTCTATGTATTTGTCTGACTTTATTCAAGTTTAAAAGGCTGTGCCAGTCTTGAATAAAAGTTACTCTGTGTTAGGTTTTCTTATGGGAGCAAAAAATACCCAACTTGTTTACTGTTTATCGTTTACTGTTCCCTGCCTCATTTCATTTCCGATTTTTGTTTTGATTAAATTGAGGTTATTTGTATTTGTTTCTGTCCGTCTGTGTGTTTGTCTTTTGATCTCCCTTGCATCTTTGGGTGGATCCTCAAGCGTAGGCTCAAAGATTGTCCCCTTTATTTTATACTGTTTGCATAATGTCTTTAGTTTTTCAGCAACTTTTTTCCTCCCCACACTTTCGTTTGGTTTCATTTACTACTCTTCGCTGGCTGCTTTGGGAGTGCTATTGGATTCTTTTTTGCACTCTTGGTGAGAACACCACAGTATTATGGACTGTGGTGTGTCTCTATTTGACGCCAGGAGCGCAGACACAACCAGCCGTGTCTCCCTGATGAGTCCGACCCAGCAGACGAAAGGCCTCGGAGCAGGCAATACAAATATATCTGCCTTCAAAAGAGATTGCGATGGTTCCCTTATGCAGCTAGTGAAGAGTTTTCATATCTGTAACATATTTTCTTAATTTCATGTTCCCAGTTTTCTCTATCATTCAAATTACCCCCCCCCCCCCCCCCCCCCTCCTTAAGTCCAAATCTTTGCCAAGTCATTACTATGAAGATAGTTCAGTTGTTGGCCTGCGCTTGTTTTTTCCCCCACTATTAGATTGTTCGTCTATGTATTTGTCTGACTTTATTCAAGTTTAAAAGGCTGTGCCAGTCTTGAATAAAAGTTACTCTGTGTTAGGTTTTCTTATGGGAGCAAAAAAATACCCAACTTGTTTACTGTTTATCGTTTACTGTTCCCTGCCTCATTTCATTTCCGATTTTTGTTTTGATTAAATTGAGGTTATTTGTATTTGTTTCTGTCCGTCTGTGTGTTTGTCTTTTGATCTCCCTTGCATCTTTGGGTGGATCCTCAAGCGTAGGCTCAAAGATTGTCCCCTTTATTTTATACTGTTTGCATAATGTCTTTAGTTTTTCAGCAACTTTTTTCCTCTCCACACTTTCGTTTGGTTTCATTTACTACTCTTCGCTGGCTGCTTTGGGAGTGCTATTGGATTCTTTTTTGCACTCTTGGTGGTGAGAACACCACAGTATTATGGACTGTGGTGTGTCTCTATTTGACGCCAGGAGCGCAGACACAACCAGCCGTGTCTCCCTGATGAGTCCGACCCAGCGACGAAAGGCCTCGGAGCAGGCAATACAAATATATCTGCCTTCAAAAGAGATTGCGATGGTTCCCTTATGCAGCTAGTGAAGAGTTTTCATATCTGTAACATATTTTCTTAATTTCATGTTCCCAGTTTCTCTATCTTCAAATTACCCCCCCCCCCCCCCTCCTTAAGTCCAAATCTTTGCCAAGTCATTACTATGAAGATAGTTCAGTTGTTGGCCTGCGCTTGTTTTTTCCCCCACTATTAGATTGTTCGTCTATGTATTTGTCTGACTTTATTCAAGTTTAAAAGGCTGTGCCAGTCTTGAATAAAAGTTACTCTGTGTTAGGTTTTCTTATGGGAGCAAAAAATACCCAACTTGTTTACTGTTTATCGTTTACTGTTCCCTGCCTCATTTCATTTCCGATATCTACTGAGAGTTTAGTCGTTAGAGTAAAACCTAAATATTTGTAGCTGTTTACTACCTCAATTTCTTCCCCTTTGTAATTCCATTTTTCTAGTCTGCCAAGGTATCCTCCTTTTCTAAATACCATGATTTTTGTTTTTTTGAGATTAACCTTTAGTCCAATGCGGTCCGAGGCTTCCTGTAGGTTCTTAATTTGGTTTTGCAGACCTGCTGGTGTTCTTGATATTAAAGCTATGTCATCAGCGAATAGAAGTGAAAATATTTCTGCCTTTCCGGGTAAGAATTGATATCCGTGTCTTCCTTTAGCTGTGACATTGTCTGCAACTTCTGTAATTAGTAATGAAAAGATTAGGGGGGGACAGTAAGCACCCTTGTTTCACTCCTGTGTGACATTCAAAGAATTCTGTTAGTTCAGTTCCATGTCTTACACATGCTTGTACTGTTTTATAGATAGCTTTTAGCATGTTAAGCATCTTCGTAGATATTTTGTGTTTCTGTAGGATTTCCCAGAGTTTTTCTCTATTTACTGTGTCAAACGCTTTCTGATAATCAATGAAGGCTACATACAATTTACTTCTTCTTCTGCCGTATAGGCAGTTACTTATCATGGATGTTAGTGTGAAGATATGATCTACTGTTGAGAAATCTTTCCTGAAGCCTGCCTGTTCTTTGCTAATTTTATTTTCTGCTTCTGCCCAATCATATAGTCTTCTGTTTAATATTGCTGTGTAGATCTTGCTTATGATGCATAATAAGGATATTCCTCTATAGTTTCCTGGATTCTGTCTATCTCCTTTCTTGTGTAGTGGTATAATCACCTCCCTTGACCATTCTATGGGGAAGTAGCTATCTTGGTATAACTTGTTGAATAATTTCGTTAAGAATGGCACTATATTTTGTCCTATGGTTTTAAGAAATTCAGGAGGGATTTCATCAATACCTGGTGATTTGCCTTTTTTTAATTTTTCTGTAGCTGATCTTACTTCATTTTCGGCTATATCTTCGTCTAATTCTTGTACTTGAATTTCGTTTAACACTTCTTCTTCTTCTTGTGGTCCTTCTTCTCTATCGTTTAGTATTTCTGTGTCATGTGGATTCAAAATGCTTTCGAAATGCGTTTTCCACTGTGTAATATTAATAGATGGTAATGTGTTCTTCTTCCTTCTAACACTTTTTATGGTGCTCCAGAACATTCGGCTGTCCTTGCGATTTTGTACTAGTGTGTCGTATATTTGCTCTTTACACTGTTTTTTCTTTTCTCTAATTGTTTCTTTGCATACTGCTCTTTTATTCCTGTAAGCCACACTCCTTACTTGATAAATGGTTGGGTTTTTATCCTTTTTCGTCCATGTCAGTCTATTGAGTGCTTGTTTTGCTTCTTTCTTTTTGAATTGACATTTTTTATCATACCAGCTGTTTGTAGTCTTACATTTTCCTCCTATACCTATTGTTCTGTACATGTCTTTCCCTGCCTCTTTTAATAGCTTATTAAATCTGTCTATACTCGTGTCTACATCTCTCTCTATTTCTTCTGTTATTTGCGCCATTGTTTGTTTTGCCTCTTCCGATTCTATGAACTGGACATACTGTTGTTGTTTTGTGGGATCCCACTTTAGTTTCTTCACGTAAGATTTCTTGCCCTCGTTCTCTTGTGCGTTAGACAGTGTACTTTGTAATTCCATCATAATAGGCATATGCTGAGCTTCAACTCTCTCTACTATCTGACACTTATTCACATTTTCTAACAGTTCAACAGAACATATATAGTAATCTATAATACTGTTACCCCTTTCGGAATAAAACGTGTATGCATCGTCGAACTTTCCCATACAAAGACCATTTAGTGGCGTTACATTAAATGTTATACAAAATTCTATTAGTTTCTTGCCAAAACCATTTGTGTGGGGATCTTTAGACCTACGTGCATACACGTCCTGCTCTCTTCCTCTAATCTCAATTTCATCATCGATGCTCAAGCTCCATTCCCCAATACGAGCATTGAGATCTCCTCCAATGATGTAATGGAAGTTGTTTCCTTGTTCTGTCTGTGCAAATATATATTGTTCAATTAGTTCTAGTGTGCATGAGTAATCTTTGTCAGAATAATATCGACTATCTACTGGATGTACATATGTACCTAAAAACAAAATGTCTTTTTCACAATGCAATAGACTTTTCATTAACTTCACACAGAGTACATTTTCCATGTCAGTATTTATCAGTTGGGCATATTCAGATAACTCTTTTTTTATCAACAGGATTGTTCCCCCCGAGGGTCTTCCCATTCTAGTAAATTTGACCGCTGGACAATGTAATTGCAAAAACTCCTGGAATTTTAATTCGAAATCAAAAAATTTAGAAGTAAATGTTTCTGTTAAACAGCACAGATCAAAAGATGTGATAAATTCTAAAAAGTCTGGTTCCGTTAACTTATCTAATAATCCCCCCACATTCCAGCATACAAAGGATAGGTTTCTTTTTCCACTCTCATCTTCCTTTCTTCTTTCATTCCCACTCGCTCTCTCTCTCGTTCCCACATTCATGTCGTATTCTGGTGTCTTTTCATTGTTCTCTTGAATTCGTGTGGTCTGTGGTGCCTGTGTACGGCCGTGGCCTGCCCTTCATTTCTTACCTTTTCCTTCCTTCGTAGTTGAATTCGTGCGTGTGCTACTTGTTGTTTTACTGGGTGCCTTCGTACTACTGGCGTGTGAACGTAAAGTTTTGTTTGTTTTGCATTGTCCTCCCTTCTCTCCCTCCTCCCCACCAGCTCTGCCCCCCTCCTCGCTGTCCGTCAACGCTGTACTACTGCATTGAATTCGCACTGTTTCGTCCAGAGTTGTTTGCCGCGAGCCGGGCGCCCTGGCGTTCGGTGCATCCGCGCCATCTCCACCCCCACCCCTGTCCAACCTCTCCCTTTCCCCCTCTGCTAGGCTGGCTCTGTCTTGTGTACCACATGTGACCACTTGTCTGTCGCGCCGCGGGCATGGTGTTGTGTCAATTGCCGCCTCGCCGACCACCGCGCGCGCTGCATCTACGCCAGACCTTGACCCCGGTGGGTCCCAGAAGGGTTCTGATTGGTCCTTGGGTTTGTTTTGGTTTTTGGATGTGTGTGCGGTGACCTGTGTGAGCACGTGGTTACTGTCTGAACTTGGGAGCGGGCTGACACGTGTTTCTGTGTTGTGTGTTACATTCATACCTTCATTCCTGCTTTCCTCAGACGCACCCCCTCTCCCATTTCCTCTCTCCTTTTCTCCCCCCCCCCCACTGACACCTCTCTATTACCCTCTGCTCTCTCTCTCTCTGTTTTTTTGGGGATCTGCAGAGGTTCCAGTACCCTGTCCCAATCAACCCCTGATCTCCCTCCTCTCTCTCCTTCTCCTGACTCCCTCCATGCCATCAGATTTTCACTCTCACATACACTCCCTTCTCCTGCCTCGCTCTCTCTCTAACCACTTTCATCCCCACTGTCACTCCTACTGGCACTCATCATCTGTGTAATCTGCTCGGTTGCTTTCTTTCTTTCTCTCTTCCTTTCTTCATTCCACTCTTTCTCTCTTCTCAACTCATTTACCCTTTCCCTCTCCCTTTGCTCTCTCTCTCTCATCTCTCTCTCTCTCTCTCTCTCTCCCTCTCTCTCTCTCTCTCTCTCTCTCTCAGTCCCACATTTTCACGTTCCATCCTTCCATCATAGTCTTTGTAGCTCCATCTTTCGTGACTGTCCGACACTCTTCCTCTGAACCACGATTGTCTATTTGTCTCTTGAAGACTTGCTGTGGCGTACCCATGACCGTTCCTGCCGTCATATCTGGAGGTCCGCTCCGCTGGTCCGTGGGTCCGCACCGCTGGTCCATAGGTCCGCTCCGCTGATCCGTAGGTCCGCTCCGCTGGTCCGCAGGTCCGCTCCGCTGGTCCGTGGGTCCGCACCGCTGGTCCGTAGGTCCGCTCCGCTGAACCGTAGGTCCGCTCCGCTGGTCCGTAGGTCCGCTCCGCAGGTCCGTAGGTCCGCTCCGCCGGTGGATGGGCTGCTCCCGAGAGAGAGAGAGAGAGAGAGAGAGAGAGAGAGAGAACGAAACGAACGAACGAACGAACAAACAAATTAAAAATCAAATTAATGCAAATAGATATAAAAGATCTAGCATAGTTCAATACAAATTAGCTATTGTCCACACCATCGACAAACGAACGCAACAGAAAAACGTGTGAACATAGCACACAAGGAGTAGGAAAGGGGAACGAGATCAGGCAAGAGGCAGGTTTGGAAAGGGTAGCATACAATATATCTCAAAAAGGACATTAATCTATATTTTAAAAAAAAACTATAAAAAAAAAATGAAAATAACACACACACACACACACACACACACACACACACACACACACACACACACACACACACACTATAGATATTGTAAGATAATAAACTAGTGTTGCTTGATAGAGATCAAATATTTATGTAGATGCTGTAAATGTAATGTTTTATTGTTTGAAATGATGAATTCTGATATGCTGCCTTAAAAGAACCAATGCTACCTTTTTGTTTGATATTGTTTGGCAGAGAGTTCCAAAGCGAGAGAGAGAGAGAGAGAGAGAGAGAGAGAGAGAGAGAGAGAGAGAGAGAACACACACACACACACACACACACACACACACACACACACACACACATATGCATAAATTGGTTACCCCTATATGAAAAGATGACAGGCACGCATTTTGCTTTCCCAAGGGGACTACAACAGTCTGTTATGTCCATTGTGCAGCTTGTTAAGATTCAGTTGAATGGAAAATGTATATGATAACCATTGTTGTTCAAATTCAAGCGGCTCGCCTTTTCAAAGCAGCATACCTCCTCTATTTTGTATCATAATTATAACTGGCATGAGAATGTTAAAGCACAGGGGAAGCTGGGGGGCGGGGGGGGGGGGGGGGGGTCAAGGGGGGCTGGGATATCGTGTTGTTTACATTTGTAAAGTAGAATTGAATGGTTTGCTTTTTTTTACTGCAAAAAAAGTGGCGATCAGTTTCAGGATAATTAACGAAATTAACGATTCAAGTGGAAAAAGACAATCAAACCATCCAGGTCTACCTCAGATTGTCAGTTGAAGTGGTAGCAGCTCAGAACACTCCACAGCTGGTTCCTACTGATGAAATCCCCCTTTCTCAAAAACATTTCAGAGAATGCTTTTTTTTTCATTCTTTGGTGACCAGAAAAAAAATCTCGTGCATACGTTTTGGAGTTGTACTGACTCAGAGATTTTGGTCAGAACTAATTTCTTTCATTCATGAGGAATGTGACCATACCAGAACCTTTGTTTAGAGTGAAGCACTTGTTATTTTTGATTTAATAGGACAAGGAGCATGAGACCGTGTAATGGACTCATACTTCTAGCTAAATTTCGTACATATATGAACGACAAGTTCCGAATATAGTCCCAGATTTGACAGCCTTAATCAAGTATCGATCAATTATGGGCATGGATTCAATTCATTGCTGATAGTTCTGTCCTACACACACATCAACCATAGGATAATTTAGTGTTCTGTTTTATTTCCTTTAAAGTACTCATAATTACATTGCGATAGAATAAAGGCACTGGATACTTCTTGTTGTTGTTGTTGCTGTTGTTGTTGTTGTTTTTCGTATACTTATAGCATTCTCCTGTGTCTGTCATTCCAGGACTATCTAGAGAGCTCGGGAATAACAAGATCCATGGCAACGGCAAAGGCAGTGGCTGCTAGGCTGGCTTCTTCAAGCAGAATCCCATCGACCCCTTTCCAGGAGTGACTCCTATCCCTAGTTCCTCATCTGTATAAGCACCCTTCTGTTGTCATCCGTTTTACGAATTAAAGAGATCACGAAGGCTGGTGTATGATAACAATCAATGACATTCTTAGCAGAAAAGAACTAACAGACTGTTATCCACTTCCCACGGTATGTTTAACCCATCACCACATATCCCCAAACAGTGATGCACTGTGTTTTAAAATCAGCCACGGGTCAGAGTGGAGGTAAGGGAGGGATATGTCCACACAAACACGCACAGGGAAATGCTTTTAAACTGCAGTGCCATGAACTGAAAGACATTGGTGCAATTATTATCATTTGTTGTTGAGAACAATTGGCTTTAGAAGAATCGCGTCGGCCAAGATTAAGAAATGTACACAGAGACGTGAAATATCCCTGCAGCTGAATTGTTCAGACTGTGTGTGCAGAAAAAGTCTTCATACCAGGCTATGAAAATCGTTCACTGATCAACAGTGCCGTCATCACTTAATTTTGCATTTCTTTGAAACCAAAAGCAAAACTTGACTTCGTAAACAAACAGAAGAGGTTTTAGGGAAATAATTAAACAAGAGTGCAAGAGATGTGGAAGAAATTCATACCATCTGGAGCTCAGCTCCGCCGAATCTTTCTGCTCTTATCAGGCGTGGCGACAGTGGCGTTTCTGGTGCTGTATTTTTTATTCTCTTGTCGACTTTCCTTGGACACCTTCACCCACCAAAATGTCGCAAGCAAATCTTCATTTTTGTTTCAACTGCGGACCTTGTGCAAATCGACCGTGACAGCCAGAGAGGGGCAAGCTGCAGCAGACAATGTTGCAGCAGACAATGTAAAATGTGTTCATCCCGTTCTTGACCCCTTTGATTCTGCCATTATGCAATACTATCAGAAACACCCACCGGTGGATTGCAGCTCTGCCATGAAAGATTGGGTGTACGTCATCAATGGCACATTCCAAATATCACGTGACGCCATTCGTCGTTATGGACAAATCAAATGTGAATATACACCAATATTCCGCAAAGGTGATTATGCCACTGGCTATGGTACACCAGTGAAGCCTATGCTGGATGGCATGCCTTTGCAGTCGGATTTTTTCCGCGTATCCTGTACGTCTTCCAAAGGCAAAAATTACACCAACATTCATGCTGCTGTAGCCTGGAACACTGGTGTCATGAAACGCCTTCGTCACTACCACTCTTTGACAACAACTGCAGATCACCACGACACACACGATTCCTCACTTGAGGTACCCCTGTCACCAAATGGTATGGCTGACCATCGTGCTTCCCTACAGACTCTCAGTATTTTCATGCTAGGTTTTGACTCAATGTCACGAATGGCTTGGCATCGCAGTTTGCCGAAATCGCACAAATATTTCACCGAAAAAATGGGAGCAATCGAATTGGAAGATTATAACATTATGGGAGAAGGAACAGCGTGCGCACTGCTGCCAATGTTGACTGGCAGAAAGAAGGAGGAACTACCAGAGGCCAGACGAGGCAAGAGCGGGAAGCCAGTCGACCGTTTACCTTGGGTATGGAAAGAGTTCTCTACACATGGCTATGTCACAGCTTTCGCCCAAGATCGACCAAATATAGGAGCATTTAATTTCCAAATGCGAGGTTTTAGAAACAAGCCAACTGATCATTACATGCGTCCATTCTATCTTGCATCAGAAAGGGCACATCTGAAAAATGACTTTCTTTGCTGGGGGTCTACTCCACGGCATATGTATTTCATGAACTGGTTTGGAAGTCTATTGGACATGTACCGAGGTTTTCCTAAGTTCTTCTTTGGGCATTACTTAGAGATGAGTCACGATCACACCAACAGAATCCAGATTATGGATGATGATTTGCTCGCCTTTCTACAACAGCTGGAAGTAAAGGGACATCTGAATTCTACGTTGCTGATTTTAATGGCTGATCATGGTCCAAAATTCGCCCATTATCGATACACTAACCAAGGAGTCCTGGAAGGACGCTTACCTTATTTCGCTTTTCGGTTTCCTCCATGGTTCCACAAACGTTACCCCATGAGCATCAAAAACCTGCGCACTAACACCAAAAGACTGACTACTCCACTTGACATCCACGCCACCTTCCGAGATATTCTGAACTATTCTGACAGAAAAGATGGAGACATACAAAACAGAGCCATCAGCCTTTTTAAAGAAATTCCCAGAGAACGCACGTGCACTCATGCTGGAATCGATCCCCACTGGTGTGCCTGTTTGGTGTGGCAACCTGTCGACCGTTCAGATCCCCTGGTTGGTCAGGCTGTGGCCACAGCGGTAAACACAATCAACAGCTACACGCAGTCACAGCGAAAAAGGTGTGCAGAGCTAACCTTGCAGGAAGTCACTAAAAGCGTTCGTTACGCACTGACCTCCGAGGACCGACTTGTGAAGCTGAAATGGTTGAAATTCCAAAGACGCCAATCTTCCTTTAACGCTACTGACAGGTATCAGGTGTCGTTCATAACGCAGCCTGGACAGGCACACTTCGAGGTCACGTGCGAGTTTGACGACAGTTCAAGAACGTTCAGTATCAGCCCACATGGGATCAGCAGAATTAACAAATACGGATCTCAACCTGCCTGCATCCAGAAGTCCAGGCCGCACCTGCGACCTTTTTGCTATTGTGTTAAATGATGCATTAATTCTGTCTCAAGAGGATAGATAGATAGATAGATAGATAGATAGATAGATAGATAGATAGATAATATACATACATATACATACATACATACATACATACATACATGCATGCATGCATACATGCATACATACATACATACATACATACATACATAATACATACATTGATTCATTGATTGATTCATTGATTGACTACCTGACTGATTTCATAAATACCTAAAACGTAGACTGGTTTCTCGAATACCTGAGAAGTAAATTGGTTTCTTGAATATCTAAGAAATAGATTAGTTTGTCGAATACTTGGAAAGTAGATTTCTTTCTTGAATATCTAGAAAGTAAACTGGTTTCCTGGATACCTGATTTACGCATAACACTTAATTCAGTACAGCGATACCATCACAACCTCCACCGTCCCAGACAAAGTGGTGAACCTCGCACGATGCATGAGTAGTCTCAGGAGGGAAACAAAGAGTGCTTGAGCAGAACTGGGGCAATTGTCCACTACAGGCAATTACAATGAGCGCTGTCTACTTGTTTCATGTAGTTCTTTGTGTGTGTGTTGAATATTGACTTGTGTGTAGGGTTGTTGTAATTAAACTTCGGTCAGAGAAACGACCACAGTTGTGGTTTAAGGTTAAGGCTTCTTTGTGTTATGTTAGGGACACTCCCATTGGTTTGTGTACTCATAGTGGATGATAGATGATATTTGCTGACTTTTCCCGGATTTATAGCCCAACTTTTTAGCGGGGGGCGGGGGGGGGGGGGGGGGGGGGAGAGGATGGTGGAAACTGGTGAGAACTGGATGTACGGATCAGCTCCATAGTTTCATTGAGACTCTGTGGAAGACTAACAGAGATGAGAGAGCTGAGAGAAGTGATTTGAAAAAGAACAGCTCGACGCTGCTAAAAGAAATATTCAGAGGCCAAGGCTGAGAGACTTTGACTTCAAACAGAAGAAGCAAACTCTCAAGCATCTCTTAAACTCGAAACTGCATTGGTTGCCAAACAAATCGAATAGAAAAAATAAAATAAAATCCGAAGACCGTGTAAAATGTACGCTAGTTCTGAATCAGTGAACTGCAAACAAGATTGGCACCGAGGCCTAAAGTCCTACTTTTCAGAGAAGAGACAGATCTGATCGATGCCTTTATAAATCGTTTTCAATCAAGCACGAGAACACGCCCATGGACGAACGGGCTTGCCACTTTTTGCCTTGTTCACAGGTAGCGCTTTATCCGCCGTTTCAACCTTGCCCAGACTGAACTTTGACAAGGTGAAATGGGCTGTAGTTAGGGTGCATGATCTGACGGAAGATGGATTTAGGCGTGGGGTTCGCGACAGCAAAAATCGAGCAGGGTGACACATATAGTCCGTGTGGAGTGAGATGGTCCACTTCTGTAACAAATGGTTAGACGTGAGTGTAAGTAGGTTGTGAGTTTGAAGGTCTCAAGACGCTAGTGATTAAATAACACATACTTGATGGTTGTGGGCCTGGCCTCACCACATACATTAAAGAGGAGAAAACAGAACGGTTGCTGAAGTAGTAGAGGTGGCAGAAATTTATCATGAGGCGGAGCTATACTTGCTACGACAAGGGCAGCGTCCCAACAAATCAAGGCAGTCTGAAAGACTAGCAAAAAAAAAGCTTAAATAAATGTTAGCGAACCGCCCAGAGAAACGTGGACAAACGAGTCACAGGACAAAACACAACGCGTTTCGACCTCTTAGGTCTTCTTCAGGTAAGACACAAACGAATAAAATAACAAAAATTCACTTAGCTTTGATCGCTTCAGAGTTCAGCACAAGGAAGAAGGCGTTGAATGGGAACGAGAATGAGAATCAAAGCTAAGTGAATTTTCGTTATTTTATTCGTTTGTGTCTTACCTGGAGAAGACCTAAGAGGTCGAAACGCGTTGTGTTTTGTCTTGTGACTCGTTTGTCCATGTTTCTCTGGGTGGTTCGCTAACATTTATTTAAGATTTGTTTAGATTTCCGCCTGCAGTCGTCTCACTTTGCAACCAGCGAAAAAAGGTCTGTTTCTTGTGCAGTAAGACAGGACATTCATCTAGGTATTGTATATTGTCACAGAAAGCACCACAATGACAGCCACGCCAGGAGATAGGGAGAGAAGGAAGAGAAAGATGGCAGAGTCATTTCACCTGGATTGTACTTTGTACACACAGATTCGGCAGATACAACGGACATGCATAAAGGCAGAGTAGGGGAAAATATGGTCAATATTGTTAAGAGATCTGCGGATATGCACAGAGTATGAAAACTTCAGGGTGCATAGGCGTACTGGTTGAAGAGTTCCTTGTTTCAGAGGGGACAATTCGCAGCTCAGACACAAAAGTACACGCAGATTGATAGAGCAACTGGAGAATTTCAAAACGCCCGGCTGTTCATAGATACACCCTTCTACTATGGCCGGAACTGGCTGTGGCTGCCCCAAAGTCGCCTATGACGTAGTGGTTTGGAACACCCCAGGGGCACGTGAATACAAAGATCCAAACACCAGTTTCTCTATTGAGTCAGCAGGGAGCAGTCACAAAAGGGACAGGCCCCAGGTGGCCACACCTTTTCAAAACCAAGTAAAGCATGTTCAGCAAAAGTAATCCGTCTCGGTTACGGGCAGGACAAAGGGGAGAATACTTGCTCGCACATGCAGGGGAGAAGAAAGACGTTAAGGAGGACGCAATCGCTTCAAAGTTAGGGGATAGGATATTGGATCAAATCTTCACTAATCTGACCTTCAGAGAGATGAAAAGGCAGATCGTTGTTCCTGGCAACATAAAAAGGTGTTGATGTCAGCAAAACATGCGACGTCAACATCGGGCTATCTCAACAAGGTGACACGAAAGAAGATTACGTCCGAGCGCTGTTGGCCTGAGATTCTAAGCGATATTAGGCACATTGAGGCACATACCGAGAGTTACCCGCGAGGTGTAGGTTAGAGAAACAGGACAGGACCAGTCTCAATGATGATATCCCGCTGAAAAGGTCGGGTAGAGTGCGCGTGTGTTTAAGTGAAGTTTTGTGTATATGTAACGATAAACGTAGCAGGTAGTTTGGCTGTGGATAAAAGGAGACGGAAACAAGAGATTTCTTTAGAAAGAGAATGCTTATGCAAATATGGCCATACTATTCAGAGCTGATCGACATTTCATATCGGTGTTGGTATTTGCTTGGAGTTAAGTGTGTGTGTAGATTCATTTTCTTAATTTTTATTTACAAGATAGAATTATGTGTGGTCTCCTGCATAAGCAGGCTAAAGAGAGGACCAAATTAGAGTTAAGTTTCAATGAGAGAATATGATGAGAGTTTCACCAAGCAAGCGAAACCTCTCGCAGTGGGCTTTATGCGCCATGACAGCGATTTAGATCGTGATAGAGAAGTGGATGATTTAGCCTAGGGCCCTCAACTAGCATGGATCTTCGAGCTGCGTGAGGGAGGTCGAAGTTAACGATTAGTTATTGGCGTGACAGTCATCATCGAAAGCGAGTAGGATTCAAACCTTTTAACAGACAAGAGGAGACAAAAAACACTTGGAGCTCAGAGCATCAAGTGTGGTGCTTGGGGTCTGTCACCTGAAGTTTGTTCAGCGCACAGACTGAACCCATGATGATTGAAGAATAAGAGACTTGTTTGTTTAGCTGGTACTGCTGTTGGGTTTTGTGTTGATGTGACAGCCGGGCTGGTTTGGATGCGTGTGGAGGACATGATCTTAGCTGTCTAGGAGCTATAGGAGATAATTATTGTGTGAACGTGACCTCAGAAGTTGTTGGGAGTTTTCAATGTCCATTTTGCGAGAAGCTGGTGTTTGTTAGGCTATTAGGTCGGAATTGTGTGTGAATGCTGGTATGTGGAAGAGAGGGATTCATTGTTGATGTGAAGATGGTGGTAGAGAGGCAACGTGGCTAAGGCCATGGCCCAAGGAAGATTCTCTGTTTAAATGTATATACAAACTAGGCGTTGGGGAGATGAGGCGGAGGGGGGGTGGGGGGGGGGGCGAAAAAGGATGGAGAGAAGAACAACACGACACAAAGGAGAGAAAAGAGTGACCAAGACACATTGGAGTTTGAAAGAATGTGGTCTGGGAGACTGAAGTGGAAGCAAGACCTTAAACACGGGGGTTAGGTGTCAAAGACAAACTGAGAAACCAAGTTTAAGTCCAAAGTCTGGAGGTGGAGGAAGAAGAAAAGAAGAAAAAGACTCCTACATCGAAGAAGAAGCCCTAGAGACAACCACAGAGATCCAATCCTGGAACCTGGTGCCAGACAACCCAAAGCGTCACCATCACCTGGTGCTGAGGCATTCTACACTGACCTGTTTGAAAACTGTGGTGTGGTGTGGTGTGGTGTATGTGTGTGTGTGTGTGTGTGTGTGTGTAGACCGGGCCAGGTAAGAAGCCATTAAAGCGTGTAACCCGGGATTAGGAAGTATTGATTCCCTGTGTCTATTACATATTTTTGTGACTCGAACATCACACGTAACTCACTTGAGCAATACCATCACGATTTCTCATGTCCTGGACAGAGAAGGATGGCTATTTGTGTTTAAGGGCTAAAAATATTTTTTTTGCTGAGCTTTTGACATTGAGTGCAGTTCTTGGAGAGGGGTTGCTATAATTATTTGTGTGAAAGGGTTTAAATTGAAGAGTTTTTGACGTTACGAATGATTCTTGGAGAAAGAGATGGTTCTCTTCATCATTATCGCCACTAACACTGTTGCCACGATAGCTGTAGTTCGACAATCCTCTAACCCCTCTCCTTTCTCTAATACTACAGCTGCCATGTCATATTATCACCGAAAGTGGTAGTAATCCTATCTTTATTATTTTGTCAGTGTTTTTATCATCATCATCATTATCAGCATTGCTATCAGTATTATTATTGTCATCGTTACTACTTCAACTCGCATTGTCTCCTTCCCGACAGCCTCGTTTTCATTCAACGCCCATCTTGCGCCGAATTCGACAAAGATAAGTGATTGCTCGTTCTTCATCTTCGTTGTCCTGAGTGCTGTTGTCAACGTTGTTCGGTGAAGTCATTATAAGTATTGTTTTTTTTTAAAATTTCAGACAATAAAATCCACAACTGCTGTTCTGCCACAGAGCAAACCTTAGAATCATATCACTAGTACTTTCAGGCATTTCGTCCATTGAGCGCATGCTGTACATTAAACAAGGCATGCACAAAACTGCTAGACTTATGACTTGATCACTCTCCTTGCGAGAACATGTTTTTGTATTGTTAACGATACAAAATACTATTTATCGGAAGATTGACAACCAGGATCTGTAGCTAAAGAATGTAACTAAACAAACGAACTGGAGAAAAGTGTAACACACTTTTCACTATTTTGCGTTATGGTTACAACACGTTACTTATTGTAGACTGCAAAAAGACCTCATGGCAGCAGAAAAATACTACAAAAAGTGTAAAGTTGGTTTCGTTTCTAGCAAGGTTATATCTTTTCTCTGTTTGGTGTACGCTTGTAGTAACGTCTGAGAGAAACAGTGGTATATAGTGTAAGTGCATATAAGGCTAATCAGTCAAGAGCCATGTGGCTTGAAAATGTTTTGTACACGAGCAGACGTGGTCGATGACAGGGAGACCTAGCGTCTCTCATCTAAATGTGTGAAAAATCGCAACAGGCATAAATGAAATGGATTTCGTCCTCTGCTGTGGCACCTCACAGTGATGATGATCATGACTGTCTGTTTCCGATTGATGACCGTTACATTTAGTTCCTTCATAAGTAGTCTGAATTTGAGTACATAATCTCGGCTTCGTCGTAGAAACCCTTGAATATTTTGGTTATGTCTTGAATCGGTCATTTGTAGGTAGTCTGTCAGGCTAGTCGAGCCTAAATTAATCTCGTAGACTGACTGCTTAACACTGTCAGATGAATTGGATTTTCAACTTTTCAAGGTAGCCTACAAGGCAGAAATTTCCGATTTCGATTCCGAAACATGTGTTTGGGACTATTTCAAAAATGTTAGCCACTTTTGTCGATTACATGTTGTTTTATCTTGCCTGTGTTTCAGTGTAAAGAATCTCGTCTCTTTTTTTTAGCTTGTTAGTAGATACATCTCGATTATGTCAGTTAGCTATGATGCTGGAGTTTTATCTCTTAACTGTAGAAATATTAAAACAAAAAAGTACTCAGCTTGTGTCTGTTTTGGTTCGAGTGAAAAGGAGTGGATGTGGGTGGAGGCTGAAAGGATTTAAGATCTATTCTCTATTCGTTCTGTTGTGAAGTCGTGTTTCTGTGTTTGTTGTGTGTTGCTGCTCTACAGTCGTAGTTAAAGGTTTGATCCGTATATGTCTAACAGCTTGGTTAACTTGCTGTTTAGCAGGTTGGCTCTTTTGTGAACAGTTTCTGCGAGAAAACTTTTCAACCACACTATTGCGTCTCTGTTATGCTGGTCAAGTCCAGATATTTTTACATTAAATCATTTTTAATATTTATTGATCTCCTGATCAATTCTATGTTAGAAGCTAGCATATTGGTGTGTGTTGAAAAGTGTGGCAGGTTTTTAGCTACAATCTTAATTGTGAAAACATTTAAGACTATAGTCGTAGAAACTTAACCGATTCATGGTACCATACGTTCTTGTTGTGATATACATGTAATTCTATTTCGAAGATCCCAAGACTTAATCTAGTAAAAACAAATGTGGTTTGTCTATATACAACGAAATGGGTTTTTTTGGTAAATATGAGGAACTGTAAAGTTTGTGTATGTCAAGCCTGTTACTTGATTGAACAGTATTCCTATTTTTTTGCCATCTACTATCAATCAATTTTTGTCGAAGGGCTTGCGTGGTTCTCGTTTTTCTTGATGCATCCACGCATACCCTAGGCCAAGGTCACATTAACATATATGTGTATTGATAATCAGATAATTTTGTCCCTTGAGCCTAATTGAAATGACATATTATAGGCTTGCGGTGGCAACCTGTCATTATCCAATTTAAATAACAAGATTTTGCGCCGAATATGAGAAGATAAGTGGTTTCTCGTTCTTCATTTTCACTGTCCTGAATGTTACTTGTTTTTGTCTGAAGACGAACCAAGAGGTCAAAATGCAGTGTGTTTTGCCCTGTGCTTTGTTTGTCCATGTCCTTGGCGGTAACTACCCCCCCCCCCCCCCCCCCCCTCTTCTTTCTACACTTCGATTAAAAAGGTCTCTGAATGCAGCGACAAAACTGAATGAAGTGGAACACATTATTCTGATGTGTTTGTAAACGTTTAAAACAGGCATGGGGGAACCATTGTATGGCTATTTCTCTCCGGCTGCCAAAAATCCTGCTTTTCTGAAGACTGCTATCATTTTGGCCCAGTGTTCTACAACATATCGCATATTTTCAACAATTTACAAACGTTTCTCTAGTTATAATTACATTCCACGTTAAAACACCCCTCTTTGTATTTCGCCTGGTTCACCATCATTTTTTTTTCATGTAGGCTTATCAGCACATGTTCTTGTACGGTCATTAAACATATTCAAAACATCACAAGCATTGATATCAATCAATTTAAGAGTTGTTTTCAATGTATTGTAGTTTTCACATTCACAAAGTTTACTATATTAAGTCTTGTCAATACCGTTCTTACTATATAAAATCTTCGATCATTTGTAGCCTATCTCATTATCATAATTTGTTATAAACCGATTTGATCGATTTTAATCTGAAATGACAAGGCTGAGAGGAAAGTAGTCAGATTCAATATGATTAACAACACGCGTTTCACAAGAGTTATAAATAGTATAAAAGAAATCATTGGATACAGTGAAATCCACTCAATCCATTTTCCACACATGAATGAGCATGATCATGTACACTCAAGCCATTTTCCACACATGAATGAGCATGATCATGTACACTCAATCCATTTTCCACACATGAATGAGCATGATCATGTACACTCAATCCATTTTCCACACATGAATGAGCATGATCATGTACACTCAATCCATTTTCCACACATGAATGAGCAGCGACGTTGCAGATTATCATCATACAACCCGTTTGCACATGAAAGCGAGGGGGCAGAATTTAAGTAAACTGGTGACCCCTTGCTCCCTATGAAATATTTGAAATTATATTATCTTTAAAACATTTTTCCTGAACCGAGATATCGTGTAAATGGTTTTTAAAGCGAGGCCGGCCGGATTGGTATGCCATCGGTTTAAGCTTTTGATTGGAATCCAAATAAAACTTCTTTCCGTCTATGACTAAATGGTCAAAAACCATTGCAACTCTTTTGTCCTCTTTACTGGCGTTCTTTAAGTGTGGAACCAGATTCCTCCTTATCTCCCTTATCCGTGGAGAAAAATCTTCACCTATGAAGATCCTGCTCCCCCGTAGTTTACGTCTGGCACCGAGTTCAATTTCTTTATCCTTGTAAAATGTACATCGCCCTTTGATAGGAGAGTCCTGGCTCCCATTCAAACGATGAATCCAGTCAAACTGAATGTCCTGGGACAGCTCTATTTCGTCTATCAACAAATTTTTAATCAATCCATTACACTCTTCTCTGGTTTCATTCTCACGACTCGCAATCCCGTAAAAATATGACATTGTTCCTTTTAGAACGTCTCTCTAAATTGTCCGCTTTACGTTCCAAGGTTTCCAATCGTGAACACTGAGTTTGATTTTCGTTTTTCAAATGTTTGTCTTCGATTGTCAGTTCTCTCAGTTCATCTCTTAAGGAAGCAACATCACCATGTAGTCCTGCACACTTACAGCTTAAGTCATGAAGAGAGGCCAAGATGTCTTTCATCGTTGTTTCACACGTCGCAGAGGAGGTAGATGACGATCCAGCAAAACCACCGCTTGCGGATGCCAGTCGCGTCTGTCGCTGTGTCTCCATCTTCCCAGCAGGTCCAGGTCCAGGGTTCAACTCAACATCGCCACAACAATGCAGAAAAACTCCGAGGTACAAATACGTATGAGGCAATTCTACCGTGACACCGTCTTGCAGCCATGCCATCTTCAATGTCCGAACTACCAACGATTTCCTCTGCATCACACAACGCCACATGAAAGAAAGAAACACGGACGCAAACCCACCACAGACTGCCCGAAAAGTCATAGCTGCTTCTGGCATCGTCACATCTGCAGCGCTTCCAGGTTCAGAGAAAAGCTTGGGTGACAGAAATTACGAATTAAATGCGGAGTTCCTGTCAGCAGGTGCTTACCCAGACAGACAGACACACAGACAGAGACAGAGATTCAAAAACTAATTTCGTGGAAGCACAGGGGTTCCTGGGTGTCTTTTCTCTAAATCTGGGGTAAGACGGGAAAAATATATGAAGGAGAAAGATTATTTGTCCCCATAACGACGGGGATATTTGCTGGAATGCAAATTTGGAAAGGAGACAGGTGCAGATACTTTTAAACGTGTTACCCATGTTTTTTCTACCAGAATGAGCATGTACTTGTTGCATTCTGTAGCACTGTTTTAGATTCCTGTTGTCACGTATGCACAAAAGTCTGCACCAGTATTTTACAAGTGGAATATACGGATCAATATTGACAGGACATCTACCACACTCTCATGAGCAATATTGTTTTTGACAGCCCTTCAAAATCACAAGACCAACTTGGAGTTTTTTATTTGGACTTTTCCAATAGCATCTTTGAAATCCCAAAATTTCAGAATGGGCTTCACTTTTGTGTCAAAATTTTTGGATGACGTAGCAGGTGGAATTCCTTGAAGTTCAAAGCGCAATCTTTGGATTCTTGCCACTGCTCTTAGAGCCTCATCTGACAGGTTTTGTATACACCTGGACCAGTTTAAGGTTGTTAGAAGTTCGAGATAAAAATATACCTAGATTCAAAGTGGATCTGCTTATAACCGTATCACCACTCCTCAGCTAAGTTAATGAAACCTCCATTTTCAAACGCCGGGGTACGGTCGTGACCATTCAAGTTATATTGGTGTCCTTTCACTTTCGTTAGGGTCATGGTTCTCGACGCGGGTGTCGTGCGCGTGCAGACTGTATCTTTGTGTGTGTGTGTGTGTGTGTGTGGACACGCGCACCAGCGTTTGTTGAAAGCGATATGCGCGGGAAGGCAAGTCTTTTATGACACCCTTCAAGGAGACTGGCGCAATGATAGCTAGCTGCGGTTGTTGTGCCGGAGGAGCCCGAAGAGGAAACAGTAACTCCCTTGTTGAGCAAGGACATTCCTACCATTCCCTTGGAGGCCACAGAAGGCCCTAAAGATGTGGTAATACTTACTGAAGACCAGCACTTTGCTAGAAAGTTGCACGAGTTAGTGGCCGAGTTCAAGGCGGTACTGACTGATGTGCCGTCATGCACAAACCTAGAAACGTGCAGCATCAAGTTGACCTCAGACATCCCTATCAGGTCGATGCCATACCCAGTGCCTTTTGCGCGACGAGAGACGGTTAGGGAGGAGGTCAAGACTATGATCAGGATGGATGCAACTGAGCCGTCAACATCGCCATACTGCTCCCCCATCGTACTGGTCAAGAAGAAAGATGGGAAGATCAGGTTTTGCGTTGACTTCAGGAGGTTGAACCGCATCGTGCAGTTTGATGCTGAACCCATGCCGAATATCGAATACCTGTTCGCCAAGCTCGGAGAGAAGAAGGTGTTCAGCAAGATCGACCTCGCTAAGGGGTATTGGCAGATCCCGATGAGTAGAGAGGACCGCGCGAAGACTGCTTTTGCTACACCGGAAGGACAATTCCAGTGGAAGGTTATGCCATTTGGACTGTGTACCTCAGGAGCAGTATTCACGCGCATGATGAGGAAACTATTGCAGCCACTTGAGAGCCCAGATGTCGATAACTTCATTGATGACATCCTGGTGGCCACAATTGATCAGGACAGCCATATAGAGGTTCTCAGGCGTGTGTTCCAGAGACTCGAGGAATGTTCCTTGTCAGCCCGACCTTCAAAGTGTGAGTTGGGAGGAAGGGAAATCACCTACTTGGGGCACAGGATAGGTGCAGGAAAGATATGGCCTGAGCAGGATAAAATGACCCGCATTATGGACGCGCCTAGGCCTGAGACCAAACGGCAAGTGCAGGGATTCCTGGGACTAGTGGGGTACTACAGGAAATTTGTGCCCCGGTTTGCTGACATTGCCAAGCCCCTTACTGATCTCACTAAGGGAACGACCAGGCAGGTGAAATGGGACGACGAGTGCGAATGTGCGTTCCAAGCCTTGAAGCAGCATTTCTGCCAACCTCCCGTCTGTAACTTGCCAGTGTCTGGGTTGACATTTGTGCTGCAGACTGACGCATCAGAAGTGGGAGTGGGAGCTATGCTGTGTCAGCAGTACCCTGAAGAGATGCGCCCTGTAGCATATGCCAGCAGGAAATTAAGCCCTGCAGAGCAGAATTACCCTATAGTAGAGAAGGAGTGTTTGGCAGTGGTGTGGGGAATACAAAAGTTCCGAGCGTATTTATATGGGACCCCCTTTATTGTCCAGACAGATCATTCCCCACTCCAATACTTAGAAAAGATGAAGTCTATTAGTGGGAGGATCACAAGGTGGGCACTGCAGCTGCAGCCATTCCAGTTTACGGTGCAGGCAGTGTCTGGAAAGGACAATGTGGCGGCAGACTTCTTGAGTCGCTTGCCAGAGAGAGAGAGAGAGAGAGAGAGAGAGAGAGAGAGAGAGAGAGAGAGCCTCTAAGTTCCATTTACCTGTGTCATGAGAGGTTGACATTGTCGAAGCTATGCATGTGTCATTGTCATTGGAAGAGAATGAGGTAGCAAAGTGCTACTGAGGGTGTGATATTTGTAGCACGTGTGACACAGCACTTTATGAGTAGTACGTAGTGTAACGGCTGCCTAAAGTGCCCACGTTAAGGTCGTGTGAGGCAGAGTTAGACCAGGTTGATTAAT
This sequence comes from Conus canariensis, assembly GCA_033310375.1. Classification (NCBI taxonomy): domain Eukaryota; kingdom Metazoa; phylum Mollusca; class Gastropoda; order Neogastropoda; family Conidae; genus Conus; species Conus canariensis. Next base: position 28,245,806 of record CM065724.1, read on the forward strand.
GTAACCGTGGTTGTTAATGTATTTAAAAAGAGATGTTGTTGGGATGATAGTTTTGGTGTGCATCAAAAGTAACAGCAGGGCAGAGTGAGTGATGGGGAGTTGGATTGTGATAGGTAGGGTGTGGGTAACGCCGATCGAGTGAGAAATAGTTGTGGGTTTTAACCTGTAGTTAAAACTTAGGCAGGGGGGTGTGTCACCGATCGGCGGTACTGAACCAGCACGTCCACGTGTTCAGAGTGGTGGTTCAAGATAGAGAGCGTGTGCGCGTATGCGTGCGAGCGTGCGTGGGTGCGTGTGTGTGTGTGTGTGTGTGTGTGTAAGGTTGGGGTTGGGGTTTTAGTTAGGTGGGGGTTAGGCTAAGTTCCTCGGGGTTAGGTAGGAAGGTTAGGCTAGGTAGCGGGGCGGGGGAAGTAGGACATACAATATTCTTGCCTTTCAGTCTTCACTTATTGAAGGAGTGGAAGCGGGAGGTTGCTTTCGTTTCCGACTGTTACCCTTTGTTGCTTTGGCTCTACACGAGACAGGGCGGGGCAGGATATCGGCTGTTGTTGTTGTGTTATAAATTGTCGTGTTGTTGCACGAGCAGCAACTAGTCCGTTGGTCAGGTGTGTCAGCTCTGCGGAGGGATACACTGTTCTGACCAATGGTTGCTTTGTGTTGTGAGTGAGGCTCACTTGATTCCGACCAGGGCGGAATGCGTTGGGGTAGCTTCACTTCGGTTCCTGGTGTTCGTCCGAGTGGACGTGCTCCTTGTAGTTGCGGCGGGAGCGCCGTTAGTTCTGCTGAGTGAGTGACTTCGAGTCATAGTTAGGGCCAGGTCCTAGTCGGGTTGGTGTGCCCTTGGCCTGTGCCGGGTCTGTGTTGTCTTCGTTGACAGCCACTTTCAGCCAGTTGCAGAACTGGTGTGGTTGATCGTCTGTCTGTCCAGGATGGTGATCTGTTATGTTCGTGGTATTGTGGTTCGTCGTGTTGTCTTGTATTATGGTCGAGTTGTACTGTGGTTGTCTCATGTTGTGATTAGTTGGTGTTGTGTTCGTTGCGTATACTGGTTGTCTGGTGTGATGTCGTCTTGGTTTCGTGGTTGAAATTTGTTGTCAGCCGGTTTGTGTTGTCACCTCTTTTCTGTCTATCTTGTAAGTAGCGTACATAGCGGTTCCTGAGTTCGATTGTCACGGGGCAGTTTGGCTAGACAACTTGGGTTTAATATAATAACCATTGATGGACGGTGAGGCAGATGTCGATTGTGGCCAGCTCATGTTGATTTCAGTTGTTTCAAGAAGATGTTGATAAGAGTAGTTGCATTTGGTATAGGATCATAATATGAGTCAGGTGCAGCTGTGTCTGTGTGAATCATAAAGAGGTGTGATGATTGTGCTCAATTTTCAGTTGTAAATAGTAGTAGTACGTTGAAGTTGAGTAACGATTTCGGAGTTGCCCTGCACAGCATTGAAATTGGTTAACTGTGCAGTAGGGCCGCGGCCGATTTGTGGGTGAGTGGTTTATACCGGGGTACGGTCGTGACCATTCAAGTTATATTGGTGTCCTTTCACTTTCGTTAGGGTCATAGTTCTCGACGCGGGTGTCGTTCGCGTGCAGACTTGTGTCTTTGGTGTGTGTGTGTGTGTGTGTGTGTGTGTGTGTGTGTGTGGGACACGCGCACCAGCGTTTGTTGAAAGCGATATGCGCATGAAGGCAAGTCTTTTATGACACCCTTCAAGGAGACTGGCGCAATGATAGGTGTTGTGTGTACATTGTGACGTGCGCATTTTGTGCAACACAGTGAGTCCATATGGCTGGAAGTTTTCTGTAGAGCAAGTGACAGTCGTCACACGTACGGAGATATATAAAATTGTGACAAAACAGGGTTGGAGAAAAATACCTTAGGTTGTGGGGAGGCAGCCTCATTATGAATTTTAGTAGTCAGAAAGAAGGGAGCGGTAAAGTTAAGGCGAGTGGCTTAGCAGTCGGTAGGATAAAGAATGGATGGTGTGCAGCATGTAATATTGTATGAAGTGTGGTTATGTTGGCATAACAGGGATTAAGAACTGGGTTAACTGACAAGAGATGACATGACAGGGGGGTGATGGATGGAAGTGTTGGAGAGCGAATCATGTTTTTGGTGTATGATTATACTGGACAATGCAAGAGGGGTAAGAATGTGAGGGACTGTGGCCAGGAGAACATTCCCTTGTGTGAGCATTGACCCAGCAGAAAATGGATAAGTTTTTGTAGAGAGATGTTCATTACTACTGAGTATTATGTGAAGACATCTACTTGTGAAATTGCCCACTTCCTAGATTACTTAGCATTTCCTAGGTGGACCCATGGAGTTCGCGTTGGGAACGCTTGGGTTTGTTTTCTTTTCTTTCCCGAGATTTGGATGTGATACCTAATTTCATGTGTAATGACGTGGATTAGCTCAGGGAGAATATTGCTTTACTGCTGTGGTAAGGGTTGGCAGGAAATGGGTCTGATAACCCCAAAGCGAGTAATGGGCTGGGGGATGTATTCGAAATATTAAGGAATCACTCTCATATCCAAGTGGGAAGTAAGCAAGGGGGATGGAGAGTTAAAGCCTTACCAAGTAGGCTATGTGCCTTGATGACTCTGGTAGTAGCGACACTACAGTAGTGGCCTACAGTTTTTTCAGCAGATATCCTGCTTCCGCGCCAAGGCTGGGGCCGGATCACTGCAGTCGGCGGTCGCGTGGTGGCAGGTGAGCGGCGGCGTCCTGCTACCGGTGCACTTCCGGGAGGGGGAGACCACCCAGGCCGTCCGCCGTCGGTGAGGCAGTTCTCCAGCCACCTGTTCCTCTTTTGGAGGGAAGGACCGCCCTGTCCAGGCGCCATGTGAGGGGGTGCTGCGCCAGGCCTTCCTTCACATTCAGTTCCGGCGGAGCTTTCAGTGGAGGAGGGGCTCCTTCAAGAGTCGGGCCCGTTGTGAGGGGGCCGGGTGTGTGTGTGTGAGTGTTGTGTTCCGCGGAGGGGGGGGGGGGGGAGCGGGGGGAGCGGGGGGAGTCGTCTTGCGTGAGGCCACGGACAGCGCCGAGGACCAGGGTCTTCCGTGGAGGAGTCAACCTGCAAGGGTCCACGGACAGCGCCGAGGAGCACAGTCTTCCGTGGAGGAGTCAGCCTGCGAGGGGCCACGGACAGCGCCGAGGAGCAGTGTTTTCTGGGGGTAAGGGTGTCAAATTTTTGTGGTAGGAAGGGGGTGTAGCAATAGGCAGTAGGGTTAGGGGTGTTAGCTGCTGCCTCCTTTAGGGACGTAGTGGCCAGCAAGGCATAGGGTACCTGTCGTTGCCTCCCTTAGGGACGCAGCGACCGGTGTGGTAGTAGTCCCGAGTCAGAAAAAGAAGGGTGGGTCCTGGGGAGAGGGGTGGGTGGTAGTAGTTTAGAGATTAGAGTCCCTTGGGTTAGTCATTGTCCCTAGTAGTTAGCCACCACGTGTGCGGGCTATCGCTGCGTCCCCAGGTTGCAGTGATATACCGCAACTGGAGTCTTAGGATAGGTTAGGGTCCCCCAGGTCGTAGCAGGGTAGGGTGGGTCAGCGGGGAAGTGGGATACCGGTGTGCGGTTGTGGATGGACGTGAGTGGTGGCGCCATAGTTTGTGTGTGAAATAAAGAAGCGTGCATGATTGTAAAGCTGTGTTAGTGTGTTGTGTTGTCTGACCTAGTGTGTGATAGGCGTGGGTAGGGGTGGTAGGGCCGTGCGGCTTAGCGACCGTGACAGCTCGGTTGGTTAGCGGCAGTATTAAATTCCCCTCTCTACGCCTTTAGGAAGTCAATGTGGGTTGCTTTTTGCTGGAGGCGCGTTTCGACATCTCCGCAGCGAAGCAGTTAGGGGAAGCATAGCTGTCACCAAAGCACGGGCTGATATTGAGCCGGCCGGCATGGACACTTTCTCGTGTGCAAGTCATCGATGTGTAGGCCTATCACTTACAAGACACATATTCACCCCCACCCCCACTCCACCCCTCCCACCCCCGCGCGCGCGCGTGCATGTGTGTGTGTGTGGTTTGTGTGTGTGTGTGTGTGTGTGTGTGTGTGTGTGTGTGTGTGTGTGTGTGTGTGAGGGGGGGGGGGGTGTTTGCGTCTGTCTGTATGTCTGCCGTGTGCATTATGCATTAGTTCATCCCCACGACTCACCCCGCTGTGGCGTTCGACAGACGAGAGGTTTGCGTCAATTTGGAAACGGGCCATTAGGTATCAAATGGCACGAAGTTCCAACCGGCTGAACAAACAAGCCACTGCACAGTACCAGTGATGTCACTGGATTACAGAGAGCCTGTCCTGGCAAGTCTGTAGATACTTCCAGCTCTTTTGGTGCAGTAAACTGACAGGGAATCCAGCCTGGCTGCCTCAGTGTACAGCTTCAGCCGCCGTGGTATTCTTTGTGGTGATCTATCGCCTTTAACGAGTATGTGATTGTGCGTGCGTGCGTGCGTGCGTGTGTGTGTGTGTGTGTGTGTGTGTGTGTGTGTGTGTGTGTGTGTGTGTGTGTGTATGAAAGAAAGAGAGAGAGAGAATCAAAATTAAACTTGATTGTCATGAAAACCATCAATAAGGCAGCAAAAAAAGATCTTGGGCACTTAATATCCACGTTGTATGCTTCAAACACCATCTGTCCAAAGGTGAAATTATCTACCTTCTCTTCGTTTACACAACACCCGAAAGCAGACGACATGCGTGCCAATATTGTCGTGAATTCTAATTTGGACAGGAATGTCTGACGTGAACAACAAAATTGATTGACTGTGCCACAGACTCGTCTCAAATCATTGTCAACCTTTCAAAAGGAAAGCATAAAAATGGACCTGTTTCCCTCTACCCCCTGTTCGACGTTCGTCTACTTTCTTGCCGTTTCAGGTGGCTCTTCTGACTCGGAATAAGCTGTAGCTCCCGATTTTTCCCCAGACAAAAAAAGCTAATAGTTTGAACAATCGATTTTTAAAGAAAAAAAGAATAAACAGTCTGAACCAGCCGCCGTGGCGAAGTGGTTAGTGTCAGGGACTCCCGGCAAGGGGGTCCTGGATTCGATCTCCATCAGAGCCATTTATTAGAAGGATTTTTTTTCTTTCCTGACCGGCTCCTACCCAGAGTTGAGTTTGCTATGGGCTGAACTGGGAAGACTGCGACCGCAAAGTCGAGTTTCACCCACTTAATAATGGATTCGTCTCAGAGAGTGTTGCTCAAAGTTCCTGACCAACAACTTTCATAACGATGCATGAAATTAAAATCGCCTGAGGTAACTATCAGTGTCATCAGTTCTCTCAGGAAGGCAGGGCAGCTGGGGGCCTATGAGCATTGAAGTCTTCCTCCTCTCTCTCTCTCTCTCTCTCTCTCTCTCTCTCTCTCTCTCTCTCTCTCTCTCTCTCTCTCCACAATTTATTTTAATTCTGTTTACAGTCTTTCAGTGGCTAGCTCCTCTTGTGTTCTTACTTTTCTACCTGCTTTCTGTCCTTCTCAAAACTTTCCTGCTGCGCTGACTGCTCTATTTCTGATTTTGCCTTCCACCTTCGATCAGTTTCCATCTTGAATCTAAGGGTTCTCATATATTTCTGTTCATGCTTTTTTTCACATTTGCTCTCTCCAATCTAAGGCTTCATCAACTTCAGTGAACTCTATAATAAGTTAATGATGGGTGGGAGGACCAATATCAATGTCTTTGTCCGCTTTACCTTCCATACTAGATCCCCACTACTACTGAAAACTCATAGCTGAGAGTATGCCAGGATTGAAACATTGAATCTGAAAATTGCTGCCTTCTCAATATTTTGAAATGATTTAAAGCAAACAACATAGCTCCTCTCTTTTCTCCCCTTCTGGCTGTACAGACACTACTATTACTATCGTCATATCATTACTAACAGCAGTGATAATCTTCTCTACATCGTTCTTTAATATTTTCATCACCATCATTACTATTGTTGTTATTATTGTTGTTGCTGCTGTTGTCGTTGTTGTTGTTGTTCTTCTTCTTCTCCTTCTCCTTCTTCTTCTTCTTCTTCTTCTTCTTCTTCTCCTCCTCCTCCTTCTCCTTCTTCTTCTTCTTCTTCTTCGTCTTCCTCCTTCTTCTTCTTCCTTCTTCTTCTTCTTCTTCTTCTTCTTATCATCATCATCATCATTATTAATAGTTTAACTCGCATTGTCTCCTTCCCAGCAGCCTCGTTTTCGTTCAACATCCATGTTGGGCTCAATTTCAGGAGATAAATGATTGCTCGTTCTTTGTTTTCATTGTCCTTGATTCAACGCCCATCTTGCACCGAATTTGACGAAGATGAGTGATTGCCTGTTCATTGTCGTTGTCCTGAGTGTTGTGCATCTTGCCTGAAGAAGACCTGAGAGGACAGAACGCGTCGTGTTTTGTCTTGAGATTCGTTTGTCTACGTTGGTCGGCGGAGTCATTATAAATGCTTTTTGAAAATTGTCCTTAATGTTGTTTATTTTGCCTGAAGAAGACCAAAGAAATCGAAACGCGTCGTGTTTTGTCTAGTAATTTGCCCCTTTCGTCCATTGGAATAGTATTGTTTTCTTTTAAATTTGTTTCGGTTTCCGTCTGAAGTCGCCTCACCTTGAAATAAAAAATTGTATTTTATCATTTGACAATGATTTCACCACACTATGGCAATAACTTTTGACACCAAGTTACCACCTTCAAAATATAAGGGGGGGGGGGGGAGACAACAAATACAACTATAATGCAAAAACTAAGTTATTTACGTACCTGTTCACTTTCATTGTCTTTACGTTTTAGTCCTGCTTCTGCATTCAGTATATTTCAGCTTCCTTTCTGTTTGTACTGCTCGTGTTTATTTGAAGAGGTCATATTTTTTTGTCAGAATTATGTGACTGAGACACATTGCTGTCGTAATAAATGTAAGGGGATAAGTAGAGAACGGGGAAGAGGAGTAGGAGACGGAGAAGTGAGCGAGCCGACACATCATGTTCCACATCAACGCCAGCCCGTTGGTTTCCTCTTCAATTCCAAGTCTTAGTTGAACCAGCAGACCAGTTCAGACCGAACTAACCTATCACGGCGTACACAATGATGATCCTAAACATGGCGTATTATCAAGAATACATTTACTGAAAAAAGGTAATCGTTTAGTATGAGGAATAGTTTCATAAAGCGCAACAGCAAAGGTTCAAAATAGATCGAAGATTAATTCGATGGTAACTGTTGAGCTACATCTGGCAGAGGATGGTATCGTTTAGAACTAGTACATGCATTCTTGTTATCATCGTCGTCGTCGTCGTCATCGTCATCATCATCATCATCATCATCATCATCATCATTATCTATCTACTTATTTATCTGTTCAATTATTGATAGATTTGTGTAATCGTTCGTTTATTTTTCTTCTTCTTCTTCTTCTTCTTCTTCTCCTCCTTCTTCTTCTTGTTTTTGTTGTTGTTATTATTATTGCTACTATTATTATTATCATCATCATTATTATTATCATTATTAGTATTATTCATCTATCTATATCTATTTATTTGTTATCTATTTGTTTCATATTCTTTTAATGCAATCGCAGTTTTAGGACTTTCCGGTTGTAGCATATGTTTAAAATAATGTTGTATCTGTCAAACAACTTGCCTGGGTTATGGTAGCAGGTCCTTGAGGAAGAGGTGGATGAGGGCGCTTCGGTTTGAAACCTTCTTGGCTCGGAGGGACAAGTGGGAATGGGTGACAGTGGGCAGGGAGAAATGGGGAAGTGAGGAAGTGAGCACTGCCAAAAAGCTGAAAAGTGAATACTGCTAGAAGATGAAAAGTGTTCAGCAAGGATTGAGGGGGAAGGAAGGAGAGAGTTGGAAGGGATGAGGGGGGGGGGTATAGAAGGAGAGGGCAGGGTGGGGAAGAAGAGAGAAATGGGTCAAGAACAGAAGGACTGGGGGGGGGGGGGATAAAGTAAATAAAATTAGTAATAATAATGTTAAGAGACAAAATCAAGATAAGTAAGAACAAAGGGCTGTTACGGAGGAAAGTCAGTGTTTGATATTGATTCCATTTGGGTGGATAGTGCCAAGTTTGTGAATAAGGAGGGACTCTTGTTCTTTACGTCTTATAGAGGAAGATGAATTTTGCCAGACTGCAGCAATCTGCATGTGGGAGAGGTTGTGGCCGGAAGAGCAGAAATGGTTTGCAATTGGTGTATTGTAACCGAGACGGACTGCTCGTAGGTGTTCAGTGAAACGGTCGTTAAGGGTTCTGTAGGTTTCTCCAACATACAAGAGGCCACAGAAGGAGCAAGAAAGAATGTAAACTACATTGCGAGACTGACAAGTGAAAGGGTTGCGTATGGAAATTTTGCCTGAGGGGCCACAGATGGTTGTAGAAGAGTTTAGGTGAGGACAGGTTTTGCATTTGGGTTGCTTGCATGGAGAATTGCCAGGTGGTGAGACTGTGTTTGTGGACAATTTTGAATGCACAAGAAGATCTCTGAGGTTGGTGTCACGTTTGTAGGCAACTAGTGGAGGCTGGGTGAAAATGTGTTTCAGGGAAGGATCAGTCTGCAGAATGTGGTAGTTCTTCATAAGGATGTTTTTGATGGCGAGGTTGTGAGGATGGAAGGTGATAGCAAGAACAGGCCTGTCGTCTGATGAAGGAGTGATCTTTTGCTTAAGAGCGGTGTTTCTGGGAATTCTAGAGGCCTTTTGTAGGGCTTCTTGGCAAATGGGTTCAGGGTATCCACGTTCAAGGAAAAATGAGATCATCAGGGTAGATTGTTTGGCGAAATCGTCATCATCGCTGCAGATGCGTCGCAAACGAAGTAGTTGAGAGAAAGGAATGCTTGTTTTGGTGGAAGCAGGGTGACTGGAGGAGTACAGAAGGTATGAATGCGAGTCGGTGGGTTTGTAATGAACAGATGTGGTGAGGTAGGGTGAGTTGGGACAGATAGAGATTTTGATGTCAAGGAAGGAAATGGTAGTCTGAGTGATTTCAAAAGTGAATCTAAGAGCTGGATGAAATCCACTGACGAAGTCAATGAAGTTTTTCAGATCTTGGATTGGACAGGAGGCTGCACCGAGGCAATCGTCAATGAAGCGACGGAAAAAGTCTGGGAAAGTGCCTGTGTATTGTGAGAAGATCAGTGGATTTCATCCAGCTCTTAGATTCACTTTTGAAATCACTCAGACTACCATTTCCTTCCTTGACATCAAAATCTCTATCTGTCCCAACTCACCCTACCTCACCACATCTGTTCATTACAAACCCACCGACTCGCATTCATACCTTCTGTACTCCTCCAGTCACCCTGCTTCCACCAAAACAAGCATTCCTTTCTCTCAACTACTTCGTTTGCGACGCATCTGCAGCGATGATGACGATTTCGCCAAACAATCTACCCTGATGATCTCATTTTTCCTTGAACGTGGATACCCTGAACCCATTTGCCAAGAAGCCCTACAAAAGGCCTCTAGAATTCCCAGAAACACCGCTCTTAAGCAAAAGATCACTCCTTCATCAGACGACAGGCCTGTTCTTGCTATCACCTTCCATCCTCACAACCTCGCCATCAAAAACATCCTTATGAAGAACTACCACATTCTGCAGACTGATCCTTCCCTGAAACACATTTTCACCCAGCCTCCACTAGTTGCCTACAAACGTGACACCAACCTCAGAGATCTTCTTGTGCATTCAAAATTGTCCACAAACACAGTCTCACCACCTGGCAAGCAACCCAAATGCAAAACCTGTCCTCACCTAAACTCTTCTACAACCATCTGTGGCCCCTCAGGCAAAATTCCATACGCAACCCTTTCACTTGTCAGTCTCGCAATGTAGTTTACATTCTTTCTTGCTCCTTCTGTGGCCTCTTGTATGTTGGAGAAACCTACAGAACCCTTAACGACCGTTTCACTGAACACCTACGAGCAGTCCGTCTCGGTTACAATACACCAATTGCAAACCATTTCTGCTCTTCCGGCCACAACCTCTCCCACATGCAGATTGCTGCAGTCTGGCAAAATTCATCTTCCTCTATAAGACGTAAAGAACAAGAGTCCCTCCTTATTCACAAACTTGGCACTATCCACCCAAATGGAATCAATATCAAACACTGACTTTCCTCCATAACAGCCCTTTGTTCTTACTTATCTTGATTTTGTCTCTTAACATTATTATTACTAATTTTATTTACTTTATCCCCCCCCCAGTCCTTCTGTTCTTGACCCATTTCTCTCTTCTTCCCCACCCTGCCCTCTCCTTCTATACCCCCCCCCCT
>CM065724.1:28261036-28280316 GCA_033310375.1 Conus canariensis
TATGTGGGCAAGATCTTTCGCGCGCGTTCATTCACAGAATCCCGGTTTACATTATCACTCGAGGGACTTTTCGGGGAAGGCAATCAGAGTCAATGTCATCTCCGATGGGAAAACCCCCTTGTACCGAAACAGCCCAGGCGGAGATTCGATCCCACAACCTCACGATCACTAGGATCACGAGTCCGGTGCTGTTCCAACTGACCTATTCCAGCCCTCTTGGAGGAAATTTGTAGACGCAAATAATGAAGACTTTGTTTTTCCAATTGATTAAGAATACGCAGTCAGTCCACATACAAGAGGAGCAGCTAATGAAATTCCAGTAACTGGATTACAGTTTTCACGTCTTGAGAGTAATCCTATCATAGATTCTTTCGGGTGACGGTGGGGAAAGGGGGGGGGGGGGGGGGGGGGGGGCTCCAGTCACATATTTTTCCCCACTTTCTTTTCTTTCTTTAAAATCGATTTTGTCCCTCATTCCTCAGCCCCCCCCTCCCCTTTCCATTTTAACTAGCCTTCAATCTACACATTTTTCTTAATGAACATTGAATCAAGGCCTATCTAGTATTCTGTTACGAAGAACACGATTATAAGAAAATTTACAAGAAATGGAAAAAAGGACACTAAAAGCAAAGGAAGAACTCAAAACCATAGTGTCGAGGAAAGAACAACTTGAAGAGTTTTAAGAGAGAGAAAAGGAAAATAAAGAAGAGTTGTGCTTTTAAGATCACGAGACAGATGGATAGCTAAGACAGAGAAAAGGAATACAAAGAACAGAGATGTACTTTTAAGACCACGAGACAGATGGACAGCAGAGAACGGAAAAACAGCCACTTATTTTGTTCAAGGGACATCATGTGTGTAAAGCATGGGCAGGGTTAGTGATAACATGGTATTATTCGGAGGGATCGAGAAACATTTCCCAGCCAATTCGTGATTTTTATAAGCATTTTGTTGAAAACGGATATATGAATGACTGTGGAAATGAGAAGCTGGGAACAACTATTCCACCACACTTAGAAACACACAAAGCAAATAATCTAGAAGGGCAGATTACACTGGAGGAGACAATATTCACATTACGTATATGAAAAACAACAAAAGTCCAGGGACAGACGGTATCACAGCTAACCATTTCAGCGCTTTTGGAAAAGGACCGGCATTTTTGGCAGCTAGCTCACTAAATGCAGCGTTTAGAAAGTGAGGGTTCTTGTGTTCAAAGACACAGAGTCATATGACGTATCCCCAACGGAGATAGGCCCGGAAATCAAATAAAGAACTAAAGACCAATGCCATAGCTAAATGCTACATATAAGAATAGTTGATGAGCAATTGGCGCCAAAGTGAGAGGACGTATTTCAGCTCTGACCTCGCAAACTCTTCATATATGCCAAACATACTTTTTTTTTCTTGTGCTTTAACCTTTTTGGAGGTACTCCATACAATCGAAGATCATCTGTCGTGTTCATGATATCTTTTGACGATTAAAAAATTGAACTGTTCGTGGACATCTGATATGTATTTTCACGCATCAACGTGAGTGTGCTATCAAGAATAGCTGTGCTCCATAAATGACCTTTTAAAATAGACTGTGGTCTTTCTGTGTTGGGGTCTCCTTTTTCAAACCGCGGATTTATGAACTAGGTAGACGTACCAAGTGAACAGATGGAAAGGATAGAAACGGATATCGATTTACGCTAGCCCGATAAGAAGGTGTGGTGAACTGAAGTTACAAACCATGTATGATCACAATGACAGTTAATCACTATGGCACAGTATTTTAACCAGTTCGAAAGAATGCCAGGCTGCTTTTCTTCTGACAGCGAAAGCGATAGTCTTGATACTGCCAAACAACCGAACAAAAAAAAATTGAACTTTGAGGTAGAAGCCAATGTAACGGAACTACAGGTGGCAGATATGTTATGTAGCGGCTGAACTGAATGGTCGTTTGGACAGACTACAGGAATGTCGAGCATCAAAAGAGACATCAGAATACTGAAAAGCGAAATTAAATCTGATATCCTGGAGCAGGGGCAACCACCCCAATCTACAGTTCAGTTCTCATTGAACTATGAAAAGGTTTTGTGAATAAGGCAGTTTGGTATTCAAATTACAGCGAAAACGTGCTCCAGCTGTGGTGCACGGAAAGCGTCAATATATAAAAATGATTATTCTGTGTGTGTGTGTGTGTGTGTGTGTGTGTGGTTGTGTGTGTGTGTGTGTGTGTGTGTGGCGCGCGCGCGCGCGCGCGCGCGCACGACACATGCGTATATTTGTCTGTCTGTATGCCTTGACCTACGCAAGTCAAAGTGGATTTCCTGCACATTTTTACCAGAACAGGTGCGTTACCTGCCCATTCCTTATTACAGACCTTAATTTGTCACCAAGTTCTTACTTTTTGAACACTTACATCGAAAATTAAAGGATTAGTGCCAATAACTTTTGTGGAATTACCTTTTTTATCCATCAGTGTAACAAATTGTCCACTCGTCTAACGATTACCAAGTTTTGACTTTCGTTTTTGTGCCCATCCCTGGAGGATACATAATGGCTAAAACATATAGACAAGTGGATCCTTCTGGTGGTCTATCAACATCTAGAGCATCCATCATAGATTGGTCTGCCTGTGTTCTCTGTCAAGAGGAAACAAACGAAACGTTGACATGCTCAGCAGTAGATACAAGAGGTGAGCAAGGACATGTTTCTCTTGACGTAAGCATAGAACACTTTGTTGAATGTGGTCTGCTTACCCCACGTCTGTTGATGTTGGTCATCTAAATGATGGGTCTGTATGTAAACAGACACTAACGAGACAGCGCTTCATGGCATACATCAGTCATGATAAATTGAGCCAAGCTACCTTTGACACACTGATGGGGGAGAGGGGGCAAGTGGAGGGGATGGAAGGCAGATAATACACAGAGCTCCTGAAATCTATCAAAGACACGGCCATCAGATGGTCCAGTGGCATCTAAGTTGCTGTTCTGTGATGAGAGCTCTAGCCAACTATACAAGGCATCGATGTTTGGTTTGGATTATGACGTTAGATGTGCTGAAAGTGTTCTGAATGACCAGTGCTAGATTTTAAAAAAATGACAGCTGGGGATATGGTTGCAGCAGATTCTCAGTATTATTTGAATTGCTGCAATCTGTCTCTTGGCGCGTTAAAAGATTAGAGAAGAAGGTCAGCAGTTACATGAGAGCACTTCTGCTATACATGGAACTGTTTGTGTTAATCTGGTGTCAGAGTTTTGATGATCACCCAGTAACAGCCCCTGTATTCCGAATGCCATTCCGAATGCCATTCCGAATGCCACAGTTCTATCCACTGTACAAGATGACACTACACAGCCTTGGGATTGAGTGTGATGTGCACTCTACGAAACGCAGACAGAAAGTTACTGGCTGCTTATCCTCATCAGAAGACAGTAACATAAGTTGTGGGAAAGGCAACACCCTTGTGTTTAAGCAGGATGGGGAGTACGCTTTAAACAAGGTTGTTGACTATGATTCCGAAGCTTTGGTGCTTGCGTGTGCTGCTGAAATTGTCCGCAGAGGTAAGTTTCTGACGCAGCCGACTTTCAATGGAAAGCTTTCAGTTAACTGACAAGAAAATGCTGCACGATCTGTGTTCAAAACTCTTGTTAGAATGCTTTTAGGTGAACGTGGAGTTTCACTGAAAACAAAGACATAAACAGAAGAAACTGTGTGTAATCCAAAGCAGACACACATAGTAGTGACGATGTCTCAACTTTCTAACATTTAATAGCAGAAAGTCTGCACCAAGAAATCCTCAGAGAGAAACGAGTCGTTACCATTCTAAGGAAAAAGAAACGCCAGTTCCTGTTATATTTCAGGGCTGAAAGTGCACGCTGAAACCAGCCAAGAGGGCTTGTTGCCACTTTGTGCAATTTAGGACAGTCAGTGTCATGTGACAGGGTGTTAAAATATTTTAAATGAGATTGTAATCATCGTGTGCTCCAAATTTCAGAATGATGATAGTGTTGCTCCTTGAGAAACATGCATTTACTGTTGCTATGTGTGATAACACTGATCACAATCTGAGCTCCACACTAGCCCATGACTCCTTTCATGTAGCCACCATACCAGCAGTTCAACAAAGATCTGATACTGAATCGAGCACAGAAGTTGCTTTCATTGAAAATGCGCTTCAAGGAAGAAGGTAACTTTAAACATTTCCCACTCCATGGATGCTTGTCTCTCCTTTACAACTAAAAAAAAAGAGCTCGTAGTCCATCCTGTATTTGGGCTCTGCACACCCTCTTGAAGCAGAGAATCATGAACAGTACAACTGGCTAGAAATATTGAAAACACATCTATTGCTGAGAGGTTTTATTTTCTTATTTTTCTTTTCTTCTTTAGCTAATTTGCCCGTTCACAACGTTTAGTTTCATTTGTCAACCATATCCCAACTATATTATTTTCTTTGGATTCTGTACAAAGTTTAATGACCGTACAAGAACATGTGCTGATAAGCCTACATGAAAAAAAAATGATGGTGAACCAGGCGAAATACAAAGAGGGGTGTTTTAACGTGGAATGTAATTATAACTAGAGAAACGTTTGTAAATTGTTGAAAATATGCAATATGTTGAAGAACACTGGGCCAAAATGATAGCAGTCTTCAGAAAAGCAGGATTTTGGCAGCCGGAGAGAAATAGCCATACAATGGTTCCCCCATGCCTGTTTTAAACGTTTACAAACACATCAGAATAATTTGTTCCACTTCATTCAGTTTTGTCGCTGCATTCAGAGACCTTTTTAATCGAAGTGTAGAAAGAGGGGGGGGGGGGGGGGTTAGTTACCGCCAAGGACATGGACAAACAAAGCACAGGGCAAAACACACGCATTTTGACCTCTTGGTTCTTCTTCAGACAAAAACAAGTAACATTCAGGACAGTGAAAATGAAGAACGAGAAACCACTTATCTTCTCATATTCGGCGCAAAATCTTGTTATTTAGATTGGATAATGACAGGTTGCCACCGCAAGCCTATAATATGTCATTTCAATTAGGATCAAGGGACAAAATTATCTGATTATCAAATACACATATATGTTAATGTGACCTTGGCCTAGGGTATGCGTGGATGCATCAAGAAAAACGAGAACCACGCAAGCCCTTCGACAAAAATTGATTGATAGTAGATGGCAAAAAATAGGAATACTGTTCAATCAAGTAACAGGCTTGACATACACAAACTTTACAGTTCCTGATATTTACAAAAAAAAACCCATTTCGTTGTATATAGACAAACCACATTTGTTTTTACTAGATTAAGTCTTGGGATCTTCGAAATAGAATTACATGTATATCACAACAAGAACGTATGATAGGTTAAGTTTTCTACGACTATAGTCTTAAATGTTTTCACAATTAAGATTGTAGCTAAAAACCTGCCACACTTTTCAACACACACCAATATGCTAGCTTCTAACATAGAATTGATCAGGAGATCAATAAATGTTAAAATGATTTAATGTAAATATATCTGGACTTGACCAGCATGACTGAGACGCAATAGTGTGGTTGAAAAGTTTTCTCGCAGAAACTGTTCACAAAAGAGCCAACCTGCTAAACAGCAAGTTAACCAAGCTGTTAGACATATACGGATCAAACCTTTAACTACGACTGTAGAGCAGCAACACACAACAAACACAGAAACACGACTTCACAACAGAACGAATAGAGAATAGATCTTAAATCCTTTCAGCCTCCACCCACATCCATTCCTTTTCACTCGAACCAAAACAGACACAAGCTGAGTACTTTTTTGCTTTAATATTTCTAGTTAAGAGATAAAACTCCAGCATCATAGCTAACTGACATAATCGAGATGTATCTACTAACAAGCTAAAAAAAAGAGACGAGATTCTTTACACTGAAACACAGGCAAGATAAAACAACATGTAATCGACAAAAGTGGCTAACATTTTTGAAATAGTCCCAAACACATGTTTCGGAATCGAAATCGGAAATTTCTGCCTTGTAGGCTACCTTGAAAAGTTGAAAATCCAACTCATCTGACAGTGTTTAAGCAGTCAGTCTACGAGATTAATTTAGGCTCGACTAGCCTGACAGACTACCTACAAATGACCGATTCAAGACATAACCAAAATATTCAAGGGTTTCTACGACGAAGCCGAGATTATGTACTCAAATTCAGACTACTTATTATTATTATTATGAACATTTATGACGCCTAATCAATTGAATGCCCTAGGCGTTTACAATATCACAACAGACATCAAATCACACAATATATAACAATCATACATGAGAAAAAGGCATCAAAATCCAAAGCAAGGACACAAACTCACAAGCATGCATACACGCAAACACACACTCACACAGACACGAACGCACACAAAGCAGACACTCGCATCACACATTGCAAACGTCGGGTCACAGGGAAGACGAAGTTACCTAGGAAACAGATGAGTTTTGAGAAGGCGCTTGAATGTGGGCAGTGAGGGTGAGTATCTGAGAGAGCGAGGCAATTGATTCCAGGTAGTTGGAGCTTGATAGGCAAAGGAACGTTGACCAAAGGTTTTTGTGCGAACAGTGGGGATACTGTAGATACGAGTGTCACATGAGGAACGTAAAGCTCGAGATGGGGTGTAAAGATGTAACAGGTGGGTGAGATACTCAGGACAGGAAGACTCGATAGATTTGAAGCAGAGAGAGGCAATCTTGTAGGATATTCTTAGCTGAACAGGGAGCCAGTGGAGAGAGCGGAGCAATGGGGTAACATGGTTATATTTAGAAGTGCGGAAGATGAGACGGGCAGCATGATTCTGAACTCTTTGAAGTTTGTTGATGAGATGAAGGAACTAAATGTAACGGTCATCAATCGGAAACAGACAGTCATGATCATCATCACTGTGAGGTGCCACAGCAGAGGACGAAATCCATTTCATCTATGCCTGTTGCGATTTTTCACACATTTAGATGAGAGACGCTAGGTCTCCCTGTCATCGACCACGTCTGCTCGTGTACAAAACATTTTCAAGCCACATGGCTCTTGGCTGATTAGCCTTATATGCACTTACACTATATACCACTGTTTCTCTCAGACGTTACTACAAGCGTACACCAAACGTACAGTGATGTATCAATCGTGACTTTATTGGCAACAAAAAACAAAACAAAACAAAAGAAACAAGAACAACAACAAAAAAACACCTGTACTGGATGTCCAGTCGTGTAAAGCACGCCAGACTACGAGATTTTCGCTATTGTAAGCACACTTGAGTCATTAGTATAGAAACTGACTTAAGATCTTCGTTTGATCCTTCCAGTCAACAAAGAAAAGATATAAACTTGCTAGAAACGAAACCAACTTTACACTTTTTGTAGTATTGTTCTGCTGCCATGAGGTCTTTTTGCAGTCTACAATAAGTAACGTGTTGTAACTGTCACCCTAATCAGATAATCTTTTAAGGAGCGTGACGCCATCCAACGTAGGCGTGTAAACTTTACCAGACTAGGGTGAATTTTTGGGTGTTTTGCAGCTGTTGACTATCAGGATAGGTTTGGGAAGGTGTTCCTAATTGCGGAGTGGGGCCCTCGCGGTGGCGGTGTAAACGCAGTGTGCCGTGTGTCAGGTTTGTGTTGTGTGACTGGTGTTCACCCCGCCTTCGGTTGAGAGGGAAGTTGGGGGCCACTCGTGGTCGCAGCGTGTGAGCTGGTTGCGGTAAGGCGTTTGTGCCAGATTTGTTTGAGAGGCTTATGCCTGAATACTAAGTACTTGTGGACTCATGTCCTTGACTTAGTTTGTTTCGGTGTGTCGGTGTGCATCTCCTGGGAGGGGACCAGGGTGCGGTGTGATGTTTTGATTTGAGGTATGTAGTTTTGTGCATGTGTTAACCATTGGTGAGATGAAGTTTTGTGTACTAGTTGTGTTAAATGTTAGTCCTATGGTTTGATTGTTAATTTAAGGTGGGGCAAGGACAATAGCTGGGAGGTAATCCTATGTAGCAAAGGTGCATGGTGATTATTGTCTGTGTGTTTATTGTGAATAAGAGTGCGGGTGGTAAGTAGGGGTGTGCATTGGAAATCATTATTCTAGACTTGCGTTTTGGTTTCCCTATCTAGTGAAATGTTGTTTGTGTGTCTGGTAGTGAGTGTGGTGTGTATGAGGCCGTTTGGCTGATTAATGGTAGTTAGTGGGAGAGGTTTGTAGTGTGCTTGCAGGTGTGTGCATGTGTGTGTATGGGTGAGTAAGGTGTGCATGACTTTAAGTTGATAGTGTATGGATGTGTGTGTGTGTTAGGTGTGTTAAGTTATGGGAGGTGAAGCTTGATGTATGTATTTCATCCGCTGTGGCAACATTCCTGGTTATTGGTGGTGAACTGTTAAGAGGCTGTAATGGCTGTGTTGTAGTGATAATTGAATGGGCAATGTGGTTAAGAATGCCACTTGAGGAGTAGGCAAAATTGTGGTAATACTTCATTTTGATTCCGGGTTGCTATACATAATTTTGGTGGAGACTAGGAAAATTTTGTAACATTTTGGAGGATGTCCCTAAACATGTGTTGATAAGGGAGACTAATCAGTCATAACTTGGTGTAAACTTTGTTGCAGATGTGAGTGTGGTTGGGATTCATCATGTCATGTGAAGTTGTGTCGTTAAATTGAGTGGGTGATTGATAGTATAGAGTTGTAATGGGGATGTTGAAAGGGTAGTCACACAAATGGTTGGTGTGCCCCATGGAGGTTATTTGACAGCTAGGTTGTATAAAATATCAGTGTGTAGTATGGCTAACATTGCTATATTACTCCAAAGGCCTAGAATCATGGTACTGGAGAAATTTTGTTGTTAACCGGCTGATGGAATCTAACAGTTGCCACTTCATGATTGGTAACAAACAAGGTAAAGTTATTATGATAGTTGGCAGAGACTGGTTACAATGGGGTGGTTTTTATTAAGGTATCTGTGGTTGAGGGGGCGAGGGACAATATTGAAGGTGGCATTTGGTCATGTCCTAGAGTGACCGTGTTCGCCGCCAGCTGCAACCTGTGCCACAGCTGCCACCCTTCACCACCAGTGGCAGCCTTCAATGCTAGCGGCAAGTCTGTGCCGCAGCTGCCACCCTTCGCCACCAGTGGCAGCCTTCACTGCTAGCGGCAAGTCTGTGCCACAGCTGCCACCCTTCGCCACCAGTGGCAGCCTTCACTGCTAGCGGCAAGTCTGTGCCGCAGCTGCCACCCTTCGCCACCAGTGGCAGCCTTCACTGCTAGCGGCAAGTCTGTGCCACAGCTGCCACCCTTCGCACCAGTGGCAGCCTTCACTGCTAGCGGCAAGTCTGTGCCACAGCTGCCCCCCTTCGCCACCAGTGGCAGCCTTCACTGCTAGTGGCAGCTGTAGCTCTTCACTGCCAGCTGCGACTTTGTGCCACCAGCTGCAGATCTTCACTGCCAGCTGCGACTTTGTGCCACCAGCTGCAGATCTTCACTGCCAGCTGCAACTTTGTGCCACCAGCTGCAGATCTTCACTGCCAGCTGCAACTTTGTGCCACCAGCTGCAGATCTTCACTGCCGGCTGCGACTCTATGCCGCAGCTGCAGCTCTTCACTGCCAGCTACAACTCCTTGTGGTAGCTGCAACCCTCGCCGCAGCTGTAACCCTGTGCCGCCGGTTGCAGCCCTTCAATAACAGCAGCCGTTGTCATCAGTGGTCGCTTTCTTTCCACCTGAGTCTGTGTTGGTATTGATTACTGTGTCACGGTCAGGGGTGTGCGGTGTGGGGATCAAGATTTCCGCATTGTGGCGCGACGTTGGGGGGAGGGCGAGGGGGTGAATTGTGTCTGTGGGGATTTAGGCTGAGCTGGGGAAAGTGGTTGTGCCAGAAGAGCACGGTTAGCCAGTGTGACAAACCAGCAACACGACATCACTCTGGCACTTAGTCTGCGTCATTCATCACAACTTCGTCTTCACGGGGTGACACTCGGCATCCGGTCGCCAGTCACAGCTCCCTAGTGTGTTAATGAGAGAATGGGGGTGTGTGCAAATAAAGTGTGGGATGTGTGGAGTGGATAGTGTGAATGACATGAGCTGATTTATGTGTGATATTGAACATGAATTGTTGTAACTGAGACAGTGGGGTAGGACGTACTCTGTTAAAATTTAAAAGTTTAGTGTGGTGATAGATACCCTTTTCCAAAGGAAAGTAAATTCATTAATCGGTACTAAAGTCTGTGTTTTGGAGCCCTGCTGGTGCATCCTTTCGATACCCCAGCGACGTTCCGCATCTGCCATTTTTGTCCCACTATTTGATTTTAAAAAAAAAAAAGTATTATTATTTTTTTTTTGTTGTTGTTGTTGAAGATTTCCCCCATCTTAATTAGATTGTCTGATTTGGTTTTGTGGCAGCCTCTTCTGACGCTGTTATAGTCAAATTTTGTTTTCCAGTACTCACTTGTCCCTGAGGTTATGGGCAAATGTTATTTGCAGTGATTGCACAATGGGTACAGTAAAATGGGGAAAATAGCCTTGTGTTGATGTGTGGTGTAGGGTCGGTGTGTGTGGTATTGTGTGGGTGGGTGTAGTAGCGTAAAAGTGGTGTATGTCTACTTGGGGTGTTGTAATAAAGTTTGTGTTTGGTGTAAACTCCTTGTGTTTCTTTGTTGTGGGTCGTTCGGGATAGGGTAAGTTTGGTACGGGAGGGAAGGAGTCAGGCTTAGCGACCTTGACAATTGGTGGAGATGCGGGGTACGTTTCTAATTGGGGTTTTGTGTTGGGTAGGAGTTAGGTAGCTTAGGTGGTTGGAGGGCAGGGTGTCTTGTTCCTTTGTCTAGTGTGGGAGGTTGGTGGGAGTGTACTTAAAACCCTGGGTGGTTGGTACGTCTTGTGTGTCAGTCTGTGAGGTTGTGTCTTTGGACGCAGGGCTGTACATATTGCTGTCATTTGTTTTGTGTTGTGTTGTTTTGTGTTATGATCATGGTTGTTGTTATTGGTTGTATGTGGTTTGGATGTTGAGTGTTTGGAAGCTAATAGCTAGGGCAAGTTGATTACATCCTTGTGTGAGGGAAGGGTTTAAGATATCCTGTTGGTACAATGCTGTTGAGGTTTATCCTTCATATGCTAGCAGTTGTTGGTCACTAGCGGTTGTTGGTCACATAGTGGGTGTGCTGCATGGGTATGTAATATTTTGGATTGGTGCTGAACGGCCATTGTGATTGAGGGTGTTGATATAGATAGCTGATGTTGGATGACATTGTGTTAGAAACTCGCTGAACTGGTGGTTGTGCATTTGGAGACATTCGTGATTGTCCTTTGGCATTGACTAGGGTGGTTTACATATGGGTGTTGAACTGAGTTGTTGTGAACAAATCTTAAATAAATGTTAGCGAACCGCCAGAGAACGTGGACAAACGAGTCACAAGACGAAACACAACTAGTTTCGACCTCTTAGGTCTTCATCAGGTGAGACCTTAACGAATAAAACAATGAAAATTCACTTAGCTTTGATCGCTTCAGATCACTTGGTAGGGTTCAGCGCAAGGAAGAAGGCGTTGAAGGCGTTTCAACGCCTTCTTCCTTGCGCTGAACCCTACCAAGTGATCTGAAGCGATCAAAGCTAAGTGAATTTTCATTGTTTTATTCGTTAAGGTCTCACCTGATGAAGACCTAAGAGGTCGAAACTAGTTGTGTTTCGTCTTGTGACTCGTTTGTCCACGTTCTCTGGGCGGTTCGCTAACATTTATTTAAGATTTGTTTAGATTTCCGCCTGCAGTCCTCTCGCTTTGCAACTAGATCTGAGTTGTTGTGGTTGATGGTGTTGGACACTTAAGTTCGGGTGATTCGGTTACTAATGGGTGTCTGGATCCGTGAGTGAGGTGACCTGCATAACACTGGTTGGACACTCTGGTGATTGGGGTATCTATAGCTTATGCCTAGGCATACTAGAGCAAATCCGTTATACCGACCCGAAGACGGGATGGAATCTAAAGCAAGTAGTAAGAGCCCGAGAGGGGAAACGTTTGCAGACGTTTATGCGGCATTCGGCCAGTTAGGTACCGCTATGGGTCTGGCTGGTGAAGCCCTTGCAAAATTTGTTACAGAGTCAGTGCAGAACGAAGAAGAAAAGGTAGCTCGTGAGCAGGAGCATGCTAGGCTCCAGAGGAAGGATGAGGAAGAAAGGGTAGCTCATGAACAGGAACAGGCTAGGCTCCAGAGGAAGGACGAGGAGGAACAGGCTAGGCTCCAGAGGAAGGACGAGGAGGAGAGGCAAGCCCGTGAGCAAGAGTTAGAATTGAAACGCACTGAGAAGGCTCTTAGGGAAAGAGATATTGATTCAGGAGAGTAAACAGGCAAGTGAAGCAGAATATCATAATAGGAAATTAGAGTTGGAGGAGGTCAAGAATATTCACATGGAGCCATTGAAGGACAGTGACGATGTGGATGCGTTCATCACACACTTCGAGAGAGTAGCTGGACTGTGTCATTGGAGCGAAGCGTCATTGCCCACTCGTCTGATCCCACTTCTGGGAGGGAAGGCTAGGGAAGCTGTCCTCCGACTGTCTCCCACAGAACTCAGGTCATACCAGACAGTCAAAACGGCTTTGCTTCGTTACTTTAGGCTGGATGCCGAGGCATACAGGAGAAAGTTTCGTTCGGTGAAGAAGGACCCAGCAGAGACGTTCTCCCAGATGTTAGAGCGGATGAGGAGATGGTTTACACTATGGTGTGTTGCTGCAGGCAAGGATGAGGACAATCCCGATGACATCAAGGATCTTATTATGCAAGAGCAGTTTTACTCGGTGTTGAACCCTGAGCTTACAGTTGAGGTTAGGCGGAAGTCACCACAAACAGTTGATGAGACTGCTTGTGAGGCAACAGTGTTGGTTGAGGCTAGGAAGATGGGTCGTGAGGCTAGGTTAGAGAGGCGTGGCCTAGATGCTGAGCCCAAGGGTGCTAGAGAGCCAAGGAAGGAAGGGCTGGAGGAGCCAAAGAGAGGTGTTCCTGGTCAACCGGTGAGTCAGATAAAGGACAGAGCTGCGAACGTCAGGGCTAGAGTTGTTTGTTATAATTGTAGGAAGACCGGGCATATTGCCAGGAAGTGCCCTGAACCGACCCCGTTGAACGTAGTGCAGGTAGGGATGCAAGAGAAGAGTCGACCTGTGCCAGCGTTATGTGGAGTGTGCTCTAAGAAGCTATACTCACCGAAGTGTATAGTGTATGTCAATGGCGTGCCAGTTGATGGATTGCGAGACACGGGAGCAGGGTATGTCGTGGTGGCAGAGAAGCTTGTACCTGCGAGTGCATACACTGGGGAGAAGGTGCCAGTGGTGCTAGCATCATCTAAGTGTCAGAGTTTGTTGCCTGTGGCAGTTGTGAACTTGGATACACCTTTTGTCCGAGGAGAGCTTGAGGTCTTAGTGATGGCAAGTCCTGTACATGATGTTTTGGTGGGAAACTTTGCTAGGTGACATGGTGATAGGGAATGGACTAGGGTACCGGTGTATGCAAATCCAACCTTGGTGGGAGCAGTGCAGACACGTGCTCAGAAGCAACAGGAGCAACAAGGTTCTGAACCTTTATCAGTTCAAGAGTGTGTTCTAGACACTTCCCCAGCGAAGTTGATCGAGCTACAGAATAGAGACCCTACTCTTCAGCATGCTAGGGATGCCTCGGAGCGGAAATTAAAATTCACCACTAAGTTTGGCGCAGTGTCTTACGAGAGAAAAGAGGGTGTGCTCATTAGGAGGTACAGTGGTCCTCATGAGGAATTGTCTCAGATCTGTGTCCCACAGGGACTTAGGGCAGCAGTATTGAGGTTGGGGCATGACATACCGATGTCAGGACACTTGGGAGTGACTAAAACCAAGGACCGAGTCATGCAGGAGTTTTACTGGCCTGGGATGTGTGGAGACGTACGGAGGTACTGCCAGTCATGTGTGCTGTGCCAGAAGACCATCGATAAGGGTAGGGTACCCAAAGCACCCCTAGTTAGGATGCCACTAGCCAGTGAACCTTTCCAGAAGGTGGGAATGGATCTCATTGGGCCCATTGCTCCAGTGTCAGAGAGTGGATACCGTTATGTGTTGGTAATGGTGGACTTTGCCACGAGGTATCCTGAGGCTGTTCCGTTGAGGCAAGTTATGGCAGAAGTTGTAGCTGAGGCAGCGTTCAACATATGGACTTGGACGGGTATACCAGAGTCTGTGCTGACGGACCGGGGAAGTCAGTTTACCGGACAGGTGATGCATGAGGTGTACCGTTTGTTGTCCATCCGAGGTTTGAGGACTACACCTTACCACGCTCAGTGTAACAGTCTTGTCGAACGGTTTAATGGTACATTGAAGAGGATGTTGCGTCGACTAGCTCAGGAACGACCTCGTGAGTGGGATAGGTGGATACCCGCATTGTTATTTGCATATCGGGAGGTTCCACAGGAAAGTACAGGGTTTTCACCGTTCGAACTGCTGTATGGGCGGAAAGTACGGGGACCCATGAAGGTCCTGAGGGACTTGTGGAGTCAGCCAGAGCGCCAGGAGCTTCGGACTGCGGCTGAGTATGTGGTGTCCTTGCGCAATCATATAGCTGAATCATGTGCGGTGGCACAGGAGAACCTGGGGTCGGCAGCAGCAAAGTACAAGCGCCATTTTGATGTGAGAGCGAAGCCTCGGACGTTACAGCCAGGAACCCAGGTATTGATCCTGCGACCCACTAAGCAGAATAAGCTGGAGTTGACGTGGAAGGGCCCATATCTTGTTTTGGAGAGAGTTGGTGAGGCTGACTACAAGGTCCGTGTTAACAACAAGGAGCGGATCTACCACATCAACTTGTTGAAGGAGTTTGTGGAACGTGAGTCGCTGCAGGGTCCAGTTGATGTGGCAGCCGTTGTCATCCAAGAACTTCCTGAAGAGGAGGAGGTCACCCCTATGGTGACTAGGGAAATTCCAACCATACCCCTGATGGCATCTGAAGGTCCTAATGATGTGGTCATTCTAGCTGAAGAAGGAGTGTTTGCGGACCAGTTGAGGAAGCTGTTACGAGACTTCGAACCAGTGTTGACTGACATACCAGGTTGTACTGACCTTGAGGCGTGTTCCATCAAGTTGACCAGTGACAACCCTGTGAGAGTGAAGCCATACCCAGTGCCTTTTGTGCAGAGGGAAACTGTAAAGGAAGAGGTGCAGGCTATGTTGAGAATGGGAGCCATCGAACCCTCAGTATCTCCGTATTGTTCACCCATTGTTCTGGTTAAAAAGAAAGATGGGAAGGTGCGTTTCTGCATTGATTTTAGGCGTTTAAATAAGATTATGGTGTTCGATGCAGAACCTATTCCCGACATTGAATACCTTTTCGCCAAGGTGGGAGAGAAGAGAATATTTAGCAAGATAGACTTGGCGAAGGGATACTGGCAAATTCCGATGCGTGACGAAGATGGTGTGAAGACTGCATTCTCTACACCGGAAGGACACTTCCAATGGAGGGTGATGCCTTTTGGACTTTGTACGTCTGGTGCGGTGTTTACCCGCATGATGCGACGCCTATTACAGCCACTGCAGAGTGATGATGTGGACAATTTCATTGATGATATCTTGGTGTCTACAGTTATGCAGGAGGGGCATCTACGAGTATTGCGGGAGGTGTTTCAACGATTGCAGGAGTGTTCGCTGACGGCACAACCATCCAAGTGTGAACTAGGAGGCAAGGAAATTGGTTATTTAGGGCATAGGGTAGGAGGCGGGAAGATCAGACCAGAAGAGGAGAAGATGGAGCGGATCCAGAACGCCCCTCGCCCTGAGACCAAGAAGCAAGTTCGAAGTTTCCTGGGGTTGGTAGGCTACTACCGCAGATTTGTGTCCCACTTTGCGGATATTGCGAAACCCCTCACAGAACTGACCAAGGGAAACAAGCCACATCAGGTCAGGTGGAATGAGGAGTGTGAACAGGCTTTCGAGGCACTTAAGCACGTGTTCTGTCGGCCACCAATCTGTAATTTGCCAGTACAAGGGAAGGTGTTCGTGCTGCAAACGGATGCATCAGAGGTTGGTTTGGGCGTGGTACTTTGCCAGGAGTATGAAGACGGACTTCGTGTTGTCGCTTGTGCGAGCAGGAAGCTCAGTGCTGCCGAGAAGAATTACCCCATTGTGGAAAAGGAGTGCTTGGCAGTGGTATGGGGAATTCAGAAGTTTCAGTCATATTTGTACGGGACTCCGTTTGTGGTGATGACTGATCATTCTCCATTACAGTTCTTGGAGAGGATGAAATCGGCCAGTGGAAGAGTCACGCGGTGGGCTTTGCAGTTGCAGCCATTCCAATTCACTGTGAGAGCACTTCCAGGAAAGGAGAACGTAGTGGCGGACTACTTCAGTCGATTGTAGGGCGATATTGAGGTAGGCATGTAGGTGTGAATGGCAGTTGTACGTTGGAAGTTGGTTGTTGGAAGTCAAGGGTTGGGCTGGAAGGGATTAGTTGGACATGGGACTGGAGGTATCTGGGGTGTCGTTTTGAAACAAGCTGATTAGGGCGCCGGTGATTTAGATGATTTAAAATGGGATTTTCAATCTTTGCAGGGGGATATTGTCACCCTAATCAGATAATCTTTTAAGGAGCGTGACGCCATCCAACGTAGGCGTGTAAACTTTACCAGACTAGGGTGAATTTTTGGGTGTTTTGCAGCTGTTGACTATCAGGATAGGTTTGGGAAGGTGTTCCTAATTGCGGAGTGGGGCCCTCGCGGTGGCGGTGTAAACGCAGTGTGCCGTGTGTCAGGTTTGTGTTGTGTGACTGGTGTTCACCCCGCCTTCGGTTGAGAGGGAAGTTGGGGGCCACTCGTGGTCGCAGCGTGTGAGCTGGTTGCGGTAAGGCGTTTGTGCCAGATTTGTTTGAGAGGCTTATGCCTGAATACTAAGTACTTGTGGACTCATGTCCTTGACTTAGTTTGTTTCGGTGTGTCGGTGTGCATCTCCTGGGAGGGGACCAGGGTGCGGTGTGATGTTTTGATTTGAGGTATGTAGTTTTGTGCATGTGTTAACCATTGGTGAGATGAAGTTTTGTGTACTAGTTGTGTTAAATGTTAGTCCTATGGTTTGATTGTTAATTTAAGGTGGGGCAAGGACAATAGCTGGGAGGTAATCCTATGTAGCAAAGGTGCATGGTGATTATTGTCTGTGTGTTTATTGTGAATAAGAGTGCGGGTGGTAAGTAGGGGTGTGCATTGGAAATCATTATTCTAGACTTGCATTTTGGTTTCCCTATCTAGTGAAATGTTGTTTGTGTGTCTGGTAGTGAGTGTGGTGTGTATGAGGCCGTTTGGCTGATTAATGGTAGTTAGTGGGAGAGGTTTGTAGTGTGCTTGCAGGTGTGTGCATGTGTGTGTATGGGTGAGTAAGGTGTGCATGACTTTAAGTTGATAGTGTATGGATGTGTGTGTGTGTTAGGTGTGTTAAGTTATGGGAGGTGAAGCTTGATGTATGTATTTCATCCGCTGTGGCAACATTCCTGGTTATTGGTGGTGAACTGTTAAGAGGCTGTAATGGCTGTGTTGTAGTGATAATTGAATGGGCAATGTGGTTAAGAATGCCACTTGAGGAGTAGGCAAAATTGTGGTAATACTTCATTTTGATTCCCGGGTTGCTATACATAATTTTGGTGGAGACTAGGAAAATTTTGTAACATTTTGGAGGATGTCCCTAAACATGTGTTGATAAGGGAGACTAATCAGTCATAACTTGGTGTAAACTTTGTTGCAGATGTGAGTGTGGTTGGGATTCATCATGTCATGTGAAGTTGTGTCGTTAAATTGAGTGGGTGATTGATAGTATAGAGTTGTAATGGGGATGTTGAAAGGGTAGTCACACAAATGGTTGGTGTGCCCCATGGAGGTTATTTGACAGCTAGGTTGTATAAAATATCAGTATGTAGTATGGCTAACATTGCTATATTACTCCAAAGGCCTAGAATCATGGTACTGGAGAAATTTTGTTGTTAACCGGCTGATGGAATCTAACAGTTGCCACTTCATGATTGGTAACAAACAAGGTAAAGTTCTCATTATGATAGTTGGCAGAGACTGGTTACAATGGGGTGGTTTTTATTAAGGTATGTGTGGTTGAGGGGGCGAGGGACAATATTGAAGGTGGCATTTGGTCATGTCCTAGAGTGACCGTGTTCGCCGCCAGCTGCAACCTGTGCCACAGCTGCCACCCTTCGCCACCAGTGGCAGCCTTCACTGCTAGCAGCAAGTCTGTGCCGCAGCTGCCACCCTTCGCCACCAGTGGCAGCCTTCACTGCTAGCGGCAAGTCTGTGCCACAGCTGCCACCCTTCGCCACCATTGGCAGCCTTCACTGCTAGCGGCAAGTCTGTGCCGCAGCTGCCACCCTTCGCCACCAGTGGCAGCCTTCACTGCTAGCGGCAAGTCTGTGCCACAGCTGCCACCCTTCGCCACCAGTGGCAGCCTTCACTGCTAGCGGCAAGTCTGTGCCACAGCTGCCCCCCTTCGCCACCAGTGGCAGCCTTCACTGCTAGTGGCAGCTGTAGCTCTTCACTGCCAGCTGCGACTTTGTGCCACCAGCTGCAGATCTTCACTGCCAGCTGCGACTTTGTGCCACCAGCTGCAGATCTTCACTGCCAGCTGCAACTTTGTGCCACCAGCTGCAGATCTTCACTGCCAGCTGCAACTTTGTGCCACCAGCTGCAGATCTTCACTGCCGGCTGCGACTCTATGCCGCAGCTGCAGCTCTCCACTGCCAGCTACAACTCCTTGTGGTAGCTGCAACCCTCGCCGCAGCTGTAACCCTGTGCCGCCGGTTGCAGCCCTTCAATAACAGCAGCCGTTGTCATCAGTGGTCGCTTTCTCTCCACCTGAGTCTGTGTTGGTATTGACTACTGTGTCACGGTCAGGGGTGTGCGGTGTGGGGATCAAGATTTCCGCATTGTGGCGCGACGTTGGGGGGAGGGCGAGGGGGTGAATTGTGTCTGTGGGGATTTAGGCTGAGCTGGGGAAAGTGGTTGTGCCAGAAGAGCACGGTTAGCCAGTGTGACAAACCAGCAACACGACATCACTCTGGCACTTAGTCTGCGTCATTCATCACAACTTCGTCTTCACGGGGTGACACTCGGCATCCGGTCGCCAGTCACAGCTCCCTAGTGTGTTAATGAGAGAATGGGGGTGTGTGCAAATAAAGTGTGGGATGTGTGGAGTGGATAGTGTGGATGACATGAGCTGATTTATGTGTGATATTGAACATGAATTGTTGTAACTGAGACGGTGGGGTAGGACGTACTCTGTTAAAATTTAAAAGTTT
>CM065724.1:28280416-28300416 GCA_033310375.1 Conus canariensis
GAAGTCAAAGTCTCTCAGCCTTGGCCTCTGAATTTCTTTTAGCAGCGTCGAGCTGTTCTTTTTCAAATCACTTCTCTCAGCTCTCTCATCTCTGTTAGTCTTCCACGGAGTCTCAATGAAACTATGGAGCTGATCCGTACATCCCAGTTCTCACCAGTTTCTCTGTGGGAGTAAAGCGGTCTTCCACCATCCTCCCCCCCCCCCCCCCTAAAAAGTTGGGCTATAAATCCGGGAAAAGTCAGTACATATCATCTATCATCCACTATGAGTACACAAACCAATGGGAGTGTCCCTAACATAACACAAAGAAGCCTTAACCTTAAACCACAACTGTGGTCGTTTCTCTGACCGAAGTTTAATTGCTACAACAACCCTACACACAAGTCAATATTCAACACACACACAAAGAACTACATGAAACAAGTAGACAGCGCTCATTGTAATTGCCTGTAGTGGACAATTGCCCCAGTTCTGCTCAAGCACTCTTTGTTTCCCTCCTGAGACTACTCATGCATCGTGCGAGGTTCACCACTTTGTCTGGGACGGTGGAGGTTGTGATGGTATCGCTTTACTGAATTAAGTGTTATGCGTAAATCAGGTATCCAGGAAACCAGTTTACTTTCTAGATATTCAAGAAAGAAATCTACTTTTCAAGTATTCGACAAACTAATCTATTTCTTAGATATTCAAGAAACCAATTTACTTCTTAGGTGTTCGAGAAACCAGTCTACGTTTTAGGTATTTATGAAATCAGTCAGGTAGTCAATCAATGAATCAATCAATCAATCAATGAATCAATGTATGTATGTATGTATGTATGTATGTATGTATGCATGTATGTATGTATGTATGTATGTATGTATGTACGTATTTATGTATGTAGGTATGTATGTATCTATCTATCTATCCTCTCGAGACAGAATTAATGCATCATTTAACACAATAGCAAAAAGGTCGCAGGTGCGGCCTGGACTTCTGGATGCAGGCAGGTTGAGATCCGTATTTGTTAATTCTGCTGATCCCATGTGGGCTGATACTGAACGTTCTTGAACTGTCGTCAAACTCGCACGTGACCTCGAAGTGTGCCTGTCCAGGCTGCGTTATGAACGACACCTGATACCTGTCAGTAGCGTTAAAGGAAGAATGGCGTCTTTGGAATTTCAACCATTTCAGCTTCACAAGTCGGTCCTCAGAGGTCAGTGCGTAACGAACGCTTTTAGTGACTTCCTGCAAGGTTAGCTCTGCACACCTTTTTCGCTGTGACTGCGTGTAGCTGTTGATTGTGTTTACCGCTGTGGCCACAGCCTGACCAACCAGGGGATCTGAACGGTCGACAGGTTGCCACACTAAACAGGCACACCAGTGGGGATCGATTCCAGCATGAGTGCACGTGCGTTCTCTGGGAATTTCTTTAAAAAGGCTGATGGCTCTGTTTTGTATGTCTCCATCTCTTCTGTCAGAATAGTTCAGAATATCTCGGAAGGTGGCGTGGATGTCAAGTGGAGTAGTCAGTCTTTTGGTGTTAGAGCGCAGGTTTTTGATGCTCATGGGGTAACGTTTGTGGAACCATGGAGGAAACCGAAAAGCGAAATAAGGTAAGCGTCCTTCCAGGACTCCTTGGTTAGTGTATCGATAATGGGCGAATTTTGGACCATGATCAGCCATTAAAATCAGCAACGTAGAATTCAGATGTCCCTTTACTTCCAGCTGTTGTAGAAAGGCGAGCAAATCATCATCCATAATCTGGATTCTGTTGGTGTGATCGTGACTCATCTGTAAGTAATGCCCAAAGAAGAACTTAGAAAAACCTCGGTACATGTCTAATAGACTTCCAAACCAGTTCATGAAATACATATGCCGTGGAGTAGACCCCCAGCAAAGAAAGTCATTTTTCAGATGTGCCCTTTCTGATGCAAGATAGAATGGACGCATGTAATGATCAGTTGGCTTGTTTCTAAAACCTCGCATTTGGAAATTAAATGCTCCTATATTTGGTCGATCTTGGGCGAAAGCTGTGACATAGCCATGTGTAGAGAACTCTTTCCATACCCAAGGTAAACGGTCGACTGGCTTCCCGCTCTTGCCTCGTCTGGCCTCTGGTAGTTCCTCCTTCTTTCTGCCAGTCAACATTGGCAGCAGTGCGCACGCTGTTCCTTCTCCCATGATGTTATAATCTTCCAATTCGATTGCTCCCATTTTTTCGGTGAAATATTTGTGCGATTTCGGCAAACTGCGATGCCAAGCCATTCGTGACATTGAGTCAAAACCTAGCATGAAAATACTGAGAGTCTGTAGGGAAGCACGATGGTCAGCCATACCATTTGGTGACAGGGGTGCCTCAAGTGAGGAATCGTGTGTGTCGTGGTGATCTGCAGTTGTTGTCAAAGAGTGGTAGTGACGAAGGCTTTTCATGACACCAGTGTTCCAGGCTACAGCAGCATGAATGTTGGTGTAATTTTTGCCTTTCGAAGACGTACAGGATACGCGGAAAAAATCCGACTGCAAAGGCATGCCATCCAGCATAGGCTTCACTGGTGTACCATAGCCAGTGGCATAATCACCTTTGCGGAATATTGGTGTATATTCACATTTGATTTGTCCATAACGACGAATGGCGTCACGTGATATTTGGAATGTGCCATTGATGACGTACACCCAATCTTTCATGGCAGAGCTGCAATCCACCGGTGGGTGTTTCTGATAGTATTGCATAATGGCAGAATCAAAGGGGTCAAGAACGGGATGAACACATTTTACATTGTCTGCTGCAACATTGTCTGCTGCAGCTTGCCCCTCTCTGGCTGTCACGGTCGAT
The DNA here is from genome assembly GCA_033310375.1 of Conus canariensis. Classification (NCBI taxonomy): domain Eukaryota; kingdom Metazoa; phylum Mollusca; class Gastropoda; order Neogastropoda; family Conidae; genus Conus; species Conus canariensis. The sequence goes on from CM065724.1 coordinate 28,283,232, forward strand.
TTGCACAAGGTCCGCAGTTGAAACAAAAATGAAGATTTGCTTGCGACATTTTGGTGGGTGAAGGTGTCCAAGGAAAGTCGACAAGAGAATGAAAAATACAGCACCAGAAACGCCACTGTCGCCACTCCTGATAAGAGCAGAAAGATTCGGCGGAGCTGAGCTCCAGATGGTATGAATTTCTTCCACATCTCTTGCACTCTTGTTTAATTATTTCCCTAAAACCTCTTCTGTTTGTTTACGAAGTCAAGTTTTGCTTTTGGTTTCAAAGAAATGCAAAATTAAGTGATGACGGCACTGTTGATCAGTGAACGATTTTCATAGCCTGGTATGAAGACTTTTTCTGCACACACAGTCTGAACAATTCAGCTGCAGGGATATTTCACGTCTCCGTGTACATTTCTTAATCTTGGCCGACGCGATTCTTCTAAAGCCAATTGTTCTCAACAACAAATGATAATAATTGCACCAATGTCTTTCAGTTCATGGCACTGCAGTTTAAAAGCATTTCCCTGTGCGTGTTTGTGTGGACATATCCCTCCCTTACCTCTACTCTGACCAGTGGTTAATTTTAAAACACAGTGCATCACTGTTTGGGGATATGTGGTGATGGGTTAAACATACCGTGGGAAGTGGATAACAGTCTGTTAGTTCTTTTCAGCTAAGAATGTCATTGATTGTTATCATACACCAGCCTTCGTGATCTCTTTAATCCGTAAAACGGATGACAACAGAAGGGTGCTTATACAGATGAGGAACTAGGGATAGGAGTCACTCCTGGAAAGGGGTCGATGGGATTCTGCTTGAAGAAGCCAGCCTAGCAGCCACTGCCTTTGCCGTTGCCATGGATCTTGTTATTCCCGAGCTCTCTAGATAGCCCTGGAATGACAGACACAGGAGAATGCTATAAGTATACGAAAAACAACAACAACAACAGCAACAACAACAGCAAGAAGTATCCAGTGCCTTTATTCTATCGCAATGTAATTATGAGTACTTTAAAGGAAATAAAACAGAACACTAAATTATCCTATGGTTGATGTGTGTGTAGGACAGAACTATCAGCAATGAATTGAATCCATGCCCATAATTGATCGGTACTTGATTAAGGCTGTCAAATCTGGGACTATATTCGGAACTTGTCGTTCATATATGTACGAAATTTAGCTAGAAGTATGAGTCCATTACACGGTCTCATGCTCCTTGTCCTATTAAATCAAAAATAACAAGTGCTTCACTCTAAACAAAGGTTCTGGTATGTTCACATTCCTCATGAATGAAAGAAATTAGTTCTGACCAAAATCTCTGAGTCAGTACAACTCCAAAACGTATGCACGAGATTTTTTTTCTGGTCACCAAAGAATGAAAAAAAAAAAGCATTCTCTGAAATTTTTTTGAGAAAGGGGGATTTCATCAGTAGGAACCAGCTATGGAGTGTTCTGAGCTGCTACCACTTCAACTGACAATCTGAGGTAGACCTGGATGGTTTGATTATCTTTTTCCACTTGAATCGTTAATTTCGTTAATTATCCTGAAACTGATCGCCACTTTTTTTGCAGTAAAAAAAAAGCAAACCATTCAATTCTACTTTACAAATGTAAACAACACGATATCCCAGCCCCCCTTGACCCCCCCCCCCCCCCCCCCCCCCCCGCTTCCCTGTGCTTTAACATTCTCATGCCAGTTATAATTATGATACAAAATAGAGGAGGTATGCTGCTTTGAAAAGGCGAGCCGCTTGAATTTGAACAACAATGGTTATCATATACATTTTCCATTCAACTGAATCTTAACAAGCTGCACAATGGACATAACAGACTGTTGTGGTCCCCTTGGGAAAGCAAAATGCGTGCCTGTCATCTTTTCATATAGGGGTAACCAATTTATGCATGTGTGTGTGTGTGTGTGTGTGTGTGTGTGTGTGTGTGTGTGTGTGTGTGTGTGTGTTCTCTCTCTCTCTCTCTCTCTCTCTCTCTCTCTCTCTCTCTCTTGGCCTATCTGTCTGGGAACCCTGTGAGCAGCCAGAAATGCCTTGCTCTGCTATTCTGGTCTGCTCAGGCTTCTGGGTAGCCGAATCTTGGATGTCCTTCGAAACGGTTGACCCTGGGAGAGATAAGGATCGGTACACCCTGGGAGTGGTGGCCCTCTGGCCCTCTGGCCCTCTGGCCCTTTGGCCACCACTTTCTGGGGACCCCAACTTCGAAAAATGTTGGCCCTTTCGCATTCCAGGCTCAGAGGATCGGCCATCACCTCCAAGCCTTAGGCGTTTAAAGACCCTTTTGTATCCCTATTGCCCTCCTTCGCCTTCTTTTGCAGCCATTTCTTATAGCGTTGGCAATCTTTATTCTGGTGGCCGTTCTGTGGACAAAAATAGCACTTCATCTGGGAATCCTGGGTGGCGGTAGTTTTTGGCTTCTGGGAAGTGTTTTCCTCAGTTTCGACTTCCGAGAGCTGCGGAGTGAGCTTCTTCCCTATGGCCTTCTGCAGACTCTCAAATTCGTCCCTGGTGACAGGTTGACTTGTCCCTACCAGTCCTACCCGAGGATCTTTCAGGTGTTTGCGCTTTTTGGGAGATATGCTGGAACTACTTGATCTGTTCAAAGCCTCCTCAATGGATCTACGTCCCTCCAGACAGACATACTTTCCTGCCTCCTTATCCAAACTCCCCTGGCAGAATTTGTTGATGGCTTCTTCTTGGGCATGTTTCTCAGGCAGGTCACGGTATGCCGACGTCGCTAGCGTGAGCATCTGATCAGCCCAATCATCCCAAGATTCCCCTGCATTTTGGTGAGCCTGCTGGAATCGCATCCTGGCCGTCCCCACATGTTCCTTAGGCCCAAATCGAGCCGCGAGCTTCCCGATCAACTGATGGTATGTAAACCCACTGCCCAACTGGGTGATTGTGGTGGGGAAGTCCAGGGCCTTCCCTTCCAGGCTCCAACCCAAATAGTCCATACTTTCCATATCTGACCAGTCGAGGACCGTCCGGTAGCTATCAAATTTCTGCTGAAAAGACATCCAATTGGTCTTCCCATCAAAGCGAACATTTTTTGGCAGCTTCCGGCGGTCTCCTCTGGCCCCAAAAGAGGGGTTACTGCAGGGGTCTCTTCTCCACAGCCGTCAGATGAGAGAGACATGTATATCTCACTCTGAGCTTCATCTCGGCGGTGGGAATGATAGTGCTGACTTCTTTTTCCTGCCCAGACATGCCTATGGGTTCGTCTCAGAGGGGAGGGAGATCTTACATGGGTCATCCGTCATTGCTCTTGTCCATGCTCTTCACCACTCTCCGAGTGATTCCACCAGCCCCTGCCGTCCTGGTCATACCTCCAGTTCCTCACACCTCTCTCTGCCGGTGACCTGGACTCGACCGGACTGGGGAAACCACGTTGGAATCCGGATACCCAGTCACCCCCATAGCGCCCACAGTACCGGCCTTCCGGCAACTCCTCCTTGGGAAACCGTTGCCTCAGACCCTTTGTGCAACTTCGCCATGGGGGCGTCTCAGGCTCATACCTGTGGCTCCGGGAAACAGGCGATGACGACCTGGAGGTGGACCGATGGTAAGAACTTCGACCTCTCTCCTCTGGTTCGAAGACAGGGGTGTGTCTCTCCACCCAATTTTCTGTTCGCAAGTTTCCTGACTCGCAGACGGAAAAGCTCCAATCCAAAGTGTCGTGAGTCAGGCTGGGTTGGGATAGGACCACGGACAATTTTGTGGGTGTGGGGAGTGAGGAGCAGGGATTTTCTTCATGGGCATCCTCACTGGTCCGCGAATGGCGCGAGTGGCTCGGGGCGACCAGTCCCCTTGTCCTACCCTTTATTTTGGCTACACCAGTCGCCGCTGTGCCTTCAACAGTTCCCTCCTGATCCCCAAAGTTAATCAACAAAAGGAGGTCTTGACTGACTTCTCTGTGAAGCACGGACATCAGGATAGGTACGGATAGTCGTCCCTCTTTTTCTCTAATCCTGACTAACTTGGCAGCCCTCTTAGGCCCTGTCCCCGGCAACATTTATCTGAGCTCCGACTCAGTGGCTGTGTTTATATTCAGAGCCATTGGGGGAATCTGTTTTATTGTTTATGTTCAACTCACACTGAACTATTACCCAGTACTGTTCGACACTACCCAATACTAACTGCAAGGGTTGGCACAGTACGTAACTGTATGTTACTGTCTGTGTTCAGTCAGTGCTTGATGCTGAGCATTTACACAATTTTCTTTAACTAGGACTAGCACTAAGTCACAGTAAGTGCTTGCACAACTATACTGACATCCCCACTCCTGACACCATTTAAGTGTTTACCCTACACTTTCAAGGGAGGCTTGTTGTGTCATGCAGCTAAGACTTCCCCTAGCGACTTTTACTAATACTCGTGCACGCCAACACACACACACACACACACACACACACACACACACACACACACACACAACACACACACACAGTGCAAATCACCCTACAGGAACTGGAACGGCGAGTGGGTTGTCAGTCTGCGACCTCGTCCGAAAAGTCTCAACACGTTCAGCCAAGTTGGAGGGTCAGCAGAGGGGGAAACTGGGAAAGGCCCGAAGGTTGTGGCCACGTCCGGTAGGTCAGAAGATGGCGTAGCTGCCCAGCGCTGGAGCTGGCTGCAGTCCGCGCTCTGGGTGGTAGCGGGAGGCCTCTCGACTTTGGTACTGGAACCGGCGTGTTGAGGCCAGAGTCCGCGGTGGTGTGAAGCAGAGGCCAGTTGACTGACTTGGTCTGGTAAACTGTCTGAATGGGAGCTGGGAGCTCGAGGTGTCGATCCGTCGGGGGTCGGAAATCGTCTGTTTCTCCCGTCTTGCCCTGTCATCTGCTGGCGAGTGAGTAGTACTCATGCGAGGTGCACTTCCGGTTCTGGCTCCGAACCGGGTTCTTATGCGCTCAGCATCCGTGCGTCACTACAGGGTGATGGATGGAAATTTTGGCGAGCAAATCATGTGGGTTTTTTTTTTTAATATGACTATACTTGACATTGCAAAGGGAGGTAAGAATGTGAGGGATTGTGGCTGGGAGCCGATTCCCTTGTGTAAACATTGACCCAGTTGGAAACTGATAAGGTTTTGCAGAGGTATGTTCATTATTACTGACTTATTGTGTGAAGACATCTCCTTGTGAAACTGCCCATTTTCCAGACTACGTAGCGTTTCCTGGGGGGGGGGGGGGGGGGGGGGGGGGGGGGGGGGAATGGAGTCCACGTTGGGGTTGGTTGGGTTTGTTTGTTTTTTTCCGAGATTTGGGTGTGATACCTAATTTCATATGTAACAACGTGGATTGGCTCAGGGACAATATTGCTTTAACTGCTGTGGTAAGAGTTGGCCGGTAGTGGGTCTAGTAACCCCAAAGCGAGTAGCGGGTTGGGGGGTGTATTCGGAATGTAACGAGTCGCTCTCATATCCAAGTGGGAAGTATGCAAGGGGGATGGAGAGTTAAAGCCATACCAAGTAAGCTATGTGCTTTGGTTACTCAGATAGTAGCGACACTATAGTGGTGGCCTACAGTTGTGTCAGCAGATATCCTGCATCTGTGCCGAGGCTGGGGCCGGATCACCGCGGTCTGCAGCTACGTGCTGGCAGGTGAGCGGCGGCATCCTGTTACCTGTTGCTCTTCCGGGAGGGGGAGACCACCCATGCCGTCCGTCGTCTGTGAGGGTGAGCGGCAGATCTCCTGTTACATGTGCTCTCCTTGGAGGGGGAGAGTACCCAGGCCATCCGCCGTCTGTGAGGCAGTCCTTCTGCCACCTGTTGCTCTCCCAGGATGGGAAGACCACCCGGGCTACTCGTGGGGAAGTTGCTGGCCACCGTCTCCTCTTTCCCAGGAGGGAAGGGCCGCCCTGTTCAGGCGCCACATGAGGGGTGCTGCGCCAGGCATTCCTTCACCCTCAGTTCCAGTGGGTCTTCTGTGGAGGAGTCATCCTGCGTGAGCCCATGGACAGTGCCGAGGAGCGGAGTCTTCAGTGGAGGAGGGGTTCCTTCATGAGTTGGGCCCACTGAGAGGGGGCCTAATGTGTGTGTCCATTGTGTTCATCGCAGGGGAGGAGTCGTCCTGCGTGAGGCCAGGGACAGCGCCGAGGAGCAGGGTCTTCCGTGGAGGAGGGGTTGTCCAATTTTGTAGTAGGAGGGGGGTGTAGCAATAGGCAGTAGGGTTAGGGGTGTTAGCTGCTGCCTCCTTTAGGGACGCAGTGGCCAGCACGGGATAGGGTACCTGTCGTTGCCTCCCTTAGGGATGTGGCGACCGCACGGCACTCGAGACCCCATCGTTTGCTCTTCTCTTAGTTTCAGCGAGACTTCGTCTTTTTACAGGCTGGCAGCTAAATATAGCGCCCAGCTCTCAACCAGTCACTGTGAAGAGCGTACAGTGAGCCAAAAAGTGATGAGGAAAGAGGGAGAGATGCTATCAGCCATTGTTGCACGTGGTGTTGTCTGTGCTGAATTTGGGCAGAAGTGCGAATTTCAGTGTGTTTTGGACACTTCAATTCATCATCTTTGTTTGTTGCCGTTTCATATAGTTACAGCTCTGTAAAGAAGTAGACAGGATATCACCTTTGTCCGAATCTTCAAAATGCCATCGCCGTCAGTGTGAGCAACTGGAAAACTTTTGCCTCTTTGATATAAGTACAATTCGTGCATTTTGGGTTTGTTGACAATATTAAAACTTAAATTCTGGTCTTTTGGATGTTTTGTCCACTCTTACAATTGTTCACAGGAAAGTTGTTAGTTTCAAATATTAAGTTACCAAAGTCATATACCGGCAACAAGCCGCTGGAAGGCTATACATGGGGTGGTTAAAGTGGTGAAAACCGTGTTTGTTGGCCAGCTCAGTAAGCCTCTCCATGTCTGACGTCACGGCCTGTGGCCGATTAACACAACGTGCTCCCTGCAAGCCGACATTAGGTCTCGTGCTCTCTCTCTCTCTCTCTCTCTCTCTCTCTCTCTCTCTCTCTCTCTCTCTGTGTCTGTCTGTCTGTCTGTCTGTTTGTCTCTGTCTGTCTCTCTGTCTCTCTCTGTCTCTCTTTCTGTCGCTGTCTCTGTCTCTGCCTCTCTCTCTCTCTCCCTCTTTTTTATCAGTTTACTGTGCGTTGCTTAATGGCAGAGTGGAGGTGTGTGTGTGTGTGTGTGTGTGTGTGTGTGTGTGTGTGTGTGTGTGTGTGTCACCAGATAACTGCACGTCCATTGTATTCATTCTGAATGCGTAGCTACATATGCTTATGCATTTTTTCAAGTGCCAACTTACACAGTCATCATTTTTCCTATTCTCTATGTTGTATATAGCCTAATGTCAGTTTCTCCATGTCCTTCAGCCTTTATAGCTTTTTATTATTTAACTTGTTTTCTTTGTTAGTTTGGATGGTTGGGTTGGCTGACTGGTTGTTGTTGTTGTTGTTGCTTTAGTGTATGGAAAATTCCAGCTTTTGGTTTGGTATATTAGTAAGTCCAAGTTTGTTTTGTTCTTTGCAACTGAGTCCTAAGTTATTCATTCATTGCACTGCACCCATGTAGATTGCTGTCTTTTAAGAGTAAAGACCGTCTTTTTTGCATGTTACATTCTCCCCACTATTCCATGAATCGAGCACTTACTGGCTGGCAACCGACACGACAATTTCCAAATCAATTCACAGGAAAGTGATAAAAAAAATCAGTCTGTGAGACTTATTAGTTGTTTGCATATAAAGGAAAAAGCAATACTGTATAATCCTCTTCCATTTAACAGGACAGTCCATGATAAATAACATGTTGTGCTGAGTTATAACAATCATGGATACATCCTACATCGACTACGCTGGACTATGAGCATGAGCACAAAATCTCTCTGTCTCTGTCTCTGTCTGTCTTTCTCTGTCCTGTCTTGCATTCCCTCTCTCTCTCTCTCTCTCTCTCTCTCTCTCTCTCTCTCTCTCTCTCTCTCTCTCTCTCTCTCTCTTTTCTTTCAACCCCCTCTTGCGTTGCTTTGATTCTCTCTCTCCCTCTTTCTCTCCCACACACATGCTCATGTGTGTGTGTGTGTTGTGTGTGTGTGTGTGTGTGTGTGTGTGTGTGTGTGTGTGTGTGTGTGTGAAAACTCATCATGTTACAAACGCAGCATAAAAAGCATAAAACATGCAAACCAAAATTTGTTCATGTTTATGTGGAAATTAAGCATGTTACAATCACAGCAAAGTAAAAAATACATGAAACACGCAAACCAAAATCTGTTCATTTTTATGTGGAAATTAAGCATGTCACACTCACAGCAAGAGAAAAATGTATGAAACACGCAAAGCAAATTGTGTTGGCTAGCAGTGTGTGTTTACGTCTGCGTCTGGTGAACGGGCTTGACAACATTTTTTAGGACAGCAAAAAGCGACCGCAAGTCTTATCCGTAAGTATTACACATGCATCATATAAGAAATCTCTCTATTTCTCTCTCTCTCTCTCTCTCTCTCTCTCTCTCTCTCTTCTCTTCTCTCTTTGTGTTTGTGTGTGTGTGTGTGTGTGTGTGTGTGTGTGTGTGTGTGTGTGTGTGTGTGTGCGTGTGTGTTTGGACGTAACTCAGTGGAAACGTAGCTCAGAGGATGACATATTTTTTTTATTATAGTGCACACACACACACACACACACACACACACACACACACACGCACGCATGCACGCACACACGCACACACACACATAGACACACGCATAGACATCTCTCTCTCTCTCTCTCTCTCTCTCTCTATATATATATATATATATATATATGTATATATATATATATATGTAAAATATATATATATATAAGAAACACCCGAAGGTGCTGGGGAGGACCCAGAGAAGCACTGTCTTCACCTGCCTTTAGAGCAGTCCTGTACCACCCTTGGAGGCCTGCGCTGTGTTGACGATGGGTATATATATATATATATATATATATATATATATATATATATATATATATATATATATATAATATTTTAAAAATCAATTTCAAAGTATATTAATGAATTACAATTATATCTAAAGAATAAACAAATCTCCCACAGGTGCGCACTCTCCGTTACTTATACAAAGACTATGTACTAACACAGAATATGCTATGAAGCCACTCTTTCCAAATGTACCTATGTACACCCAGCACTATAATTGGCAAATAAAACAATCCTCTTTGCTTCAGCAACAGCAGACCTTTACATACATTTCTTGAATGCATCATGAAAATTACATTGTTGAAAAAAGATGCTGTGAAAATAAAAAATAGATGCAAACAATAGTGAAGTCATAGGCCTATATGTTAGGCAACATATGACACCATACATTCTGTCAAAGTAAAACGCATTTGGACTACATCAGTGACCTATACTACAAGCGAAGGGGAATTTATATGAAAGTGTAACTGATGCAGATGTTCGTCGCAGAATGACCAGGGACAGCAGAGCTGGTGACGGTCATGACACATCACACACAGTTGCTAACTTCTCAGACGATGCTACCGATTGGCAGTTGCAAAGGGAAAGGGAGGGTGGGACAGCAGAGCTGGTGACGGTCATGACACATCACACACAGTTGCTAACTTCTCAGACGATGCTACCGATTGGCAGTTGCAAAGGGAAAGGGAGGGTGAGACAGCAGAGCTGGTGACGGTCATGACACATCACACACAGTTGCTAACTTCTCAGACGATGCTACCGATTGGCAGTTGCAAAGGGAAAGGGAGGGTGGGACAGCAGAGCTGGTGACGGTCATGACACATCACACACAGTTGCTAACTTCTCAGACGATGCTACCGATTGGCAGTTGCAAAGGGAAAGGGAGGGTGGGACAGCAGAGCTGGTGACGGTTATGACACATCACACACAGTTGCTAACTTCTCAGACGATGCTACCGATTGGCAGTTGCAAAGGGAAAGGGAGGGTGGGACAGCAGAGCTGGTGACGGTCATGACACACCACACACAGTTGCTAACTTCTCAGACGATGCTACCGATTGGCAGTTGCAAAGGGAAAGGGAGGGTGGGACAGCAGAGCTGGTGACGGTCATGACACATCACACACAGTTGCTAACTTCTCAGACGATGCTACCGATTGGCAGTTGCAAAGGGAAAGGGAGGGTGGGACAGCAGAGCTGGTGACGGTCATGACACACCACACACAGTTGCTAACTTCTCAGACGATGCTACCGATTGGCAGTTGCAAAGGGAAAGGGAGGGTGGGACAGCAGAGCTGGTGACGGTCATGACACACCACACACAGTTGCTAACTTCTCAGACGATGCTACCGATTGGCAGTTGACCAGGGACAGCAGAGCTGGTGACGGTCATGACACATCACACACAGTTGCCAACTTCTCAGACATTACGATTGGCATTGATTGGCAGTTGATTGGCAGTTGATTGGCAGTTGCAAAGGAAAGGGAGGGTGGGAGCGGGGCAAGAAACGGCCTATTGGGAAATTGGATTGAGAGAGGGGGGAGGTGGGGGCAGTGGATAAGAGGGATAGACGCAGGGGATTGAGGACACTAAGAGAAATAAACGGTTGTTGAAATATTTTCAGAAAAGAGAAGTGCAGTGATGTGTTGACTGCCATGTCATAGTCACAGTCCGGTGTGTGGCGTCACGTCATCTAAAGCGAATTGCTAACAACAATGAGACTGGTCTGTCCAGCCCTGTCAGCATGCCAGTGGTCAGTGCTGGTTCCTGCTTTCTCTGTTTTAATGGCTGCCTTTTTTTGCCTGTTTTGAAATCACCCTTGACATGTGACGTTTCCTCAGCAACTTTTGCTGTTGATCGTCCTACACTGAAACTTACAAGCATTTGATAGGTCTTTGAGAATAGCCCGTCCCTCTTTACGATGTATGTCCAACGTAAAAGGCTCCACAAACTTTGACTAAAGAGAAAAATGACGGCTGTGAAGTACTAATGAAGACTGCTAGTACAAGTTACGATTCGTCGAAAGAAAGTAAGGGGAAAAGCCGAACACTTCCGAATAATTCGAGAATTACTTCCATAATAGGATTAGCTGATCCGTATCATTTATTCTATGAAGTTATTTCCCTGTTCTTCACTATCTCCATCCCTTCTGTCTAGTCCCCCTCCTATCTTTGATGCTGCCTCCCCCTCCCTTCCCCCACCTACATTCCACCCCCCCCCCCCCCCCCCCTTTTCTTCTTATATTGTCATGATGGTGTCTTCGGTGATAAATGCCCACGTTGTAACGTTTCTCTGTTTTTTCCATTAAAAATGTTAACCTAGAGAGAAAGAATTGAATAGAAAATAAAAAATGGTACGTTTAAAGACTCAAGTGTATTTGTAAGCACGAGTATGGGCTTATATCCACTGAGTGGGTTAATTATTGTTAGTCATAGATGTAAGAACTGTGTATCGTTACTTACTTTGTAAGCTGACTTCAACGTGGTGACAGCCCTGACATAGCCCTTTGTTGTCGGCAGGGCTATAAGCAATATTACTTTATAGCTACTTACATTGTGGATTGATGATATGAAAATGTAGTGGAACATTTTGTACATGAGAGAATTAAAGAAACTGTGCACGTTGGTTTTCAGATGTTTTTGTGCGAAATGAGACAAGAGAAAGTTTTGTTCCTCTTAAGGAACAATATATAATTATAACTCTTCCACATGGTTGTTTACTGTCACTTTCCTACTAAAGGTGACAAGGGCATCTGTACTACAGCTTTACCAAATCGACCCATTGCCAGGAGTATCTTACGCCATATTTTCATTAATCGAGTTGCCTTTCATAACTCACACGTTTTAGCACACATTGTTCATAATGGACAGCCTCTGCTTTCGTGTACGTAAAACGGGTCATTTCCTTTGTCTCATACATCCACCCAAATTTACGCTATTTTGCTGTAGCAATCGAATCTTATATGACTTCATTCACTTGAGAACATGTTTAATGTATCGCTATAACTTGGCAATAACCAAAGGACTGAATGTAACGTTCCTCGACCTAACCAAACCAAAAACGGAGATGTTCAACCAGCCTGCATCTTGACAAGAGTATCGCCTTCCCCACATCAACACTGGAGAGACTGAATTGAAAACAGCCCATCAGGTCACCTACCTGAGTTGCTTTATCTCATCAGACGCCAAGATCGACAGGGAAACAACAACAGTCTGCCAAAGGCAAACAGCGCTTTGGGTAGATTGTACAAACGAGTGCGGAACAACAAATATCTTAAGAAGGGCACCAAGGTAAGAGTGTACAAATCCACTGTATTTACCACCCTCCTGTCCGGCTCTGAGGCGTGGGTCACCTACCGTTACTACCTGAGACTCCTTGAGCACTTCCATCAACGCTGCGTTTGCTCCATCCTCAATATTTACTGGAGCGTCTTCGTCACCAGCGTTGAAGTCCTTAAACATGCGGAACTCATCGGCATCAAGGCCATGTTACTGAAGTCACAGTTACACCGGGCAGGGCACGTCTCCAGTGTGGAGAATCATCTCCTGCCCAAGATCGCCATGTATGGCGAACTCTCCACCAACTATTGCGACAGAGGGGCACTGAAGGAGCAATACAAAGACTAAGAAAAAAAAAAAAAACTTGGTGCCTGTCATATCAACCTTCGCCAGTGGTCCTCCGTACCTTCAAATCGCAACACTGGCATCACACCATTATCAAAACTGTAACAAAGGGCCACCCTTCAAAACAAACGACGCAAGAGGAAGAACCGTGTTGCTGTGACATCGAACCCCAGACCTTTGCCCGCAATCACTGTGGCCGGGCCTGCTTATCCTGCATTGGTAAAGTCAGCCACCGGCACACCTGAAGTTGGTGTGGGCCACTTCTTCCATCTACGCCTACGAAGCCAATCCTTTATAATTACTTGGTAATAGTTTTTGATATAGTAGAAGCAAGTAAAGTTATTTGATTTACGACTGTCACACAGCATCGCTTGTTTAACTAATCATTAATTTACATCGTCGTAAGTTTTGGTTTCCTATATTTAGTGAGGCATGTTAATACGTGACCAATCATCTTCTATCTTAATATAATAGTAGCATATCTATATGTATGCTTCTCTCCTTTATAGAACTTGCAGTAAATGATCTGATCTTACTTGAAGGTCGGGAACCTTTTGTCAGTTAGATGTTTAAGTAAAATATCATTTACTGTCATTTTTCATATGTATGAAATAATGATCGTGACTGGTCAGAGTTTGAAAGTAATGTCACCTTTTGTGGTCTTGAAAATATTCCTAGAAACGTTGATTGGAGAATTACGGAGCGTACTGTTTGGTGACATCTTCGTGCAGGGGATGGCTAAAAGGGCAGTGTCAACATGTAATATTATTCTACACTTGGTCATGCTAAATTTTTTTTTAAATGGACAAGAAAATGCTTCTGTGGAGGTCTCTCTCTCTCTCTCTCTCTCTCTCTCTTACACACACACACACACACACAGAGTTGAAACTAGGTGATTATGAGAACTCACTTTGTCACACATGTACATCGAAAAGGTTTTTTTTTCATGCTTTTGTTCGAGACAATAATAAGTTTTGATAAGCGTCAGTCTGTTCAAAGAAAACAGTGATAATACTTTTAGCAAATGTTCAGCACCACATTTTCTTGTAAAACACACACCAGTAGATGCTTCTCCAGAAAGAGAAACATCTGATTTGATGCCTCAGTGTGGGTGGGTAAGAGAGATCTCACAGTCTGAGGAAAGATCTAGGCTATTTCACTCTTCATCTCCTCTTCCTCCTTGTCCTTCTCCGCCTCCTCCCTCTCCTCCTCCTCCCCCTTCTCCTTCTTCTTCTTCTTCTTCTTCTTCTTCTTCTTCTTTAATTATTCAGGAAATATTACAACATGAGTGAAGTCTCATTTACGACAGTAACAGTAAGGTCGCAAGTGTGGCTTAGACTTCTGGATGCAGGCAGGTTGAGATCCATACTTGTTGATTCTGCTGATCTGTTCTTCTTTGACACTGAACGTTTGGGACTTGACGTTCAACTCGCACGTGACCTCATAGTGACCCTCTCCTGGCAGCGTCTTGAATGATACCCGGTACCTTTCAGTAACATTGGGGGGAGGTGCACGGCTATTGGCATACTTCAGCCACCTCAGCTCTGCAGAAAGGTCCTCTGAGCTCGGTACATAATGAACGCTTCTGGTGACTTCCTGCAGGGTTAGCTCTGCGCACTTGTTCCGAAAAGACTGTGTGTAGCTGTTGATTGTGCTAATCGCTGCGGCCACGGCCTTCCTGACCAGAGGGTCTGAATGGTCGACAGGTTGCCACACCAAACAGGCACACCAGTGTGGAGTGATTGCAGCATCAGTGCACGTGCGTTCTTTGGGAATTTCTTTAAAGAGGCTGATGGCTCTGTTTCGTATGTCTGCATCCTTTGTACTGGAAGAATAGTTCAGAATATCTTGGAATGTGGCGTGGATGTCAAGTGGAGTGGTCAGTCTTTTGGTGTTAGTGCGCATGTTTTTGATGATCTCAGGGTGACGTTTGTGGATCCATGGAGGAAACCGAAAAGCGAAATAAGGTAAACGTCCTTCCAGGACTCCTTGTGCGACTCGTCGAAACATGTTGAACTTTGGACCATGATCAGCCATCAAAATCATCAAAGTAGAATTCAGGTGTCCTTTCCGTTCCAGTTCTTTCAGAAACTCAACCAGATCATCATCTGCAACTTGTATTCTGTTGGTATGATCGTGACTCAATTCTAAGTAATGTCCAAAGAAGAACTTTGGGAAATCTCTGTACATATCCATCAGGCTTCCAAACCAGTTAATGAAATACACATGCCGTGGAGTAGGTCCCCAGCAGAGAGGAGGGTAGGTTAAGTGTGCCTTGCCTGCTGCGAGGTAGAATGGACGCATATAATGATCAGTTGGCTGGTTTCCAAAACCTCGCATATTGAAATGAAATGCTCCTATGCCTGGTTTATCCTGGGCAAAAGCTGTCACATAACCATGCTTAGATAACTCCTTCCATATCCAGGGGTAGTTGTCGACTGGTTTTCCTCCCTTGCCTGGCCTGGCCTCGGGTAGTTCTTCCTTCTTTTTTCCCGTCAACATTGGCAACAGTGCACATGCTGTCCCACTTCCCATGATATTGTAATTTTCCAGTTCTATTGCTCCCAATTCATCGATGAAAAACTTGCGTGATTTAGGCAAATTGCGATGCCAAGCCATACGTGACATGGAGTCAAAGCCAATCATTAAAACACTGAGATTTCGTAAGGATTCATTGTGCCCACTCTTATCATTTGCATGTTGAGACGCCTTAGACGATGTTGAAGAATGGTAGCTACGGAGCCGTTTCATGATAGTTTCATTACGCGCTACAGAAGCAAGGACGTTTGTGTAATTTTTGCCTTCTGTAGAAAGACAGGATACGCGGAAAAAGTCCGACTGCAAAGGCGTGCCATCCAACAAAGGCTTCACTTTTACACCATAGCGAACGGCGTAGTCACCTTGGCGGAAGATGGGAGAATACTCGCACGTGAAATTCCTGTACTGACGTATTGCGTCCTGTGATATGTGGAGTGTGCCATTGATGACGTACACCCAGTCCATCATGGCGGAGCTGCAGTTCACCGGACGTTGTTTTACATAGTACTGCATGATAACGGGACTATAAGGGTCGAGAGGAGGATGGACGCATTTCACACCATGTGTGATCCGTTCTTTGAAAGCATCCAAGGGAAGACGACCAGACAGCCAGAAATACAGCACCAGTGACATACATGTCACTGCTAGTGTCATTAGCAGAAAAATTCGTTTAAGCAGAGCTCCAGAGGGTCTGGACATCTTCCTTTCTGTATCTTTACTGCTTACTGTAAAACTAATCTTCAATTTTCTATACCAAGACAGGTTTTGATTTTCAGTCAAAGGAATATATTGTTACATCATGATGTTAATTTGGGGGTACACTCAATGCGTTCTTTGCGAACAGACAAGTCACCTGGTGATCTTAGCTCAGAATGGACTTTATGATACCTCGGACTCCTTTCCTTTTTTTTTAATTTTTTTTTAACAATGATTCGTTAAACAGACGACAGCAGAAGTTCATTCGTACAGATGGACAACAGACAAGATGAGTCACTGCTGTAGAGGGTTCCAGAGGATGATGACCCTCAAAGTACCAGCTGCACGGCTGCTGACTTCGTTGTTGTCATGGATTCCTTTTTGTGCCACTCTGTGGTACTTCTGGAATCAGACAAATGGGAAATTGTGTTACTCACAAATACGCATCCGCACGCACGCACGCATACACACATACATACATACATACATACATACATAATATGCTGAGCCTAGATGCTTTTCACTTCCACATAGGAAGTAGAGCAAACTTCAGTATCCATCCCAGTTAAAATAAATGACTTGAACAGAGAGGTGAGTTTGAGATGAAGGGGGCATGAGACGTAATCCTTCTCCAGTGTGTGCTCTTTTAGTTTCATTTTACCTCCAGAGTGAAGGCCAGAAGGACCAGCCAGTGACGGCTTTTTCGCTCTGTTAGGGCTGATCAGGCTTGCTACTGGAACTTAACTAGCTGGTGATGAGAAATAATTCCACGTAAGCAAAATGTAAACTCTCCAAATTCGAGTAGATCTTCCTATATGATAAGTACCTCGCCAAAAAAGCAGACAAATGAACGAACAAACACACAAACAAACATATAGAAGCACTCAGTGAAAGGAAAAATTAGAATTTCAAATTAAATGGCAAGCAAAAATGTATCTGAAGACCAAAGGATGGAAATGTAAGACATACAGCCGATGAGGGATGAAAAAAGTTCGTGAGAATTAAACAGTTCTTTCAGAAAATATCAAGATCAAAATACCGTACTTGTGTCTGTAGTCTCAGTCATGGCGATTAATTTCACTTTCTATATTTATCGGAGCATCGTTACCCTGCATGCCTACTAAATTACTGAGACATAAGGTGTACCTTTGAAGAAAGTAGTGAATATTGAACAAAATAACAAGATACTGTTCCGGGTGAGTAAAAAATAATGTACACAGACAGTTACGAAATAACAATTGTTTTATATTGTTACTCTTTTTTACTTGATTATCACAGGCACAGTAATAAACCAGTTCACGAACACCTCACAGAACATATTGTTCTACAAAAGGATATAATTCCGAGAACAGATATGGCTGAATTTACATTCAAAACAAATGATTATGACATTGAAACCAGTCAGAAAATACATAATGCAGTTTAACA
>CM065724.1:28305416-28315523 GCA_033310375.1 Conus canariensis
GAAAATTGGCAATACTGTTTATATAGAGAAATTCAGATCATCTAAGTCTTCCCAACTGCGCCACATCTCCACATGCCGTTCAGCCTACATTTTCTTTGATACCCTTACGAGGTCTTCATAGAGTTTCAACCCGTGAAAACTCTCCAAATTAGAGTAATTAGCGTTTTTAAGATACGTGAGAACTATGCATCACTTT
This sequence comes from Conus canariensis, assembly GCA_033310375.1. Lineage (NCBI taxonomy): Eukaryota > Metazoa > Mollusca > Gastropoda > Neogastropoda > Conidae > Conus > Conus canariensis. Next base: position 28,305,613 of record CM065724.1, read on the forward strand.
TCGGTCAAATGACGGTAAAGCGACGGTCAAGCCAGTGAGAAAAAAAAGTTCGTGGCATCATCACTTTCTCTTTATATACTTTTGAAATCGTCTCGCAGCCACGACTCTCTGTGGCCCAGTGGTAGGGGGTCTGACTTCAAAGGCGTAGATTGTGTGTTTGATTCCCGTTTGGATCACTGGGTTTTCTTCCCCCCCCCCCCCCCCCCCCCCCCCCCCCCTCCATTTCTGATAAAATTGTCACCTACATTAGTTCTTTTCAGTTTCTACTCTTTTTTTTTTTTTATACATAGAGAGAGAGAGAGAGAGAGAGAGAGAGAGAGAGAGAGAGCGAGAGTAATTAGCGTTTTAACATACATAAGGTCCAGGCATCAGGTTTTAGCATACGACGGTGAAGCCAGCCACGGTCAAGCCAGTGAGACGTTTCTGTTTTTAGAATCAGGCCTGCTCGCTCGGGTGAGGGTTCTATACGGGTCGTTGTCACTCTTATTTCTTAGGGGTTCTATACGGTTAGTTTGCTATCACTTTCATTTGGCATGATAGCCCAGTGGTCAGCGCATTGAATTTCTGATCTGAGTGGTCAGAGGTGCACGGGTTCGAATCACGGTGACGGTGACAACATCTGGTGGATAAGGGTGGGTATTTTTCCGATCTCCCACATCAACTTATATTCAGACAGTGCCTGACTCCCCCTCGTGTGTATACGCATGCAGATCAAATACGCACGTTAAAAATCCCATAATCCATGTCCGAAGTCGGTGGATTGCGGAAACACAAAAACAACTAGCATGCACCCGAGGCTTCACCGGCGCATTGGATTATGCAGTTGGTGAAGCATCTGCTAAAATAGCAGATGTGGTGTGGCGTATATGGGATATCCCGCATGCAAGGACACTTCCCTGGGAAAAACTGAAACTGTTGAAAAGGTGGCGATTTTCAGGGATTTTCATGGATCAATTTACTTGATCAAAATTATTTTAAACTAGTTGCAAAGTGAGACGACTGCGGGCGGAAATCCAAACAGATCTGAAATAAATGTTAGCGAACGCCCAGAGGAACGCGGACAAACGAGTCACAAGACAAAACACGACGCGTTTCGACCTCTTAGGTCTTCGTCAGGCAAGTTTAAATATTTATTTTATCAACATAATTTTTAAGTATGAACTGTAGACTAGTAAGTAGGAACTTAAACCTTGTCAAAAGAAAAATACTGAACATGCAGTATTATATGATCAAAATAAACTCTTCTTCTCTTGAAGAAGACAGGTGCAATTTTGGGCAAAGTTCTACTTTAGACACCCCACCCGATGTTTTAGCAATTCAAACATGTGCGATTTTGTCTTTCTTTAGGTACATTCCTTGGTGTTTCAGCTACCATCTGATGTTTTAATCCTACCCTAACCCCATCCCTAACCCTAAACCCTAAGGTGAAACCTGCTCTTTCCGTCAATAAATTTTCTCCCTTTTCAATTTTCTTCTACTTTGAGGGAGTGGAGTGTCTAAATTGGACTTTGCCCAATTTTGTAAGGGTAATCTTCGCTGGTTTTTTTTGTTTTTTTTTTACATTAGGAACAAGAGTACCGCAAACGATACATGATACGCCCGTCGGGGATTTTCGTGGAATGTGCCAATTTGAAGTAAAAAAGTCATTCTATATTGGGATTTTGGGGGTAAAAAGTCATTATATCTGTATTGAATATATGCACCACGTTTCATTGAAATCGGGAAAGAAATGAAAGTGCTGGAACGATGACAAGGAAAGTTAACACTAAAGTAGTAATTTGGGGGTATGTTTGGGTAAAAAGTCAAAATCATTTGTTCCAAACAGCTCACTGTCGACCTCGTCCAAGGTATATCAGTAACGAAGCTATGTATCAAGTTTCATTAAAATCAGAGAAGAAATGAAAGTGCCAAAGTGATTACAAGAAAAGCTGATACTAAAGTAGTAGTTTTGAGGTATTTTGGTAAAAAGTCAAAACGTGTTGGTAGAGACCGCTCATTGTCAATCTTGTCCGAGGTATAACAGAAAGGAAGCTAAGTACCAAGTTTCATTAAAATCGGTGAAGAAATGAAAGTGCCAAAGTGATTACAAGAAAAGCTGATACTAAAGTAGTAGTTTTGAGGTATTTTGGTAAAAAGTCAAAACGTGTTGGTAGAGACCGCTCATTGTCAATCTTGTCCGAGGTATAACAGAAAGGAAGCTAAGTACCAAGTTTCATTAAAATCGGTGAAGAAATGAAAGTGCCAAAGTGATTACAAGAAAAGCTGATACTAAAGTAGTAGTTTTGAGGTATTTTGGTAAAAAGTCAAAACGTGTTGGTAGAGACCGCTCATTGTCAATCTTGTCCGAGGTATAACAGAAAGGAAGCTAAGTACCAAGTTTCATTAAAATCGGTGAAGACATGAAAGTGCCAAAGTGATTACAGGAAAAGCTGATACTAAAGTAGTAGTTTTGAGGTATTTTGGTAAAAAGTCAAAACGTGTTGGTAGAGACCACTCATTGTCAATCTTGTCCGAGGTATAACAGAAAGGAAGCTATGTACCAAGTTTCATTAAAATCGGAGAAGAAATGAAAGTGCCAAAGTGATGACAAGAAAAGTTGATACTAAAGTAGTAGTTTTGAGGTATTTTGGTAAAAAATCAAAATGTGTTGGTAGAGACCGCTCATTGTCAATCTTGTCCGAGGTATAAAAGAAAGGAAGCTATGTACCAAGTTTCATTAAAATCAGTGAAGAAATGAAAGTGCCAAAGTGATGACCAAAAAAAGTTAATATTAAAGAAGTAGTTTTGAGGTATTTTGGGTAAAAAGTTAAAACGTGTTGGTAGAGACCGCTCATTGTTAATCCTGTCCGAGGTATAAAAGAAAGGAAGCTATGTACCAAGTTTCATTAAAATCGGTGAAGAAATGAAAGTGGTAGAACGATGACAAGGGAAGTTGACACTAAAGTAGTAATTTGAGGGTATTTTGGGGTAAGAAGTCAAAATTTGTTGAGACAGCTCATTTTCAAACTCGTCCGAGGTATATGAGCAATGAAGCTATGTACCAAGTTTAATTGAAATCGGTGAAGAAATAAAAGTGCTAGAGCGATGACAAAATACGGACGGACGGACGGACGCCACCCCACCCGCCCGCCCGCCCGCCCGCTGGACGTACGGACGGACGGTATACCATAATACAGCCCGTAAGACAGGCATATAACAATAAAATACCCAGCTTACCTTCAAGTACGTCTTCTGCTGACCGAAGTGGCCTCCACCAACGGGGCTGGAATGAGCTGCAATTAAGATTTGTGGAATCCCAGAGCTCTTGACAACCTTTTTCACGTTGTAAAAAAGACTGCCCTCACGTACATTGTAGACATGCGCTGTTCTCCTAAGTTGGCGTTTTGCTTCCTTTTTGACACTTTGTTCTTTTATCTCAGTAACACATGGTGGATAAACACCTTCAGAAAGATACCTAAGAATGTGACTATATGTTTCGCCATCCATGCTGACTTCCAGTTATGAATGCACCACAAGAAGCGGACACTCATATATAGAACATGATAGCGTCAATTGTTCTGACACCTGTCAATCAACGAATGACACCGCACGTGCACAAGCGTCTTTAATATCCACATAACATGCGCCACCACCCCTACGCCCTGCTTCTCTCTCTCTCTCTCTCTCTCTCTCTCTCTCTCTCTCTCTCGCAATATAGACATAATTTATGGCGTGCGTGCGTGCATGCGTGCAAGCGTGTGCCCTTCCTAGTGTATGTGTGTGTTTGTGAGCGTGCTTGTGTCCAAGCGTGAGAGTGAGATTGTGTGCGTGCGTTTGTGTGTGTGAGTGAGACGGACAGACGGAGAGCGAGACAGACGGGCAGAGAAAGGGAGACAGATAGACAGAGACATCGAGACAGACAGATAGACAGACATATAGACAGAGAGACAGACAGGGAGACATACAGGGAGACAGAGATACAGACAGACAGCGAGACAGACAGCAGGACAGACAGACAGAGAATGAGACAGACAGACAGAAAAGGAGACAGAAAACAGAGTGAGACAGACAGACTGACAGACAGAGAGAGCGATACAGGCAGAGCGATACAGACAAGCAGACAGACAGAGAGAGCGAGACAGACAGACAGAGTGAGTGAGACAGACAGACAGACAGAGAGACAGAGCGAGACAGACAGAGAGAACAAGACGGACAGACAGAGAGCAAGACAAACAGAGAAAGCGAGACAGACAGTCAGACAGAGAAAGCGAGACAGACAGACAGACAAATACAGGCAGAGAGAGCGAGAAGACAGTCAGAGAGAGCAAGACAGACAGAGTGAGACAGACAGACAGACAGAGAAAGCGAGGCCGACAGACAGACAGAGAGAGAAAGAGAGAGAGAGAGAGAGAGAGAGAGAGAGAGAGAGAGAGAGAGGTGTGTGTGTGTGTGTGTGTGTGTGTGTGTGTGTGTGTGTGTGTGTGTGTGTTTTCCGGTGACTCTTCATGGTAAGTGTCAACTTGCTTTAAATCGAGACATTGTTTCTTTAAATGTTAGCAACTGAATGAATGCTAATCAACGGAATATAGTAAGCGTGACGCGTGTCAACAAGTGTCAGAACACAGAAATACGTCACACCTGCTTGTTAGTCTAGGCGATATTTAGGGGTACCTTGTTTTGTGTTATATATTACGGGTTTTTTTTTTTTTTTTTTTTTCATTGATCTAACATTATTTTGGGGTGCTGAATCCAAATCCGTTGGAGGCCACTTCGTAAATGTTGGGCATTTTGAGTTATTTCGTAAAATCCAAGATGGCCGCCATCAGATTTGTAAACTGCAAATATAGAGGACAAATGATGCCTGATTGTGATTATTTTATACTGAATTTTGGTCTCAATCAAGAAAATTATTCAGTTAACCAGAATGATTCTTAGTATCTAAATTTTTATCCAGTTTCAGTATGTTTTATCCGATTTTCGTTTTTTCCAAAATGGCTGCCATTGGAAGAAAACAGTGCATTTCTTTATTATAATTGGCATGCAAAATCAAATCAGTGAAGCCGACAATCTAAATGGAAAAGAACTGCTAAAAGGTAATAGCAAGCCTGCTGTCCTTCCAAAATTGTAGCATCAAATAATTAATGGTTGCATGCGTAGAATAATCAAATACATACATGAACAAAGTTGATCCGTATCCAATAGGATCTGGCCTCAAAACGTATAGTAATAACAGTCGTAGTGAACTATTTCTTACAAGTACTGTCTTATCAGAGAGAGTGAATGAACAGCGGAAACTTTAGAATCTACAATATCAATGATCAGTCATATTTTCGCTTACACGCATTATTACAGACGCGCACGCATCCACTTACAGAGAATATACTCAGACACATACACGCACGCATACACTCAAGCACGCGCACACACACACACACACACTCTCTCTCTCTCTCTCTCTCTTTAATAGATAAAGAGAGAGAAAGAGAGAGAGAGGGAGACAGACAGACAGACAGACAGATAGGCAGACAGAGACCGAGAAGAGAGAGAGAGAGAGAGAGAGAGAGGAGAGAGAGAGAGAAGAGAAGAGAGAGGGAGAGATGGGAGAGAAAGAGAGAGAGACAGAGAGAGAGAGACTTACACTAAGTTGGGGGGGGGGGCATTCTGGGATGACAGTGATTATCAATCATGGGGGGACATAACAGGTATGGGGGGGGGGGGGGGACATTCTGGAATGCCTCCCCAGGGGGACGCATCAGTATACCCAAGACGTCCCCCGGGAGACATTCTGGGAAGGGGGGCAATCTGGGGAGTTACTCTGGGACTGTTAAGATACTCAATAGCGGCTCTGGGATAAGTTTCCTTAGGCTTGTACTCTTAAAACTACTTGAAGCTCCGAGAGACAGAATTAGAGAGAAGTTCAAACATTCAATACTGATTGAACAACAAAGACTTGATACAATATAAGTGCACTTCCACACATCAACTTTGCTTACACACTGGAAGTAGTTGAAGTTTGTATACAGTGGACATGTCAATGTGACTTTAATTGCGTGCTCTTTTACACATCAACTTCACTTGCTTACACCCAGTGCAGTAGTTAAAGTTCATAACAACAGACATGTTCTCACTGTTTCATCATTAAGTGAGGGAAAGCTCTGGATGAGTTGAATTGAGGACCCATTGGAGTATTATGACTTATCTAAGTTGGAGAGGATAGTTGATCTCTCTCTCTCTCTCTCTCTCTCTCTCTCTCTCTCTCTCTCTCTCTCTCTCTCTCTCTCTCTTGTGGCTGGTGACTGATCCTGCTGTGTAGACCTGTTGCTGTAGTGCTGGGCTGTGGTGTGTCTTCACAACCTGTCTTCCCCAGAGTTTGTAGCGTAACCACTGTCTATGGCGTAGCCACGGTTTATGGCAAAGCCACAGTCCCAGGTCTGCGATAAAGAGAACCTGGTCTGTAGTTAAGTACGCTGAGAGTCTGGCTTGTCGAATTTACACATTTGCCCTCTACCTTTCAAAAGAGGTTAGAGAACTCAGCCAGCAAAGGATTACACTATTGTAGAGTTTCTATTATAATTATCAATCTCCACTTTTGTTTAGAGGTTAAGTGGAGTTTACAACAAGATGCAAAGCAGTTTATCCTGAATACGCGTGAGATATTCCATAAAGAGGAAAAACCGTCTTGGGCTGGTGTAACCGTTAGTAATGGCTATTCTGGTAAACATCAGCCATTATCTGTTACCCATAATGAACATACTTACAAATTTTCAGAAAGATCGGCCAAGAACTTTCTGAGATTTTCCATAAAGAAGAAAACCATCATGGGCCGTTAGTAACGGCTTAAACGGTGAGGTTAAACATCAGGCATCATCCGTGACCCATAATGAACATACCTACAAATTTTCAGAATGATCGGCCATGTACTTTTTGAGATATTCCATGAAGAAGAAAAACTGTTAGGGGCCGTTATAGCCGTTAGTAACAGCTATAACGGTAAACTAAAACGTCGGGCATCATCCGTGACCCATAATGAACATACCTACAAATTTTCAGAAAGATCGGCCAAGCACTTTTGAGATATTCCATAAAAAAGAAAAACCGTTATGGGCAGTTATAGCCGTTAGTAACGGCTATAACGGGGTAAACTAAAACATCGAGTATCATCCGTGACCCATAATGAGCATACGTACAAATTTTCAGAAAGATCGACAAAATGCTTTGAGATATTCCATAAAGAAGAAAAACCGTTATGGACCAAATTTTCAGAAAGATCGGCCAAGCACTTTTTGAGATATTCCATAAGAAGAAAAACCGTTATGGGCAGTTATAGCCATTAGTAATGGCTATAACGGTAAACTAAAACATCGGGCATCATCCGTAACCCATTGTGAGCATACCTGCTAATTTTCAGAAAGATCGGCCATGTACTTTCTGAGACATTGCATAAAAAAGAAAAACCGTTATGGGCTGTTATAGCTGTTAGTAACGGCTATAACGGTAAACTAAAACGTTGGGCATCATTTGTCACCCATAATAAACATACCTACAAATTTTCAGAAAATCGGCCAAGCACTTTTTGAGATATTCCATAAAGAAGAAAAACCGTTATGGGCAGTTATCGCCGTTAGTAACGGCTATAACAGTAAACTAAAACATCGAGTATCATCCGTGACCCATAATGAACATACGTACAAATTTTCAGAAAGATCGACAAAATGCTTTGAGATATTCCATAAAGAAGAAAAACCGTTATGGACCAAATTTTCAGAAAGATCGGCCAAGCACTTTTTGAGATATTCCATAAAGAAGAAAAACTGTTTTCGGCAGTTATAGCCATTAGTAACGGTTATAACGGTAAACTAAAACATCGGGCATCATCCGTAACCCATTGTGAACATACCTGCTAATTTTCAGAAAGATCGGCCAAGTACTTTCTGAGATATTCCATAAAGAAGAAAAAATATTACAGGCTGTTACAGCCGCTAGTAACGGCTATAACGATAAACTAAAACATCGGGCATCATTCATGACCCATAATGAACATACCTGCTAATTTTCACAAAGATCGGCCAAGTACTTTCTGAGATATTCCATGAAGAAGAAAAACCGTTACAGGCCGTTACAGCCATTAGTAACGACTATAACGGTAAACTAAAACATCGGGCATTACTCGTTACCCATAATGAACATACCTACAAATTTTCAGAAAGATCGGCCAAGTACTTTCTGAGATATTCCATAAAGAAGAAAAACCGTTACAGGCCGTTACCGCCGCTAGTAACGGCTATAACGGGGTAAACTAAAACATCGGGCATCATCTGTGACCCATAATGGACACACCTGCTAATTTTCGCAAAGATCGGCCAAGTACTTTCTGAGACATTCCATAAAGAAAAAAAACCGTTAAAGGCCGTTACAACCGTTAGTAACGGCTATAACGGTAAACTAAAATATCGGGCATCATCTTTGACCGATAATGAACATACCTACAGATTTTCAGAAAGATCGGCCCAGTAGTTTTGTCTGGAGCGAGTGGAACACATTTTGACCACAGACGGACGGACGCCACACACACACACACACACACACACACACACACACACACACACACACAAACACACACAGAGCATTTCTTCATTCCCATTCTAAAGTACTCCCTGTTCTATAAGAACTGGGAGTACAAAAAGGGTATGAGACAGTACTACAATGCTAAACAATTTCAGTGAAATAACTTTTCAATGTTTTCTTATGAGTTATATCACCTTAACTAGGAATGCACTTAGCCCAAGTACACAGGTGGTGCAGACTTAAAGTCGTACACTATAAAGCATTCAAACAATCACCAGTATTAATAAATCAACAGTTTTCACCTACTTCAGGCATACTGCTTTATTCTGATCAAAGTTAATCATTCAGTTATGATCTTAACAGATAGAATTGCATACTGGCAAAAAGTCAACTTGTACACAAAGAATGGTGGTCAGATTGTCAACAAAGAATCTTAACCATATGGTGATAGCTCTTACTACATGCTGACAAGCAAACTACTACACAGAATAATTATTCATCATTTTGATAAATGTCACTAAGTATTAGCACAAAGTTACACTGCTAAACCACATGGCATATATACAATCAATGCATAGATTCAAAATGTAGAAACATAGTTTCAGCTTACATGTCTGGGAGAATCAGTGAAACATTAGACTGGAATTTCAGATCAAGGGAGACAACTAAGCCCTCTCTCTTTATTTACCCTGTGGTCTTTTCGTGTTTCACCTACAGCTGGTCTGAAGAACAGTGAGCGTATGACACTAGGTGTCTTCTCTCTGTATGCTAAACTGTGTATTCTAGATTATTCCTTTGAGACAGGCTGTCACTCAAGGCATTGAGAGGGAGGGGAATTGTCTGTCAACTCCCTCCCCCGATTGTGGATTGGACCAATCGCAAGCGATGGAAACTACGTTTGAGTCGAGACGGAATCAATGTATGATAATTGACAACGCACTGGTCAACACAATGGCATCATCAACCAGCTCTGCGCGTGGTGCGTGATAGTCAGCAGCGTGTGGATGGTGGATGTGGAAGGAGGTGGAAGGGGGAAGTAGGGAAGGAGGGAGGTGAGCAAGTAAGAGGGAGAGGGTTCTCTGTAGTGTACCAACTATTAGTCGATCACTGGCGAAGTAGATATGCAAGAGAGAGAGAGGGGAAAAAGGGGAGAGATGGACAACATTGTTGTAATGCGAGATAAACGTTTTGCTGATGTGAGATGAATTTTTGCTGTGTCATGCTACCACATTAGTGAGTGAAGGGGAGGGGGTAGTAGGGAAGGAAGGTGGGGAGAGAATGGCGACGTAGTCGCGTGGTGACGTAAACTTATTGTCTTGACTTGCTGCATCAGGGAGAGAAGGAAGGAGAGAAGGGGGGGGGGGGGG
>CM065724.1:28315623-28328123 GCA_033310375.1 Conus canariensis
AGCACATAATAGAGAGAATTAGCTCCGTGTTGTGTCTTTCATTTTGCCGCTGGTAGGGCTGAATCCAAATTTTGATTATCTTCTCTTATATATGTGACGAGCTTTTAGGGGTTACTTCTATCCTGCAATGAATATAATGCCATGTAGCCATACTAGGCCTTGCTGTTTCGCGCGTACTCGTTGCTGTCTGCGCTGTGAACGGGAATAAAAATCCCATTTTCAAAATCACTGGGGGTGTCTTGCATCAGGTTACCCATCCCCTTTGTGCCGGCTCGACGGGTTACTTGGCAACTGCAACTTGATAGTTCCTCCCGTAACGCTCTTGTTAATACGGAAAGCAGTCGTTAAATAACATGCAGTACCATGGCTGTGTTATTACGCAGCACACAATCTGCCACTTGTGGCCACGTGACAGTAGTTTGTCACCTGTTACACAATCAGTCAGTTGGCACATTTTCTCCAAAGCTCACATACAGCACTAAGAGATCACAGCAATAAGAAAAAATAATCGGCCACCTAAATGGGATGAATACAGGATTGACTGACTACCTGAATTGATGTTGTTTTTTTTTGTTTTGTTTTGTTTTTTTGCTGTTGTTTTTTTGTTTTTTTTTTTGTTTTTTTGCTTTAACTTCTTTGTTTGTTTGGGGAGTATGTGTCAAACAAAAGCGAGCTTTTATACTCTTAGTTGGTTGTTTTTTGGTCCTGTGATGCATGTGTGAAAATCTAGCTTGCTATTCTTTCCATGGTATTGAATTTCTGTTCCATTCCTGTCAACACAAATCCAATTAGTCTTTCCCTTATATTTTTGCCAGATAAATATTAATACGATTACAAGCGAACTCTACAACACCATCAGTTGTTGTTGTTCACGAGTGAATACAACCCCACCCTATCCACTGAGTCAGTCTAATACCAATGGGTTTCTTCTCAGATGTCTCTGCTTCAGAAAAGCAGAGAATAAATAAATGCGTCTGTAGACCAAAAAACTAATAGAATGAACAAGGACTATATCAAAGCAAGCGTTTCAAATTCAAGGTTTTCCTTTTTAAATCAGTCTGCCAGCAGAAGACGTAAATGTCGAAACACCTTGCTTATGTAGCGCCATGTGTGTTCCTTCATTTATTTGGTGATCTGGTAACTCGACTTTCGTTCTCTTGTTTGTATTGTCACCTGCTGTCAACTGTTGTACAGCCGAGAAAATGAGAAGACGTTTCAGAATTTCCCCATGGCAAACATATTACCAAAATGGCGTTTTTTCTGCCCTTTCTCATGATCAACAGCAAGGTCATTTCCCCCATTTTTTTTATCCACCTCTTGCTTCCCCCTCCCCCTCCCCCCCAGCGTATTCCCACACACATATTTATATTTACTGCCATGCCACCAAAACTTCAAATTACTCTACACCCAGCCCTCCCCCGGTCTCCCTCTCCCCTCGACACACACACATTTTGTGTTATGCCACCAAAAGCATCTTACCCCCCCCCCCCCCCCCTCCACGCCTTATGTTTAGCATAGTATCATCAAAAGTTTACTTCTGCTTCAATCACATTACGTTTAGTATCGAGTCACCAACATTTCCTTCTGCTTCAAACCCACTATGTTTACTATCACCAACATGTTCGTCTGCTTCAACTGCATTACGATAAGTACATTTTATGCTTCAACCCCATTAATATTTAGTATCATGTCTCCAACATTTTTCTTCTGCGTCAGCTGTGTTATGTTGAATGTCTTCTCACCAACATTTTCTTCTCATTCAGCACCATAATGATTATCATCAATTTGACAAAATTTTGTTCAGCTTCAACCCGATTATGTTCCGTGTCATGACACCAAAGCTGTTTTTCTGTTTTGACTCCATTATATTTAGTATCGAGTCACCACAGCATTTTGCTAGTCCTCCCTCCTCTCCCTCCTCGTCCCCCCCCCCCCCCCTCCCCCGCCCCTTTTTTTCTACGTTTAGTGTCAGGTCACCACAACTTCCTCCTAACACCCCTTTATGTTTAGTGTCAGGTCACCACAACTTCCTACTAACACCCCCTCCCCCTTTATGTTTAGTGTCAGGTCACCACAGCTTCCTCCTAACACCCCCTCCCCCTTTATGTTCAGTGCCAGGTCACCACAGCTTCCTCCTAACACCCCCTCCCCCTTTATGTTTAATGCCAAGTTGCCACAACATTCTGCCACTCCCCCACTTAGGTTTAGCAGCAAGTGATCACAGCATTCTGTGAATCCCCTTCCCTTACCCTGGCCCTCCCTTTATGTTCCACATTTTCTAGCCGCTCCGCCTCCTCTCCCCACATTCCATTTTCATTTTAGTGCAACGTCACTGCAACTTTCTACTACCTCCAACTCTACTTTCTATCCCCTTGCATTCAGTACACTTTCAGTACCACCTGTCTTCTTCTAAACCCATTTAGACATCCAGTTATTTACTGTCAATATAGTTCAGAATATTCTCGTTCCCCATTGAACCGAAAACATTGCAGCATATTTTTTTTCTTCTTCTTCTTTTCTTAGGTTCATCCGCACTCCCCTAGTGCTCCAAATACACCTTTATTGCCCGTGTACATCCACGTCGTGTAGTTGTGTCAGAATTCTTGGGGGGGGGGGGGGGGGGGGGGGGGGTGAGGGAAGGAATCACACAAATATGCGAAAGGTTTTAAAATGATGGTTCTTTCGTGAAAAGAAACATGATGCTTACTTTGAGACTTCTTTGGTCAGTACACCATATGTGGCATGCGCTGGCCTCTTCACCTGAGGAACTCTCTCGTGTGTTTCTTTCTTTCATGAAGAATCCCTTATTTCAAAATCTTCTGTTTATCTTTGTTATTGTTGAAACTAAATCTGCACTCTGTATATTCTTTTATGGAAAGAAAGACGCCATCTTTTGAAAAGGATGCAAACGACATACCCTTCTGTCGATCCAATGTCGGTGCCTTATGTCATTCTTTACTATTTCTTCCTGAAACACTAGTTTTGCAAACACATCTTCTGTTCTCGTGGAGTTGTATGTGAAAAGAAATGTATATATTCACTCTGTGTTTGTATAGAAAACCGATTTACTACAGGACGGCTTTTTTTTTTAAATTATACATAGATGGAAAGATGGAACATTACGTAGACACACAGATACGTAAATCGATAGATAGAATCAGACTGTTTACTTACAGTGTCATTGACGTTATCATTAATCGCGATGGACCTCCAATAAAGTGATTATCAGATAAAGCGAAAATGCCAGAAAAGAAAAATTTAAGTGTCTGATGATAACAACATCTCACTCATCCATAACACGCTTATGCATACAAACTTTGAAATGGGGCTGCCCCCCTCCCCCTCCTTTTTTTTTTTTTGAGTTGTGTGTGTGTGTGTGTGTGTGTGTGTGTGTGTGTGTGTGTGTGTGTGTGTGTAACACATGATACCCTGTTTTTCATTGATCATTGCTATCTTTTCTCAACCCACACCAAAATATTAATGCCTACACATTATTTCACCTGTTACAATGAACATCATCCCACAGCATTGTTTACTTTTTCAACAACACTATTTGTATGAACTTCCCAACCTCCCACACCCGTACCCCCCACCCATAGTGGATGGAGAGATATGAGCTCTCCTTCTCTTCCTCCCCCCCCCCCCCCCACACACACATTACCCTCCTCCCCACCCACCCCCCCATCCCCCCACTCCCCCCCCCCCCCAATCATACCTTATCACCCATTAATCTTCCATCCCCTTCCCTCCCTTATTAACATTACCCACAAACCTTTCACAACTACCCACGCATAACTACTACCACCTCCTTCATCACCCAGCGAAATCATTTATCTACTTTATTCACTTAATTATTTTCATTCTTTTTCTTTTTTTTCTTTTTTTTTTTAATTATATATATATATATATATATATATATATATATAACCCCCCCCCCCCCTCCCACCACTTAGCACTATTATCAATCTACCTTAACCACAACCGTCACAAATATATCATACCACTCCACTAAACCAGCTACACAACCTACAAACCCCGTCGTTTCACTCCCCCCCCCCCCCCCCCCCCCCTCCTCTTCTTCTCCCATAATCCCCTCTGTCGTTTCCGTCTGGCGGCCATTTTTTTTCTGGACACATGGACAGATAAGTCACTCTTCGTTCTTTGTTTGTACTGTCCTAAGTGTTAAATGTGATCTGTTTTTTGCCTGAAGAAGACCCAAGAGGTCGAAATGCATTGTGTCGTGTCCTGTGCTTTGTTTGTCAATGTCCTTGGCGGTAACTAACCCGCTCTCTTTCTAAATTTTGAAATGGGGTTTAAAGTGTGCTTACAATGTGATGTGCATACGTGTGATTTGCTTACATTGTGTGGAAAAAATCTAAGTCGGGTTTAAAATGCCCATGAACGCCAAATATTTTAATCAGATTGCAATGTTTCGTTGTTGTTGATTTTTTTGTTTTAAAAAGGTAACTATGTACACTGACTATGTGCATTGGAGTGCTTGCGCACACAAAGATTCTCTGTTTGTAATTTCAGGTTCTTATGTATTTTCCTTCCACCCATCTCTTCTTCCGCTTCTTCTTGTTCCTTTCCCCCCCCCCCCCCCCCCCCCCCCCCCCCCCCCATGGTATCCACGCGTCAAATGGCGTCGTCTGTAATGTGCACAGTATATTATTGTCCCAGCATAACGTAATGAAGCTGAACATGGACATGAGTTTCTTCTGTGCCTGGATATGTTTCTACTGCATTTAGTTTGAATGCAGGATGGAGGTTTTGTTGTTGTTGTTGTTGTTGTTGTCGTCGTTGTTTTAAGAATGACGGATTTCATGTCATGTATAGATGCTTACTGTTACAACTTATGTCACACACACACACACACACACACACACACACACACACACACACACACACACACACACACTCACTCACATACACACACGCGCGCGCACACACACACATACACATACGCGTGAGTGCGCGCGCGCACGTATATACACGCACATACATGACCGAACATGAATACAAACATTGCCTTAGAATAAGGTGTATGACATTGAATCTTAACGTTATCTTACTATTATTCGTCAGGATCTGGTAATAAGCCATGCATGAAATTCACGAATTCATTTGTATGTGACATGTGTGTTTGCCACGTGAACGAAAAATGTGTGTCTTTGTATATATGCTGGTGATTTCGCTCGGTTGGCGAGATGTGTCGGGTGAGGGGAGGGGGAGGGAATGTGGGGTTCGTGGGGGACGGGCGCGCGCCTTTCCCTTCCCGGATTTTCTGCGCTCCCCTTTCGCCTTCCCCCATTCCGCATGTTGCTGTCTGGGCCCCGTGCTTGCTGTCCTCTAGTGCGCGCGCGCGTGCGCGCGCTGGGGGGCGGTAAGTGTGGGGCCCGGGTGGCGGCATGCGGGTGGGGGAGAGGGGGGGGGGGACCAGGGGGGGCGTGTTTGGTTTTTGTGAGCCTTGCATATTTTTTTCCATCTGGTGCATCCTGCCGATCGAGCGAGATCACATTAAACTTATCCCGTGTTTTTTGCACACCGCGACAACAACTCATTTTGAGAGGAGTGTGCGTGACCCCAATACCTGATGATATTCTTGATTTTCGAGATTTTAATATGACCATGTCTGAAATCAGCTCAGAATTTTATGGGCTAGTTCCTGTATATTTACGTGGCTCCAACTTATTTTTGTCTGTCTGCTGTCTCTCTCTTCCCCTCCAATAGTAAGCAGGTCACACGCGCGCGCGCACACACACACACACACACATACACATACCCACGCGCGCGCGCACACACACACACACACACACACACACACACACACACCGCATACACACACACGCGCGCGCGCACCACACACACACACACACACACACACACACACACACACACACACGGGCAAACACGCGCTCACATGCCATTTCATCTGTCTGTCTGATACTGTTTAAATTTGAATTTTGAACTGTTGCTAAACTTATTTACTCCTAAAACGCTGATCTGTGCGGGGCACTTGGCTGGATTTACAGATGTCTTTTTGGTATTCCTTTTGCTTTGACAAGCTTGTTTTGTTTACATGTATTTGTGATATTTTACATGTTTTTTGCACGTTCTGGTTTCAAATTTATACTCTATTTCTCTTTAATTATTTCATTATGAGGTCAAGCTGGTTCTGTAGTTATTATGTAATGTTTTGGTTCTGTAGATATTATGTAATATTATGTTATTTTCATCTAAGCGTCTGGTTGGTGGCTTTTTCATAGATTTACAAACTGTACGCATTGAACAACATGGATAGTACAGTCTCAGTTGTCTCAGACAATTGTCAGGGGCTGAATGATAAACAGAAAAGAAGAGATGTATTCCATTACTTAAAATGCAAAAAAATATTCCATTCATTTTCTGCAGGATGCACACTTCGAAGAAAAAATGGAACGCTATATACAATCTGAATGGGGGTACCTAGGATATTTCTCTAGTCATGCTTCTAATGCAAGAGGTGTGGCAATACTTTTCAATAACAACTTTGAAACTAAAATTTAAAATGTTCACAAGGGCGATGATGGGAATAGCCTCATGGTCTTAGCAGAAATTAAGCAACACGATTTTTTGTTTGTAAATGTATATGGACCAAACAGAGATGACCCAGAATTTTATAATACCTTAAATCAACAAATTAGTAAGTTAGGTATAAGTAATGTCGTAACTGGAGGAGACTTTAACTTAGTTTTGGACCCTGCTAGAGATTACTGTAATTATAAAAGGGTTAATAATCCCAAAGCGAGAGAAGCAGTAGACAACATGATAAACGATTTAGAATTAAATGATATTTGGAGGGACTTGAATCAGGATTGTCATAGAAGGAGAAGGAGAAGGAATAATCCTTTCCAGCAAGCACGGTTGGATTTCTTCCTCATATCAAATCACGTTGTTTCCTTTGTCAATGATGTAGACATTGAATGTGGATATAGAACAGACCACTCCATGATTGTGTTAAGGTTACGGTTTGGTAAAAAAAATAAAATAAATTAAGAGTAGCACTTTTTGGAAATTTAACTCGTCATTATTAAAGGACAAGGACTATCTGGACGAAATTAACAAAGAAATTGAGAATGTCAAACAAGAATATGCTGTAAGCCCATATGCAAGAGAAGCAGTACACACGATTCCTCTGACCGAATTACAGTTTACAATTTCTGATGATTTATTTCTGGATTTTTACTGATGAAGCTTAGGTCCAAAACTATTTCATACGCAACTATGAAGATGAAGAGGAACGTAAAATACAGCAAGACATACAACGGCTCGAAAGAAAAGAGACAAAACACGAAGAAGAGATCAAACCTATAGAGTTAAAGAAGGAAAGGCTAAAGGTTATTCGAGAGAAAAGAATAGAAGGGGTACTTTTAAGATCGAGGGCTAGGTGGATAGCTGAAGTGGAAAAAATGACGAACTATTTCTGTAACCTAGAAAAAAGACATTTTATAAGTAAGAGTATGACTAGATTAATTGATAACCATAGCAATATTCTAAATGACAAAACAGAGATTCTTCACGAGGTTCAAGGATTTTATGAATCATTGTACAAAAAATGTGAAGTTGACGACTGTGATTTGGATGAACTCATTGTAAATATTCCACATTTAGACCGTGGCGAAGCAAATAATTTAGATGGTGAAATCACACTGGAGGAGACATATATAGCATTAAAGAACATGAAAAACAACAAAAGTCCTGGCACTGATGGTTTCACAACAGAATTTTTAAGTGTTTTTGGAGCAGAATAGGGGTTTTTGTTGTCAGAGCTTTAAATGCCGGATTTAGAAGGGGGTAGATTTCTTGTGTTTAGAGACAGGGACTAATTGTATGTATACCAAAGGGAGATAAACCAAGACACTTTGTGAAGAACTGGAGACCAGTCTCGTTGTTAAATGTTGTATATAAAATAGGGTCATCGTGTATAGCCAACCGTTTAAAAAATGTGTTAGCTAGTCTCATCAATGAGGATCAAACAGGTTTTGTTAAGAATAGATACATAGGGGATAACATTAGGCTCATTTACGACACAATTGCCTATTTAGAAGAACACAACTTACCAGGGCTTTTAGTAAACATTGACTTCGAGAAAGCATTCGATTCAGTGAGCTGGGATTTTATGTTTAAAGTATTGAAAGCGTTTGGATTTCAACCGGGCTTCTGCAAATGGATTGAAACATTCTATAAAAATACCAACTCATGTGTCCTTGTTAATGGTCAAGTTTCTAGTTGGTTTGAGATAGACCGCGGATGCAGACAAGGTGATCCACTATCGCCATATTTATTCCTATTATGTGTTGAAATTCTAGCATTAATGATTCGGGAAAATGTAAACATACGTGAATAGTTATAGATACAGTTGAACATAAGCTTTCTCAGCATGCAGATGACACGGAATTTCTTTTAGCAGGCGACAAAAAATCATTTGAAACATGTATAAACGTACTGGAAATGTTTGGTCGTATATCGGGGTTATATATGAATCCTGGAAAAACTAGTGCTGTTTGGTTGGGGAGCTGTAAAAATTCTGTTGTTCGTTACATGGACCATTTAGGTATGGAGTGGAACTCACAAAAATTCAAAATTCTCGGAATCTGTCTGGTTTACCAACGATTTGCAAAACTGTGCAGATATTTATTATTCTGAAAAATTAGCGGACGTGAAACATTTGTTCAAGATTTGGGTGAGAATACAACTAACTCCTTTGGGCAGAGTGGCAGTTTTAAAATCGCTTATTTTATCAAAACTCATCCATTTGAGGATATTACTACCTAACCCACCTGACACTTTTTCAGACTTTACAAAGTTACGGTTACAAATTTGTGTGGAATAAAAAGCCAGACAAAATAAATAGAAAAACTGCTTACAAAAGTATCCAAAACGGTGGTCTTGGACTACCAGAATTAAAAACGTTTGCTTCTTCCCTAAAATTGACGTGGCTGCAAAAAGTTCAGACTACACACCACAAATGGAAAACTATTACAACACCTAACTTTCCACTTTTAAGCGATATTGAGAAATATGGACCAGAAATACTTTCTTCCTTCTGTAAATCAAATGTATTTTGGACAGAGGTATTTATGGCGTACAAACAATTTTTCTACAAAGTTAACTGTGAGACTTCTTATGAACTCCTTGCGGAACCAGTCTTTTATACAAACAGAATACAAGTTGGGAAAAAGACTATTTTGGGAAAAGCATGGATCAACAAGGACATATATTGTATTGGTCATTTTTTGCTTGACAATGGCCAGTTTATTTCTTACGAACAATTTAAACAAAAGTATGATGTAAACATTAATTTTGTCACTTTTTCTGGTTTTAAAGCAGCTATAATTGAATATATACAAAAAAAACCAAAAATCAAAGTTGAAAATACTAATACATGTTTAAATATGCATGTATTTCACAAACAGTTAACGTCAGTTTGTAAAGGGTCAAGACTATATTATGACATTTTTATAGATAATCATACACACCCGAAAATCTGTACGAACTGGGATATTAAACTGAACGTTGAAAATGACTGGAAAAACTGTTTTCTTTATCTGAGTAAAATTTCTGACATAAAAATGAAATGGTTACAGTTACGAATAATACACAGATGTCTTGGTACTAATGTTGTGCTGAAAAAAGTGGGTATATTGAACAGCGATGTTTGTACTTTCTGTACCTCTGTTAAGGACAGTATCACACATATGTTTTGGTATTGTACAGTCATACAACGTTTTGGGAAACGCTGGTGGTTTTGATGAATGAAAAATGTATGTGTGCATTTAATTTGCAGATAACTGAACCATTAGCCATAGTTGGATTTGATAAAGATGTATATATAGACCATGTATTTTATTTTATTGTATTATTTGCAAAACACTATTTATATCAGTGTAGAACAAAACAGAAATCACCCAGACTGCAAGTATTTCTTAATAAATACAGATATGAAACTGAAGAATACATTGCTTGAAAAAAATTTGTATATAACGATTTCCTTTCCAAATGGCACCCATATACGCCGATGTTAGCAGGCTGAGAATGAATTACGAATGATTATGACATTGTACATTATACTAGTACAAGTATGATTATAGCACCCTAAAACTGTTACACCGCCTAAAACAGCCCCTTTGGACATATTACAGAGCCATATATATGTGTTTGTATATGTATGTATGTATGTACATGTACATATATGTGTATACGTATGTATATATATATGTGTGTATGTTTATATGTATATTATATGTATGTATGTATGTATGTATATATATATATATATATATATATATATATATATATAAAGACAAATATGTAAAATTTCATAATGCACTAGGCTTGCCTCATGTGCTCTCCCCTCTCTCTCTCTCTCTCTCTCTCTCTCTCTCTCTTCTCTCTCTCTCTACCACATATACAGGCTATAACCGTGTGTCTTAAAAATGTAGAATGGTATTGTAGTTGTGTTTAGTGCATTGATTTCCTGTTTATCTATCGTTTGTTTGGATTTGTTCTTTTTTTATATTCTATTTTCTAATGTGTTGTACTGTATGAACTTATTTGAATTAAAAAAGAAAAAAAATATTTTAAAAAGTGTGCTTACAATGTTTACGTGCTGTTAGTGAAAGCATTTTTTTCTTCCTTTGTTTTCTTTTCCTTTCTTTTCTCCTTCTTTTTCTTCTTCTTCTTCTTCTTCTTCTCCTTCTTCTTCTTTGGTGGGGGATGGGTCGTTTATTTTTGTCATACTTCCCATGCCTGATTCTCTACTATTTTCCAGAGGCCGGAATGAAATTTAATAGACATGTAACCTTTAAATGCAAACCTTGGATACATATGTTGTTGTTTTTTTTTCATCTTATTTCTGGGCTTGTTCATAATCAGTTCTGATTATCTTTTTCTGTGTTTCTGTCTCTCCTTTTCGGTTTGTTTGTCTGTCTGTCTGCCTGTCTGTCTGTCTGTCTATCCTCTCTCTCTCTCTCTCTCTCTCTCTCTCTCTCTCTCTCTCAACACACGCACACACACACACACACACACACACACACACACACACCACACACACAAAAGCACACACACGGGGAGAAACAGAGAGAGAGGCAGACAGACAGAGACAGACAGTAACACAGAGAGACACAGAGAGAGAGAGACAGTACAGAGAGACAGACAGACAGGCAGACAGACAGACAGAGACAGAGACAAACTACATAGGTAACACTTACCCATACACACAAGTCGCTGGCCATACACAACAAAGAATCACAAGTGATGTTCCTTCCTTAGAAACTGGCCACAAACGGCCCTCAACCAGTCATTCACACCAAATTGCTCTAGATTTTCAGGACGCCAGACAGAAACAGGCCCTCCGTTCAATCTATCTCATCAAAAGTGTCCTGGACTTGTTCCGAGCAGCTAGGACAAGCCTTCAGTCAATCTATCGCAACAAAAGTGACTGTCAAGTGCGTGAAACCTCTCACAAAAGGCATTAAACGCTTAGAGGCAAAAGGGACGTTGTACGTAGTATACAAATAGGTATATAGAACCATTAACAAGTATGCCTTACCCATCGCACACGGTCGAACTGTGTCAAGGAGGACGAAGCGGTCAGGTAACAGATGGCACCTAAGGTAGTAAGGAGTTCGGACCTGCCCGACAGCGAAAGGGGAGAGGAACATAACCACTAGGACCTCGGTGCACCAAGTGAGTGCTAAATACTCAGTCAGCTGAGGTTCTTTTGTAAACAGTCAGTGAAGAGCAGGAGTCTTGGACTCGTTCGGATGGTATTGCCGTGGGTCACTGGGTTGGTTCTATTGTCAGGCTGGTTGAACGCCCGTGGATGTTGTTATCGTAGCCCTCTTTAAGATAATTACTGTGTTAAAGTGGCCTCCGAAGTCGGCGGGAATTTTCGATGTCCATCTGGTGCCAAGTGTTTGTTTGCTAATCAATCAGGTAGGGATGTGTGTAAATGCAGATGTGTGGAGAATGTAGCGAATGGAGAATTCACAGCACTTGTGAACTAGGGGTTTGAGAAGCAGCATGGACAAAGGCATGGCCCGAAGGGGAATCCTTTGTTTCCATTCCTATATAAAGTGAGGGAGAACAACGAGAAGGAGAAGAACACCAGGAGAGAGAGAGAGAGAAGGCAGAGGAGAGAGAGAGAGAAGAGAGAAGGGTGGGCAGGACAGAGAACGGGTCGAGAGAAACGTGGTCTGGGAGATAGAAGAGACAGCAAAGTCTTAGGGAAAGACAAGCTGGAAGAGAAGAAAACTAAGTTTGAAGCCCAGAGGTGGGTGAAGACAGACAAACTGAATTTGAACCCAGAGGTGGGTGAAGTAGACGAAGAAGAAGAGTTCTACGTCGAGATCCCAGAGACGACCACGAAGACCCAGTCCTGAAGCCTGGAGCCAGTCAACCAAGGGCATCACCATCAAGCAGTGCTGAAGAAGACGTGAAGAGACTTTTCAAGAACTGTG
>CM065724.1:28333123-28343123 GCA_033310375.1 Conus canariensis
TCTTTTGCTGCGATACGAGCAGGATAGGCTGGATCAGTATCAGCGAAGGGAAACCATGAGAATCAATGGACTCAAAGAAGAGGAGAACGAAGATCTGGTGGAGAAAGTGATGGAGTTGGGGAAGAAAGTTGGGGTAGATCTAGAAATCAAGGACATCTCTGTTGTGCATAGAACTGGCCTAAAAAACAAGAAAGCCCCAAGACCAGTGCTGGTGAAGTTCACTTCACGAAGAAGCAAGGCGAACCTCATGATGAGGAAGAGAGATCTGCGCAAGCATGACATGAAAGGAGTTTACCTGAACGATGAACTGACACCCCTACGCTTCAAATTATTCAAAATTTGTAAGGCAGCACCTGGTGTGGACAGGGTATCTACTACCCATGATGGCAAAATTGTTTGTCAGCTGAAGGCCGCCCCTGGGAGGAACAGCAGTGGCAGTGCGGGATCTTCCGGCAGCAACGCGGTGTACGTCGAGTCACCTGACGACCTTTTCCGGATCGGTGTGACGAAGGTAGACTACACGGCGCTTGGGCTTCAGCACTTCATCTACACCAGCTAGGGGTTTGCCGGAGGTCGTGGTGATTCATCTGACTCATGTGTAGTCTCAACGTTATGTGCTTGTAGCTGTACTCATTCTTCATCTTGTCTATGTGTTGGTAATTGTTTCTATTCTTCCAATCAATCTTCTGATGAGCGATCATCTAGTGTGGTAACTTCTTCTGTGAATCCCTTTTGCTTGCAAACTTGCGTTTCTAATTGTGATGTCAACAATGATTATGTTCTTGATATGGATGTGGATCACACTGTTCGCCATGATCGTGAGCTGGCTTTTGTATCTTTAAATGTGTGTGGATTGCGTTCCCGTCTCCAGTGTTTGGAATTTGTGAACTATATTCAACTATTCGACATTGCCGTTTTCCTTGAGACTAAAACTGATGACCAAGATGCTTTATTTATCTCTGATTGCTTCAGTGACTGGGGATATGACATTAAACTGTTTAACAGAAAATGCCTGTCTAATCGACGTTCTGGTGGTATTGGAATAGCCATCAAAAGCAAGCTATCTACGTATGTGGAGATTTTACCTTATTCTGGTGGATGTGTGGCTTGGTGTCTATTAAAAAGACCATTGTCAGGTTATGATAAAGACTGTCTGATTGGTGGCGTATACATTCCTCCCGAAGGTTCAGTTTATAGCAGTGTTGAACTGTTTGATGTGATTGAGACGGAATTGTTATCATTGCAAGATAAATATAAGGATTGTTATGTTTTGTTGTTGGGCGATTTTAATGCTTATACCAAAAGTATGAATGATTTTATTGATATGAATCAGTTCACTCAGTCTGTGTTCTCTGATGTTCTCTGTGATATGAGCGAAGATAATTTCCAACCTTGTCAAAGATCATCTCAAGATAAGCAGAGGCCTAATAATTATGGTTATCGTCTCTTAGATTTATGTAAATCACTGTCAATATACATTTTTAACGGAAGTATTGGTTCAGATGCTGGTATTGGAACATGCACATGTAAAGGAAGCACAGTTATTGATTATATCATTGGTTCTAGATATTTGATGGAAAATGCAAGTAAGTTTAAAGTTGATGTTTTTGATGCGTTGTTCTCTGATGTGCATTGCCCATTATGCCTGTCTCTTCCAGTTAAAACCTGTTTTGTTTTCAATGAACCTAATGGTACTAAACACTCTCTGCATCAAAGGTATGATGGTGCAGAGATTAGAAGATGAGATAACAACAAATGTAATGAATATAAAGAACATTTAGCAAATTACAATGTTGATGAAATTGTAACTTTATTTGAACAAGGCACAATATCAATCAGTGAAATGAATAAGCGGTTTTCGTCAATTCTTGTTGATTCAGCGAAGGATACATTTGGTACTTACTCTAATACTTACAATAATAGATATTCAATGAGGCAGAATCAAAGCTGGTTTGATAAGGAGTGTAAGGTTTCTCGAAGCCAGTACTTTAAAGCAAAGCGTAAAGTTAAATGTTCAAATACTGTGCCTAATCTAAATAATCTTGCTGCTAAAAGCAAAGAATATAAAAATGTTTTGAGACGATCTGAAAGAAGAGCAACGAGAAAATGACATAGAGAATTGCGAGCTTTAAAAACTAGAAATCCAAGGGATTATTGGAGGAAAATTAAAGGCAAAAAAGCTTCATCGTGTCCTATACCTCTTGAAGAGCTTAAAAATCATTTCCAGTCCCTTAATCAAAATACTGGATGTAATGATATCATTTTTAGTAATGAAGTATCTGAAAGAAATATCAATCTAGACATTCTAAATGATTCAATTACTGAGGATGAAATTGAAAGAGTCATTAAATGTTTAAAGAATAATAAAGCAGCAGGAGCTGATTTAGTAAGGAATGAATATATAAAGAATAGTGTTCCTTATATGACAAAGTTTTATTGTTTATTGTTTAATCGTGTTTTGGATTCTGGTATTATACCAGAAGATTGGGTGACAGGGTTAATTGTACCACTCTATAAAGGCAAAGGAGATCAACAAGACTGCAATAACTACAGAGGGATAACACTGTTGAGTTGTGTAGGCAAATTATTCACGTCAATTCTAAATAGCAGACTTACTTATTTTGTTGAAATAAATGGACTTATTTCAGAAAACCAAGCAGGTTTTAGACACATGCATTCAACGCTTGACCATGCTTTTGTTCTTAAATCATTGATTGACATGTTTACAATCAACAATGGAAAATTATACTGTGCTTTTATTGATTACAGAAAGGCATTTGATTCTATTTGGAGGCATGCTTTATGGCACAAACTGATGAGTCAAGGCATATCTGGGAAAATACTGCACGTTGTAATCAATATGTATGATCAAATAAAATCGTGCATTTTTCTAAATGGTCAAAAATCAGAGTTCTTTGGCAGTTTTAGGGGAGTTCGTCAAGGAGAAAACCTTTCACCCTTATTGTTTTCATTATTTTTGAATGATCTACAACAGTTCCTTATTGACAATAACTGTTCTACTTTAGAATATGATTTAACGCAAGAGTTGAAACTTGAACAGTTTATTAAATTGCTTGTATTGTTATATGCTGATGATACAATTTTATTGGCAAATTCTAAATCAGCTTTGCAAAAAGAACTTAATGCCTTACATATATATTGCACGCAATGGCAGTTAGAAGTAAATCCAAAGAAAACAAAAATAGTTGTCTTTCATGGTCGAAATAGTATGCGTGAAATTTTTTTCTTTGGGAATGAAAAAATAGAGGTTCTTAATTCAATGAAATACTTAGGCATCGAGTTCAGCAGAACAGGTTCTTTTTACAAAGCAAAAAATATGCTTATAATCAGGCTCTCAAGGCAATGTTTTCATTATTACAAACTGCAAGAAAACAGAAATTGCCAATTGATGTTTGCATACAATTATTTTATTCCATAGTTGTACCTGTGTTGTTGTATGGTTGTGAAATTTGGGGTTATGAAAATGTTGATATATTAGAAAAGTTACAGTTACGTTTTTTAAAGTATCTTTTTAGATTAAATAAAACTACAATGACTTCAATGATTTATGGTGAAACCGGAATCTATCCTTTATCTGTACTGATTAAAGTGAGAATGATAAGGTTCTGGGCTAACTTAGTTGTTCCTGATTCTAAGAAGTATTCAAACAAAGTATATAATATCTTACATGAACTATATACAAAAGGAATTTTCGTTTCACCATGGCTTAGTTATGTTAAAAGCATTTTATTTGAAACTGGTTTTGATTGTGTTTGGGAATCTCATTCATTCACAAACAGAAGTAACTTATGTAAGTGTGTTAAAAAGGAGTTGCAAAATAATTATGCTCGTGATTGGCGCAGTTCTCTTGAAAACAGCAACAAGTGTGTATTCTATAAAAGTGTAAAGACTGTCTTTGGAAAAGAACATTATATTTCTACCTTACCAGATATTTATGTTATATCTTTATTTAAATTTAGATGTAGTAACCATAAATTGCAAATTGAAATTGGAAGACACCATAATGTTCCAAGAGAATTGCGTATTTGTTGTAACTGTGAAATGGGTGAAATTGGAGATGAATTTCATTGCATCATGGAATGTCCAAAATATAATGAACTTCGTGAAAAATTCATCCCTAAAAAATATCTAAAACCAAAGTCTGTTTTCAACTTTTGTAATTTATTTCAAAAAGGAAGACGCATTTGTTTGAATATTAGTAAGTTTCTAAAAAATGGGAAGATTGTTTAATGAGATCATTACAGTTCACCAGAATTCAGCATTTCGCAACTATGTTCACACATTCTTCTGAGTGAGTTTCGTATTTCTCTTTGTTACATTTGTATCCTCCATGCCCCAACAGGGGTCAAAGGATTAAATTTGAATTGAATTGAATTGAATTGAATTGTGTGAGCGTGAGCATGTGTGTGTGTGTGTGTGTGTGTGTGTGTGTGTGTGTGCGCGCGTGTGTGTGTGTGTGTGTGTGTATCTGTGTCTGTGTGTGTCTGTGTGTGCCTGTGTGTGTGTGTGTGACAGTGTGTGTGTTTGTGTGTGAGTGTGTGTGTGCATATGTGCGTGCGTGTGTGTGTGTGTGTGTGTGTGTGTGTGTGTGTGTGTGTGTGTGTGTGTGCGTGTATGTGTGTGTGTGTTTGTGAATGAGTGCGTGTGTCTATGTGGATATTCATCTGCATATGCGTGCATGTGTGTGTGTGTGTGTGTGTGTGTGTGTGTGTGTATGTGTGTGTGTGTGTGTGTGTGTGTGTGTGTGTGTGTGTGTGTGTGTGTGAAGGAATTCTGTTTTACGTCTCGTCACACATATAGGTGATTGCAGACGTCTAAATAACACAGTGTTTACAATTTTAGACTATTATCATAAAAGAAGAGAAGAGGACGATGTGGTTACATAGAACAAAAATAAAGGATAGATGAATTATAGGACAGTAACTATGAAAAATTAGAGAAAAATAACTAAAGTAATCTAACTTACGATTATGATTATAAAATGTTCCTTAATGGACTTTGCAAAAGGTTACTCGTTAATTTAACAAGAGAAACAACTGGCAACGAATCTAAAAAGTCAAACACATTAACGTGCCCAGTGTCAGCACTTGGTATAACACCATTCAAAAAGGGTTTCATTAGTTCACAATCAAAAATCACATGTTGAACTGAAGGATCTCCACGACATACACACTTAACAGTCTGGCAATACTTGGTTCGTAGGGAATTACATAAAGTCTAAAAGTCAGGCTTGAAACCGGTCGGCTAATCGACACAAAGTTTGACAGAGTTTGCTGACGAGGTTTTGATGAGGAACTGTAATGACTCAAGAAATCCCTCTCGATTATATGACTAATTTCCTTGTATGACAAAGGACAATCAACCTTAATACTACCTAATATATTCTTTGCTCCCCGTTTTGCTGCTCTATCTGCTTGATCGTTAAATACGAAGGAGGTGTGCGATGGAACCCAAGAAAATACGACATTAGTACCTTTCATGTAAAGACAGTGCAACATGTACTTAATCTCAAATAATAATTCCTCCTCTCTGTGTATTTTCAAAACAATGCAAACTTTTTAATACTGACTGTGAATCAACACAAAACAGGATATTAAATATTGAGACTGGCAAGGAAATTAAATAATTTAATGCCATCAGGACAGCAACTAGTTCAGCTGTAAATATGGAATGACCCTTACCTAAATAATATGATTTTTCAGCTTTGAATTCTGGAATTACAAAGCCAGATCCCGCACTACCATCATCAAGAACTGAGCCGTCAGTGTATACTTTTAAATAGTTAGTAAACTTTTCTTCCATGTCAATTTTGACAGATGCTGCTAACACATGCGGCGAAATCGCTTTATTTAGATCAGAAGAAAAAATGTTAACTGTTACTTCCGTTAGTTCCCAAGGGGGTACCGGCGGAACCAGTACGCGAGGTGCTACCTCGTGTGGGTCAATCTTTGATGAATTAAAAACGTCTGAAACATATGAACGAAGCGTCTCTAAATTTGAATTTTTCTGTGCATTTTTCGAAAAATGTCAATGTCGGATCGTGTATTTAACTCTTCAAGGTTGTCCACAGCAATCCGTCTCACTACATATTTTACAGAACTTATTTTCCTTTCTTCATCAAGTGGCAAAAAGCCTGCTATCTTATAAGCTTCAGAGGACTTAGTGTGCACAGGTACACCCAGGGCCAACTTTACAGCTTTACTGTCAATTCTTTGAAGTTTCTTTAAATGCGATCGCGGAGCAGAAAAGAATACTTCCTATCCGTAAGTCAATCTTGATCGTACAAGACTGGTTGCTAAATGCAGCAAAACTTTGGGATCCTGTCCCCATGGAGAGTGACTGAGAATTTTTAGAAAATTCAAACTTTTAAATGCTTTAGTAACAATTGAGTCAATATGTTTTTTCCAGTTTAGTTTTGGTGTAAGTAGGACACCTAAAAATTTTACTTCAAGTTAATAAAAAATTTCCCGTCCTCCCAGAAAGAATATAGGCAGGTTACTTGGGTTATATTCATTGTTAAAGAGAACCGAATGTGTCTTTTCAACAGAGAATTGAAAGCCATTCAAATGCATATAACTGTTTAATTTATCCAGCTGGTTCTGAAAGAGCTTCTGAATATAATTTATGTGACGTAAATTTGTTCTTTTTTTTAAAGATACATTAATCCATATTGCAATGTCATCAGCATATTGAGCTACCTTGGTATATGATGAAAAACATATATATAAGTCATATAGCATTACGTTGAATAACAATGGGGAGATTATAGAACCTTGTGGAAATTCCCATATTTATAGATCTTGAGGATAATAAAGTCACACCAACTTTGGTCATTATGTGTCGCCCACTTAAAAAGGATTTCACATAATTGTAGACGTGACCAGAAAGACCAATTTGTTTTAATTTATACCATAATCGGCTGTGCCACACTCTATCGTAAGCTTTAGTAAGATCAAAGAAGGAAGCAAGAACACTTTTACGTTTAGAAAACTGTTTCTTAATTTGAGTAGTTAGTCGTGTCAGGTGATCAATTGTACTTCGTCCTTTTCTAAATCCAGCTTGATGTGAAGAAAATACATCATTTTTATCACAGTAATAGGCCATTCTGAAATTTACTATTTTTTCCATGACTTTTCCAGTATGAGACGTGACTGAAATGGGTCCATAGCTAGACGTCTCAGACCGAGGCTTGCCCTGCTTTAGAACAGGAGTCACAATAGACGTCTTCCATATATTGGGAATTTGTCCACATTCCCAACATTTGTTAAATAATTTATGTAAAATGACTATCCAGTTCTCTGGTAAATGGTTTAACATAGTGTAAGAAATCCCACCCAAACCAACTGAAACCTTTTTATTTCCCAACAGACGGGTAGCATTCATGACTTCCTGTAAAGATATTGATACATTTATAGTACTATTGTTGTTTGGTACAGGATCTCTATAGTTATCAGTATTTTTTTCTTTCAATCTAAACGTAAACGACTTTTGCTCATTAGGCAAACATTCCATACAACATGTTTTAACGTACATAGATGCAAATTCCTCAGCCTTTTCTTTGGGAGATAGAAATTCTTTACTTGTTGTTTTGATTGGGTAATCTTGGAGTTTAATGCCCGATTTCATTTCTTTCACCTTATCCCACACCTTTTTCAAGTCTTTACAGTCAGATACTTCATTTAGACAGAACTGTGACCAGTATTGTCTTTTTGCTTGCGCTGTAACTCTGTTTGCTTTTATTTTTGTACTGCACATTTCTTTATGAGCTGCATCTTTTATCTCTTGCACAGGAACTTTTCTAACTTTTAGCCAATTAAGATAAGCTAATGTTTTTGCTTTAACAGCCTCCTCGCAAGCCTGATTCCACCAGACATTCCCTGAGAATGTTTCACACCTTTTTGATCCTTTTTTTTTGGAATAGCTAAAGCAGCAGCCTCAAGAACTGCTTTCTGAAAGTTATCAAAAAAGATGTTAACATGCTCACAAATAACCACTCTCAGTCTTCTCAGTGAGGTAATTTTGAAAAGTTTCCCAATCTGCCTTTATGTAATTAAATTTGCGAATAACATCTTTACCACTAACTTCAGATCCAACGGATTCTTTAAAAGATAAAAGTATTGGCACATGGTCACTACCTAGTGGGTCATTGGCTGTATTCCACTTTGCTGTTAATGCTAAAGCAGGTGAAACAAAGGTAAGATCAAGCGCCGATGCTCTATGATGAGATATGTCTGGGATGCGCGTAGTTCTCCCGTCGTTAAGCAAAACTAAAGATGAATCCACAACAGTTTCCAGAAAATCAGGGTGAGAAACTATTTGACAACCTTTATCCCAGAAAGGAGCATGAGAATTGAAATCGCCACCAACGATCCACACAGTTTAGAGAACGTAACCAATTAGTATTTTGCCCATCAGGGCCCTTAGGGTAATAAACTGATGCAAAATGTAAAATTTGATTGTTTGAAACTTTCAATTTTATAAAGGATGCCGACACATTAACCGTATCTTTTGTAAAAAAAAAAAGAGGACTAACGTATGTGTAATCTAAACCACATTGTACATAGATAGCTGTACTAACTTTATCAGAATCTTTGCATATATGATAAACCGGGGGATAGTAATAACCTTGTATCTTTGGCAACTTCTGTTGAGTGACATTTAGGGACTGAAAGAGAAGTACATGATGAAATTTACTAGAAAGATGCATACACAAATTATCAATATTAGTTGACAAGGAACGTGCGTTCCATTGTAGAACCGACAAATTATCACATGTGTTGTTCTTTTTCTTCCTGGTCATATGTTAACCTAATTTAATGGTGGATAAGTATCATATAGGTGACGCAGTACAATAACCAGATCAAAACTGCAAAAAGCAGACGTTACCCAGAGAACTGGGGGGGGGGGGGGGGGGGGGGGGGGGTGATGCTTTGAAGATTTTTTTTTTTCCACGGGGCTGATCATGGATACGTAATTGACTATCATTAACTCTTGTATGTTGATTTGGGGATGACAGGCTATCACAATGACCTCCTACGGAAAACTGCTTCACACAATATGATGATGGGGCCCGATGCTGAACAACAAAAGACCCCCGAGCGGAAAATGGCAGATGGTTGCGCTGTTTAACATCCGTAGGCGTCAGCAGAGAAGATGATTGTTGGACATTTTGTTGACTAGCCCTCTGCCAGGAAGATGACTGCTGGTCGCCATGTTGACCAATTGATGACTTCAGGGAAGATGACTGCTGCTCGCCATGTTGACCAACCGATGACTTCAGGGAAGATGACTGCTGGTCGCCATGTTGACCGACTGATGACTTCAGGGAAGATGAATGCTGGTCGCCATGTTGACCAGCGGATGACTTCTTGGAGGGAGATGACTGCAGGTCGCCATGTTGAGCAGCAGATGACTTCTTGAAGGGAGATGAGTGCTGGTCGCCATGTTGACCAGCGGATGACTTCTTGGAGGGAGATGACTGCAGGTCGCCATGTTGAGCAGCAGATGACTTATTGAAGGGAGATGACTGCTGGTCGCCTTGATGACCAGCGGATAACTTCTTAGAGGGAATTGACTGCTGGTCGGAATGTTGACCAGCAGTTGACTTCATGGAGGGAGATGACTGTTGGTCGCCATGTTGACCAACTGATGACTTCATAAAGGGAGATGACTGCTGGTCGTTATGTTGATCAGCTGATGGTTCTTCAGGGGACAGTGATATGGACTTTTCATAATAGCCTTCCGTTTGAGTTGAAACGGAAAAGAACTTTACAG
This sequence comes from Conus canariensis, assembly GCA_033310375.1. NCBI lineage: Eukaryota > Metazoa > Mollusca > Gastropoda > Neogastropoda > Conidae > Conus > Conus canariensis. Next base: position 28,342,919 of record CM065724.1, read on the forward strand.
CAGTTTGTGTAGATTTGCAATCAATACTACAAGCATTCCTTACAACGTCCGCATAAGATTTCTGATTAACGGACTCTTTCTGTTTCAGCTTCAGCTTTGCTTGACGAATAGCCTCTTGAAACGAAACATAGTTCTTTGATTTCAAAACATTCACTTCTTTGGCCATCTTTTTAGCAGGACATCCATGAAAAGCTGATGAATGGTC
>CM065724.1:28348123-28350623 GCA_033310375.1 Conus canariensis
GATTCCAGATAAAACACAACTTCTGCGAGGAAAAGCTTATTTCTCAGCTCTCGTACATACATATACGCAGTGATTAATTGCACCAGCCATGCATTACAGATTAAACGTGGTAGGAGAGAAGGGAAGATGCAGAAAACAGAATATTTCAAGTCTATCATATAGGACGGATTGGCGATTAGTTTCCATGGATTCCCAACAATATGGTACTTCAAAATACAGCAATACTTAGAACTTATCACTCTCCATTGTCAATGTTTAACCTGTGTCATTTATATTTGACTGAAATAACAGTACATCTCAGATAAACAGATCTACAAGTCCTCTAAAATGTTCATAAACTGCTGACAAATGTACTTGAGGATGCTAGGAGGCTTTATTGAATGTTGAATGTTGTTGTTGTTCGTCCGTCCAATCGACGAGGACCACTTCAATCGTCTAGGGGTTGAGGGGGGGAGGTGATATGATTTGTGGATACGCAGGTGGCTTATCAAGCCAATACGTGCTCGGAATGTGCGGTGACAGCTTGGACAGGCAATGTGGAAGACCTGCCCTTGATTTCTGGCGCGGACTGTCCTTGTCTGTCTCTTTTGTTGCGCTGCAGCTGTCCTTTCTTCACATAAATTGACACCTTTGTGGATAGAGTAGCGCCATTTAACTCGATCCATAGCAGTTTGTTCCTATGTACCAGGGTTGATGTTAAGCGCTTTCAAGGATGTTTTGAGAGTGTCTTTGAAGCGTTTCTTCTGACCTCCATGGGAACACTTTCCTTGTTGCAGCTCACTGTAGAAGAGTCTCTTGGGTAGCCGGTGGTCTGGCATGCTAGCTACGTGACCTGTCCATCGAAGCTGAGCAGCATCAGGATGGTGTGGATGCTTGACAGGCCTGCCTGGTCGACCACTTTTGCATCTGGGATTTTGTCCTGCCATGTTTTGCTTAACAATCTTCTGAGGCATGTTGTGTGGAAGTGATTCAGCTTCTTGGCATGCCATTGGTACACTGTCCACGTTTCACATGCGTAGAGAAGTGTGGGGAGAACAACTGCTATGTACACCTTCAGCTTGGTGTCGAGACTGGTGCCTCTTATTTTCCAAATATTGGTGTGTAGTCTGCCGAAGGTTGCTCTTGCTTTTGCAATTTTGATGGTTACTTCATCGTCGATGGTGACATTCTGGGACAGTGTGCTGCCAAGGTAGGTGAATTTACTTACTGCAGCGAGTCTCACACCATTGACTGTGATGTTAGGCTCATCGTAGGGTCTGCCTGGCGCAGGTTGATGCGGAACTTCCGTCTTCTTTGTATTTATGGTGAGACCGAAGTTGACGCAGGCTGCAGAGAACTTGCTGATGCTGGATAGCATGTCAATTTCTGAGCCAGTGTTATGAGCGCAGTCATCAGCAAACAGAGAGTCCATGATGTCTGTCATAACCTTAAGTTTTGCCTGAAGCCTCTTGAGGTTAAATAGCTTTCCATCTGTTCTGAATCTGATGTCGATGCCTACTTTTCCTTCTCTGAAGGCATCAGTCAGCACTGCAGAGAACATGATGCTGAACAGAAGGGGTGCCAAAGCACAGCCCTGCTTTACGCCATTTGTGACAGGGAATGGGCTAAACGTTACATTCAGCTTTACAACAGTGCAAATGTGCAATGGAAAACAGTGCAAATGTTTTACAGAGAACAGATTCTTTAAGGTTTGTTCACTTTCAGATCAATTTCAAACCATTCCAGTTTGTTTCAAGTATTATGGTCCACAGCTGAAAAGAGGCAAAAAGATCCAGCTTTTTTTTAATCTTCAACGCGACATTCTCTGTACTCTCCTACCACAGACAGTACATCTATTTGTTCACTTTCACTGATATTGCTGCTTTTCTTTACAAGAATGGAAGGTTGCTAGGCCCAAACTGAGATACAAAGATACCCTTAAGAGCGATCTCAGATGGTGCGGCATCCAGCCTCGCGAGCTCGAAACCCTTGCTGCTGACAGATCATCTTGGAGGTCCCTCACCTTTAAAGCAACGGCTGCCTTCGAAGAGGACTGAAGTCTGCGTCTTGCCGCCGCAAGGGACAGACGACACAGGGCCTCGTCCTCCTCAGTCCCAAACTCAGACCATCGATGTGTCATCTGTGGGCGCTTGTGTGCTTCCAGCTTCGGGCTACGGCGTCACATGCGCTGTCATCGTCATCGATGACTACACAGACCATCTTCTTCGTCGGCTCCCGACGGACTACTACGATGTACAGAGTTTCCACCATCATTCTAATGGGTGACCAGCTAACCTTGTGTGTGTATCAATCTGTCTGTCTCTCTGTCTGTCTCTCTCTGTCGTCTTCAATGTATATCTGTGTCTCTGTCTCTCTGTCTCTCTGTCTTTCTCTCTCTGTGTGTGTGTGTGTGTGTGTGTGTGTGTGTGTGTGTGTGTGTGTGTGTGTGTGTGTCCCTGTCTTTTCATATCTGTACACACACACACACACACACACACACACACACACACACACACAAATA
>CM065724.1:28355623-28373123 GCA_033310375.1 Conus canariensis
ATGGAACTGGGGTGATCATCGAATTTCTTTTGGAACATAGGGTCAAAACACAGTCATATGCAGGGTTTTGAGGTTCAGAAGAGAGACTCAGACAGTAGTTCAAAGCAAGTTTCAGTCGGCGATTTGGGAGGGATGGTTCTGCCTTGGCATACAAGCTATAAACAGGGGCGGTGCGGAACGCACCCAGACACAGTCGGAGCCCTTGATGGTGGATAGGGTCAAGACTTTTCAGGTAGGACGGTCTGGCCGAGCCGTACACTACACACCCATATTCCAGTTTGGAGTGGATCAGAGCCTTGTAAAGATGGAGGAGAGTTTTCCTGTCAGCGACCCAATCTGTGTGTGCCACAACTCGCAGAATGTTCAGTGCTTTCTGACATGCAGTTTTTAGGTGTTGGATATGACTTTTAAAGTTCAATTTTTGATTAAAAAAAAAAAAATAACACCATAAAGTTAGCTTCTTTTACAGCTGGAATGGTGGACTTGTCCTGACGAATTTCAGGATCAGCCAAAAACTGACGAAAATTGTGAAAATGGATTGACTGAGTTTTGGTGCTTGAAAAGGTAAATCCGTTTTCCTCGGCCCACTGTTGAATCTTGTTGACACACAGTTGGAGTCGACGCTGTACGCTGGCATAAGAGGCTCCAACTGCGTACAGCGCGAAGTCATCAACGAACAGAGAGGACTCAGAACCCTGGTCTACCGATTTCACAATGTCGTTGATTTTGATGCTGAAAAGGGCAGGAGAAAGGATGCTCCCTTGAGGCACACCCAACTCCTGCCCATGGATGTCAGACAGCGTGGTGCCAACACACACCTGGATTTGCCGATCAGCCAGAAAGTTTTGAATAAACAGAGGCTGATGACCACGAAAACCAAATCTGTGCAGATCCATAAGGATTCCTGATTTCCAAAGGGTGTCGTACGCTTTTTTTTAAGATAAAAAAAGATAGCGACCACATGCTGCATACTGACGAATGCGTTGCGGATGGTGGTTCCCAGACGGATTAAATGGTCAACTGTCGAGTGGTACTTCCGGAATCCGCACTGTTCACTGTCCAAAAGGCCATCGGTTTCCAGCTTCCACATCAGACGGGAGTTGACCATCTTTTCCATTAACTTACAGAGGCAGCTGGTCAGAGCTATTGGGCGATAGTTTGAAGGATTGTAAGGTCTTTTCCAGGCTTAGGAATTGGAATGATCAGGGCGGAAAGCACCCTGTGGTCCAGATATGGTTGTAGACTCTAAGAAGGGTCTGGAGACAGCTTTCTGGGAGATGTTTCAAAACCTGATAATGAATATCATCCAGACCAGGGGCAGAATCGATGCAGGTTTGCAGAACTGATTTCAGTTCATCCATTGAAAAAGGAAGATTATAGGCTTCAGAGTTGTCTGATGTGAAATTGTATGAAGATTTTCTCTGAGTTGTTTATTTCTTAAAAAGGCTGCAGATTTACTTGAAGATGATGAGTTCTGTTGAATGGTGGAGGTCAGCAGATTGGCAACAGCTTGTTTGTCAGTTATCAGAGCATCGGGAAGTTTAAGGTGATGAATTGAGTTGTTGGTGTTCTTCCCTTTGATCTTTCTGATGATGTTCCAGACTTTTTTCTTGGACGTTTTAGATGTCAGCCCGGAGCAGAAATTTCTCCAAGACTGACGTTGACTGATTTTGAAAGTGTGTCTCGTTTTGGCACGGGGCTTCTGATGGGCTCGAGCATTGGGACCTGAAGGTCTTTGGAATACCCGACGCTGAGCCCGTTTGCATATTTTTGAGATTTGTTGGCAGTCAGAATTAAACCAAGGTGTTTTGGGCAGTTGGAGTTTGTCGGAAGACATTGGAATACAGGTTTTAGCACACTTAACCAAAGTACTGGTCAGAGATTCTGCAGGGTCTGGACTTTGAAGAATGTCAATTTCCTGGAACTCTTTTGTAATATTGGCAGCTAAAAGATTCCAATTAGCCTTCTTATAATTAAGGTGTTGTGAAACAGAGGCGTTTTCAGTTAATATGGGTTTTAATAGAACAGGAAAATGGTCACTTCCGTGCAGATCGTCATGGACAGACCACTCATAGTCCAGGACCAGCGAGAGGTCACGTATCGACAAATCTAAACACGAAAGTGAACCTGTGGAAGAGTGGAGGTAAGTTGGAGATCCATCGTTCAGACAACACAAATCGAACTCTGAAAAGATATCTTCCAGAAGTAGACCTCTGGGTGATGAATTCACGCTAACAGCAAAAAAGGCCGAGGAAGTTCTCCAATCAGACTGACAAGGTCCTGACGACAAACCGGGACAGAAGGTGGCAGATATAACGAGCAAATTGTAACGGTTTTATGGAAAGTGACTCTCGCAGCTACTGCCTGAAGGGGGGTAGCCAGAGAGACAGGACTAAACAGCAAAGTTTTGTGTATAAGAAGGGCAACACCGCCCGTTAGTCCCAATGTTGATGGTTGTGCAGGTTTGGAAAGAATATTGAAGCCAGAAAGAGTGAAGGTCTTCTGGCTTTGAATTTCTGTTTCCTGAGGAGCTACTACTACGTGAGGTTTTAGTGTTTGACACAAAAGCAGCTCCTCAAAGTTTGAATTTAAGCCACGGATATTCCAATGAATTATTTTACTGTCCATGGTGCAGAGGACGAACAGGAGAGAAATCAGTTCATCTCCGAGTCATCGTCTGCATCCAATTGAGCGTATTTGTTTTTTGAGTTGGACTAGATTGTTTTGTTCTCCAGACCTGCTGGCAGACTTGCCTGCAAGCGAAGACGGTTTCGGTTTTGGAGACGGTGGAGGTTTCTTCTTCATCTCTACCATCTCCATACTCGATTGTACTCCCTTGCCCGCACGGGCACCGCTCACGAAAGGTTGAGGCGGGAGGGCTGGCTTTTTATTCTGCCCAGCAGCAGATGGATTAGACTGCTGGGCAGTGTGAGGGGTGGTGGATTTATTGCCCCCACCAGGGGCATCCACTTTGGGTTGGGATGTGGTGGATTAGCTTCCACCAGAGTTTGACATTTTACCTGGCAATTTTTTGTGAAAATGAATTCATCAGTCTGGCAGCAGACAGAACGGGTTGAAACTTGCTTCACAACCGAAGCGTATGAAGAAACTGGAGACGTCTGACTGCCAAGGACCTGCTTACGAGTCTCAAAAAATGAGATTTTCTTTTCTGTGTTTACTTTTTGGATGTTCGACTCCTGCATCCAAACTGGACAGTTGCGTGAAGAGAAGGGGTTGTCGCCACCACAGTTTGCACAACGAGCCGGATCTTTACACGGCCCATCATGGGTTGCCTTGCAGCAAACACACACACCTCCTCCCCAAAACAGCGATCTCTGACGTATCCAAACGTCTGGCACTTGAAGCACTGCATCGGAGATGGAATGTACAGTTGAACACGGACATTCAAGTAGCCTACTTTAATGACTGGAGGTAACGAAGGGGAGCAGAATGTCAGAAAGAGGGTGTTGGTGGGCACTCTTTCTGCACCTTTACGGACTGTCACCCTATGAACCTCTCTTACACATTGGGATGCTAGTTCTGCCTTGATCTCCGCCTCTGAGATCTGGGCATCGAATGACTCCCTTGGAGGAATTCAGCTGTTCATGGGGAGTCATCCGGATCTCTCTGGCGACAAGCTTTGTAGCTTTCAGCAGCTGCTCTGACTGTCTTGCACTTGCACTGGATGAGGAAGGTACCGTTTCTTAGTCGTTTTATGGACTGTTGGTCTCCTGCAATACCTTGGAAGCTCTTCTGAATGGCAAACGAGCTTAACGCTGAAATTGCTTTGTCCTGCCCCGCACTCTCCACAATTAGCCAAGAGGTCCAAAATCCAGTGGTTTTCCTTGTTTCATTTTCTGAATCAGAGTCCAGATCAGACTCCTGCGACATCCTTCTCAAGTTGACTTTTCGTTTTTTGGGGGGGAGGAATTTTTGGTGAAGAAGCCATTTTTTTATTGTTTGTAATTTCATCTCTGCCTTACCCACCCACCATGGAGTCCAACTAAGGGTCCAGGGCCAAGAAGTCACTGTCTTGACCCCTTCCAGGCTTCAGGAGAGATAGACGACAAACAGAAACCTGCCAACCCTATCCCGTTTGATCATGCTCAACTCCCGGGATCAGAGAGCTGAGTACTGCAGGGGTTACCTTGGCCAGCTGGAGAACTGCCTGTCTTTACCCAGACCCATGTGGGGGTAGCCGATTGATACACCCGGGCCAGAGTGTACCTCCTGTCTAGGAGAGGTCCGAGCCAAAGTGATGTGTTGAGGGCACTTGCCCTTTCAATCACCAGGATCTCATTCCCCTCCGTCACAGGTCGCAATGCACAGCAAACGCGGCGGATCTTAAGAAGACCACAGAGAGAAAAAGAATGTGGAAAAGAAGACTTGAAGGGGAGACGAAGGTAGAAAAGAGCCAAATAAGAAAGGCAGAAGACAAGAAAAGGAAAAAGGCCGGTTACTATTAGTCGGGGCCCTCACCCTTAGCCTTTCTGACATGGGAGGCCCTACCAGGGGCATCAACTCCTTACCACGTTATGCCTTAGGCCAGACAGCAACTTGACTTTTCAGGCCTGGAAGCAGTTTCAAAAACTAGCCTATCACTAAGTATTGATGCCCCCGTCAGCAAAGCCTAAGGGATCACGGGACCGCGCGAGCCCTCCGATTACGGTAAGGTTGCAACCCCGGACGGGGGGGAAGGGGTAGGGGAGGTATTATCTTTTTAGTGATAATCGGACCTTTTTTCCCTATAAGAGTTTGACAATCCTGAAAAGGTGCTATGTGGTCAGGCGCGCAACGATGATAAGATTTTTTTTTTCAAACTTGAAACTTGAACAATTATCTACTTGTGCAGATGACGTCTTCGAGCATAAAACACAATCAGTCTTGTCTTTTTTTAACGAGGGAAATCAGACATTTTGATTCGTTCATGGAAAATGAACCGGACAATCACTGTCCACGGCCTAACTTGTGGTGTTTGAACAAATTTTTAAAACTGTATTTAAGGCTCCGCCGAAAAACGTAGACAAACAAATCATAAGACAAAACACGACGCGTTTCGACCTCTTAGGCCTTCTTCAGGCAAGATACACACAACACTCAGGACAACAAAAACGAACGACCAATCGCTTATCTTCTTCCAAAGCGGCGTAAGATATGCGTTAAATGAAAACGAGGCTATCGGGAAGGAGACAATGTGAGTCGAGGTGGTAGTAAGGATGGTAACAAATACTGATAGGAAAAAAAATAGTAACAATGGTGATGAAAATGTTCAAAACATACTAATACCATCACCATCATCATCGCCACTGATGCTGTTGCCACGACAACCACGCTGTTCGATAATCCTCTAACCCCTCTCCTTTCTCCCACACTACAACTGTTATTGCCATTTTATCAACAAAAGTGGTAGTAATCCTCTCTCTGTTATGTTTTCAATATTTGGGGGGAACTACCCCATTAAGACACCACACATTTCTAGGGGAAGGGGGTCTTCCATTATTGTGCCTGCAGGGGGGGAGGTGGAGAGAGAGAGAGAGGGGGGGGGGGCGGGGCTATTGATTGGCCAGCTCGTTAGTGGCTGTTTCACTTTACTGCCTGCAACCATCGTTTATTCAGCAGTCTTTTTTTTAGGGAGTGGGGGGGAGGGGGGGAAGAAGGGAGAGCGGGGGTGGGGAAGGGGGGGGGGTAGCGCTTGTTGGCCGTTACCGACAACTACAGTTCGCTATTGATTTGTATCGTCCTTGTTTGCTAAGCATTGTTCTCATATTGACACAGGCAGATTAGATTCAAGCGCTCAATGTTCTGTAGGCTATTCTAGTCTTTCAGCCAGTGTGTCTGCCTGCCTGTTTGAACCTAGTAACATACACACTGAACAGAATTACTGGTTTCTCTCAGTAATGTACAAAACTTTTGAGACTGACTCCGCATATTGTCCATTAAAAGTTGATCTAGCCAAAGCTTTTGTGTTGGTTGTTTACTACAGGCTACTGCATTCGGATGTCAGATTTGTTCAGTCATTAACAACATTTGTGTTCCTGCAGCTGATTCAGAGATTACGTTTTAAATTCCGTTTTCATCTCCCTCTCTCTTTCTGTGTGTGTGTGTGTGTGTGTGTGTGTGTGTGTGTGTGTGTGTGTGCGCGCGCGCGCGCGCTGTGTGTGTGTGTGTGTGTGCGTGTATGTGTGTGTGCGTCTGTCTGTCTGTATGTCTGTGCGCACGCACGCACACACACACACACACACACACACACACACACACACACACACACACACACACACACACACACAGAGAGAGAGAGAGAGAGAGAGAGAGAGAGAGAGAGAGAGTGAGAGTAGGTTATCTTTGTTTCATTTCATGTGCCGTCTCTGTGTTTGGGTGTGTTCTGTTTCGCCGTACTTTTTATCTTGCATGTTGTAGATCTGTTAGTGATAGGACACTTTTTTAAACACGTGTATTCAAATACCATAGTGCAGCATGGGTAGTGATATCTCTTATAATGATAGAATAATGCTGGCAAACGAGTCCAGATAAGGATTTCGAAAGGAACCATGAAAGAAGGCCAAGAAAGACACAACAACAACAACAACAACAACAAGCACACACACACACACACACACACACACACACACACACACACACACACACACACACACACACAGTCCGGTTTTAGGACACGTGAACAAAAGAGACTTACATACAAATAAATATACGGACAGGCATGCAAGCAGACAGACATACAGACATACAGATAGGTTAACAGACTGTGGACAAATAGATAAAAAGACAAATATATGACGAGGTTTTACCCGGTCAGTTCATTTACATCAAAGAGAAGGAAATGAAGGTGGGGTTAAACTACAATGAGAAGAATTAAATGGATTATGATTGTCTGCACTGGGCCTGGACCTATTGTCCACATGTAAACAGCTAAGTTTCAATACCCGTAAGGTTTTTGTTTAAATGATTTATCTAATACAGATGTATTCGTTGTTTTTTGCTTTAATCAACTGAAAAAAAGTCCTAAAAGGATCCATTGTAAAGAGAGTGCCAGATAGACAGAATAAAGAATGTGTATCAATGCTTGTATGCGTGCCTGCTATCTGTACTCTCTGTCGCTCCAAATCAAACAAACGTGTTCATCCACAGGGAAAGGAAACTGAGATTGAAAACCTGTTACGCCACACCCTTTTATTTACATAAAAGAAAGAAAAGGGTTTTTTTGTTTGTTTGCTTTGGCCTGGGTACGGACAGAGGAGGGGAAACAAGATACCCTCTTGGGTTCCTGCTGCACTTCACTCCAGGCAGCTCTCGAAGTCCTTACCCTTGGGCGTTCCCTGACTGTCCGACCTAAGATTTCTTCCCAATCCCTGGAAGTAGCAACGCCCGTAACCCGGCGAAACTCTGACTGTCAGTCTGTGCCCATTTCCTGGCACCAACAATGCGTGCCCAGTCCCTAGCACTGGACGCCTGCACAGTTACACTGTCTTACTGTGTTCCTTCTGCCTCCTTCAGTGTCCATGGCCATGAAACCTTTTATCCTTTTTAACCCCCCCCTCCCCCCCCCCCCCCCCCCCCCCCTTCTTCCCCACAGTCCAACCACAGGCAATGAATTTAGTCCTATTGTCCTAAGTGGACAAACACAACGACATAGACACCACATCTTTACATGAAACGCCATCCGAGAACAGATTTCGATTCACTACCTCCATTACAAACAGTAAAAACACAATTCCACTTTGTAACCCTTACCAATAACATTTGACAAGAAAGGGTTTCTTCTTTTTATTATCCTCGTCATAACAATTTCCTTTATATCCCCTTTCTTGAAATATCAACCAAAATGATTTCAGATAAACTTGCAATTATGGTTGATGACAATTTATAGACACAAGCATACACGTCTACAAAATAAATGATTGTCTTATTAACTATACATCATCATCAGTCACACCACACAATAGCATGTCATTTTTCGAGAGGGCATACGTTGTGTGTGTGTGTGTGTGTGTGTGTGTGTGTGTGTGTGTGTGTGTGTGTGTGTGTGTGTGTGCGTGTGTGTGTGTGTGATATTGTCCATCAACAAAGTGTTTTTCATTCAACTTTCTCTAACAGAAACTACTGACTGAAGGAACAAATAACATTCATTTATTCTAACGGTTAATTCCAACAGAACACATCATATTCACAACAAAATACCTCATCCCTTCGTCAAAAAGACTAGACTTGGGTTGGTATTCTGTAACAAAAATATCTAAAGATTGTTAAGTTTTTCAATTCATGAAACATGTTAAACCTCCTATTTCCCTATCTCCGTAGGCTTAACATATACATACCTTTACAAGGCAAAAGACATGTCAACTGTGACAACGAAAAATTCAGCCCACAACTTCCCCACAGCAGGTAAGTGATTTACGTTCACAACCCATGCAAGCTGCGCAAGCAACACCGCTCAACCAGGTGTTTCCTTTTTTTTGTCCCATCTGTAAACTGTATAGGACAGAACGCCTTTTGTTACGTCCATTTGGCAACAAAAGCATTATGTATCGTATTTCGTGTGTCTGCATTTCAGCTTGTTAACAAAGGCTTGCAGAATAGGCATATTTCCACTTAATTTACAATGGTACAAATATCAAAATGAAATAAAAGATCTGGTCAGTGCTTATGTTTTTATCAAAATGAAGTATTGCCAGTGATTCTCCAGTACATGAATTAGGTATATTCTGGCATTTTTCATTCATTTTATTCAGCAAAGTCTTCCAAAAACCTTGGACAGCTCCACAGTGCCAAAACATATGAATGATACTGTCCTTTGTGGCGTTTCAAAAACCATAGAACTCACCTTTTAGCGTACCAATGGTTCTTTTTTTCAAGAATTGCATATGTCCCCAGACACCTGTGTATTATTCTACGCTGAAACCACTTCAGTTTTTACATCAGATGTCTTGTGAACATATAAGAAGGCTGTATCCCAGTCATTTTCGACATTCAGCTCTTCAGCAACATGTTGTCCGTGTGTTATTATCAATTGGTAAATCATAGTACAATTTTGACCTTCTGTGTACAGACGGAGCTTTTAAAACAAATAGTTATTTCCATGCACTTATTGTTATGACCAGTTATCGTTGCATTTCGTATATATTCAGTTATTGCTTTCTTACACCCAGAAAAAGTATCAAAATCGATTTCGACATTGCATGTCTGTTTGAAATTTTCGTAGGAATAAATCATCGATTTTGAAGCAGAAAATCAGCAATATTGTGTATCCTTTTACCAATCCATTTCTTGCCGACAGTATGTCTCTTGCCTAGCTGTGCTTTACGATCACAAAATACTGGTTCTGCAAGTAGCTCACCACAGCTTTTACTACTAACTTCATAGAAAAATTATTGGTATGCATCAAACACTTCTGTCCAGAATACATTTGATTTTGAAAAGGTAGTGACGATTTAAGATCCATATTTTTCAAGGGCATTTAAAATTGGTAAATGCTTGTGATTGTCTTCCATTTAGGTTTTGTTGACGAAATTTTTGCAGTCATTTAAATTGTATTGAACCAGCAAAGGTTTTCAATTCTGATAGTCCAATGCCATCATTTCATACACTTTTATGTGCTGTTTTTCTGTTAATTCTATCTTTTTTCCTTGTTCCATACAAAATTGTAACAGTGGCTTTGCAGAATCTAAAAGAAACTGTTTGGTGAGTTGGGTAGCAGACTCCATGAATAAATTGGTCTTGATAAAATCAAAGATTCCAAAATGGCCACCCTTTCTAAATGTTTAATCGGTCTTTGGGTCCAAATCGTGAACAAATAGTTTACATCCGCTGAGTAGTTTATAGGTTCGCAGTTTTGTTCATCATTAGTAAACCAAACATCTAAATTTTTTCACTTCGGTGGATTCCACACCATTCCTAAATGGTCCATATAACCAGCCGGAGAATTTTTACAACTGCCCAACCAGACTGCGCTAGTCTTTTCACAGTTTACTCTCAAACCTGACTTAGAACTAAATGCATCTAGTGCATTTATGCGAGTTTCAAATTACTAATCATATTTATTGTCAGCTAAAAGAAATTCTGTATCATCTGCATACTGAGAAGGCTTGTGTTCAACATTATTCAGAAGTTTACTTTGTGTGTTCTTGTATGTGACGTCTGTCTATATGTGCTTATATATGATGATGGAGTGAGGATTAAATTATCTTGTTTGTGCCACCCGGTTCTTATCCGCTTGCCAAGTTGTATTTGGTGACAAAAGACACACGACTAGGGAATAACAACGGGGAAATTATTCCAACAGATGTGCGCTGAACAATGCAGCGTTTCTTATGTTTCATGTTCCCGATGACATAGATAATAAACTCGCTCATGCACATGCAGATTTATTCACACAGGCCCACTTACACATGAACGGACGGTAACATGAACACGGTGAAATTTACTGATGCAAGAAACGGCAGGGAGGGGGGGGAGGTGGGGGGGGGGGGGGGAGGGTTTACATGATTAACATGAAACTAAAGTGGGTAAGATCTAGATGTTTTACGGCAATGCATGAAACATATCAATATTTGTTCCTGATGTTTAGTCAGAAAAGGGCAGAAGCGAATTGCAAACAGAAGCACAATCGATTTATCTCCATCCGAATGTCTATTTTCTAATTATGTGTAAATACAACGTCATTTTGCTGTGTGTGTGTGTGTGTGTGTGTGTGTGTGTGTGTGTGTGTGTGTGTGTGTGTGTGTGTGTGTGTGACCTCCATTCTCCTATTTTGCATAGTGTCCTTTTCTTCACTTTTTGTCTTTTTTTCGGAACGTGGGGGTGAGGGTGGGAGTGGAGACACCTCCATCGCTCCTTTTCCTGCGTTCCTCTTTCTTTCTTTCTACTTTTTTGTTTCAATATGTAGTCCTATATATCTCATTCAAATAGGTAACATGATAATATATCCCGTTCAAATCTCTCATGGATATTCATAAAGTGGTTATGGTTCTTACTGTTCATGTGATACCACGAAAAGGGGGTAATGGGTGAAATTACATTTTTTTTTTTATCCATAAACTAGATGCGCTGATAGGAAAGAGCACACTGGAGCGTAGCCTAGGTATATTTGTGGACTTTGTGTGAGGAACAGACAGGAACACCAATGGGGGGGGGGGGGGGGGGGGGGTAGAAACCATAAACGAAGACACCCCATCAAACATCCAGACGCCAGCGAAAGATCGATGACATCGTGAAGAGAACTAGGAATTTCAAGACACTCAGCAGTGGCATGAAGCCACAAACCATGATCGGGAACAGCTGTGACATCATGAGCGTGAAATCGGGGTTTACGTGGATGGAGCAGAGATGACTACCAGCATACAGCAGACCTTCTGGAATGGGGAAAACCATCCAGGGACCATCAGCAAGAATGGAATGAGACCGGATACAGTACTCCACCCAGATTCATCAAAACAGATGATTTTGATTCAATTCGCTGTGCCATATAACTGCATCACAGAGCAAGCTCACGTCTAAAAGACTGTGGAGGACGCCATTCCTGCCAACAGCTTGACGGAGTCTGGCTTCCAAGTCAGTTCTCGCCATAGTTTGAAGCAGAGGGGTTTGCAGATTCATCAGACCATGATCTCATCCAAGAAGTCTGGATTTCTGATCCACACAGGACCAGAGCCCTCAAGGCAATGTCGGAGGCAGCTGAACAAGAGTCTCAGCTACAGCTGGGCGAGGAGGAGCACAAATGAACTTCTTGATGCTTACGTTTGCTAACTTACAGCATGTGTCTGTCACCTATGTGTTGGGACATCGGTCGGTCGGTGTGTGTGTGTGTGTGTGTGTGTGTGTGTGTGTGTGTGTGTGTGTGTGTGTGTGTGTGTGTGTGTTTGTGTGTGTGTGTGTGTGTGTGTGTGTGTGTGTGCGTGTGTGTGTGTGTGTGTGTGTGTGTGTGTGTGTGTGTGTGGTGTTACCAAGAGTGGGGAAAGGGAACATATCTGTCACAACACTGACATCACAAGAATGACAGGACATTGAAATGGGCAGTGAGAAAAGACATGTAATCCAGGATGCCCCAGGGATCAGATTTACTTCTGCCTCCAAGACACACGCGATACTTGAATTAGCTAACGGGCATCCTGAAAACTGCTTTGGTTGAGATTTGCATGAGTCGCTCGCTCTCCCTCTCCCTCCCTCCCTCTCTCCCTCCCTCTCACACACATACACACACAAACACACATATACACACATGCACGCACGCACGCACACACACACACACACACACACACACACACACACACACACACACACACTCACGCGCGCGCGCGCACACACACACACACCACACACACACACACACACACACACACACACCGATGTCCCAACCTCTCTCTGCCCCCCCCCCCTCCCCCCCCTCCCGTCAACTTCCTTTTATTAACAAGTACAAAGCTGCCATTAAAGCACAACAATGTTGGCCCAACGTGCAATTCTCTTCTATACAAATGAAAAATCATCTTTTGGGACATTGTTAAAGCACATCCATCAAAATCAACAGTATTGAAATTCTTCATGAAATAAGAGAGAGAGAGAGAGAGACAGACAGACAGACAGACAGACAGACAGAGATCTGGGGGAACGACACCATTGTGACATTATATGTGTGATGGTGTGGAGGGGTAAGGGGTGTGCAGGTGAAGACAGGCAGATGGTGGTAAGTGCAGGAACCAAGGGACAGCAGCCAGTCAAGAAGACGCAGTGCACGAAGCAGTGTTTTCCTTCTTTTTATTTTCCTTCCATAACAAGGAGCTCAAACCAGGAACACTGCCCTGGGAACTCTTCTTCTTCTTCTTCCTAAAATACTGGTTCACTCAAAAACGAGTAGGTCACCAGCGAACTCTCTCTCTCTCTCTCTCTCGCACTCAGCGCACTGGGCACACTCTCTGCCTCTCACGCCAGTCGCTTACACCAGGGGACACTCGGGGCACACTGGTCGCACTCATGCAGCGTCTCAGATGTATTATACACGTGAACCAGACCGCAAAGCAGACAACACAGCGCCGCACTCAAAAGGGCCTCGCAAGACAGGAAATGACAAAATTTGTGCTATCTGTCGCAGCTTCTGTGTTGTCTAGCTCGCCGCCCGTTCAAAGTATTCAAACGTACTTGATATCGATGAAAACCTCAGAACCCAAGAAATGAAATGCAATAAGTCATGTGTAAGTTATTGGTGATTAAAGTCCGAGAATGAACCCACTTTTAACGAGTTTGCGTCGTATTTTCCTCTGTTTCGATGAAAAATACCAAACCAGCATGAAATAATATTGTAATGAATGAATAGCTGGCATTTCGCTCTTTGTATACATATAAATTTCATTATCCAAGATGTCGTATGAGCGGAGAACTTGGTGTTTAAAATTTGATCGGAAACACAACTTGCTTTCATCGCCACATGGCTGTCACCATGTGCTTTTGACACGATTTTCGATAAAATGTTATTCTGATGAAATGGTCCATCGGATGATAATTTTTATGCATTTTTAGTTGCTTCGATGATAGAAATGGAGTCATTAAGAAGATTTCGATTGGGAAGTCCGAATTTCATAAAACGACAATTTAGATCAAAACTCCGACAATCAACAAAGAAGGCGAATTGCTCAAGGGACCGGCGCCGTCAGTCATTTCGTATAGTCGCAAGCTTGTACAGAAAAGATCATAGGCATGCGATATACGAAATGAGAGCTTATGGACTTTACTTTCAATGCGCGTTCATGGATTCTTTGGATTCTCTCATACTTTTTGTGAAATCAAGAATTATTTACGGTTTGTTCGTCGGACAATTCAAAATGGCGCCAAGATTAATTGTGCGAAATACCAGTTTTAGAGAAAATATGGGCTTCTCAGCACAACACGGTTGTAATGAATAGAATACATTAATTTTCGTGACTTCAGCAACGTATATGCAACTATGTAGGTTCTGAGGAATTCATAATTTAAAGAGTTTACACAAGAAAATTGAGATTCATCGACCAAGGGAGATAAGGGGGAAGATAACTCATGAACAAAATATCTCGTCTACAACGGGTGACCAAGAAATGTAGTTAGCACCCGGCTACATCTGCATGCATCTATATCAACAAATCCATATACCTTTCAAAAGATTACCATTTCTACAAACAATATCTTTTATGATGCTATCACCTTGTGGGTTTGTTTTTTTTTTTAATCTCCGCTCCTTCCCCTTTCTAAAGCTAGCTTCCATGGAAACACATCAATGGTCTCCATTGCAGTGTCCTCCGACACATGAAAAATTCATATTGGGCATTGCATATACAAGCACACCCAACAAGATGATCAGCATCATAATATTCCATGAAATGAGAGAGGAAGTAAGACAGACAGGGAGACAGACAGGGAAAACAGATTGATAGACAGACAGACAGACAGTCAGACAGACAGACAGACAGTCAGACAGACAGACAGACAGTCAGACAGAAACACAGAGGGGGGGGGGGGGGTGGAGATAAAGAAAGAGGGGGAAGGAGAGAGGGATAAGAAATACCAACAGAGATAGAGGGGGGATGGGGGCAGGCAGGGAGGGAAAGGGAAGGACAGAGGAGAAGAGAGAGAAAGAGAGAGATGAAGAGAGAAAGTGACAGAGAGAGAGAGAGAGAGAGAGAGAGAGAGAGAGAGAAGTGGGTGTGAGACAGAGAAGGGGGAGGGAGGGAGAGGGGGGGATGGGACAGAGAGAATTAGACAGACGGAAGAACGGACAGAGAGAGAGAGAGAGAGAGAGAGAGAGAGAGAGAGAGAGAGAGAGAGGGGAGAGAGAGAGAGAGAGAGAGAAATAAAGGCCCACCGCGCGCGCGCAAGAGAGAGAGAGAGAGAGAGAGAGAGAGAGAGAGAGAGAGACAGACAGACAGACAGACAGACAGACAGACAGAGAGACAGAGAGAGACAGAGACAGAGAGAGACAGAGAGAGAGAGAGGATGGGAAGGGATGATGGAAGAGGAAGGGGAGGAAGAGAAAGAAAGGGAGGAGAGAGAGATAAAAACAGACCGAGAGAGACCGAGAGAGACTGGGATGGAGGGGGTCAGGGAGAGAGAGTGGGGGAAGCGAGAGAGGGAGGAGAGACGGGAGAGAGAGGATGGGGCAAAGAAGAGAGAGAGAGAGAGAGAGAGAGAGAGAGAGAGAGAGAGAGAGAGAGAGAGAGAGAGAGAGAACATTCTAATATCTTGTGCGGGCATCCAACATAACACTCAATAATTCCCATGAAAGACAGTCTGATCCATGCTACAAGCGAAAACTTTCATGACTCTAACGCAGCTGTTTTTTTCCCCTCTGCCTATGACTCAGTCCCCTTCATCTCCCTCTGTTCTTTCTAATAAAACACATGACTCACACATGAACCATCGTTTTTAGCAATCCTAATGTACTTCCGACGAGATTATTAGCAGCTTAATGTTCCGTGAAGAACAGAGAGAGAGAGAGAGAGAGAGAGAGAGAGAGAGAGAGAGAGAGAGGGAGAGAGAGAGAGATACGGATACGGAAAGTTTATTCATGTATAGGCCATTGGCTCTCATGAAGGAGTGAACATAAACAAAAATGATGAGATCAACTAAAAAAAAAAAAGCTAAAACATTATTAACAATCTGTTTCAAAACGCATTCACGACACGACTATAGAATGCAGCTTTAACGCTTTATACAGATAATTATATTGACAGGTTTCTAACAGTTCGCTCATGCTTAGATGATGTAAACAGTGTCAGTCTAAACGAGACAGACAGACATACAGACAGAAAGTTAGATAGAGGGACTACATTTTGACATGACAAGTACATATTCAATATGACACAGTGTGAATGCATACGAGTATCTTTATTTCTCCACCCGTGTGAAAGCATGTCCAAAATAGATAACATCCGTGTCATTACATCACTAGCATTCTCAAAAGAACAACAGTATAGAACATATAGCCAATACGAAATATAACCACATTAACGTCCACTACTATTTTTACTTCAATATCACCATCGTTAATATTAGTAACAGTAATAGAAGCACAGCACCAATAGTAATAACAGTGGTAATGTTGTTGTTTTTTTTTCTAAAATGATGAAAATTATCATTAACGATGGTAATCAAACTGCAACACATTTGTATTCAGGGAACATGGCGTGAATGCCACGAATGGCATTAATACAGTGCCAACTGATCCGAGTAGTCAGCCTTACTCTGTGACCGACAGGCAAAGCCGCAGCTGAGGGGAAGAAAGATGGTGGTGGAGAGGGGCAGAGTGGCGACATGGAGGCGGGGTGATTCTACAATCATCACACGGACACAGACAGATTAATGATACTTTGATAATAGCCAAAATATAAGTAGCAGATAGACAGGTAAGTTAAGAATAAGATAGTGTTGAAGAGCAAACTTGGAAGAAAAAAGTAAAGACTATATAATAAACCTACTGGGAAAGAGGGAGGGGGAGAGGTTAGCACGGGGGGACAGGGTGAGGGGCAGAGCAGAGTCACGTTTCATTTTGACGGGGAAGGGGTTCAAATGGACATCATGCCAAGATTCTTTTTTCCTTCCTTTTTTCCACCGAGTTTTTCTTCCTTGGTGAAAACATGGAATACATCATATGAAATATATGAATGCATACATCAAGAACAACCAAGAAAAAATGATGTTGAACAATTCAGTGGTGGGGGAAAACAAGTGCAGACTACCAATTCCTCCATCATGACATCAATGATTCTGCAAAGATTCGGGTAAAAAAGGCGGGAGATAACAAAAATGAGGATGAAAAGTCAGGGACATGTATTATAGATATGAACTACTTTACTAACAGTCCGTGGAGACCGTCATAACCCATCTTGAAGACAGAACTCTTCATATTGCCTACTTCGAGGCCTTCCGTTCGCTGGATCGGACTCGCCAGCGAGGCATTGCTTTGTATCTGTGCTTCCTTGGCATCAGATGGAGATATACCACCGTCTACAATTCCGTGATGTTCTCGCCACCAGGAGTTCAAAAACGGGATCCAACAGCAGCCAAAAGCAGCCAGCGACGGGCAGAAAATTAAAACGAAAAGGAAGTGTGGTAAAGAAATAAGTTGCTGATCAACTGAAATCATATGTGACCGTGTAAAATATAAGGTTAAATCTTTGAGCCTGTACTTGAGGATCCATTTAAGGACTCAAGGGAGGTCTAAAAGTGTCAACAGTCAGAGTGGTCAGTTCTACTGTTAAAAAAAGCACTTTCAGCAACTAAGAATTGTGCAGGACAGTCTGGATCTCCAAAAAGATGCAATCTTCCACTGATTGAGCTTGCAGTAACATGTGGAACAACTTACTAGTGGGGGGGAACAAGTGCAGGGCTCAGAATGAATGACCTGCGCAAATATTAGAAAAAAGGCGGGGCACTGGGGATAAAAAAAACATGAGAATGAAAAGTCAGGGAGATGTGTTATGAATATAATATCTTCGCCAACAGCCTACGGGCTCCATCGTGTCCC
>CM065724.1:28398123-28400623 GCA_033310375.1 Conus canariensis
CGACGAGTAGGATGTAAAAATGGCTTCGGCACACAAACGCACGCACGCAGTCACGTACGCACGCACTCACGCACGCACGCAGGCACTCACACACGCATGCACGCATTCACGCACGCGCACAACACACACACACACACACACACACACACACACACACACACACACACACACACACACACACACACACACTCCTGTGGATTGCCTGTGCCTGGGCTGCGTCAGGACAGGACAGATGCGGCTGTGGACGGACCGCTGGAATGATGGGCATGGCAATAGGGATGGCTTTGCATCTTGATTCATGAAGTTCCACGTAGCAGGAGAAAAGGCAGAGAGAACAGAGAGCAGAGGATAGATATTCCCACTTAACGAAACAGTGGGGCCCTTTGTCAGGTGTATACAGAGCGTTTACCTGACATTTGTTGCAACTCAAGCAACTTCATAGACCTTGAGAAGGGCTTCCAGTGCCAGGGACTGAGCACGGAGTATTGGTGCCAGGAAATGGGCACAGACAGACTGTCAAGTTTCTTCAGGCTACGGGCGTGATTTCTTCCACGGACTGGGAAGAATTCCTTGAGTCTGTTGAGGAACGCCCAAGAGTTACTTCAAGAGCTGCCTTGAGTGAGGTGCAGCAGGAACAAAAAACGGTGTCTTCGCTAGGGTGGTGACGTTAATCTTCTTTCCCCTCCTCTGTCCATACCCAGGCCATAACAACAACGGAAAAAAGTTATTTCTTTTATTAATAAAAGGGTGTGGCTTAAGTTTTCAACCTTAGTTTCCTTTCCCGGTGGGTGAACGCGTTTGTCTGATTTGGAGTGACAGAGAGTACAGATAGCAGGCACACATACAAACATCAATACATATTCTTTATTCTGTCTATCTGGGACTTTCTTTACAGGTACAAAGCAAGATTCCCCATGTGGCCTATGGAGCAGACGAATAGCCAAAATAATATATAACAAACGTGAATTTGATTTTGTTGTTGTTGTTGTTGTTGTTGTTGTTGTTATCAAATGCCTGGGTGAGCGAGCGAGAGAGGCTGGGAGACAGTACTGGGAGAGTGGGGTGGTGGAAATGGGTCTGAAAATCACATCAGTCATTAAATCACTAAATCAATCAATTCAATCAGTAAAAAAATTTTTTTTTAAATAAAAAAGAAGAAGAAGAAGAAGAAAGAGAAAGAAAGAAAAAAAGAAGAAAAGAAATGATAAATGTAAGTACAGACCAACTATTCCATCAGAGCTATATCAGATAACAAAAATAATGGACGAAGGAACTGAACGCCCCGAAGATCAGAGTGCGACGCTATATTTTTAGAAACAGCTCAAAGGCATTGCAAATCGTTCCACTAATATCGGAAATTTCCGTTTATCTCGACGCGCTTACTTTGGGTTTTACCAAAATAATCATCAGTGCGAGAGCGTAAGAATTTTACTTTCGCCTCCACGTGCTTACGGTTTGGTTTGTAACAAATGGATTATTAGTGCGAGAGCGGGAGAACTGTTTACGCAGCAGGCTTCGTTATTGTTTGTTTAGAAGGTATGTGACAACATAATATGTGTTGAGATTGTTGGTTGTGTATGACAGCAGGGTTTTTTTTTTTTTGAACAGACTATAAGTTAAAGTCGCCGGGCCAAAATCTTTCGTCAGGTCCATCTGTTCGAGCTTGAACACTCCCCCCCCCCCCCACTCCCTCCCTCTCTCTCTCTCTCTCTCTCTCTCTCTCTCTCTCTCTCTGTGTTGTGTGTGTGTGTGTGTGTGTGTGTGTGTGTGTGTGTGTGTGTGAGAGAGAGAGAGAGAGAAAGTGAGGGAGAGAGAGAGAGAGAGAGTGTGTGTGGTGTGTGTGTGTGGTGTGTGTGTGGTGTGTGTGTAGTGTAGTGTAGTGTAGTGTAGTGTAGTGTAGTGTAGTGTAGTGTGTGTGTGCAGAGTAGTGTGGTGTGGTGTGGTGTGGTGTGGTGTGGTGTGGTGTGTGTGGTGTGGTGTGGTGGTGTAGTGTAGTGTGTGTGTGTGTGTGTATGTGTGTGTGTGTGTGTGTGTGTGTGTGTGTGTGTGTGTTGTGTTGGCCTGCGTGCATGTGTGTGTGTGGTTGTGTGTGTGTGTGTGTGTGTGTGTGTGTGTGTGTGTGTGTGTGTGTGTGTGTGTGTGTGTGTGTGTGTGTGTGTGTGTGTGGTATGAAACTTTAAAATGTGCAAGAATACATGTCATTATATGAAGACAGTAACGTGTGCGTTAAATGATTATGTGCGTTGTGATTACAAAGTCAAGTCGGTTCCGTGTAGAACAAAACAAACTTACTTCAGCTCTAGTTTTAGACCCCAACAAACGGAACATCATAGCGGAAAACAGTAATGTATTTGTTCAAATTCGTCCTATTTATATACGTCATGATCACGAAGTCAGTTGCGTGTCAACAAACAAACTTGCTTTCCAAATTTGGAACCAGGAAACAGAACGTCACAGCGGAAATTCCCGTAGGAAAGGTAGGCACGTTTTTACTTGGTGG
>CM065724.1:28405623-28410623 GCA_033310375.1 Conus canariensis
CGATACCCGAGATGTTCTTCCACGAGTCACCCAACCCTGAGAAGTGGAGAGGAAGATCGATCCGCGAGGTAAGTGGCGTGAGCGCGCGCGCGCGTTTGTTGATACGAGTGACTCTGAATTTGTCTGCGATGGGTATTAAGTTCAGTGGTTGTACAATACAAAATGTCTTTGAGGATGCTCGGAAGATTAAATGGTTCTCTCTCTCTCTCTCTCTCTCTCTCTCTCTCTCTCTCTCTCTCTCTCTCTCTCTCTCTCTCTCTCGTTTTTGTTTTGTTTTGTTTTGTTTTCGTTAACATTTCCCATTTTGTGCATGACTGAGTTTTTTGCTATGCGCTTTTTTTTCTGTATAATGATTATGATTGGTGCGAACATTATCCTTATCCTAGCATACACTGAGATTGGTTCTTACAATGACGCTGTCTGCTTATCTAAGGGGCTACGCGAACATGCATGCCATTTAGCGTCTGCACGCGCAAGCGAATGAAAATGGTTTCTTTGCAGTTCTCGAGTTTGGTATTTCCCGCACATTCATCACTTGCTTCACCTGTAAACCACCTGTCCATTCTCTCAGGCGGTCAGATAATACTTCAGGAGCCGAAACAGAAGTGCTGGACCGCCAAACGAAGGAACAAACACATTACACAAACACATTATTATAAGCGAGCGAGTGCAGATCTCCGCCACATAAAATCGATTTTATTGAGGGGAAGTAATCGCTGGTACTGCTGAAGGAGTTACTTTCTTGAATTTTTGTTTCAATAGGATATGGACAATACGAAGTGCCACGTTCATGTCATAACAGAGTTTTGATATTCCGTGAATATGTGCTGTCTGAGAGATACTTGTCAGTTTTAAACAGAAACTTCTTTTTTACGTTCTGAGGAAAAATTATGATAATGTTGCAGAATGGATCAGCCGTCCGCTTCTTTTTTTTTTCGGATCCTCGACTTGTAACTGCACTATATTTTTTTTCTGTCTCTTTTTGTGTGGCACCCCCCACCTCCCACCCCCCACGCGTCTCTCCGACCCTTCGTCCATAGCCACATCCTGGCCTGTCTTGCCCAGCGCTGGTAGTAGTCAATGTCAAGCCGTCATGAGGCATCCCACCGGAGAAGACACCGCACTGCCGCCAAGTCATTTCTATAACATTTCTGTGATATCTGATCCAACATAGCCCGGTCATTTCTATAGCATTCTGTGATGTCTGATCCAACATAGCCCAGTCATTTCTATAGCATTCTGTGATGTCTGATCCAACATAGCCCAGTCATTTCTATAGCATTCTGTGTGATGTCTGATTCAACATAAGCCAGTCATTTCTATGGCATTCTGTAATGTCTGATCCAACATAACCCAGTCATTTCTATAGCATTCTAAGATATCTGATCCAACATAGCCCAGTCATTTCTATGGCATTCTGTGATGTCTGATCCAACATAGCCCAGTCATTTCTATGGCATTCTGTAATGTCTGATCCAACATAGCCCAGTCATTTCTATGGCATTCTGTGATGTCTGATCCAACATAAGCCAGTCATTTCTATAGCATTCTGTGTGATGTCTGATCCAACATAGTCCAGTCATTTCTATGATATTCTGTGTGATGTCTGATCCAACATAGCCCAATCATTTCTATGATATTCTGTGTGATGTCTGATCCAACATAACCCAATCATTTCTATGGCATTCTGTAATGTCTGATTCAACATAACCCAATCATTTCTATGGCATTCTGTGTGATGTCTGATCCAACATAAGCCAGTCATTTCTATGGCATTCTGTGTGATGTCTGATCCAACATAAGCCAGTCATTTCTATGGCATTCTGTGTGATGTCTGATCCAACATAACCCAGTCATTTCTATAGCATTCTGTGATGTCTGATTCAACATAACCCAGTCATTTCTATGGCATTCTGTGATGTCTGATCCAACATAGCCCAGTCATTTCTATGGCATTCTGTGTGATGTCTGATCCAACATAAGCCAGTCATTTCTATGGCATTCTGTGTGATGTCTGATTCAACATAAGCCAGTCATTTCTATGGCATTCTGTGTGATGTCTGATCCAACATAGCCCAGTCATTTCTATAGCATTCTGTGATGTCTGATCCAACATAAGCCAGTCATTTCTATGGCATTCTGTGTGATGTCTGATTCAACATAGCCCAGTCATTTCTATGGCATTCTGTGTGATGTCTGATCCAACATAGCCCAGTCATTTCTATAGCATTCTGTGTGATGTCTGATTCAACATAACCCAGTCATTTCTATGGCATTCTGTGTGATGTCTGATCCAACATAAGCCAGTCATTTCTATGGCATTCTGTGTGATGTCTAATCCAACATAAGCCAGTCATTTCTATGGCATTCTGTGTGATGTCTGATCCAACATAAGCCAGTCATTTCTATGGCATTCTGTGTGATGTCTGATCCAACATAGCCCAGTCATTTCTATGGCATTCTGTGTGATGTCTGATCCAACATAACCCAGTCATTTCTATGGCATTCTGTGTGATGTCTGATCCAACATAACCCAGTCATTTCTATAGCATTCTGTGATGTCTGATCCAACATAGCCCAGTCATTTCTATGGCATTCTGTGTGATGTCTGATCCAGCATAGCCCAGCCATTCCTATAGCATTCTGTGATGTCTGATCCAACATACGCCGGACACCGTCTATTGAGCCCCCCTACTGACGACCATGATTACTTAGTTAAGGAGCCAGTGCGGAGAAGGCCATCCTCCGGAGTGTGCTACAACATCCATTCAGCGAGGGTCCTCATGAACGCGTTAATAATAGTGACCTCGACACGAACTCATCAAGGTCACAGACTCGAAGAGGAAACTAAAGCTGAAGTCAGACTGTTAGCAGAATTTAAAGCTTTTTTTAATGCTGATCGATGGGGACGAGGATGACTTGAGATGATGCCATGGAGTTCTATCCCGGTCTGAGACTATATAACAGGGCTGTCCTCTACGCTTATATCCTAGTGTCAACCAGGCCCGAGAGATACAGACATCTGCAGTGTTGGTCAGGAAATTTGAGGAACTCGACTGTGTGGTTCCACTCTTTCCAACTGAGTCCATGGCAAAGTCAGCTCTGGGTAGAAGCCGGTCGGGGCAGGAAAATCCCACAAATATATGGCATTGATGGGAATCAAACTGACGACCTTCCAAAAGGGAACCCGCAATGCTAATCACTGCACCACGGATGCCGGTAACTGCCCCAAAAATTTTAAAGCTTTGTCCCATTTCAATATACCATCTTTCCACCGAGTTTTGGTTAAAATCTGTATGGATGCTTTTGCCTAATGCTACTGACGGCCTCGCAAACAAATGAACAAATCTGAACGGAAATATTACTTCTTTGAAGATGGTAAACGGATAGTATAAACTGTATAAAATCAAGAATTTTGATTTATCGATCATGTGCCTGCTGCCTTTTTTTCAGGCTGTTTGCTTATCAAAACAACTGGGTTCCAAGTACCCTAGAAGTATACTCGAGCTCCGACAGGAAAATGGATTGATGACTTTGCAAGGTCGCCGGATGACTTTTCCTGAAGATTGGAGTGATCGATCTCGTGTAGAAATGGCCCTGATTGGCTTGTACATGTCTGAGAATGGTAAGTGAACCTCACACCCCCCACCCACCCCCCAAAATGGGGGGGGGGGATGTTTGATAATAATCAAAACAGAACAAATGAAACGAAAATGTAAACCAACCATCATCACCATCGTCATTTTTGTTAAAGCATCATCATCATCATCACCATCATAACATCATCATCATCATCATCATCATCATCATCATCATCATCATTATCATCATCATCATCATCATAACATCACCGTTAACGTTATCATCATCATCATCATCATCATCATCATCACATCATCGTTATCAGTACTCGAGAATGAGTTACAATCCTTCATTCCTCAATTAAAACCCCGAACGTATGATTGTGCCTTTTTTGACTCACAAACAAACAAATTGAGGTTGATTAATAATAAAGTGTGTGTGGAGGGGGTGTGTGTGTAGAGGGTGGAAGGGGGTAAATTTTCACATTGATATTTTCTGTTAATTAAAAGTGTTAAAATAGCCAATCTCAGATAATAATTTGTGAGATCTTCCGAGCTATCCCTTGCATGAATATGTTAACAATGGCAAAGGACATTTCCAAAAATCAAAACTTTCCTAGAAAATGGGATCAGTTACGATCATTAATGTCACACTGGTGAAAAGTATGTCAATGATCATTTGGAGCGAAGACCGCAGCAAGTATTCAGTGGCATCAGATCCAGACTAGCTCATCTGAGCCAGCTTTTACCCAGGAGAAAAGCAGATCAAGGAAAGTAGGGAGAAACTCTAGGGTCAGCTTGACAGCAGAAGGTCTTCAGAAAAGAACACACACACACACACACACACACACACACACACACTTCAGACAAGCGTTTCGGCCTGAACTCCTTACAATCTATGGGAACCGGGCCGCGTCCGGGTCATGACTTCCAGATACCCTTCTGCTGCCAACTGCTTTTTTGTTTGATTTTTTTTTTTCCTGGCGCTGCCGGGATTCGAACCCAAAACTTCTGGATCGGTGAGCTCCTCAAGACGTGCCTTTTTAGATGGATGTCTTAACTATTTCGCTATCGGACACCGGCTCCAAGTTGGGAAATTTAAGCCATATGGAGTTCCCTTTCGTTTCTCCTCGACCAGATCCAGCAGGAATTCTTTTCGGCTGCCTCAGCCATTGCCTTTAGGATTCTGCTCCTCGTCTAGCCAAAAATCACAAGCGGCTGCTGAGCCTACAAACCCGCTTGCTACAACCTCTATGACGAGGACTGTGGCCTGGAACTCCGATTCCCTCAAGCTGCTGGCCAGATTGGCACACTTGTCAGTGTTGTAGATGTGAACTTGCTCCTTTCTGCTTTCGTATGGCACAATGGGTTCGATCACAATTTCTTTTTTTTTTTTTTCTTTTTTTTTTTTGTTGCCCT
>CM065724.1:28413123-28423123 GCA_033310375.1 Conus canariensis
TACGAAAATGTTTTTTTTTTTTTCTAACACATTGACAGCTTGCCTTTACTTCAGTTAATTTTTTTTTTAACTTCGTATACTCAGAAATAGGGCTGATATTGAACATCCTCGAACAAATCCCATTGGATAAGGTTCAGAGTTGAACTGACACATTTTTGAAACGTTGGGCGGCAAGAATACTTTCTTGCTTAGGGTACGGACATACTAGGGCTTTACAAGGCTAAAATCTTCCAGACCCTAATCCCAGACGTATCAACCTTTTTCTTTTAGTTTGTTTGTTTGTTTATGCTTTAAAAAAAAAAAAAAAAAAACTCTCTGTCAATATTGATAACAATGCGGAAAAGTCTTTCTTTGTCCAGAAGGACTTATCACACTATTTAACATTGAACTGTCGTTAAATACACATGCGCTGTGTGCAGTGACTACATGTAATCCAAAATGTTTGTTTTGTTTACTCTAATCAATTACCTCTTGATTGCATTTGTCGATGACATCTCTTTTAGGCTGTGCTTGTGACAATAATTTTCGTTGAACTATTAATTACATCAGATTTCTGATTCTTTTTGTGACAAATCATGCGTTTACAAATATTGTACAACAACTCTGTCGTAATTTATACATTTCTGATTCTTTTTGTAACAAATCATGCTTTTGCAAATAATGTACAACAGCGTTGTTGTAACTTATACCAGTTGTGTTCTTGCTTCTCATACTTTAACTGTCAAAATATGAGAAAGATTCTTGCCATAACATTTGATGTTTTAATTCAGTCTGAAGCTTCATCAACAGAATTCTTCAATTTTTTTTTTTTTAACCAGCCGCCGTGGCGAAGTGGTTAGCGTCGCGGACTCCCGGCTGGGAGGTCGTGGGTTCGAATCCCATCAGAAGTCATGTGGGTTTTTCTGCCCCGACCGGCTCCTACCCAGAGTTGAGTTGCTGCGGACTCAGTTGGGAAGACTGGGACCACACAATCGAGTTTCATCCACTTAATGGATGCGTTTCTGAGAGTGTTGCTCAAATTTCCTGACCAACACTGCTGGTGCCTGTATCTCTCGGGCCTGGTTGACGCCGGGATATATTATGACAGGAAGCGTAGAGTACAGCCCTGTCATGTAGTCTCAGACCGAAATGGAAATCCGTAGCATCATCTTAATCATCCTCATTCTCATCGATCAGCATTAAAAAAAAATGTCTCAAATTCTGTGGCCCTTCATGCCCTACTCTCATGGTGACCTCAATTTCGATGTCCTCTCCACGTCTGTGGCCTTGGTTTGGTTCCGTCGGGGTCGCTGGTATCGGCGAGTCCATGGGAACTGTCGTTGGACGGACGTGGTGGCGCCCTCCGGAGGGAGAGCTCACTCACGCCGGCTCCGCGACTAAGCAATTATTGTCGTCAGTAGGGGGCTTAGTAGGTGGTATCCTGCGTATGTTAGATCAGAACAGGCGCCACTGAACACCACCGAAGTGACTCGGCGGCAGTGCAGTGTCTCGTCCGGTGGGATGCCTCTTGACGACTTGACATTGACTGCTCCCTGTGGATTGTCGGTGCCGGGCCGCATTGACTGCTCCCTGTGGATTGTCGGTGCCGGAGCTGTGGCGGGGCCGACCGGGCTGTGGCTGTGGATGGGGTGTCGGAATGAGCGGCGTGGGTGCACTGCCTCTGAGGTGGCGCAGAGGTTGGGACAGCGAAAAAAAAAAAAAAAAAAAAAAAAAAGAATTCTTCATTTTTTTCTTTTCACTCTTTTCCTTCTTCTTCTATTTTGTTGGTATTGTTGGAGGTGGTGGTGTAGTGGTAGTGGTGGTCTCCTTCTTCTTCTTCTTCTTCTTCTTCTTCTTCTTCTTCTTCTTCTCCCAGGTATGCCCCCCTCCCCTCCCCTCCTCTGTGGTTGGCTAGGTTGTAAATAATGTTACTGAATTTTTCATCTTCTTCTTACTCTATTTCTCTTTCTCTTTCTTCTTCTTTTTCTTCTTCTTTTTGCTCTCTTCTTCTTCTTCTTCTTCTTCTTCTTCTTCCCTGTCTCCTCCTCCTCCTCCTCCTTCTTCTCCTCTTCCTCCTATTCTTCATCTCCAATTGAACCAAGACAACAATAATAAGCAATATGGAGCAAGATGTAGAGATCGGCAGAAGAAGATTGTAACTCTCCCACATGAGTAAGTACCGGGGGACCAAGCTGAATCTGATTTTCCAGTCGGTGGTTTTAAACGTCCATGGGAATCTGGAAATCAGCCGTCCCGTTCGTTCGGACACTCCTCCTTTCCACACAACAGGCGAATTTCTTCTGTTTATGAAATCTTCTTAAACGTAATAAATCTTAGTGTTCGTGTAGACTGACGGTACATCTTGTTTCAACCCGTTCACGTTTCACCTACCCCATCATTTCGTGCTTCTTCTGCCCTTTGTCACACGACAAGGCTTCCCGGTGAAACGACATTTTAAAGCGGCGAAACAATTCGAACCACTGAGGGTTTAGAAGCTGTTTAGTTTGATGCATGTCACTCGATGAAATACTACATGCTTGAGCGGTTGTTGTGCATCGCCTGCTGTCCGACCAGTTTTCTGTTTGTTCTACCCCCACCTGGAATCCATTGTCCGATCGGTGTACAATATTGTCCGGCTTTAGAGGCGTGTTTCCTTCGGCCATGTCCACAGCGCCTCAACGGTCAAGCGGCCTTGAAACAAACAGTCCGAGGCAAAGCTTTTTACCATGGTCACAATCGGAAGCATGCGTGTCCAGTCCACGTTTGCTCTTTGATTCTGAAGCAAGGCATCGTCACGTGTCTACCGCTGTTCATGGGTTCATTGTGCCGACTCTGAGACACCGATTTCGCGGAAATAGAACACGTTGTAAAATATGAACACGCACGAAATAGCTTCCATATCTGTTCCTTACAAACGTATGTCAAACGAGAAACTCAAGGGGGTGGGGGGAGGAGGGGGGGAGAGGAAGGGGGGGGGGGGGAAGGAGGGAACGTGATGCAGGTTGATTTACGCACAAAACATCGCTTTGTAACGTCCTTGTGACTTTGGTGTTCCCGGTGACCCTAAACATTTTTTTTTTTTTAAGAACACTTTCACCTTACACCCGAATCACTGTTCTTTTTCCTTTCTCGCGAGTCTCTGGAGTATCTCTCTGTCTGTCTGTCTGTCTGTCTCACAAGTAGCTATGTGATGAGGAAGGGCTGAGTTTCAGTTTATGCCGTACATTTCTAAGCTGAAGTCATTTTGAGGGGGGGGGGGGGGGGGGGGGGAGGCATTGCTCGGGTACAGCTACGTTTTTGTTATGTATATATGTTAGTGTGTTACGTAAATATGGTCGCCTGTCCTACTTACCTGCGGTGATGCTTCTAACCCCCGCCGTACAATTGTTCGCCGCTTGATTTTAGTTGTATCCTTGATTTGTACCTCTCTGTGCAAGACCACAGGGTCGAAACGCTTGACACCGGTGTTGCCAATCGTTCGTGCCATAACCTTTTCTCTCTTATTTTGAGTCTGCCTTATTCGTTCTCCTATCTTTTATTCTGTCCTGAGCGCAGTCATTCAACGTGTGTGTGTGTGTGGAGGAGGGGGGGGGGGTGGGGGGGGAGCGGAGGTGTTGTGGACATGAAGTTTTCTTTCTGGGCGCATTGTGTTTTGGGGATCATTATTCGCTGAGAGCGTGTGCCAGTGTGAACACATGGTATCGTCAGCATATCAGTTTTACGCCAGTTGCTGTAAGAAACAAAAATTAATACGTGGAATTAAAACAATGACGAGTTTTAATTTTCATAGTTTTTTTGTTGTTGTTTTGTTGTTGTTGTTGTTGTTGTTGTTGTTGTTGTTGTTTTGTTTAAGTATAACGTGACGCATGCGTCTACTAGGAGAAGCATGAAATGAACAGTGATTACGTAGAACGCGATCAGGTAAAATGTAATAATGGCAGTCGTCATACAACGGTGCTGAGTGCAATCCTTTTCTGAAGATGCGCCACTCTGGGCTTTTTACGTAAACAATTAATATTGTCGTCGTTGTGGCCACAGTCGTGCCATGTTGATGTCACACGCTAGAAATAAATACTACGATGCAAAAAATAAAGAAAAAAGAAAAAAGAAAAAGAAAAGAAAAGAAAGAAAGAACAGAAAAACCAGCTACCGTGTGCTCTGAACTCTGCGGGGATGGTTTTTTTGAGGGGGGGTTTCACGCAGACTAAGCGGCAAGAACTGTAGCCAGCACGCTAAACTAGGTGTCCAAGGCGAATTCGCTTCCCGTCCCTGTTTGATTCATTAGCTGCACAGACTTTGTTTGAGGTCACACGGCCTCTGTAACCTTACAGTTGTAATCTGTATAGATGATATGGGCCTTGAATTGTTTAGCTGTCGTGGGTAGGGTGATAATTTGTCTGTCTTCGCCGTTCTTAGTGTCCATCTACGGAATTCACTGCAAAGAGGGTTGGGTTTTTTTTCATAGACACAGACTCTGTAATCGTCGTGAGAACTCTTAAGTCTTCATACACATTGCGTCATTTGTACACATATCGGAAGATGTGGGTTTATGCTTTCATAAGTTGTATGGACTCTCACAACGGTGCCATTGCTGTCTTTTCATGATACGTAAGCGCTCTTGGTGGTTTATACCCCCCCCCCCCCCCCCACACACACACACCACACACAACACACGCACACACGAACTCACGCACGCAGGCACGCACACACACACACACACACACACACACACACACACACACACACACACACACACCACCACCACCACCACCACCACCACCACCACCACCCCAGCCCCGCCGCCGCCGCCGCCGCCGCCGCCGCCGCGACCACCACGTTTTCAAATATGGATTTATATAGATCATCGTTGTGCTGCATTAACCTGAGCTTAGTTAATTATGTTTAGGGCCGGTGTGGCAGAAGACACTTGTTCATTTTTACCTTTACAGTATGCATCCATCGGAACCATTCAGAAAATTAAAAAACAATTATCCTAAGTCCCTAAGGGCGGGGGTGGGGGTGGGGTGTCTTTTCTTTTTTTTTTTTTTTTTTTGGCTTTGTTTTTGGTCGCTGATGGGTTTGTACATTCGAAAGAGTCGGTTTGTAAGATAGTCCAGGAAAGAGAAAATATTCCGTTGAAATAAAACAAACAACCAAAAGTCTTTCTCTTCCTGTCGGTACGTGAAAAATTTCTACAACAACAACAACAACAACAAAGATATGTTTTAGATTGGGGTTTTTTTTTTTTTTTTCTAACTTTGTATGGACCTGTTTTATGTTTATTGAATTTTGTATGTTGTGCTAATGAATTTCTTGTCAGTTTATTTACACGATTTTTTTTTTTTTACACATTGGTTTTATTGGTTTTGTTGACAATATACCTGAATACTTTTTTTGGGGGGGAAGATGGTCATTGTTTTTGTAATGCTCTGCTTGTTGTTGCTTGACTTTCTCGGTGTGAATTAAATCTTTTTTCTTTTTTTTTTCAATTGTTTTGCTGTTTTATTCACCTTGTGGAATGTGCATGGGAGTGCAAGGAAATGCATTCATACATACACATAGTTATACATACGTATTTGCGTACAAGTCACATTCAAAGTCTTTGCATACAAATTTACGCTCTCATTATGTACGTATACACACACATACGTACGTAACGTACATACATACATACATACATTCATGCACGCTGCGCAGCCCACCCAATCAGCCAGCAAGTCACGCCTTCCATAGATTCCCTCACACATCCTGCACCTTGTTAATGATAACCTGATAGCTCACTCACGGCTTCACTCTATCATGATCGCTCACTCACCCGTTCAGTGCAGCTGGTGGTGGTGGTGGTGGTGGTGGTGGTGGTGGTGGTGGTGGTGTGTGTGTGTGTGTGTGTGTGTGTGTGTGTGTGGTGTGTGTGTGTGTGTGTGTGTGTGTAAAAACACAGCAAAAAAAAAAAAAAAATGTTTTCGAACAATCCGGAAGGCGAACAGAGTGGGTTGGGAAATAGGGAAATAGGAAGGGAAATAACACAACATCAAAAGGAAACAAACTGAGCACATCATATGAAAGAGTACTCTCCCTTTCATCATGTATGAATGTGTTGTGTGTGTGTGTGTGTGTGTGTGTTGTGTGTGTGTGTGTGTGTGTGTGTGTGTGTTGCGCGCGCGCGCGCGCGCTTCCCTGTGTGCACAACGATTCGTTTTAAACATAAAATGGACAAGCATAAAGCACATTTCGCTTGCATATCCGAATACACATGCACACACAGAATCTGTTTGAACATACTGACATGAGTTAGTCGTCATTCCTACCTTTCCCACACTCAAACGAAGTCAAAGATGTATAAAGAGCGAGGATCGGCGTCACCCCTCGCTCTCCCGCTACACGCCTTTGTCGGAGTCCTGACTGGTCGCACAGGTCATTAACCACTCCCGGGTGAGAGAATCGTTCAGTTGGCTGGGGTGCCCCCCATCAGGTACACCTTTGTATGTATGCCAGCCTCTTGTTGCCCGCTGTTCAGCACCCGTCGATCAACCTACCCCCTGCACGTAGCTGTGGCTCCCGTGCGAACCCACTGTGTGGTGCCGGACTAGATAACGGTGAAGCGTGATGGACAAATATAGTACTTTTTTTTTCCTTTTTTTTTTTTTTTTTTGCACCATGAGCCTGCTATGAACCATTGATAAACCATGAAGAAGATGAAGTATTGTTTCAGCCAAACATGAACAAACTAATCACACGACGCGTTTCGACCTCTTAGGTCTTCTTCAGACAAGATGAACAACACTCAGGTCAACGAAAATGAGGAACGAGCAATCACTTATCTCACTGAATTCGGCGCCAGATGGGCGTTGAATAGGTTTCAAATATGTAATGGCTAATTATCAATAATAATGAACGATATGACGTGAAAGAACAGAGAATGTGAACAGGAAAGGGATTTTTTTCCGAACTAGACAGTGTGTGTGTGTGTGTGTGTGTGTGTGTGTGTGTGTGTGTGTGTGTGTGTGTGTGTGTGTTGTCTGTCTGTCTGTCTGTCTGTCTGTCTGTCTGTGTCTGTGTGTGGTATTGTGTATTCGGTTTCTGCTTGTTAATGTTTTTGGTTTTGATTACTCTTTCATATATGTTTTGCTATATACATACATGCATTTATACGACCACGTACTATGGAGATTACGCTTATGAAAATACAATGCATTTTGTAAATACGTCTTTGTGTATGTGGAAAAGATCAAAAAGAAATTAGTAATAATAATGATAATAACAATCACAATCACAATCACAATAACACACGTAGTGTTCACATAGGGTGCAGGCTCGCGCAGGGCGTTCCATTCAGACCTCAAGAGGTGTAACTGCTCCCTGGCAGATGCCATTGTGTAATGGCCACTGGATGTAACACGTCAGAACTCCCACGGGAGCGTTCCCATGGGTGTATGTACCAACCCCATATTTCATGACAGCACAGCCCAACGGCGAACAACGCCACCGTCAAACAACGGCCATGTGCATCCTGCATACGGCACTTGCTTGGGGGAAAAAATTTGATAATTATATTTACAGCAGGTGAACCAGCGCGTGCCATCTATTTATAGTGTATTTCAAAACAGAGTCACTGAGGGCGGAACATGAAGCAAAATTTAGAAAGAGAGGGGGTTAGTTACCGCCAAGGACATAGACAAACAAAGTGCAGGACAAGACACAACGCATTTCGACCTCTTGGGTCTTCCTCAGGCATAAACAAATAACATTTAGGACAGTGAAAACGAAGAACGAGAAACCACTTATCTTCTCATATTCCGCGCACAATCAAAATGGCCGCCGGACGGAAAATTTTTATAGTGTATTGTAAAAAAAAAAAAAAAAAAATGATGATGATTATAGTAAGAGCGAAACGTGTTTCTATTTACGGTGTAATGACCAAAAAAAATTATGTGAGTGAGAGTGGGTCAATCAGAGGGCGTTTCTATTTATGGTCTATTCTGAAAAAAGAAAATGATTATAGCAAGCGCAGAAGGAATTTTATTTATTATTATATTGGGTATTTATATAGCGCCTATCCTCTGTCACACACCAAGCTCTAAGCGCTTTACAACAAACACACTACCTCACTCACTCAACGGGCTGCCTACCCAGGTAGAGCCGGCCGAAGAGCAGCCTACTGGCGCTCATTCAATCGTTTCCCGTACCATTCAAATATCAGTCACTCACTTTCATTTATCTCATTTATTCCTCAAGTTTCTCACATAGGATGCATGCGATGTTTATACGTGTCCTCCATTTCCACCGGTACACGATGGCACGCGATAACAGTAAGTGACAATTTCTGTGGCTTGGTAAGAAATACCAGGCGGCTATCTTCAATCTACAATTTACGGTGCATAAGAAAACATGATCATAGTATGAGCAGGTAAATCAGAATATAATTATTTCTACCTAGGGTGTATGGAGAAAAGGATGATTATAATTATAATAAGAGCCGAACATAACTAGAGAAGAGTTCTGTTCTGAGATTAGCTTTCTAGACAATGTTTTCATCCAAGATGTGGATGGTTCTGAACGGAAAGAGGTTGATTTCAAGATTCTGTAAATCTCTCTTCTCTCTCTCTCTCTCTCTCTCTCTCTCTGAGTGAAATGGGGTTAACGTGCAAAGTTAGCACGGCAGACTGCATACCCATCTTAGAAGCATGGGGGTTAGAAACAGGTCTATCTTACACTACGTGGGTACCAAAAAAGGTTTGTGTGTGTGTATGTGTGTGTGTTCCCCAACAGCGTGGTTCGAGCTCTATTTTTACTCATAGATGTCGCTATAATTATGCGTGCAGGCCTACGCGGTTCACCGCATACTTTCCTGAAGTGGGTCACACATTACGGCTTCGTTTAACTGAGCTGCGTTTCTAAACTGTGAGACAAGCTAGTGATCTTGCCGCGAGATGGTGGCGAATGAAATGTCATAGCAATGACTCTAAATTTGACTTCTTTTTTTTTTTTCGCCAACGTCTCTGAATCTGGATTCGACTTTGATTGGTTGAGCAGTTTTGCTGGAAAGGTGTGACTAATGGCAACGCCAAATATCCGGTTTATATCACAACATACTACAATGTAGCATATTCGTGAAATTTTACCTCAAACACAGCCTAACCTGATTCATGAATCAGACTTTTCCAATATGTTGCCATCTTTGACAAGCGTGAAAACCAGTCCTAGGACACGCTAAGGCCGTTCTTTAATTGATCAGACTTTTAGATTGCGAACTTTTTTTTATTATTATTATTCTATCCCATCTTCTGTGCCGCTTCAGTGCTGCTGCCGAGGAGGTGGTGTTCAGTGATGCCTGTTCTGATCCAACATACACAGAACGCCACCTACTAAGCCCCAACTGAGGAAAATAATTGCTTCGTCACGGAGCCGGTGTGAGTGAGCTGTCCCTCCGGAGAGAGCCGCCACGTCTATCCAGCGATGGTCCCCATGAATTTGCCGATACCGGTGACCCCGACAGAATCAAACCAAGGCCATAGAGATGAACAGGCAGATTTTTTACGCTTGGGGTCGCAAAGAAACGCGACCACTCACCAGTTCGTGCGAATAAAACCGTCTGGACTTTGTGACTCGCACCCTTTGTTTAATCAAGCCTCATTTTTCTACGAACGCGGAAGCTCTTTTTCCCCCTTATTGTGAACTCCTTTATCATTGGTTGTTGGCGGACCCCAATCAGCGACAAAGTTGATTTTCAAAGCTTTCCCAGCTTCCTTTGTGTGACAATTCTTTCAAAGACTCACTGCGCCTCGAGGCCTTACTACGAGTGCGCTTCGAAGCGACACCAGAAAACGCACTATGTGTGTGTGTGCACGTGTGTGTGTGTGTGTGTGTGTGTGTGTGGCTTGCACACTTGCTCGAGTCTGGTGATGACATATTAACTTAGGCCAACTGTTCAGGCAACAAGACACACACAGAAAAAAAAACAACAACAACAAAAAACAGAGATACCTACTCTTCGACGGCTGCCACGTAAAGAGAATAAGTT
>CM065724.1:28425623-28428123 GCA_033310375.1 Conus canariensis
GAAAAGAATCAGCACACACAGATATGGAATAAGCGATCCTCCTATGGAGAGAGAGAGAGAGAGAGAGAGAGAGAGAGAGAGAGGAGAGAGAGAGAGAGAGAGAGAGAGTTACATTCCTTTTGTAAAAAATTAACATACAACAAACTGCTAAGGATGATAATTAGACAATTACAATGCATCAATAATATCAACATTTGTACTTTCTTTTACATTTACATGATGTGGTTATAAGGCAAAACGAGAACGAACAGTCAGTTATCAGTAACCAGCAATAAATTCCTAGCATCAATATTAATAACACTTATTTTTCATGATGTGTGCGTGTGCGTGTGCGTGTGCATGTGCGCGCGCGCGCGCGCGCGCGCGCGTGTGTGTGTGTGTGTGTGTGTGTGTGTGTGTGTGTGTGTGTGTGTGTGTGTGTGTGTGTGTGTGTGTGTGTGTGTGTGTGTGTGTGTGTGTGTGTGTGTGAGGGAGAGAGGAGAGAGAGAGAGAGAGAGAGAGAGAGAGAGAGAGAGGAGAGATGCCATTATTATTTACCTTCCCCTTCCATCTTTTTTGTTTTCTTCTTGACCATTCATACAGTACCCAAAACTATAATTATTAATTAAGCGACAATCCATCGAAACGGAGCCGTAATTAACGAAGAGAGAGAGAGAGAGAGAGAGAGAGAGAGAGAGAGAGGAGAGAGAGAGAGAGAGATTATAATTCCATTTTTCTATCCAAAATAGCACATGCTAAACATTAGCAGTTACGAGTTTTGTCATGTTGTTTGATAGGCTTGAGGGAATTTTATATATTAAGTCATGGAATTTGATGGCATGCAGTGTGTTGACCACTTTGTAGTGGGGAGTTAAACACTTGCATATTAAGAATAAGAATTAAAAAAAAAAAAGACAAATCATTGCTTTCAAACATGGACACACAGGTAAAGTAT
Source organism: Conus canariensis (assembly GCA_033310375.1). Classification (NCBI taxonomy): domain Eukaryota; kingdom Metazoa; phylum Mollusca; class Gastropoda; order Neogastropoda; family Conidae; genus Conus; species Conus canariensis. The sequence continues at coordinate 28,426,558 of CM065724.1, forward strand.
TAATATATGTTGTCCTGTCAACGCGTGTCGCTTTTTTGGCGACTGTTAGCAAATGTAAATACGGTGATAACAAGAAGAGTGAAACTGACTAAAGTGTTGCTGACAAGAAGCAAAAAATAAATAAATACAATAAAATGAAAAAAATATAGACAAAAGCACAAACGATTGATCGTAGAATTGTCTGAATGTGTGAGGGTTTATTTGTTGCCCCTTCCTTGATCGTGTTGTGGTTGTGGTGGCAGACGTTACTCTTAAGAAGCTCTGTTTCGATTAGCCAGATTAAAGAGTCTATTCTAGTTACCTAATACTATTACTTTCAGAACGTCTGAAACTTCGTTAACTGACGAGATATTAGTGCGTCCATCCATTCATCATTTCTTCGCCAGTTGATAGTTTATGGAAGGAAAGATCTTTGTTCCTTTCCGAATCATGCAACCAAACCTAGCACTGCAAGAACCTCCCCCACCCCCATCCCCACCCTCACCCCACACCTCCTCCAGGCATATTGAGATCAAGCACGAGCAGGGTTGTTTGTGTGTGTGTTTTTTTTAATTCACTGGCAAAAAGTCGTTTGCGCTTAATTTGCTTGTTTGTTTTTGAGAGAGAGAGAGAGAGAGAGAGAGAGAGAGAGAGAGAGAGAGAGAGAGAGAGAGAGAGAGAGAGAGAGAGATCAGAACTCAGAATTCAGGAAACTTTTATTCGATCAAGGATTGGAGGGGGGGGGGTGTCCCCCCCCCCCCTTTTTTTTTTTTTTTTTTTGAGAGAGAGAGGGGGGTGTTCCCCCCCCCCCTTTTTTTTTTTTTTTGAGAGAGAGAGAGAGAGACTCTTTTTAATTCTTGTTTCTACCTGATAGTGCTTTAATTCTTTAGCTGCATAAATGCCTATGATGTTTGTTTGTTTTTTTTGGTTTTTTTTTTTTATCTGCATGCAACCTTGTGTGCTGTGCATATGCCACCCAAATAGCTGTATGACTTTTCTTTTCTTTTTTTTTTTTTTTGAGGGGGGGGGGAGGGGGGAGGGAGTATTAGTCAAATTTCGTCTCCCCGAAAGTCTTATTCCTAGTAAAAACAGGCACAAGCAGGAAAAGGTATGAAATCAAATGTTTCCGTAGCTGATGCTTCCGAAGCTGATAACTGTTTCATCAGTTAGGGACGGCCAACTCGTTAAAATTAAAGACCTCAGCTGCTTGAACGCGCGTGCGCAATGTCATCAATGTCAGGCTCACCACGGCCACGTGACCCGACCATATGTAGGACAACGACTTTCACCTCCGATTGATTCGTCTGCTTCTCGTTTTCAGTTGATTGTTGACGAAGAGATAGGAACGCTTCAGTCAGGCTCGTGCACTTTTGAGACAGACGGACGTGTGTCCAGTTTCACGAAGACTGTGAAGAGAAACAAACAAACAAGAACTGTACTTGCTGATTGTGAGGTGGGGGGAAAACTCGTTCAGTGGGCCAGGACACCGCAGCTGTACGCACCGGCGTGGGTTTTGTTCACAGTCGATTTGTTGCGGCTTCGAGTTCGACCAGTGAGAAGGTGAGTGTGAATATACCTGTGTGATTC
>CM065724.1:28433123-28455623 GCA_033310375.1 Conus canariensis
GATCTCTGCCACAGAGTCAGGTTTGCTAAGGGTCGAAGGCTGGACTGTGCAATGAATATGTATTTTTTCTGGCTGATCTTCAAAGAAAAACCAGGTGCAGCTTTGAGTGTAATAGAGAATATACAGCGTTTTGGGCCTAATCTGTAACCGTGGAATCGGACGAGTATTTGCCGTATTAACTGGCATGCGGTCGCTCTTGCGCGCGCTTTCCCTCTCGTAGTGACCAGGGATGGTCGCGGACAGAGGCACTGACCGTCTCACTGCTATGGTATGCATTCATTTTTCATTTATTCATTCAGGTTGGGGGGGGGGGGGGGGGGTGTGCAGTACTCTGTTTCATTTTCTCTTTAAATATCCTTTTTTGAGACAGCCCTGATACGGCCCTTTGCGGTCGGCTGGGCTATAAGCAACATTCTCTCTCTCTCTCCCTTTCTTTGGGGTGGATTCCGTACTCAGTACATAAAGTACAATAAATGCATTTGTGATTAATCGACCTAGTGCCGAAGATTTTTACAGAAGAAAAAAAAAAAGTTAACAAAATTTCCGGTGTGCTTTTAGAAGGTGTGTTTTAAAAGGGTTGTGTGTATGGGTTTTACTTTTTTTTTTCCTTTGATTTTTTTATTTTTTATTTTATTTTAATGACTTGTGAGTTGACTGCAACGCGGTGACAGCCCCGATGTGGCCCTTTGCGGTCGGCTGGGCTATAGGCAGCATTACCTATTACCTAGCGCCGAAAATAAACGTAAAATGCTCTGGGGCTGCAGTGAGAATACGATGCTGCTGGTGATAATGGTTGGGCCACTGTCTGGGCCCAGGTTGCTGGTGATAATGGTTGGGCCACTGTCTGGGCCCAGGTTGCTGGTGATAATGGTTGGGCCACTGTCTGGGCCCAGGTTGCTGGTGATAATGGTTGGGCCACTGTCTGGGCCCAGGTTGTCCACAGAATGGGAAGAAATCAAAACAGTAACTACTCCTTGATGTGTGACCTTGACCGAATACTTCACCCGGATTCGGTCGTTTGCCCGTGCACGTAACCTAACTCGGGAACACGTGCGCTTCACACGCGTGCGTTTCGCCGTAATTGCCGACAGGAGGAAACTAATAAGGCGGAAGAAACTGATAGGGACATTCATTCTTTCTTTCTTTCTTTCTTTCTTTCTTTCTTTCTTTTTTTTTTTTTTTTTTTTTAAGCATGTGCGAGCGCTCGACTGTTTTGCTGGGTTTTTGTTGTTGTTGTTGTTTTTTAATGTAAAATTACTGCTCATTTTCTGCGTTTCAGGCATTCACATGAAAATTACATGTCATGCATAGAATCAGGTACTTGTTGGTTTTTGAGACCAGTTCGACATCAGTTTACAGCCTAATTTCAGTTAGTGCTGGCTAGGACAGTTAGAGCCTTTGGTTTAGTGAACGGACTCAGGCCAGTAGATAAATAAATGAATAAATAAACAAAACCATTATTATTGTTACTCCTACTTCTACCACAAACTGTTACTACTACTGCTACTACTGCTGTTGCTGCTATTGATCACTTTTCTATCATTATTATTATGATTATTACTTCGATTGTTTTTGATATTGTTATGATTACTATTCTTATTTTGAATTACTATTATCACATCATCATTAGCAGCAGCACCAGTAGTAGTAATAGTAGTAGTAGTATGATGATAATGATGATGATGATTATTATTATTAGTAGTAGTAGTAGTAGTACTATCATTATTATTATCATCATCATTAGTAGTAGTATTATCGTTAATATTATCATCATCGTTAATACCATTATTCTTACAACAGCGTCAGTGATGTGCCCGTTCTGCCCGGTGACGTTTCGGTCGAAGGCGTGGCGGAGTGAAGACGACCCGTGGGAGCGACACGTCAACCTGTCCTCCAACTGCCGTCTGGTCCGGCTGGTCGGCATGATGGTACGTGAGTGACCTCTGGCATCGAACTTGAATTAACGCGAATGTAATTCTTCCTGTCCCTTTTCAAGGTAAGGGCGATAACTACTGAACACATTAAAAATAGCCGAGGCACGGGCAATTCCATGCATCTCTTGTTTCAGTGCACTGGCAAGCACAACCGAAATGATGACGTTGCTACAATGCGAAATTGAGAGTGTGTGGGGGTGGGAAGGAAAGAGGGGATAGGGGGGAAGGGCCAGGGGAGCGGGTGTGGGGGTGGGGGGTGCGGGTGAGCAATGTTCCCCTTTTTATGACGTTCAAAGGTTAAAGGTTTCGACGGAAATGACGATTATCAGATGGGACTGAAGTCACGTCCGAACTGACAATGAGTTTGTTTACGTTCGCCAGGAACGAACGTAACAGTCTATTACAAATCTTAAATAAATGTTAGCGAACCGCCCAGAGAACGTGGACAAACGACTCACAAGACGAAACACGAAATGTTTCGTCTTGTGACTCGTTTGTCCACGTTCTCTGGGCGGTTCGCTAACATTTATTTAAGATTTGCTGAACAAGATTTGTTTAGATTTCCGCCTGCAGTCCTCTCGCTTTGCAACTAGTCTATTACAGTCGAAAGAAAACATGATGTAATGTACATTTTTGGCCCGCTTGAACCCGTGAGAGCGTGTACTCTTATAATTAAAAGCAGTTTTATCTGAAACAGAACACAAGAGAGAGAGATAGAGAGAGCAAGCAAGGAAGTCGTGGAATGTTTGAGAAGAATGACGTGCAGATCTAACTCGCGTAAAACCCGGAACGATCAAAATAGACTATGATCTCTCACGATCCTGTTTTCAACGGCTTGCGTCAAGCTGTTTGTTTGTTTGTTTTCCCTAAGTTTGTCTGTTCGTGTTTGATAATGGCTCTTCAGTGCGTCTGATTGTTGTGCAATTCACGAAAAAGAAAGAAGTGTTTTGTAAATTGAATTGGTTGGTCTTCATCTTGTTCGGTTTTGTATGAAATAATTCACAATCAGTATTGTTCATCACCGAGTCTTTCCAAACATGGAACACGCGCGATCCCGACGCACAAAAACTGTCGTTGGTTTGCTAGCTATCAAGAACTCCCTACAGCTGGTGTCCATGCTCGATTCTGACGCTTACGTCTTGTCAGCGATGGCCGCAACAGACGAGAATGCTAGGCAGAATACCGTCTCGTCGCGCTAGAAGAATTTCACAGGGACGGGTAGGGGCCGGGGCGGGGGGGAGGGGAGGGGGAGAGGAGACGCAGGCGCTCGGTTACTCCACACACACACACACACCTTTCCCCTCCTCCCCCGCTCCTCTCCTTCCAACCCCCCCCCCCCCCCCCCAAAAAAAAAAAAAAAAAAAAATTACGCAATGGATAGACACTTGTTAACCGCCAGCAGAAGCCCTCAGTGCGCTTTATTTACTTCGGTGGAAGCCTTACCCCCCTCCCCCCCCCCCTTTCCTCCACCGTTTTCATAATAATCATCTGTATCAGCCCCACCAACCCCCAACACCCCCTCGGTCTCCCCTCCCCTCGGCTTTCACCAGATCTGCGCCATGTCCCACCTCCTCTTTTACCAAATCTGCACCTTCTCCCCCGTCCCCACCTCGTCCACCCCCACCCCCAGCCTTGTTTTCATCAAATCTGCACCTTCTCCCCCGTCCCCACCTCGTCCACCCCCACCCCCAGCCTTGCTTTCATCAAATCTCACCTTCTCCTCCGTCCCCACTCGCTCGTCCACTCCCCCCCAGCCTTGTTTCATCAAATCTGCACCTTCTCCCCGTCCCACCTCGTCCCCCCACCCCCAGCCTTGTTTTCATCAAATCTACACCTTCTCCTCCGTCCCCACCTCGTCCACCCCCACCCCCAGCCTTGCTTTCATCAAATCTACACCTTCTCCCCGTCCCCACCTCGCCCACCCCCACCCCCAGCCTTGCTTTCATCAAATCTGCACCTTCTCCTCCGTCCCCACCTCGCCCACCCCCACCCCCAGCCTTGTTTTCATCAAATCTGCACCTCTCCCCGTCCCCCCGTCCCCCCACCCACCCAACTACTCTCCCCCGTCCCACTCGTCCACCCCCACCCCCAGCCTTGTTTTCATCAAATCTACACCTTCTCCCCCGTCCCCACCCTCGTCCACCCCCACCCCCAGCCTTGCTTTCATCAAATCTACACCTTCTCCCCCGTCCCCACCTCGTCCCACTCCCCACCCCAGCCTTGCTTTCATCAAATCTACACCTTCTCCCCCGTCCCCACCTCGCCCCTCGTCCACTCCCACCCCAGCCTTGCTTTCATCAAATCTACACCTTCTCCTCCGTCCCCACCTCGCCCCTCGTCCACTCCCACCCCCAGCCTTGCTTTCATCAAATCTACACCTTCTCCTCCGTCCCCACCTCGCCCCTCGTCCACTCCACCCCCAGCCTTGCTTTCATCAAATCTACACCTTCTCCTCCGTCCCCACTCCACCTCGTCCACCCCACCCCCAGCCTTGCTTTCATCAAATCTACACCTTCTCCTCCGTCCCCACCTCGTCCACCCCCACCCCCAGCCTTGCTTTTATCAAATCTACACCTTCTCCTCCGTCCCACTCGCCCTCGTCCACTCCCACCCCAGCCTTGCTTTCATCAAATCTACACCTTCTCTCATCCGTCCCCCACCTCTCGCCCCTCGCTCCACTCCCACCCCAGCCTTGCTTTCATCAAATCTACACCTTCTCCTCCGTCCCCACCTCGCCCCTCGTCCACTCCCACCCACCCAGCCTTGCTTTCATCAAATCTGCACCTTCTCCTCCGTCCCCACCTCGTCCACCCCCACCCCCAGCCTTGCTTTCATCAAATCTACATCTCCTCTCCCCCTCGCCGTTCACCAATCCACTCCCCCCGTCCACTCCCCACCCCCCCAGCCTTGCTTTTCATCAAATCTCACCTTCTCCTCCGTCCCCACCTCGTCCACCCCCACCCCCAGCCTTGCTTTCATCAAATCTACACCTTCTCCTCCGTCCCCACCTCGCCCACCCCCACCCCCAGCCTTGTCTTTCATCAAATCTACACCTTCTCCCCGTCCCCACCTCGCCCACCCCCCCCCCAGCCTTGTTTCATCAAATCTGCACCTCCTTCCCCTCCCTCCGTCCCCACCTCGCCCACCCCACACCCCCAGCCTTGCTTTCATCAAATCTACACCTTCTCCTCCGTCCCCACCTCGTCCACCCCCACCCCCAGCCTTGCTTTCATCAAATCTACACCTTCTCCTCCGTCCCCACCCGCCCTCGTCCACTCCCACCCCCAGCCTTGCTTTCATCAAATCTACACCTTCTCCTCCGTCCCCACCTCGCCCCTCGTCCACTCCCACCCCCAGCCTTGCTTTCATCAAATCTGCACCTTCTCCTCCGTCCCCCCACCCTCCCACCTCCCACCCACCCCCAGCCTTGCTTTCATCAAATCTACACCTTCTCCTCCGTCCCACCCACCTCAATCCCCTCCGTCCCACTCCCCACCCCAGCCTTGCTTTCATCAAATCTACACCTTCTCCTCCGTCCCCACCTGCGTCCACCCCCACCCCCAGCCTTGCTTTCATCAAATCTACACCTTCTCCTCCGTCCCCACCTCGCCCCGTCACTCCCACCCCCAGCCTTGCTTTCATCAAATCTACACCCTTCTCCCTCGTCCCCACCTTCGCCCACCTCTCCACTCCACCCCAGCCTTGCTTTCATCAAATCTACACCTTCTCCTCCGTCCCCACCTCGCCCACCCACACCCACCCAGCCTTGCTTTCATCAAATCTACACCTTCTCCCCCGTCCCCACCTCGCCCACCCCCACCCCCAGCCTTGCTTTCATCAAATCTACACCTTCTCCTCCGTCCCCACCTCGCCCCTCGTCCACTCCCACCCCCAGCCTTGCTTTCATCAAATCTACACCTTCTCCTCCGTCCCCACCTCGCCCCTCGTCCACTCCCACCCCAGCCTTGCTTTCATCAAATCTACACCTTCTCCTCCGTCCCCACCTCGCCACCCCCACCCCCAGCCTTGCTTTCATCAAATCTACACCTTCTCCTCCGTCCCCACCTCGCCCACCCCCACCCCCCCTTGCTTTCATCAAATCTACACCTTCTCCTCCGTCCCCACCTCGCCCCCCCCACCCCCAGCCTTGCTTTCATCAAATCTACACCTTCTCCTCCGTCCCCACCTCGCCCCTCGTCCACTCCCCACCCCAGCCTTGCTTTCATCAAATCTACACCTTCTCCTCCGTCCCCACCTCGCCCCTCGTCCACTCCCCACCCCAGCCTTGCTTTCATCAAATCTACACCTTCTCCTCCGTCCCCACCTCGCCTCCACCCCACCCCAGCCTTGCTTTCATCAAATCTACACCTTCTCCTCCGTCCCCACCTCGCCCCTCACGCCCACCCCAGCCTTGCTTTCATCAAATCTACACCTTCTCCTCCGTCCCCACCTCGCCCCTCGTCCACACCCACCCCTAGCCTTGCTTTCATCAAATCTACACCTTCTCCTCCGTCACCCACCCTCGTCCACCCCCACCCCCAGCCTTGCTTTCATCAAATCTACACCTTCTCCTCCGTCCCCACCTCGCCCCTCGTCCACTCCCACCCCAGCCTTGCTTTCATCAAATCTACACCTTCTCCTCCGTCCCCACCTCGCCCCTCGTCCACTCCCACCCCAGCCTTGCTTTCATCAAATCTACACCTTCTCCTCCGTCCCCACCTCGCCCCTCGTCCACCCCAACCCCAGCCTTGCTTTCATCAAATCTACACCTTCTCCTCCGTCCCCACCTCGCCCCTCGTCCACCCCCACCCCCAGCCTTGCTTTCATCAAATCTACACCTTCTCCTCCGTCCCCACCTCGCCCCTCGCCCACTCCCACCCCCAGCCTTGCTTTCATCAAATCTACACCTTCTCCTCCGTCCCCACCTCGCCCCTCGTCCACTCCCACCCCCTAGCCTTGCTTTCATCAAATCTACACCTTCTCCTCCGTCCCCACCTCGCCCCTCGTCCACTCCCACCCCCAGCCTTGCTTTCATCAAATCTCACCTTCTCCCCCGTCCCACCTCGTCCCGCCCCACCCCAGCCTTGCTTCATCAAATCTCACCTTCTCCCCTCCCCCTCCCCTCGTCCACCCACCCCAGCCTTGCTTTCATCAAATCTACACCTTCTCCTCCGTCCCCACCTCGCCCCTCGTCCACTCCCACCCCCAGCCTTGCTTTCATCAAATCTACACCTTCTCCTCCGTCCCCACCTCGCCCCTCGTCCACTCCCACCCCCAGCCTTGCTTTCATCAAATCTACACCTTCTCCTCCGTCCCCACCTCGCCCCTCGTCCACTCCCACCCCCAGCCTTGCTTTCATCAAATCTACACCTTCTCCTCCGTCCCCACCTCGCCCCTCGTCCACTCCCACCCCCAGCCTTGCTTTCATCAAATCTACACCTTCTCCTCCGTCCCCACCTCGCCCCTCGTCCACTCCCACCCCCAGCCTTGCTTTCATCAAATCTACACCTTCTCCTCCGTCCCCACCTCGCCCACCCCCACCCCCAGCCTTGCTTTCATCAAATCTACACCTTCTCCTCCGTCCCCACTCGCCCCTCGTCCACTCCCACCCCTAGCCTTGCTTCATCAAATCTACACCTTCTCCTCCGTCCCCACCTCGCCCCTCGTCCACTCTTACCCCCAGCCTTGCTTTCATCAAATCTACACCTTCTCCTCCGTCCCCACCTCGCCCCTCGTCCACTCCCACCCCCAGCCTTGCTTTCATCAAATCTACACCTTCTCCTCCGTCCCCACCTCGCCCCTCGTCCACTCCCACCCCCAGCCTTGCTTTCATCAAATCTACACCTTCTCCTCCGTCCCCACCTCGCCCCTCGTCCACTCCCACGCCCAGCCTTGCTTTCATCAAATCTACACCTTCTCCTCCGTCCCCACCTCGCCCACTCCCCACCCCCAGCCTTGTTTTCATCAAATCTACACCTTCTCCTCCGTCCCCACCTCGCCCTCGTCCACTCCCACCCCCAGCCTTGCTTTTATCAAATGTGCTACGAGGTTCCTGCGCTCCGATCTCATTTTTTCAACCCCCCCTAACCCGCGCTTCCGCTCTTCCACCTTTAGTACTTTATCTTTCCGTGGTTGTGTGTGTGTGTGTTGTGTGTGTGTGTGTGTGTGTCTGTTCCATATTGATCGGGGCCGGAAAAACCCGGACTTGCAAACAGCGTGCATTGACCTTCGGGTTAACTTTTGGACAGAAAAAAAAAAAACTGTAGGCGGCCGTTGAGACCGTCGTTAGATCTAATGCTTCCGTGGAAACAGAACTACAATGGGGTGATCATGCAGTTTTTACGACGTCGTAACGAGGAATGGACGAAAATGGAATGGACGAAAATGGAATGGACGAAAATAATTATTAATCTGTTCAAGGCGTTTGTTTGTGATGTTAGTTTGATTGAAACTCAATTCTTCCGCGTAAACAAAAAGAAAAGAAAAGAAAAAAGCCTTGATACAGTCTGGCACGCCATGTTGCCGGAACCTGTCGACAAGTGATCTTTTTCAAATGTCTTGGAATTAACATCACCATTTCTACATCACAGATAGAGGACAGGCCACCGAAATTCCACACACCACACAAAACATACACACACACACACACACACACACGCGCGCGCGCACACACACACACACACACACACACTCTCTCTCTCTCTCTCTCTCTCTCTGTCTCTGTCTCTCTCTCTCTCTCTCTCTCTCTCTGGATCTGAACCCACATTTGAAATTTGTCACGACACGATTCAGACTTGGAATACCAAATTTGACAGTACATAGATTTAGATACAGAGCTGTTGACAGAAGTAGTTTGATTTGTTCACTGTACAAAGAAGCAGAAGAAAACGATGTATATTTTGTTTTGTGTTGTCCAGCACTAAGAGGCATTCGAGAATGTTTTGTAAAACCTAAATATTTTCGACAACCCTCGTCGATCAAGCTCAGCTTACTGATATCCTCACACAGGTCTCACGATGTACGGAACTTCTCTCTGTGCCTGTATAAAGCATTTAAGTTTAGAGAACTAGCAACATCATAGAGATAAATCCACACTTGTTTTTGTTTTCTTTCTGCATATCGATATTGGTACTTGTTAAAACATTTCATTTAATGCATTCTTACTCTTTTTTGATTACAAGTGATTAAATGATGTTCACACACCCCTTCGTTATGGGGCATGGCCTATCATGAGTAAATTCTGAAGAATCTCTCTCTCACTCTCTCTCTCTCTGTGCAACACACACACACACACACACACACACACACACACACACACACACACTCTCTCTCTCTCTCTCTCTCTCTCTCTCTCTCTCGCTGTCACACACACACACATACACACACACGCACACACACTCTCTCTCTCTCTCTCTCTCTCTCTCTCTCTCTCACACACACACACACACACACACACACACACACACACATGCGCGCGTGCGCGCGCGCGCGAGTGACATATTGGGTCGATTCACACACCCTTCTTGTTAAAAATAAATTTTGTACATTGCAAAGTGTATTTTCCTTTTGCTTAAGTTTTACTCAAGTAATAAGCTGAACTCTTACTCGTAACGTGTTTGTGAGATAATGCCATTGTCATTTTTTTTTCATATGAATATAAGGGAGGCAACTGTTGTCGGTGATGTATATTGACAATGCAGTCAACTCCCATGCCATACCTAGGTTGTTGGAAGGAAAGAATCTGTGCGCAATGTATTGTGCCTGTGACTAAGTCCTAAATATATTATAACGTATTGCATTGCATTACAAGTCGTTAAATTAGAGCCAACCAGTCTCTCTTTGAGACAGACATAAATATTTTGTGGGATAAAAAGAGCATACACGCACAATTGAGATCGAAACTTTTTTTTTTTTTTTTTTTTTTCTATCCTGAACAGTAGCATTCTGTCTTTTACAGGGGAAAAGGAAGTTTCGTCACTCCTGCACGTCACTGCATATCCTTGGACGTCATTAGAAGTGGGACATGATACGGGAATTTCCACGCCAGGACGGGCATTTACATCATGCATGACGTTTAATGTACATATGACATGTCACATGATATAGGCACCCCTCACCCTGTACCCCCTCCCCCCCCCCTTCCCGCCCTCTTGGAACAACAAAATCAAATGATTAGCGTAAGTTTAGCAATTCAGTCTTAAATAGTTGATGAACAAATTCCAGATGGGTTCGAAACTTTTTTTTATTTAAAGTGCCAACAGTTACGGCGTTAAGTCATATTGAGCATTCACTGCAGAGAGCAGAACTGGTTAAAACTATAGTTCAGATCGGTTACATAAATATATGAAAAAGTATGGTCACATAACGTGTTAACAGGCCGGACTTTGAGGGGAGGGGAGTGAACGATTGTGCAGGTTACCTTGATCTCGGAACTTGTAGTTCCCTCCCCTTCCATTTTAGCTCTTGTGTTGGGTTCTTCTTCTCTTTCTTCTTCTCTTTCTTCTTCTTCTTTTTTTTTGTGTGTTATCTTTCAGTGTACGTTTTTTTTGTTTGTTTGTTTGTTGTTGTTGTTGTTGTTTTTTTTTGGGGGGGGAGGGAGGGGCGGAATAGCTCAGTTGGTAGAGCGCCGGACTCGTGATCCTGGTGTTGCGGGTACAGAGGGATTTTCCCCTCGGAGTTTAACATTGGTTCTGACTCCATTCCCCATACAGTCCTTCGAATGAGACTATAAACGGAGGTTCCGTGTGTGAACGCACGCACAACATCTTGCACACACGTAAAATCCCATCACCAACTTTCGGAAGAGAAGGCCAGTTTGGCCGTTAGTATGGATGACACGTTACACATAGCATGCACCTTCCCCGAAGATGAGTATGGCTGCCTTAATGGCGGGATAAAAAAAAACGGTCATACACACAAAACTCCACTGCCTGTCTATACAAGCAGTGTCCGCAGGACTTTCAGGGGCGTTGCTTCAGAAACCTCCCTTTCCGCCCCCACTTTACCTCCAACAGGGACTTTGCCCCCAGGACTCGTGACATCATGTTATACCACCCCCCACCCCCCCCCCCCACTCCCCTTTCCCCATGCTCCCAATCCCATCTCCACTCCCCACACCCATCTCTCCTCCCCTGTCTTCGCACAGTTCCCAAGGTCCGGCCCGGTGTCGTTCGTACATTAAAGGTCAAGCAGGCGTGAGGTCATCTTAACGAAAGCTCTCTGCTACGTCTCAGTCGCTGGGCAGTCATGGATCCTGTTGTGCTGCGTCCAGAGGCGGATTGGGCGGCTGACAGTACTAGCAAGAGCTTTTCTTTCATCCTCTTTCTGTAACACGTGCCTGTCCGTCTGTGTCTGTATGTCTGTCTGTGTCTGTATGTGTGTCTGTGTGTGTGGCTATCTGTCTGTGTCTGTATATGTGTCTGTCTGTCTGTGTGGTGTGTCTGTCTGTCTGTGTCTGTATGTGTGTCTGCCAGTCTGTGTCTGCATGTGTTTGTGTGTGTGTGTGTGTGTGTGTGTCTTTCTTGCTGTTAGTATGTGTGTAGTGTGTGTGTGTGTGTCTGTCTGCATATATGTAATCTGTATGTGTGTGTGTCTGTCTGTCTCTCTGCCTGTCTGTTCTGTGTGTGTGTGTGTGTGTGTGTGTGGTGTGTGTGTGTGTGTGTGTGTGTGATGTTTTGCAGTTGTTGGTTTTGGTGAGTAGAGTGTGTTTACAAGACATCTGCGAATATATGTATATGTTAAATGAGGTTCATCGTCACGCAGTTAAACGTTTATCGATTTTTTTTTATCCAACTCAAACTTGTGTTCGTTGAAACGTTAACGTCTGAAGTGTCATCGTGACTGGTTTTAAATAGTTTTGATGAAAATGATTATATGATAATAACATATCAATTTACAATGGGCTCCAGAGTCTTGGAATTGTGTGATGGAATTGTAATTGTGGTTGCTTAAGACGGTTTCGTTAAAAGTGATAACCATGATAATAATGATGATAATAGCAATAACGATAATAATGATGATGATGACCATCACAACGGAAAATCAAGCCTCCTGTTCTCTTATGAAGGATTACGTGTATTTATCATTGATGACACTGAATGTTTCACTCTGGAAATGTTGAGAACCATGAAATATTTCATCTAGCTAATGAAAATGTATGGAAAACTTTCGAAAGCTCGAGGACCATGGCGTACTATAATCATATAGCATAATACTCGCATGGAATATTTAGAATATTCCAGAACCATGTAGTAATAGAGCCGATCAGCAGACAGGGAAATGCTGTAGCATTAATCTTCGATTTCTTTTTATCTCTTCGAGGACTTTACGAAAGATCTTGGCCAATTAAGAAGAATCCGGAACAAGTATATTTTTGTCGCCTGCGCACACGTCATCGGGTGAAATATACGTTATGCGGAAAAACCTTACAATCATCTGAAGCAAAACACAGATATGTGGATCTGAACTTAGGCCAAGAAGACAGAGGAAAAGTAGTCTGCATCGCTTTCCCACTGTTCGCTTTAGAGGAAATTCTGTTCGCCCGCGTTAAGTCTTTAACCACATCCTGGCTTGAGTCGCCATGCGGAGCAAGAAAATTGTTCAGTTAGCTTGGCCGCCCGCACATGTCACCACGGGTGCCAGAACGTTGTTATTGTTCGCTAATCAGCGAAGTCGGCCCGCTGCCTGAACGAAGCGAAGCCCACGCGAGAACCACCGTGTGTGTGTGTGTCTCAAACTTGACAGTTTGACTCCATCCGCTCGGAAAAGCGGCGAACAGCCAGCCAACTCGTGAAAAGGGGGCACACAGGCAGCCAGTCACATCGGCAGGAATGAATGGGATGACATGAATATGCGTAATGGAAAGGTTGTTTTTTTTTTTGGAATTGGCAATTGACATCAACTCCAACACCCACACCGGTCTCCTTCCGGCCCATCCTTGGTCTACGATCAACTAACCAACGATACATGCCAAAGGCGATCTACTCGTAACAAAGAGAGTCTGTCGGCGCTTATACATAGATCCTGTTAAACAAAGAAACACCCACAATCACCACTACCACCACCACCACCACCACCCATCTCCTGCCCGCTTCAGTACGAACATACAGACACATCGACAAGAAAGAACCGGAAACTACGCGCATTTGCGCTCGCGCTCGCGCGCGCGCGCGCGCACACACACACACACACACACACATACACACACACACACACACCACACGCACGCACGCACGCACACACTCACAGACACGCGTGCGCGCGCGCGAAGGACAAGAGGAGTCAAACTATACTTAACCGTCCCATTATCTCCGAATTCCGCTGGTCGCGTCCCGAGCCGGCATTATCAAACATCACTGAAGGTCAGAATGATATACTTCAGAAAAATACATGCTCTCAGTAGAAATGGTGTATAATGACTTTGTCAGAAAACAGCTTCCCTACTTGAAACTCTTGTGTGTGTGTGTGTGTGTGTGTGTGTGTGTGTGTGTGTGTGTGTGTGTGTGTGTGTGTGTGTGTTTTCCCAGAACAGTTCAATTATATGTTGTTTTGTTATAAAACGTACGCTTAGTCGTGGCGTCTTTTGCCGTTGAGCTATGCAGTCGTGAAACACGCGCTGGTGACATACATACATACATACATACATACCACACACACACACACACATATATATATATATATATATATATATATATATATGTGTTGTGTGTGTGTGTGTGTGTGTGTGTTGTGTGTGTGAAAGTTCTGCTGCCTTGCGTCCTATGCGTGTAACACAGTGGTATCTGCCAGGGAGAAGTTATCCCCCTTGACGTGTGAATGGCATTCCCTTCGAGTTCTTGCGTCAGCACAGCGCAGGCTTCCGAGGGTGGTGCTGAATTGCCACCGGCTGGTTGCTTCGGCGGTTGAGGACAGTACTTCTCTGGGTCCTACTGGCACCTCTGGGTGTTTCTTTCTTTTTAGTTTGTTTGTTTTCTTATGATAACATAAACAGGTGTTCTTTAAAAAAAAAAAAAAAAAGTATGTAGAAAAAAATTCAAGCATTTGCCATCTAAACATTTTCTTTCCTACTGGTGGATGCATTGTTATTTATCTCCTGTCAGCCAAAAGGAAAGTACTGATTCGTTCCATGATTGTTTCCATTTGTCACGTCTGAGGAAGACTTTTGTGTCGAACATTCACCTGTTTGTTTTGTATAGTCTGTATTAAATTTGCGTTACTTTACATCTTGTTTTTGTGTGTTTGTTTGTACTTTGAGTCTTTCGCCATCATTAAGATTAGACTAAAGCACACCATGTTTACTTACACATTCATTTACTTATTAATCTACCTATACATTCTTTTATTTACCGGTGCTTTTTATAGTTCAACTTTACCATCATGTTCTGCTAGACGCTCAAGTGATTTTGATAATTTTATACATTTATCATGGAAATGTGGCGATGATTTGTGTCGATTTTTGTGTGTGATTATTGCGCAGTAGTTGCTTTTCCAGTTCATTTTTACGTAAATGTGTAAAGTGTTTATGCTTTTAATGCATGTGACTCTCTAACCGGTGATTTTGTACAGTTTGGTATGTGAAATGGATTTGGGGAAATAAAATCTTCAGTGCAGGAGGAGAGACGGGGGAAGGAGGGGGGGAGGGGGGGGGGCATGGGGAAAAAAGTCACAAGGGGTTATGCTATACCTTTGTTAGTAAATATTCGTCTTGTGTATAAAAAAAAGTGTACTTATTCACTTTAGTCGATTGAAATATGTTTACCGCAGTACATTCTTCATGCCCTAAACATAGGTCAAAGGTGAATAAATTCTGAATCTGGAATAGGCCCAAATTGGAAGACTGAGGTCTGGATTATTCGGCTTAACGTACCGATTGTCACGTTATTAACGAAGCGACGCTGAGCCAATACGTACCAACGATTTCCGTCTTCCATAATAAAAATTGTTAATGAATTACGGCGTTTGGTTGATATATCAATGCAAAACTGACACCGAAAAGCACACTGATCGTCATTTCTAAAACTGGTCAGGATAATCTGATGGCAGAACACAATCATGCTTCTGGGACGTTTTTTTCTGTTGTGTCTATTTTGGTTGTTTTAAATCCATTTTTGAGTATAAACGCGACGATTTACCAAAACTTCAGCCCCATATTGATGGATCTCCAGACGTTGCCATTTTTGTTTAGCCCCCAAAATGTGTTTGTTTAGGGTAAAGTTTGTTTGTTCCAGAACGGTGCAATCGGTGCTAAAAACCCAGTCTAAGTCAGGTGATTGAGAATCAAAGGAATATGGTTTGCTTCATGAAGAAGGGTCTATGAAGAGAGAGCCGCTCAGATGTCCTGATAGTTGTCATTGTAGCCGTTAGTGTCTTCCAGGCCCGATTAGCGGGGCGAGTTTTGAAATGAAGCGTTGGGTACGGCCCCATGGAATACGTCTTCTGATACCAAAGTTGAGGTTACGTCCTCTCAGGGACAAAGAAATGTGGCTCTTAGCTAAAGTAGTCATACTTGTTTGGTCTTTCCACGGCGGAAATCGGTGTTTTGTTGTTGATGCTGTTGTTGTTTTTTGGGGGGTTGTCTTTGTTTGTTTGTTTGTTCGTTGTTTTGGCCGACGGGGTCCACCATCTTTCTGTTGGTACGCATTCGGAATGGTTTGATGACAAAGTTAAAGACCGGTGTTTACAAATGTGGTATGAGTGCGTAGGTAAGGACAATGTGCATTGCAACTGCAGGGTGTTAAAGCCAATTTTTTTTTTTTTTTTAATTAGACAAGATTCCTGTGTCGACGTTTTGCCACATCCTTTTGTAATGATTCAAGTGAAATAACAACAATAAACAATACAGTGCATGTAAACAAACAGCGGTTTAGTAACACACCCAGGCATGAAAGAATTTACGAATGTTCCACCGGTGATGTTAGTGATGAAGTCTTTTATTTATTTGTGTTCCTTTTTTTTTTTTTTTTTTTCAAGAACACCAACAATAAAGGTTCATCCAGATAAGAGAGAATGCTTCTGAAAACGCTGAAATATCGTTTTCTCTTTTCCATCAAAGACCGGGAATGTACTTCACGTGCCACGTGGTTTTCTTTATTTATGTAATATGTGCTTAGACTTACTACCAAACAACCTTCGTACAGCAACAACAACGAAAAGAAAAAAGAAAAAGAAAAAATAACGAAAGAAAGAAAAATAAAAGAGCTTGTTTCCTTAATGTTTTTTTTGTTGTTGTTTTTTTACTGAATTGTTGTTTGTGTGTTTAGTTTTCTGTTTAAAAATGTTTTCTTTAGCTGCTTATACAACAGTTTTAACGGTTTTCTTATTTATGTCGCTTTTTGTCTGTTTATATCTCGGCTGGAAACAATAAAAGAACATTCCCTTGCCTTGTCTTTTCTTGCTTGTTTATCTTCAGTGCGAATTCGTATTAAATACACTATATGCCAAGGTCCTTTTGTATTTATTTTACACAGAGTCAGTATCCTTTGCGACTTTAAAAGGGCATTAGATGTTGGATATTTTCTTACGTTCTTTAGATTCAGGATGATTTCTGACTTTGTTTACGTGTAAGCTTATATTGTTCTTCTCCTATCCACCCGCTGTTTAATGGGAGTGCATGGATGTCTGTGTGGCTTTTGGTGCCTTACAAAAAGATGGTTCATCATACCTACACCTTTTTACTACAGTTTTTTTGCCTTCATTTCAACATGATTTGCCTGGATAACCGCGCGCTTGCTTGCGAAAAATGAAACTGCGGGAGCTGGCATGTTCCGGTAACATGATACAAAACAATAATATCTCATGTTTGAAGCCTACAGTATCGCGGTAAGCATCTGACTTCACATGTTGAGAAAATATTTTTTTATGTCTACTAATTCTAACTTTCTGAAGTAGTAATGACGTTTTGAAAGTTCTGCTCTATAGATTTATAACTCCCCCCCCCCCCCCCCCATCATTCTCTTTTTTTTTGGGGGGGGGGGGGAGGGGGGCGGGGGGGGGGTGGAAGCAGGTGCCCTTTTCCTATCTGTCCGCACTTTTTTTTTTACCTTTTCAGTCTGTTCATCAGTGTCCTCATATGTAGTCACTGAGACTTTTTTTTTTTACCTTTTCAGTCTGTTCACCAGTGTCCTCATATGTAGTCACTGAGACTTTTTTTACCTTTTCAGTCTGTTCACCAGTGTCCTCATATGTAGTCACTGAGACTTTTTTTTTTTTTTTACCTTTTCAGTCTGTTCACCAGTGTCCTCATATGTAGTCACTGAGACTTTTTTTTTTTACCTTTTCAGTCTGTTCACCAGTGTCCTCATTTGTAGTCACTGAGACTTTTTTTTTTTTACCTTTTCAGTCTGTTCACCAGTGTCCTCATTTGTAGTCACTGAGACTTTTTTTTTTTTTACCTTTTCAGCCTGTTCACCAGTGTCCTCATTTGTAGTCACTGAGACTTTTTTTTTTTTTTTACCTTTTCAGTCTGTTCACCAGTGTCCTCATTTGTAGTCACTGAGACTTTTTTTTTTTTTTACCTTTTCAGTCTGTTCACCAGTGTCCTCATTTGTAGTCACTGAGACTTTTTTTTTTTTTACCTTTTCAGTCTGTTCACCAGTGTCCTCATTTGTAGTCACTGAGACTTTTTTTTTTTTTTTTACCTTTTCAGTCTGTTCACCAGTGTCCTCATTTGTAGTCACTGAGACTTTTTTTTTTTTTTTACCTTTTCAGTCTGTTCACCAGTGTCCTCATTTGTAGTCACTGAGACTTTTTTTTTTTTTTTACATTTTCAGTCTGTTCACCAGTGTCCTCATTTGTAGTCACTGAGACTTTTTTTTTCAGATTAGTGTTTCAACTTTTCCCCAATGTATTCCACGGCCCAGGATAAATGCTGAGCATGTTATCTGCTCACGTGGGGTGGAGATCGCAGTTTATGGAAATCATGGATGCAATTTTCTTTCTTAAACGTGATGACTGCTCTGTTCAACTGGCTAGTTGGTGAGTTTTACGTCATGGTGGCCGGAGGCCCTAAGGACAGGGTAAACTTGCAGAATGAAGTCTGCATTTCTCGTGGCAGTTGTTGCCACTGGCAGTGGTGTGTCTGGTTTCGTATGAGGGCCGTCGTCTGTCGCTCTCCCAGCTTTGGTTTCTTGTGCACTGCGGTTCACGTTCAAGTGTTGGTCGGCCGACGATGGGCATCGGGTCTTCTTTGCCTCTTTCCCCCTCAAAAAGCCTGTCTTCAGGGCCACCAGGCGGCTTTCTTCATGCTCGGGTGGCGATGGTCCTGTGCCGCATGAAGCCGACCCACATCTCTAGGAGCCGTTCCCCGGCGACACAATCTAGACCCGCCGTCTCCCATACGGCTGGAAGGTTCGCTGCGCCGCCAGACACTGACCTCTCACATCAGTGTCCCTGAAAGGAGAGCTGCGACCTCTCCCTTGGTGTTCGCTGCTGTGCCACCTCGCAGGGAACTGCTGTTCAACTTCGAAGTCGACGAGTTTATGGAGACTATCAGTGGACGGACGCTGTGACGCCCTCTGGTGGGAGACGTTCGTTCACGCTGACCCCGCCATCTAGCAATTATTGTTGTCAGTAAGGGGCTTGATAAGGTGGTCTCTTGGATATGTTGGATTAGACACAGGCCTCACTGAACACTACCGCTGAAGTGATCCGACAACAGTGCAGGGTCTTCTCTGGGCGGATGCTTCCTAACGACCCGATACAGACAGCTCGCTGTGGAGTGTTAGTCACGAAATTACAGCAGGGTGACCT
Source organism: Conus canariensis (assembly GCA_033310375.1). NCBI lineage: Eukaryota > Metazoa > Mollusca > Gastropoda > Neogastropoda > Conidae > Conus > Conus canariensis. The sequence continues at coordinate 28,451,804 of CM065724.1, forward strand.
TTAGTGTGACTGTGAATGGGGAGACCGTAAAGAGCAGCGTGAGTGTGATGCCACCAAACGGGAGGGGGGGGGGGGGGGGATGGAAGTAGGGCACGGATGATAAGATAAAGGGAGATAAAAGGAATATTCCCCTGTCCACACATCCATGTGAAGAAGTCATCTTTCAGTACCTGGTACATACACCATGGGTCATTTCACTTTTGAGTGTTGCTGCTGATTTATGAACGGATTGACTGGTCGTTGCGTGTCAGCTTACTTCACTTACTTTCAGTCCCTATACAGACACCGTAGTCTTGTTCACGTAACGTGAATTGAAGATAGCACCCCCTCAATATCCCCACTCTCTGTGGATGGCTATCCACGTCTGCTATACCACCTCTGCTAGGTGTGGTCGTGAAACCTGAATGTAACAAACAAGGAAGAGGGAATCGTGGGGACTCTGCAGCCTAAATGAAGTTAGTTATGAGTTGGTGGTGATCATGAGATGATGCTCCGGAGTTCTCAGCGTGGATGGTGAGGTTCAGTAACTCTTCCTTTTTATAATGCACACCTGACAAGCTGTCCTAAAGTGGTACAGACCCTTTCAAGCCATCGTCCACCGATAAATATATATGGAAAAAGCAGGAAAACAGGAGTCTCTCTTTCACACACACACACACACACACGCGCGCGCGCGCGCACGCACACACACGTGCGCGCACGCGCGTACTATGAAAGCGGATCAAGAGAAACAGATTTTAAACGGACAATTTTATCAACAACTGCCCTCTTTAAAAGGAAAGCATTTCGGTCGATAAACCATTTTCAAGTGCATATTTGGATCTTGATTTTTGAAAAGGCAACTCCTTTTTGACAGCTCAGCGGGGGCAGAAAAGGTCTTAAGTGTAAACACACACACACACACACACACACACACATATATATATATATTTATATACACACACGCACGCTCACGCACGCACGCACACACACACACACACACACACACACACACACACACACACACACACACACACACGCACGCACACACGCACACACTGTACACCCTATTACGACGAACTATTATATCTTGACTTTCCAGTGGACTAATGACGTTGATTGAGGTGAGCTGAAAAGCGCTGGTTCTATTCTCTCGTTGTATCGACCCAGTCAGAGAAGAAACCGACTCTGGTAACATGTTCAGTCTGGTCTTCAGAGTTACGAATCAATATTCATATGACCGTCGCAACGATCCCGCAAAGCCTGGACAGAGAGAGAGAGAGAGAGAGAGAGAGAGAGAGAGACGCACACAGAACGTGTGTTCTCGAAACCGTTTCTCGAAACACACTTTATTCCCCATCAGTCGCTATTCTCAACCCTCAAACCTCGATTCTGTGCAATTTGTGAAATCAAAAGCGATTACGTGCAATTTATGAAATCGAAAGTTCAAGAAACGTGTCGCAACACAGCCCATCAGCAATCATTATTAAATGTCAAAGAATCAAGACGTGCTACGACAGCCGAGCAAAATTAATGGAACTTTCTAAAAAAAAAAAGTCAGGAACTGTGACGCACTGTAACCGATCAAAATGCACAGACCATTCAGGAAACAATTTCTTGCGATTTCGGCACTAGTCTAGGTCTACAAAGAGACTTCAAAGGTATTACAAATTTGTATGTACGTAATTTGGTAAATTAACGTGACATGAAACTGAAGTGAAGAATGTGAATCTGAATGAAAAAAAAGTCGATCTGTTTGTCACACACACACACACACACACACACACACACACACACCACACACACACACACACACACACTCGCACACACACACACACACACACACACACACGCACACACACACACACGCACACACACACACACGCACACACACACACACACACACACACAGGCGCGCACGCGCAGAGAGAGAGAAGAATACAGTAGTCTTGTTGGTGTCGGTAGCAAAGTGGTTACATGTACCCCCCCCCCCCCCCCCAAAAAAAAAAAAAAAAAAAAAAATGATCATACACCTTCAAAGGCAAAATAAAAAAAAGAAACAGAGAGACCTTACTCATCCCCCCCCCCCCCCCCCCCCCCCCCCCCCGAGGGGGAGGTAAGGGGGGAGGAATCTCAAATCCCACAATACAAAAAAAAAAAAGGCCCACTTTCACACTGCGGAAGAACAGCAGGTAAAACAGCCCTATCTGTTTCGACCAATTGTATCAAAGTTTGCAAATTTTGGCCAATCGCGAGATCTGAAACGAAACCACAAAAAGACGCCCCCGGGAGAAAGTACCTGGTTCAGGTTCTTCCTGTTTGGAAACCATTGAACACCTTCCATGCAGACAAGATGAATGTTGCCTCTAAGAGGTTGGGTCATACAATTCACCTTTTCTGATTAGGCATCACCTTTTTTTTTTCTTCAAAGTGCACAGTGCAACAGAAATTGTAGCAGCCATGGCGTATTCACAAGTCATGGGCGCCATTGTCTGACTCCCGCCCACACGAGCCAACAGACCAGACAGACAGACGGCGCGCGACCTCACCCCGAAGATTCCGCTCGTCACTCTCCGGCATCATTCGGGATTGCCCGACTGGTGTCCTCGTTATCTGTTTAAAAGAGAGGGAGAGAGAGAGAGAGAGAGAGAGAGAGAGAGAAAATTAGCATGCGTGCGTGCTCTGCCCCTGTCGCCAAGAAAGCCATCACTAAGGCCACCATCCTCCAATCAGATTAGCGCATCGTGTTTGGGGAGGGTGGGTGGAAGTTAGAGGGGGGGGGGGGGGGGGGGGGGGGGACTGGGGGAAGGGGGTGGCGACGAACCTATAGGTATCCATGTTGATCCTTCTGGGTTACCAAGCAAAACACACGCGTGAGGTCCTCCGCGGCTAAAGGGAGAGGTGGAGGTGACTAACAGACAGACACTGGCGCTGTCGTTAGGCTTTTGGGGTTAGACAAGTCAGTTACACTACGACTTACTTGTCCCACGCATTGCCTACTACCCCGGCTGTCTTAGTGTCTTGTCTCTCCGTGCCTTGGCGGTTAATTTGCTGATCGGAGCAGCAGGTAAGGTTTAGTAATAATGATGGTGTTATTGTCGTCGGGTGGGTTATTATTTTCGTCGGTCGTTTTGTTGTATATCTTATAGCCATGTTTCTGTGTGTGTGTGTGTTGTGTGTGTGTGTGTGTGTGTGTGTTCTCTTTATGGTGTGTGTGTGGGGGGGGGGGGGGGGTGGAGGGTGTTTGAGGATTTTTTGGGGTGTTTTTTTTTCTTTTCTTTTTTTTTTTTTTTTTTTTTTTTTGGGGGGGGGGGTCAATCTTATTTTTCTTTTGTTTTCTTTTCTTTTTGTTTCTAGGGCGTTATCTAAGTACAACGAACAACTCATTTTGTGAGAGCTCGTCCATAAAAACTGCACTGTATTTTCCAACAACTTTTCGGTAATTCACCTGTGATTTGTGCTCTCTCTCTCACACACACACACACACACACACACACACACACACACACACACACACAATATATATATATATATATATATATACACACACACACAAAGACACACACACACATACACAAAACACACACACACACACACACACACACAAAACATGCATACATAATATATACTTATATATTCACATTTTCTCTTTCTCTCTTCTCTCTCTCTCTCTCTCTCACACACACACACACACCACCACTCTCTCTCTCATCTCTCTCTCTCTCTCTACACACACACACACACACACACACACACACACACACACACACACACACACACTTGTGTACACACCCAGGGAGAGGAGAAGAGCACAGTGCCTATCACGTCAATGCAGGTGAAT
>CM065724.1:28465623-28468123 GCA_033310375.1 Conus canariensis
TGCAAGTCATCGATGTACATACAAGTTGCTGAAAATGCATATTATGAATATGGTAATTTCGTACCCGCATTCACTGAATACAAATCACAACTCACACATTTATCAGTATCCATTAAATAAACACTTTCCTTCCTACTAAAGCCCCTCCCTCTTACCTTCCCACACCCCACCATCCCCAGCTTAGACAAATGTCCCGAATGCCCTGTGCGTGTGTGCAAGCCGGAGGACGTAAAGCAAATAATTTTAATCAAAGTCTGTTTTGAAACGACCATTTTGTTATCTCCTGTGTAAATGTGTCCGTAACCCATGTCAAACATGCTCACGGTGTTATGGTTACAAGTTCCCGAACGTTTCCATGTTTTGCCCTGTGGTGGTATGTGCACGTGGGACCTAAAATGTATCCAATTTAGTTACTTCTTATTTTTAGTGTTCGCTTGCCCTCGCCTTACAAAAGGCTTCCTTGTAGTTTCAGGTCGTTGGTCTCCTCCCCGCTCACTCCCTCAACCGCCCCCTACCACCTCTCTCCTCCTCTGCCCCCCGTCCCAGGGATAGCCCTAACAACATTTCGTGACCGACAAGAAGAGAAAATGTTTGACTTGTACATCGGCGAGGTGGGGGGTGGGTGGGAGGGGTGGGTACGTGGGGGGTCGGTGTCCCTCTCTCTCTCTCTCTCTCTCTCTCTCTCTCTCTCTCTCCCTATGTGTGTGTGTGTATGTGTGTGTGCGTGCATGCGTGCGCGCGCGTGTGTATGTGTGTGTGTGTGTGTGCGTGTGCGTGCGCGCGCGTGCGCTCTCACGCGTTGGTGTTTTTGAACGGGTATGTGCGGGCGTTCATCTATGTATCTATGTAAGAATTACACGATTGCATTCAAAAACTCACACCTCTTTCACTGAGCGCCCTAAAATAAGCAAAACAACTCCACCATCTTCGTACTACATACTTAAGTGTTTTGAATGTCCTCAACTAACCTTCTGAAACTATGGTGGTTATGTCATGATAATTATGCAGGGAAAACCCTGATTGGCAAGAACAACGAAAGTAGGTAAAGGGAAAAGGTGAAGAGGATGGGATGGGGGAGCGACGGGGGAGGGGGGGGGGGCAGCTATTTCCAGTTCGTGTTGTCTCTCATGCTGCGGCCAAGTGTGAAAAGATCAGAAAGTGGTTTCTGAATACTGGAACGTAGGGGTCTACCTCCGACGCGAGATTCTTGTCAATGGTTCGTGACGATCGACTTAATGACATGCTAATTCCTTGCCTGCCTCTCTCTCTCTCTTCTCTCTCTCTCTTCTCTCTCTCTCTCTCTCTCTCTCTCTCAATAATTATTATCAAACTCTCTCTCTCTCTCTCTCTCTCTCTCTCTCTCTTAATATTCATTATCAACCCCCCCCCTCTCTCTCTCTCTCTCTCTCTCTCTCTCTCTCTCTCTCTCTCAATAATTATCATCAAGCACACACACACACACTATCTCTCTTTTTCTAACTCTCTCTCTCTCTCTCTCTCTCTCTCTCTCTCTCTCTCTCAATAATTATCATCAAGCACACACACACACTATCTCTCTTTTTCTAACTCTCTCTCACTCTCTCTCTCTCTCTCTCTCTCTCTCTCTCTTTTCCTCAATAATTATCATCAAGCACACACACACACACTATCTCTCTCTCTCTCTCTCTCTCTCTCTCTCTCTCAACAGTTATTATCACACCTCCTCTCTCTCTGATTTATTACTAATTCCTATCTCTTTCTCTGTCTTTCTTTCTCTCTCTCTCTCTCTCTCTCTCTCTCTCTCTCTCTCTCTCTCTCTTTCTTTCTCTATATTTCTCTCTCACACTTTCTCTCTCTCTCTTTCTCTCTCTCTCTCTCTCTCTCTCTCTCTCTCTCTCTCTCTCTCTCTCTCTCAGTTGTAAGGATTAGTAACAAATCCTCAAAACCAACCATTTAGTTGTGCATTTTTCAAATGGCGCATGCACTCCAGTGTGTGCGCGCGCGTGCCTGTGCTCTGTGTGTGTGTGTGTGTGTGTGTGTGTGTGTGTGTTTGCGTACGTGGGTGCGTGCGTGAAAGAAAGAAAGACAGAGACAAAGAGACAGAGAAAGAGACCTTATCGCAGTATCAAAGATGATCCACGCAGGCGGTAACCAGCCACACGTGTAATAACGATACTAGGAACCGTGTGGTTGAAGCTTCTGACAAAAGCAGATCAAAGCAAGACACAAGTCGGCCAATTAACAAGGCGCAGTTTAAGGCTGAGAGAAGCCAGTTACCCCGCCCGCCAATCACAGCAAATCGTGTCCCCCGAGACCAGTAATAATTGGCATGTGTCAGGCAAACTGAGGGTGCGTGTCAATTTCACCACAACTAATTGTCTGTTCATGGTGACGGTTTTGTTGTCGTTGATGTTGTTGTTGTTGCTGCTGTTGTTGTTGTTTTTATGGCGCTTATTAGTTTGTGAGCGGTTGGGAGGGAAGTAAGAGTTGGAGGGGGAGGGGGGGGGTAAGGGAAAAGGAG
>CM065724.1:28475623-28485623 GCA_033310375.1 Conus canariensis
GGGGTTGAAGGAAGGGAAATTGGGGAGATGGGGGTGGGGGGGGGGGGGGGTGGCGGGAGCGATAAAGGATGTAGCAGGTGGCATTCGGTGTACATTACATTAGAAGAATCAACGCTGAACACCACCGAGGTAACTCGGCAGCGGTGCATTGTCTCCTCCAGTGGGTTGTATCAGGACGACCAAATATTGATTACTCCTCTGTGAACAGCCGTTTATAGAGTGGGACACGACGATCTGGGTATAAGTACGGAAAGGGAGGGGAAATGGTGAGGGAGGGAAGGGCGAAGGAGGGGGGGGGGGGCAGGCGATCGGCGCGAGCGTAATGGCATTAGGATGGCACGAAAGAAGAGAAAGCCGAGTGGAAAAGAAGATGATTCATTCGAGTCGATGTCGTTAGGGAGTGTGGCCCAGTGTACCTGGCGCGGACGCATCGATTCAGTTGTGTGGCTTGCACAGCCTCGACACCACAGCTTGTGAATCTAATAGGGGCAGGCACACCAGACAAACTTTTATCCTGATTTATGACCTACTCTAAAGAGATTATGTTTTCATTCCCGTCAGTTTGGTCTCTCTGTCTGCATTTGTCTGTCTGTCTGTCTGTCTGTCTGTCTCTGTCAGCAGGATTACGCACGAAGTACTGAACCACACAGACACACAGACAAACACACACACACACACACACACACACACACACACACACATACACATACGCACGCACACACACACACACACACACACACACACACACACACACACACACACACACACACACACACACACAAAAGACAGCCTCCACCCGTCTCCCGCCACCCCCTTTCCCCACCTTGTCTTCCCCACCTAGAGAAGTCTACCGGGATGAATGCTGGCTGTCCTAAACATAGTCTTGACAGACTTCAAAGAGTACACAGCTCTGTTACCAAGCCTGGCCCCCTAAATCAAAAAGCAAAAAGCATGTGACTCCCTCCCCTCCTTCAGTCTTTTTACATTGGCAACCAGTCCATTCTAGCATGGAGTACAACAAGCTTATGTTTACACTCTGTCGTACTTTCCTGTCTGTCTCTTTCCGTGGATACCTGTCTCGTCCCCAGTTCGGAACACTTCCTGCAGGACTGTCCCACACATGAAAAAGCTAAGGACAGAGACCGCCTGCCAACACACCGATGAGGGAGAAGTTCTGTGGATCGCCTGAAGGGCCTCCTCCGTACAGCAGCCTTTGTCAGTGCCTCTGGGGTTCCTGTCTAAGTGAACGAAGAAGAAGAAGAAGAAGAAGATCCCCAGTTCCTGCACATAGCTTCGTTTGTCTGCTGACGGCAGAATTCCAGCCGGGCTAAATGTTGTATTAAGTCTTTTAGACGGAATACATTGACTTCCTTTTGCTGGGCAGCGTGTTTGGAATTGTCTGCTTGAACTTTTCTCTAATAGAGAGTGGTCTTCTGATATCAAGAGACCGATGAAAACTCATCTTTTCAAAAACGTCTCAGTGCATGCCTGTTTCATCATTTTCTGCTGCTAAAAAACCTGCGCGAATGCATGCTTCCCCCCTCTCATTCCCTTTCTCTCTCTCTCTCTCTCTCTCTCTCTCTCTCTCTCTCTCTCTCTCTCTGTGTTTGTGTATGTGTCTGTGTGCGCGCGCGCGCGCGGGTTTGTGTGTGTGTGTGTGTGTGTGTGTGTGTGTGTGTGTGTGTGTGTGTGTGTGTGTGTGTGTGTGTTATGCGCGCGTGTGTGTTTGCAAGCGTGCATGCGCGTGTCTGTGTAAATAGCATGACTGTTGCACTGATGCGCATGCGGGATTGGGGAATGTATAGTCGCAGGAGTAAGTACCTCCCATTCGGCCTTCTATTCCTCCCTTTAATTCGACAACTGATCAACTCCTTCCCCAGGTTACCATCCGCTTGCCTGACCTACCACCCCACTACTACTACTACTAGTACTACTACCTGCGCTCGACCCCCCGTCTCCACCTCCACCACCACCACCATCACCACCACCACCTCCTGCTCATCATGACGACGATCGAGCACCCGCCCAACCCCAGCTGGGCGCACTGTAAGGACAACTACTACACCTACACCCGGCCCCGCGGCCCCATCGCCGCCATGTACAGCTCTCCTGGGCCCTGCTACCAGCTGCCCGGCCTGGTGGGCCAGAAGAACCACGACACGCGCAGCGTCCACTACAAGAACCCCGCCTGGGCCTTCGGCATCCGCCACGGCAAGTTCCAAGATGACTGCTCGCCTGGACCCTGCTACCTGCCCAACGCCAAGATGTACAGGTAGGGGAATGGCGAGTGTGTGTGAGAGAGAGAGAGAGAGAGAGAGAGAGAGAGAGAGAGAGAGAGAGAGAGAGAGAGAGAGAGAGAGAGAGAGAGGGTGTCGTGGGTGGGGGGTTGGGGGTAGGGTGTGGTGGCGAAGGGGTGTTACTGTGCTATGTTATAACTGCATGCAAAAGAGCGTGCTGTATTCAGTCATGCGTCGAGATCGCAACCCATTAAAAAAGGGACACATCTGTCTCTGTCTGTGTCTGTCTGTCTGTCTGTCTGTCTGTCTGTCTGTCTCTCTCTCTCTCTCTCTCTCTCCCTCTCTCTCTCACTCTCTCTCCCTCCCTCCCTCCCTCCCTCTCTCTCTCTCTCTCTCTCTCTCTCTCTGTAACGGCTCTATCTAGCAACAGTAAAGGCTCTCAAGACCGAACAGTTCTTTTTTCTATTTATGTATACTGTATGAGAGCAAGCTAAACGAGGGATAATGCTTGTGTTTTCTTGATGACCAGTGCTATTTTCATAAGGGGAGTTGGGGAAGGCGGAAAAGGGGGGGGGGGGGGGGGGGCAGAAAGAGTATTTCTGAAAGCTTGTCTTCGAAACGGGAACCATATTGACAACAGGTTTTCTCTAATCATCATACTCTTTTGACATATCAGAACTGACAAGCTGACACAAAAACTAATTCTTCTTTGTCTCTCCCCCTTCCCTTTCTCTCTCCCTCCTCCCTCTCCCCCCCCCATCCCTCATCCCCAACATCCCCCCCTCCCCCCCGCCATCCCCCACCTGCTTCTCTTCATCTTCCACCCCCTCCCCCCCTCCCCCCCTCCATCTCTCCGTACCTGCCTCAAACGCCCCCCCCCCCCCCCCCACCCCCCACATACGCACACAGAGACGGGAAGGACGGGACCCCAGCCTACTCGCTCTACAGCCGGAACCAGGACCTGAAAGGGTTCGCACCCCCGGGCCCGGGCGCCTACAAACCCGAGGCCACGGGGCCCAGCGGGAAGAGGATGCCCCCTGCCTACTCCTTCGGCATCCGCCATAAAGCACGGAGCACCGATCAGACCCCGGGTAAGCAAGCAGCCACCCTTCCAACCGGAGCAAGTTTTTTTTTTTTTTCTCCCGATGAGTTAACATTGGTTCAGACTCCATTTCCCAAACAGTCCTTCGAATAAGACTATAAACCGAGGTTCCGTGTGTGAACGCATGCGTAACATCTTGCACACACGTAAAATCCCATCACCAACTTTCGGAAGAGAAGGCCAGTTTGGCCGTTGGTATGGATGACGCGTTACACATAGCATGCACCCTGCGTGAGAAATTAAAAGAATGAAGGAAGTAACTTAGGGAACTGAGTGAACGATGTTGACTGGATAACACGGGAAACGACTGAATGAGGCGCCGGCAGACAGCTCTTCAGTCGGCACTACCCAGGTAGGCAGCCCGTTGCGTACACGAGAGTGTGATTGTCAGCGCCTAGAATCTTTGGCAAGGCGCTTTATAAACGCTGTGTTGTAGTTATTTCTTATTATTATAAAGAATAGACAAAATGTTCGGAAATCTGCAAGGGAGGTAATCTGTGTCAAAGTTCACGTTCAGTGACTTCACTGACTTCATGGGTGAGTGTGACGCACCGTTTTTCGTTCGGTCACAAATTTTTTACAACCGCGTTGGCCGGAATATGTTCACCAGAAAACCGGTTGGTTAGTTTATCTGACTGCTACTCACCTGCGCTCTGTATAAGTCAGGTGAGCTAAAACGATAAGGCAGCCTCTGCAGCAGTTCCGGCAGTGCAACTTCCCAGCGGCCGAAGAGGGACTCCTGAATGAGTTGTTGTGGCAGTCAGGTAGAGTCGTTGTCCTGGTGTGACCGGGAACTGGCTGCCACTGCTAGAGGATCTGGGCGTAGCCAGAGTCTACCCCTGTCTCCGCCCTGCTGAGGGTGTGGAGAGGTCTACGAGGGAGTCGACAGTAACCCGACCTGCCACTACGCCCGGGTCTGGGGCGTAGCCGAGATCTACCCCTATCTCCACCTTGCTGGGTGTGGAGAGGTCGACGTCGGAGTCGACAGTAACCCGACGTGCCAGTTGTGCCAGAGCCGCCGCTGCTGCCGAGCCAGAGCCGCCGCTCTTGAGGTATTTGAACCAGCGACCTGTTGGGCCAGTCGTACCAGAGCCGTTGCTTCTGCTGTACCAGGGCCTTCGCGTTTTTTGGTGTCAACATCTTGTTTGTGTGTTAGCTGCAGCTCTTGTGTTGGAGCCGTCGCTCCTGTTGTGGACAGAACCGTCGCTTCGGTTTTGTGGGGACTCTGCGAGCTGCTCCTGACTGTGTGAGTCCCCGGAGAGGACTTCTTCTACAGCATTCTTCACGAGAGACTTGCGACGTCTGTGGACTGTCGTGTGTGAGACGGACGTGGCCAAAAGAAAGAAAAGAAATTAGTTTATATATAGTTTAGCTTAGCTCTGTGGGCTGGCTCCCCACTTTGCCTTAAACATGTGGCTACTAAGAATAAAAGGAAAAGATGCTCCCAGGATTCACCGAAAGGGGGAGAGAATGATGAATCCATCGGTGCTCAACCAATCATGACTGCAAATCCCAAACGGACTATGAACATGGACCAAATGGAATATCCATGTGTCTGTGGAAAGCGTTTCGCTACCACCCGTGGCATGAAGATCCACAGAACAAAGATGGGATGTGTGAAGACTCATCTGAATGAGCAGCAGCGCACTGCATCAGCAGATAAGACGTCGGAAGACCAAGGCCAGGATTTAAACCACAGTGCCAAGGACATCCACGCTGTTGGTTCGGATGAGGAATTTGCACAGGCCCTCGATGCCAGGCGCCTGAAACTCAACCTGCCACGAGCAAACGAAACTGAAGATTGGGAGAAACTGGATGCAAAAATCGTCCAAAGACTCGATGCACTGATAGGGAAAAGCACCCTGGAACACAAACTAGCCACATATGGGGACATTGTGTATGCCACATGTAGAGACGCCTATGGAGCAAAACTACCCAAAGAGAAAACACCTCCAAAGAAATCCAGACGCCAAGAAAAGATGGACAAGATCAGGGTCCAAAAGAAAAACCTCAAGATGCAAATGAAGACCGCACTGCCAGCTGAAAAACAAGGCTTGGAAAAACTGTGGAAAGACCTGAAAGAAAAACACAGCGCCCTCAGCAAAGTGGAATCTGCGAGGAAGAGGAAGAGCAAAAAGAAGAAGACACAAGAGCGCTTCTTCAGAGACCCCTTCCAGTTTGCCAGAACACTGTTTGAGCAGCCAAAATCTGGGACCCTAAGTGTGGACAAAGGAGTTATTGAGCAGCATCTGAGGAAGACATACTCTGACCCACAGAGCAAAGCACCACTCGACATTCAAGGTCTGGTGTGGCCAACCAACCCTGAGGAACAGTTCAATGGCAAGCCTCCAACGTTGGCGGAAATCAAGAAGTTGGTCGACAAAGCCAGAGCCAAATCATCACCAGGGCCAAACGGAATACCTTACCAGCTTTACAAGAAATGTCCCAAGGTGCTGGAGTGGCTCCACAGGCTGCTGCGATCGGCTTGGAGAAACCAGAAGATCAGCGGCCAGTGGATGACGGCAGATGGTGTGTACATCCCCAAAGAGCAAAACTCAAGTGACATCAGCCAGTTCAGGCCAATATCACTACTGAACGTCGAAGGGAAAATCTTCTTCTCTGTCATGGCAGCAAGGCTGACCAAGTACCTGATGGAAAACAAGTACTTGGATGTGTCAGTCCAGAAAGGTGGCATCCCAGGCGTGGCTGGCTGTGTAGAACACGCCACAATGATCTGGGATGCAATCCAAAAAGCAAAAACAGAAAAGAGAGACCTGGACGTAGTGTGGCTTGATCTGGCAAACGCATATGGATCTGTGCCCCATGAGATGATACAGTTGGCTCTTGAGATGTACCATGTGCCAAAGAACATCCGCGACATGCTCAAGAAGTACTTCAATGGCTTCTCAATGCGGTTCTCTACCAAGGAGTACACAACAGACTGGATCAACTTGGAAGTGGGTATTGCAATGGGCTGTGCAATTTCCCCAATACTGTTCGTGCTGGCAATGGAACTCATCTTGAAAGCAGCAACAAACAACGCGAGACAAACAGACCTTGGCGATGGATACAAGATGCCTCCTCTCAAGGCCTTCATGGATGACACTACAGTGATTTCATCCAGAGAAGACGAGACACGTCATGTGCTGGAGAGGCTGGACGACATAGTTGCCTCATCCAGAATGAAGTTCAAGCCAAAGAAATCACGGAGTCTCTCACTGAGGAAAGGAAAAGTGGCCGGATCTGTGGTCTTCAGTGTTGCCAACCAGGTCATTCCAACAGTCACAGAAGAACCAGTCAAGAGCCTTGGAAGATGGTATGATGATACGCTGAAAGACACACAAAGAGCAAAAGAAACCAAGCAGATGGCGGAGGAAGGCTTGGAGACCATTGACCAGTGTGGGCTCCCTGGCAAATACAAGGTCTGGTGTCTGCAGTTCATGCTGATACCAAAGCTGCTATGGCCTCTGATGATATACGACATCTGCACCAGCATAGTGGAGGCAATGGAAGCCAAAATCAACAAGTTCACAAGGAAATGGCTTGGTGTCCCACCCTGTCTGACTGACATAGCGCTGTACTGTCGCCAAGCAAAGCTGAAACTACCACTGAAATCCATCCTGGAGGAATACAAAGCAGGGAAGATCAGACTTCAAAGCATGCTGGAGGACTCAGGAGACAAGGTGGTAGAAGCAATCAAGCCCCAGCTGAAGACAGGCAGAAAATGGAAAGTTCAAGAGGCGATGGATTCTGCAAAAGAAAGTCTCAAGATCAGAGAAATAACAGGACACACACAGACCAACAGACAAGGACTGGGGGTGACCAAAACTGAATGGTGGTCAAAGGCCAAAGGAAAAGCCAAAAGAGACATGATGATTCAGGAGATGAGAAAAGAAGAAGACCAAAAAAGACTCCAAAAAGCAGTCCAGCAGAGCCAGCAAGGGCAATGGACAACGTGGGAGAATGCACTCCACAAAGAAGTCTCACTTGGAATGACATTTGGCACATGGCCCCTCTCAGGATCAGCTTCATTCTCAGATCTGCATATGACCTTCTGCCCTCAAATGCAAACCTGGTGAAGTGGGGGAAAACAGACGATCCTGCATGCCCCCTCTGCCATGAAAAACAAACAGTGGAGCATGTCCTAAGCTCATGTAAAGTAGCCCTGGCTCAAGGAAGGTACACATGGAGGCACAACCAAGTGCTCAAAGAGATTGTACAAGTAGTCTGGGCTAGTACCAACACCACAAAAGGGAAAATCAGGACTCCAAAAGCACCCGCAACATTCTTCACGGCAGGAGGCAGCAAGTCATGGCCAAGAACAACAGTGCCCCTCGAAACATGCAGGCAGAGTCTGCTGGACGGGGCAGATGACTGGGAGTGCACTGCAGACCTCCCAGAATGGAAGAGTCACCCAGAGATCATCAGCAAGAGTGGCATGAGACCAGACATAGTAGTCCACTCTAAGTCAACCAAGCAGCTGATCATGATCGAGCTCACGGTGCCATATGAGAACAGAATGGAGGCAGCTCAAATCTACAAGACTGAAAAGTATGCTGATCTGGCAAACAGCCTGAGGAGAGAAGGCTATCAGGTCAAAGTCCTCACTGCAGAAATTGGAGCTAGGGGGTTTGTAGGAACGTCTGCATACAGCCTCATGAAACAGCTCTCAGTTGCAGGGAAGGAAAAAACCAGAGCCCTGAAAGCAATGGCAGAAGCGGCAGAGAGGTGTTCAAGCTGGATCTGGTCAAGGAGGAACAAAAGTGAACTTCATAAGGCTTAATTTCCCTACAAATATCAGGTGTCCCTGTGGCTCAGTGGTTAAAGCGCGAGTCATTAAGTGGAAAATGAGCATGTCCAGAGGGTCATGGGTTCGAATCCCAGCCATGGCTCGTCCCAAGATGGGAAAAAAAGGGGCAGCAGAGGGACATCCGGAGTCATGAACCGGGTGTGGCCCAACCCCCCTAGAGTGTCAGGAGATAAGGGCCGAAACACTTGCTTGAAGGGGGCTCCTCTTCTGAGGACTCTCTGCTGCCACGCTCTCCACGAGTTTCTTTCTACTTTATGGGTTACTTACCTGTCTGCGTTACTTGAAGGTTCGGTCCTAACTCTTTATCACAATCTATTTGATCGTTGGATTTCGTTGTCCAAGATTGAGAAATCTTTTGAAGGTCTTGTGGATCTTATTTTAAGAGAGCAGTTTCTCGGGTGTGTCTCAAAGGATTTAGCTACTTTTCTTTGTGAAAAAGATGAAAAGACGTTTGACGGTATGACTGTCTGCTGAGTCATACAGGCGTGCCCATCCTACTAAGCTCCTTTCCAGGAAGGTTGATGTAAATATTTTTGCTTCCGTTGCCTATGGAACTTTGGGACAGTCGGATAGAACCCCATTCCGTGGTCAGTCAGACAGAGGTCGTAGGTATTCTGCTCCTCATACTATTGTCCAGAATCCTAGCACCTCAGCTAGTCGTTGCAATAATTTGGGCGTGCGTTATTCTGCTGCATTGATATTGTTGTATATTGCTGTGTTTTTGTGTCTTTGTGCTTTGATGGCTCGGGCGGCATAAAAAAAAGAAAACGTTCACTTGTTGCCTGGCTGTCCATGTTTCGAATGTGTGGGTGGGTGTGGATTTAAAATCGTACACACATCCGAACTTCTGTGAGTCAGACAAACAGACACACGCACCAACGCATCCGTAACAGTGAGATTAACGTCCTATTGGCCTGAAGCCCTTAAGGATAAGGTTTCTCAGACTTAGGTCTGTGTAGTGTTCAGGGATTTTGACCCCGCAGTGACCCCGCCATTTTTTTTTATAGGACAGATGCCGCTGGTCGAAACTCCGAAAGCGATGGTGCAGCATTGGTCAGTTTTAACAGTTCAATCAGAGATAGAAAAAGCCAAAACATGGATGTGGGACGGTGGATCTGTAATGCAGACAGTCGATATCTCAATCGTTATCCTGGCTTGCGCTTCCAGTCAAAACATTCGACTCTGTTGATGTGTTAGCTTGACCAGCAAACTAAGGAAAGGTAACTCTATTTGGAAGGGAAAGACAGGCGTTTCCTTCTCTGATTTCTTTCCCCAGAGCAGGTCTATTGGACATACCAGGTAGCCTGACATAAACAATGATACTGAGTCGAAGAGAAACCCTCTGTGAATTCTATTCAGTCATTATTTTTGTTCCCATGTGTTCGAAACAGTAACGTTCTCTCCTTGGTACAAAGAACCCTCGGCATTCTCCTCCTCGAGAGCTGAGGGCAGGTTTGACGTCCATACACACACCTCCTCTCCAAAGGTGCAGATGGGAATTAAGCATCCAGGGCAGAGACGAGGGGAAGGAATGGGAGCGACAATCGTTTGAGTCCTCCTTTCACGTGTGTGTGTGTGTGTGTGTGTGTGTGTGTGTGTGTGTGTGTGTGTGTGTGTGTGTGTGTGTGTGTGTTTGTTTGTGTGTTGTGTGTGTGTGTGTGTGTGTGTGTGTGTGCGTGTGTGTGTGTGTGTGTGTGTGTGTGTGTGTGTGTGTGTGTGTGCGTGTGTGTGTGTGTGTGTGCGACTCAGACTTAACCTTTGGTGGTTACGCGAACTCCCAAGGGCCTAGCGACGGAACATGGTTACAGCATATAGCATGTATATCAAGAAAGGTCATCACTCATGCTCGAA
>CM065724.1:28490623-28503123 GCA_033310375.1 Conus canariensis
AAAAGTTTGGTTGTTGTTGTTGTTGATAAAGATGTGGATGATAACCCGAAATCATTCCTATTTTCGTGATTGTTTTTTCTTCCCTTTTTTCATAATCTTATTTTACGATCTAGTAGTTTGTGTGTGTATGTGTTTGGGAAGGGGGAAGGGGGTAGAGGAGGGCGAGGGCAAAAAGAGAATATGGTTCCCCTGGGTTGAAATAGCTATGATTATGCTAATATTTCCATCTATGAACTGTTTTCCCCTATAAATCTTTTGCTTTTTTATTCCCACATCACTTATCTGAATTCGTATGTCTATCAACATTTGAAGATTACATATTAATGTATAAGTAAGAACTCGTTTATTTCCATTTTTATTTCAAACGTATTTCCAGGTGCTTCCCGTGTGCCATTGTCGAAGAATTCGATACTGTTAATTCTTGAGTAAAAAAAAAAAGAAACTGAAAAAAAAAAGAAACTGGAAGCTTATGCTGCTTGCATTTAAGTACAATTTAATTTCCTTTGAGGGTAGGGGAGTGAGATGGCTGAACGGTAAGACACTACGCTTATGAGATCAATACTCTAGAGTTTAAAAAAAATATCCACACACTTTCCACCCCAACTCAAACATATCGCAAGCAAAAACGACCGACCACTCTTGTGCAATTTTCCATAGAAACTTTCAAGTCAGAGAGACGGTACTCTGTCCAACAACTGTAACCCGCATATTATGCAAATACACAAAATCAGGTATTCCACAAAACAGTAACATTGATACCAAAACCCATACCATCAGAATGAAATGATAGAAAAATAGACGATACGTACTCATTTCAAATAGGTACATGTAGGAGAAGGAGAAAAATGTTTTAGCATACGAATAGTTACAAGGTAAGCCAGCAGTTACGTCTTCTGTAATTATTCACCAAAAGACGTTTGTGGTCTTGTGGGTTTCGACATATTCATGGATGTTTTTTTCCAGTGAAGGATTACCATATTGTTGGTCTTGTTGGTTTGCTTCCTCCATGGTTTTCGCGTCAGTTCAAACACTTTTCGATATGGAGGTTGACTGCCTGTTTGCTGGGTAACTGAAAGCGAAATCTAACCTAATTTTTCCATATATTCTGATTAAACCAATATATCAGCACTGCATATTTACATGCGAATCAGGATTGAATCTACGTAAACCAAATTGAAAAAAAAAAAAAACCACGACTGTTTTCCCGTGGAAGACTTTACAGCAAACATTTTGCAGTGAATCTTTTTAACCTTAACCATGGAAAGCTTTATTACCGATGTTCTGAATAGAAAAACAGCTTTTTGGAAAAAAAAAAAAAATCGTAGGAACAGAATGATCAATATATCGTGGGAACTTTCTGCAAGTTTTAACTCGTTTCAGAATGTTTCGATTTGTATGTTTGTTTGTTTGCAGAAATCGTTATCAAAGCTTAAGGAAATGCAATATGACATCCGTCCCAGTGCACTGATGTTTTGCTTTGTTTTTCGTCACAGGGCTACGTTCTCGATTGACTTCAACGTTATTTTACAAAATTTATGTTAAGAATGGTACAAATGTGATCAAAATATCCATGAGCATAACTGCCCTTTGTTCCAAGCGAACACGGAAGCATTGGACAACCACTGTAAAAACAGATTCCAAAAATACCAGGAAGTAGGCGGTACCAGGAAGTAGGCGGTTTTCACATGGGCAGGAATGTACTGAGTCGCAAACCAGATGAGAAGACGATTTTTAAAAAATTTGTCTGTTTATCTCTCTGTCTCACAATTAGTGCTTTTGGCTTATTTTCTATTTCCAAGGTTGCATTTTGGTCTTGTTATTTCCTGTACTTTGCGTTTCATCATCATTGAAATAAGTCATTATCTATCTGCCTACCTACCTACCCGCCTACCTACCTACCTGCCTACCTGGCTACGTGGTTGGTTAGCTGGCTGGCTGGCTGGCTGGTTGGCTTTCTATCTGTGTGTGTGTGTGTGTGTGTGTGTGTGTGTGTGTGTGTGTGTGTGTGTGTGTGTACATATATACATACATACCGTTTTGCCGTCCAGACAGAACTTTATTGCGTGCGTTTGTGGATTCTCGGCGCAGATTAAAAAGTAACAACAGCACATGTTTATATACACGCGAATTAAGCAGCATGATTCTAACAGTCGGACATTATTATACATTTTTTTGTCACCTTTTTTAAAGTATACATTACAGATTTATTCAACCATAGTCCATTTTATATCCGAATAGTTTGACTCTGCAAATATTTACGAGCGGAACTAGCGTAAGTTTGTATGTAAGCTTGAGTTCAATATTCCTGACGAAGAAATCGAATGTATTAAATGAAATATGCAGCATTAGTCCTTGTTATACTGAAGGAAGTACAGCTGTGATACAGGGGTATGCGGAAGAACCATGATAATCATATTGTGATAGATTTGAATATTGAGTGATTACATTGTAAGAGGTAGTGTGATTTATTCGCATAGGTGGATTCTGGCTTTTTCTCACTTTCCTCCTCTTTGTAGTTGTTTTCTTCTTCTTCTTCTTCTTCTTCTTTTTCACGTCACTTCTTGTATAGACCCTCATTTTGCTTGCCACAGAGGTTTCGTTTTCTTCGCAATAACAATATCAATAAAGACAGCAGTATGGAAAGAAGCTTTGTAGTTGTTACTATTGTTGTTGTTTTCGTCAATGTAGATGCGTGTGTATGTGTATGTGTGTGTCTGTGTGTGCGTGGCTGGCTATCTGTGTGTGTGTGTGTGTGTGTGTGTGTGTGTGTGTGCGTGTGTGTGTGTGTGTGTGTGTGTGTGTGTGCGTGTGTGCGTGCGTGCGTGCGTGCGTGTGTGTGTGTGTGGTGTGTGTGTGTGTGTGTGTGTGTGTGCGAGCGCGTGGATGAGGGAGAGAGGAGAGATCTAATAAAAAAAAAAAAGAAATTTCTTAAATGATGCTGTTTCGCCACTGCAGCATCTGCTCCGGCCGTCGCTTAGCACTTCTTTTGCTGCTGCTGCTGCTGCTGCTGCTGCTGCTGCTTCTGCTGCCATGCGCCACTGCTGCTGCCGCTGCTGGCTGGCTGCTGTCAGTGCCACGTGCCTCACACAACGCCTGGCATTGTTTGATATGTGCAGGACAAGTTTTCACACAGAAGACTAAGCCTTTTGACAAACAAACCAACAAACAAACAAACAAACAAAACAAAACAAAAATGGGGAGGGGGAGGGGGGGGGGGGGGGGGGCGAGGGCAAGAAATAACACAGAAGACTTCTTGACCTTACCAAGAGACTCAAATCAACAATTCCTGATTGAAGTTCAGACACATGTTACCATCGTTTGCCAAAATGTGATATTTGTGATCAGCTTAGTTTTAGAGAATAAAGACTTAAAATCTTTTTTTTTTTTCGTTCGTTATTTCCAGTCCTTTTCCATCACTGCCAATTCTTCCAAATTACTCCCACCCCCCCCACCCCCCCACCCCCTCCTCCCCCCCCCCCCAAAAAAAAAATTAGGCTTTTCTTCAAAAGCATACTTTTTTTTTTTTTTTTTTTTTTTTTACAGAACGGGGATTATGAAATGGGGCAGGGGAAAATGAAAACTAAATATAATTGGTAGAGGAACTCAAGCTCCCACAGGAGCATAATTCAAGGTACACAACTCTATGCCAATATGGCTGGTGGTATCCATCCATCTAATACACACATGCAAGCAAAAGATATTTCGGACAAGGAATTTTCCTTGTTTGTATTGTTCTACATGCCTCTCATCTGCACGTGGGCTAGATGAACGTGTACCTTGCAACGAAACAAGCTGGACTCTGTGCGCTTGAATTTGGAACAAAAAAAAATGGAATAGTTGGGGGTTTGTTTGCTTGCTTTTTTGTGTCGTTGTGTGTCTGCATCACAGTATCAGCAAACGTGTCCGACTTCATCCTGCAGCAGTGAGAAGCTGAACATTCGCTGACTGACATGTCTTGCACTTACTACAGGATGAAAATGGAGAGCAGTGTAGAAGGATAAAGATGTGCAGCAGCGTTGAAGAATGAAGATGTAAAACTCTGTGGAAGCTTGAAGACGTAGTAATTCTGTAGAAGGATGAAAGTGGTAGGATGGAGAGGCATAACCTTGCAGAATATCAAGATGCAGAACAGTGTAAAAGGATGAAGGGGGAGAACAGTGTACAGGGCGTTATCAGTTATATGAAAGGATGTACGGGGCGGGGCGGGGGAGGGGGGGGGGGGGAGGGGATGATGGGGGATCTGGGGGTCCTCCTTCCCAGTTGGAGGTTTAGGTGGCAACGTGACAAAATGCCTTTTTATTTTTTATTTATTTATTTTATTTTATTTTTTTTGGGGTGGGGAGGGATGCAGATCATCATCTCCTCACTCCCATCCTGTTCTCTTCTTCTCGTCCAGCCCTGGTGCAAGAGGACGGGGAAAAAAAAAAAAGAACAGTGTAGAAGGATGAAGATGAAAAAAAAAACCAGTGTGAAAATCTGGAGATGGATAACAGTACAGAAGGGTGAAGATGGAGAGTACTGTAGAAGGGTACAGATAGAAGGCAATGTAGACGGATGAACATGAAGATCAGCGTAGAAGGTTGAAGACGGAGAACAGTGTAGAAGGATGAAGATGGAGAATGCTGTTGAAGGACAAAGATGGCAATGTGAAAGAATGAAAATGGGAAAACAGAGTGGCCAGGTACCAAGATCCATTCTCCAGAGAACTTTTGAAGGAGAGAGAGAGAGAGAGAGAGAAGGAGAAGAAGAGAGAGAGAGAGAGAGAGAGAGAGAGAGAGAGAGAGACAGTAGGCAGCGTAAAATGATGAAGAACAGTGTTGAACGATGAAGGTGAAGAACGGTGCAGAAGGATGAAGATACTGCAGTGTAGAAGGAAGAAGAAGCAGAAAAGACGAATCTGTGGAACCATTAACATGCATAGCAGTGAAGAGAGATAAACATACAGAAGAGTTTAGAAGACTGTACACGTAGAATGTTATGGGAAGTTGAAATGACCCCCAATACAAACAGGTAAACAGAAAACAAGACCTTGAAACGAATGTATGGGCACGTAGTGCATCTGTAACTAAAACCTTCTATATGAATTTCATCAGGTCTTCCCTCCCCCTCCCAATCACCTTGCCCCGGACTTCCAACTCCAGTTCCCCACGCACCCACCCCTCCTACCCATTTTCTTCCCTTTGACCCTGAATGATATTCTGCTGTAGCAGTGACAGTACAAAAACAAAAAAAGCTTCGACGTGTGAATACATTCCTAGAGGCAAGATTCACTGGTAATTTCCATCTGTCTGTCAGCATGTGAGACATGGACTTTCGCGGCGGATCTGGAAAGAAAAATCCGAGTCATGGCAGAGAGAAATGACCGCGTTAATTAAGATGTTAAACACGAACAGACTGACCATATCTCTAATGAACAAATGCATCAAACTATTGAGCGGCACACTGGACTGTATAAAGATCTGCGGACATCAGCAAAGAAAAGAAAAGTACGTTGATGTGGCCAGGTACCAAGATCCATTCTCCAGCGAAATTTTGAGGAGAGAGAGAGAGAGAGAGAGAGAGAGAGAGAGGAGAGAGAGAGAGAGAGAAGAGAGAGAGAGAGAGAGAGAGGAAGCACTGCCAACTTTGCTAAGTGGACAGGGAAGCCTTTTGGGAAGGTCAGGCCTTGCCACACTACTGACAGAACCGGAGGAGCTTGGTGAACTGTTCTTCAGACTGGTGCCCCGAACGTTCCCCACGGAGATAAAGAGAGGAGAATAAGAGAGAAGGGTAAACCTAAAAGGACGTAATAGGCTGCGAAGCCTTTCAATGTCAATGCATCTTAACAGTAATTGGAGGGAGCTGTTCATTAACGTCACTCTATTCTTGATCATTATTATTATTGTTGTTATTATTATTATTTTAAGTTCACTAAAGGAATGACTTCTTGAATCACGGTCAAGAAAACTCTTAAATTCATTTCATTTAGTGCAGTGTTTGTTATTAAGTCAAGTACATTCCAATAATGCACAACACAATTTCTGAAAATATCTTTAATACATTTATTACAATTGTTCCGGAAACAAAAATCAAAGGAAGATAAAGCCTGTCTTTCTACTGCAAGAGGAGTTACCTTTTATCAGATTCCAGGTCAAGATCATTACGCAATTTGTGCATGCATCATTCGATAAACGAACGTCACATCAAACCCAAGACAAGAAGCAATGAATTGATCGATGATAATAATAGTACGTTAAGTCGAATTGATTTATACAATGTCTGCAGTGCAGGCGCATCGTTTTAAACCCATGTGCTGGCATTTTCTCTCTCTGCGATTAAACTTAAATTTCATTGATGGGACAAAATACCCCCCCCCCCCCCCCCCCAAAAAAAAGGGAAATAATACATGTCTTTCCATGGCATATGGAGTTACCTTTCTCATTTTATGGGCAAGTAGATCTACAAGGCGAAATAATTTATTTGAAACCCACAGCATGATAAAAGATCGGAATATCGACTGTCTGCATAACAAGCGCACTGTTTCACGGCTATGTTTTGGCATCTTCAAACTGATTAAATCCTAAAGCTAATTACTTGACTAAATTACATGCAGTGCCCATTTTTGTCCCGTGAAAATGGCAGGGTCACTTTCGCTGAACATGAAACATGACACAAATTACCTTCATTGCACATTTCCGAACATCGGTTATTAGTAAACAGATCTATATCAGAAAGCATTGTTGCTTGTGTGGGACTGTTGATGAAAAATTCATGAACAGTTACGGCATCAGTGTCACTTACATGAGTGAAACCTTTTTTTTTTCTTTTTTTTTTAAATAAGCGAGGACACGGAGACTGCCACTGCACAAAGATACTAAAGTGGCAGACAAGGGGAAGGGGGGGGGGGGGGGGGAGGGGGGAGTGAGTGTTTGAAGGGGACAAAGGGACGCTTTACAGCTATGATTCCCTCTTGCTCCCCGCAGTCTTCTTCCTCTTTCAAAAAAAAAAAAAAAAAAAAAAAAAAATTCCCACAAAAAGATTAACAGAGAAAGAATGAAATGAAATGATATAAAATGAAATGAAATAACATGAATTTAAAAAAAAATGTGTAACGAAACAAGAAAGGTAATTCCAGCATTTGCGACTAAACCGCACTGACAAAAACCATGATGCATTTGATTTCATTTGCGAAGTTGGAAATTCCTTACAACGTCCTCTTTTTTAATGATATGAATCTTTTTAACGAATAATTCGTCTGAACTCTGCCACAAATGTGGTCAAGAAAACTTCCAATTACAGTGTTAAAAAAAAAAAAAAAAAAAAAAAAAATCCTCGTTCAGCAGTTTCAGACAGAAAGAATTCCTATTCGTGTACGGAAAAAACTTTAAAGCGGAAGATAGGCTACACCAAACGCTTTAATTTTATTCTCAAACTATGACATCAAAAGCGAAATGACGTCTTGTCGAGCACCATTTCCAGGTGGATATGACGTCAGCCCCACGGCTGTTTCAAGGGCTGGTGGAGTTGGTCCAATTTCCTTGACTCTCGCTTGGTCTACGGGGTCGCTGGACGTGGACTGACCGTGAGTGAGTCAGAACGGATGCAGAATACGTCCGGATACACGGAAGGAGGAGAGTCATTCTGCGACAGGACTCTAATGACTTGACAAAGCGTCACGGGTTCTAGAGCTCTTCTTTTCGTAACGATTCTCTTTTTTTTTTTTCTGCTGTCGACTATTGTCGCCGTTTCGACAGAAGACAGGTCAGTGTAGTAAATATTGAATATTAGAGCGCACGCACGTGTGTGTGTGTGTGTGTGTGTGTGTGTGTGTGTGTGTGTGTGGTGTGTGTGTCTGTCTGTGTGTGTGTCTGTCTGTCTGTGTGCCCCTCTAAATATTAGCGATGGTAAACACGGTGTTTAGGAATCGCCTACTCTCGACTCTCCCTTGCCTTTAGACATGTTTTCTTTGCGACAGGTTTTCTTGTGTGTGTGTGTGTGTGTGTGTGTGTGTGTGTTGTGTGTGTCCCTCCACATATTAGCGATGGCAATCTCGAAGTTTAGGAATCGCCTACTCTCGACACTCTCTTGCCTTCAAACATGTTTTCTTTGCGACACGTTTTCTTAACGTCAATATCGAAATGAGTTTCATGTAAGAAAGCTCCCAAAATGATCAACAAATACCAGAAGAAGCAAACACATCTGCACATTTCAACTATTTTGGCCTTAATACTAGATGGACAGCCGCGCTAATTCAAAGAGAAGCTATCTATCTTGTGGATTTTGAGTCGGGGGAGCAGGGAGGAGGGGAAGTGTGTGTGTGTGTGTGTGTGTGTGTGTGTGTGTGTGTGTGTGTGTGTGTGGTGGGGGGGGGGGGGGGGGGGGGTTAAACTCCAGGCTTGCCTATCACAGGTTTTAAAGTATGGTTACCGGAAGCGGAAACCGAAACAAAAGTAAACTTACTGGGCCGCCAGACGAATAGAACAAACAAATTTCAAACCAGATACAACACGTTTCGATCTAACGGTCTTCTTCGGGCAGGACCAACAACATTCAAAACACTGAAAACAAAGGACGAATGAACAGTCACTAACCTCTTCGACCTAAGCACAAAATGTGGACATGTTGCACTGAGATCAAAGAGATAAGTGATGAGTCGTTTTGAGACACAAACATTTCGCTGCAGACGCCATAAAGGCGTACTTTTTTTTTTATTTATTTTTTTTTTATAGAACTCGCAAGTTACAAGTAAGTGTTTGTATTTTGTTTATCGCGCCAGTGCGGAGTAAACAAGAAACCCATACGTAACGTTCAAACATGTGTTGTGCTGTCAGAATAAACTAAGTCCTTGTTTATCGCATCTGAACGGATTGAACCACAAACCTGCATGTTATGTGAACGTTTAGACGTGCGCTATGCTCGGAGAAATTAAGCCAATTCCCACTTTAACATTAATTTCGCTAGCCAGTCACTTTCATGCCTTTAAACACACACACACACACACACACACACACACACACACACACACACACACACACACACATCCCACCACCACCACCATCGCCACCACTACCACCACCACCACCACCACCACCAATAACAACAAAAAGTCTACTCAACCCATTTCAGTTGAAAGAGGAAGGGAGGTAACCAGAGACCAAACCAGGCCAGCCCCAAGGAAGCCCGCCTCATCACCATGGTGTACAACTACACCATCCCCCGGAGGCCCATCGCGGCCATGTACACCAGCCCGGGGCCCTGCTACGGCCTCCCGACCCTGGTGGGTCAGATCGCCTACCCCCACGACCCCCGGAGCGTCCATTTCAAGAATCCCGCCTACACCTTCGGCCTGAAACCGCCCCTCGCAAACAACGACTTCAGTCCCGGGCCCAAGTACCTGCCTAACCGAAAGGTGAGCTGGTTTGGCAGCTTCGGAGGCTGGTGGATCTTTGGTGATGTGGTGAATGTGAATGAATGGTGATGTGGTGAATGTGAATGAATGTATGTGTCTATGTTAGTTGGGGGTGAAGAGGAGAAGATGGGAGGGAGAGGAGAACACAAAAGCGAATAATTTATTCAGATTAAGGCCAAAGTCCACACTGACAGGTAACAACCGTTTTAGTGCTTCATATGATTATGTACATAACTAGATCAAGGAGGGACGTTTGTCGATGCTTGTTGCTAACAGTAAGTTGACTCTAAAAAACACAAGGATCAAAATAATATATGACTGACCAAATTTTACTCTGAGGCCACTGAGACCAGGACAGAAAAATAGAAAATGCATTTCATCATCCTCAGCCTGATTAAACAAGCGGCATGTCAGTTCATTTTCATTCAAAGCGCTGTACTTAAACAGATGGCAAGCTATGTCAGAGACACAAAAACTTACTCGGTGCATTCCTTATAGAGCCTACCTATTCATTCCAAGATATGGTTCAATCACGTGCTGTTGCTGTTGTTGTTGTTGTTTTTTCATCTGTTTTGCGAATCTGTCATTGCTGTGGATATGATCATGCCAGTCCTGCCATTTGCCGTCAGTCATTATCTGCTTAAAAAAATAATTTAAAAATCTTAATGTACTTTAAACGCCTGGTTGTCCGCAACATAAGCAAAGCCATTTGAATTCAAGCGCTGACGAACATATCAATAGCCCATGTCTTCCCACCATTACAATCCAAATTTCGCACAGGAGGAGAAAGGGTGGGGTGAAAAGTGGGGTGGGGGTAGAGGGGCGGGTGTAGGGAATAGGTTGCCTCTTCAAAGAAGGAATGTGCAGTGGACAGTGGTGGATACTCTTTTCTGCCCATGCAGATAATTAAGCTCCACGGATATAACTCTGATCTGGTCACGTTTGTCGCTGACTTTCACCGTCACTCACCCACCCTCCCCCCATCACTGCCTCCTTCCACCCCTCCCCCCCCCCCTCTCTCTCTCTCTCTCTCTCTCTCTCCAGGAACGTGTCATTTTTTCACGTCTAGCAACGAGAAACGGGGGAGGGGAGGACTGGCTGGGGTGGATTAAACAGGTCCAGTTACTGTTCAGAAGTCAAGAGTCGAAGAAATTTTGCCGAGTGAGAGGGAAATGGGCGGGAGGGGAAAGAAGAAAGCAGTATAAACTGGAAGGGGGCGGGAAGAATGGGGCTAAGGGAGAGGGGGTGGAGGGGGAGAGTGGAGTGGGGTTGAGAAGAGAATGATTTTCAGTTGGTGGAACAAATACACTCGCCAACATGCTGTTGAGGATAGGGATGGGCATTTAAGTGGAGTTGCAGGGTGTGTATGTGTAATGTGCCATCCATATCAACGGCCACACTGGCTTTCTCTTCGGAAAGCTGGTAACACGATTGTACTTAAAAGGTGCGAGTACAGAATTATGTACGTCTGAATGAAGTAATTGTGAACTGTTAACGTCGTGACGTTTTGCTGTGACAGCACGTGCGTGTTTGCATCAAGCAGTCCCCCCCCCCCCCCCCCCCCCCCGCCCCCCGCCCGAATCGCTTTCTGTTTAATCTAAGTATGTGGGCAAGCTGAGTTTTTTCATTTTCTATGTTGATTTCTGTTATTTTAATGTGCAAAAAAGTCAGATAATGTTCTCCACTTTTAGACATTGTATGTTCTCCAGCTTTTCAAATTGTTTGTTATGATTGTTGTTGTTGTTATCATCATTGTTATCATCATTATTACTATTATTAACAGGAGTAATAGTAATAGCAGCAGCAGCAACAGTAGTAGTAGTATACTGAGTGTATTATGATTTTTGTTTCGTATTTTACTTTTAGATTTTTTTTTATTTTATTGAACATGAAGTAAAACTGTAAAATGACTGGCACGAATGGGTAACTAAAATAATACCTAAGTGATAGTTATGTTTTCATGGAGCATAAACATCTTCTAGACACATGTAAACGTTGATATTTCGTATCGTTTATGTCCTATCAAAGAGACAGAGAGAGAGAGAGTATATGGGAAGTAACTCTTTCAGTCCGTGTCAACTATTACTTCCCCTGTCGGAAAAAAAAAGAGAAAAGAAAGGAAGAAAAGAAAAGAAACATTGTTTTCAGTAATGAACCGATTAAAAAAAAAAAACAAACAAACACACACACACACACAACAACAACAACAACAACAAAACGGCCCTCGTTCGAGCTTGGCCGAGCGACAACAACAACAATAACGACAAAAAGGTTATTTCTCCTCCTCCCAGGTCTATCGCGATGGGATGGACGGCACCCCGCACTACTCCATGACGGCCAAGCGGCCCCCGCTGACCCCCTTCAACACCCCGGGGCCCGGGACGTACCGGCCGGAGAAGAATTTCCCCTGCAGCACGCAGCCGACCGCCCCGCAGCATAGCATGGGGGATCGCACTCGCCTCCGCGCGCTGGACAAAACGCCGGGTCAGTTGGTGTCGGTTTGTTGCTAGAATTCTTAGTGTTATAACGCCTACAACCAGGTTAGGTGATGTGGCACCTTTTCTGGGAGAGTGGGAAGGTTGGTGGAGAGAGTGGGTGTGGGTGGAGGTGGGGGGGGGGGGGGGGGGAGGGGCTGTGTTACACTACACCAGAGTGACAAAACACATATTCTCTGTGTCTCTCTCTGGACAGTCGCTGCAATCTCTGTGTCTCTGTCTGTCTGTATGTCTGTCTGTCTGTCTGTCTGTCTTCTCTTCTCTCTCTCTCTCTCTCTCTCTCTCTCTCTCTCTCCCGCGTCTGTGTCTCTTTGTCAGTCTGTCTGTCAACCAACCAGCTCACCTTATTGTCATGCTTACTTTATTTATGTCCACTTGCTGGTCATTTACACTCTCAGTCTATTTATTCTACTCATTCAGTTATCTAGTTATCAATTTATTTGATAGTTTAGTTTACTTTCCTTCTACTTCAATGACTGACATTATCTCTTCACTCGTCCTTTTTTTTAATCTCTTATAATGTGTTCTTTTTACCTGTGATTTGAGTTTGCGTGCATGTATGTATGTGTGTGATGTGGGTGTGTGTGTGTGTGTGTGTGTGTGTGTGTGTGTGTGTG
>CM065724.1:28513123-28515623 GCA_033310375.1 Conus canariensis
TTCTGTTTTCTATTCTGTTAATTTTTGATTGCAGTGCAAAGTTAAAAGGTCGGCTCCGGAGTTTTCGTTCGGCATACGTCATTCCCCGTACACAGCTCCTGTCATCATGGAGCCCTCTTGCGACTGATGACGTCAAGAAGATACGTTATTACGTCACGGCGATTGCGTCTGGTTTTGGTGTGTGTTTTTTTGTGTAGCGAAGTCCAGGTGAGCAGATAAGTGACTATATAGATTGGGTTACTTACTCACTGACTTACATTTCTTTGTTCTTTCAACCCTTACTTTCTTCATTGCCTCATGCATTCTTTCGTTCCACTTTCCGCCCTTTATTCATCCCTTCTTTCAGGTTCTTCCCTCTTTTTCTTTTCATATTCTTTTCCCTCTCCATCCTTCCCTACTTTATTGATTGATTGATTCATTCACGCATCCTTCCTTCTCTCTCTCCCTTCCCTGTTTTCTTTTCTTTTCTTTTTTTTTTCTTTCTGTCTATCCTTTCCTCAGTATTTCCTTCATTCATTCTTCCCCTTTCCCCTCCTTTTAACATTTCTTCTTTTCCTCAACCCCCCCCCCCCCCCCCCCAACACACACACACACACACACACACACACACACACACACCTCTTTCTCCCTCCTTTCTTCATTGTTTCATTTCCCTAGTTTCTCTCTTTACTGTCTTATTCGTTCCGTACTCCATTATCGCCCCCCCCCCCCCCCCCTCCCCCTTATTTTTTTTTTTCTCAGATTCCTCTTCCTTTCGTTCTTTACTTCTTCTTTCCGTCATTCCTTTCTTTATTCCTCCTTTCTTCGTTTCCCTCTTTCCCCCTCTCTTCCTTTCTTCATTCTTTCCGCCTCCTGTTTTTCTTTTTCCACCCTTCTTTTGTCGCTCGCTTTTTAAAATCTTTTTTTTTTCCATTCCTTCCGTTCTTTCTGCATTCCTTCTTTCCTTTCTTCCTGCCTTCATTCTTCATTCGTTATTTTCATTTCTTCCTCCTGGGGGCCGGAATAGCTCCGTTGGTAGAGCGCCGGACTCGTGATCCTGGGGTTGCGGGTTCGAATTTCGGTACAGGGGGATTTTTCCCTCGGAGTTAACATTGGTTCTGACTCCATTCCCCATTCAGTCCTTCGAATGAGACTATAAACCGAGGTTCCGTGTGTGAACGCACGCACAGCATCTTGCACACACGTAAAATTCCATCACCAACTTTCGGAAGAGAAGACCAGTTTGACCGTTGGTATGGATGACACGTTACACATAGCATGCACCTTCCCCGAAGATGGAGTATGGCTGCCTTAATGGCGGGATAAAAAAAAAACGGTCATACACACAAAACTCCACTGCCTGTCTATACAGGCAGTGTCCGCAGGAGTATCAGCCTGCATACGCAGAAAGAAAAAAAAAGAAAGAATTTCTTCTTCCGTGCACTCTAACCTTTTTCTTACATTACTTTTTTTCAAACTTTATTCTTTGCTTCCTCGTTTCTTTGCTGGCTGAATTATTAGTCTATAAACCCATTCCATTCTTCTTTTCGCCATTTTAGTAGTCGGTCGGCTGGTTGATTAATCTGCTTGGTAGTTGGTTGTTTTCATATTAGTAACAGCAGAAATGATAGTAACATTACTACATTTCTTTTGCTTGGGTTAAGGAAAAATGTCTGATTCGAAAAAGAGTGTAAACCTTTGCATTCTAACGAACCATGTGTGTGTGTGTGTGGTGTGTGTGTGTGTGTGTGTGTGTGTGTGTGTGTTGTGTGTGCGTGCGCGTGCGTACGTGCGCGCACAAATATGAAATACAACTGCAAAATGATCTGTTCAGAATTTGCAGGCCGTAAGACCCATATAAATATAGGTATAGACAGTAGCAATCGATAATCAGTGTACCATAACTATACAAACACGCTAAGGTAGTTTTGATTGGATTTGTTCACACAGAAAGCCACGCCTTTCTTATTTTCAGGCATTGTTCCTATAAAACCCTGAATAAATAATCATATTTTGGGGGAAAGGTTTAAGCAAAGCAACTTGATTTTGAAACTTGATGGGAATCTGTACTGACTGAGAGGGAACAGACTGTTTACGTAATGATGTGAAGCATGGAAACACCATCAGAAAGCAACACCAATCCTTCATTACGTTACCATCGCATTGGTTTTGCAAAGCGAGAAATTCCATTCGGTAAAGAACTCGGGTATGTTCAAAAGACGATAAAAGGCTTACATCATTTGCTTTACGAATCTTTAGGTGATAATCTGGATAGGATACCACAGAATCATACCAGTTTTGACGGAAAGCATGTGAAACGCGAAGTTTGAAAGTTTTGATAAACATATGAACATTGCCAACATTTTTCATTTTCCAACGTATCCAGATCCGTGTGAAGATAAAAGAGATCTCACATGAGCTATCCACTTTCTTCAACCTGCTGAATCATGACTTAGCAACATCTCATAGCACTCCTTTGGACATGGCAAGAGTTCTTATCCAGTACTTAATTACTTTAGTG
>CM065724.1:28530623-28605623 GCA_033310375.1 Conus canariensis
CCCCCCCCCCTTGTCTCTCTCTCTTTGTTGTTCTTCTTCTCTCAAGTGGCTTTCGTGTATGTCCAGCTTTATATCCTTTAAATATTGAGCCTTGGGCCTTGACCTTCTTAGAATCTCTCTCTCTCTCTCTCTCTCTCTCTCTCTCTCTCTCTCTCTCTCTCTCTACTACCGCGTAAGCGTGTGTGTGTGTGTGTGTGTGTGTGTGTGTGTGTGTGTGTGTGTGTGTGCGCGCGCGCGCGCGCGTGCGTGCGTGCGTGTGTATGTTCATGTTATTTGTCACTTACTTTTTCCCCCTCATTTTTACTAAAATGTCCACTTTCGTGCACGCCGCAGCTAGCCGAGCCAGACCTAGCCAGCCACTATGGTGTACGAGTACGTGAAGCCCCGGGCGCCCATCGCGGCCATGTACAGCAGCCCGGGCCCCTGCTACGGGTTACCGGCCCTGACGGGGGACAAGACGCACGACCCCCGCTCCTCCCACTCCAAGATGCCCGCCTACTCCTTCGGCGTCCGCCACGGCAAGTTCAAGGACGACTGCAGTCCCGGCCCCTGCTACTACCCCAACACCAAGGTCTGTGGACCGACCACTCGGTGACACTGTTGGTCAGTCTTGTCTGTCTGTCGGTCAGGCGGGTAGTTTATCTGTCGGGTCAGTCTAGACGTCCCACTGGCAACCCCGAGGTCGCTGTTTAAATTCATCAGGGAATAAATGAGTCTCATCTTCCAATTGTGTGTCATGTTCCGTTCAAAACTGCAAAATAGCGTCATATCAGACTTATAGTGTCAGAGCTCTCCCCCCCCCCCCCCCCCCCCCCCCCCACCCCAAAAAAAAAAAAAAAAAAAAAAACAAACAAAAAAAACTGTGTTTTGTTTCGTTTTTGTTTCTTTGGTGGGGGTGTTTTTTTTTGTTTGTTTTTTTTTTGTTTTGTTTTGTTTTTTCTTCTCGTTGCTCTTTTTGTTGCTCGAATGTTTCGTGCCATCATAGATGATTCCTATGCTAAGATTTGAAAAACATTTTTCAATACGGTTTACGAAACTGTAACGTTGTGACTAGAACACGCCAGCATAGTGCAACGTAAGGCTCATTTCATACACTACACGAAACAGACGTCAGTTTTTGACAAGGACATAGGGCCTACGTGTTCTTCAGTCGTCACACAGCAACAATAACAATAACAACAGTAATATTGATAATAATAATAATGATAATGCTAATAACAATACAAATAGTAATAATAATTATCATTATTATTATTACTGTTGTTATCATTATTATAATATAATTATATAATACAATAATGATGATAATAATAATAATAATAATAACGAAGATTTAATCGCCCTTACCTCTAACAATGGCATTTATAAAGAGGGTCTAGAAAGACAGGAGGGCAGTATACAATAGTTGCATATACACTCAAATAAATTAGGATTTTCGCAAATCAAAGTCATCAATCTTTACATAAACGTATATACATACCAAGCTACTTCTCAATCACAATACACACACACACACACACACACACACACACACACACACACACACACAACACCCTCGGCAAAATGATGAACGTCTAAACGCACACACACACACACACCTTTCTGTGCCTACCTACCCCAGGTGTACCGTGACGGGATGGACGGCACCCCGCAGTACTCCCTGTACAGCCGCCAGAACGACGCCCACGGCTTCAAGACCCCCGGGCCTGGCGCCTACTCCCCCGAGCACTCGGGCCCCACCGCCAAGTTCCGCCACCCAGCCTACAGCTTCGGCACCCGCCACAGGAACAGGGGCACGGACAACACGCCCGGTGAGTGCAACGGCGCACGGGGGTCACGACCCGACACGGCCATGGCCGGCGGGCAACTACAGAAGAGCCCTGACTGCTGTAGTAGAATGGCGATGTTATAAGCTAGGATTCCCTTTGCATGGAGATCTAAGGACAGCTGTAGAACCTTAAAGATGGCTGAATGAAGGTCTGAGGATTGCAGGTTAATGGTGTTCTGGGGGAAAGGTGGGTGGGCTTTCTAATGGGAGACCTGAGGACTGCTGTAGAATGGGTCTCTAACTATTGCTCTAGACCGGATATCCCAGGAATGCTGTAGAATGGGTCTCTAACTATTGCTCTAGACTGGATATCTGAGGAATGCTGCAGAATGGGTCTTAACTATTGCTCTAGACTGGATATCTGAGGACTGCTGTAGAATGGGTCTCTAACTGTTGCTCTAGACTGGATATCTGAGGAATGCTGCAGAATGGATATCTGTTTCTATGGAAAAGAAGATATCTAAGCACTGCTATTAAAGGATATGTACAATTGCTGTTAATGACGATCTTAAAATTTCTGTTGATCGAGATCTTAGGACTGCTGTAGAAGGGAGATCAAAGGATTGCTGTCCAACGGAAATCTAAGACTGCTGTCTAATGCAGATGTTAAGACTGGAACTCTCGGATTGCTGTCTAATGGAGATCTATGGATTGCTGTTTTGTGGAGATCAAGGGATTCCTGTTTAAGGGAGATCTAGTGATTGGTGAATGGAAATCTCGGAATTACGGATTAAAAGGAACCATAGGAACCGCTGTTTTGTAGAGATCTAAAGACGGATGTTGACTGGAGATAAAAGAATTGCTGTTTAGTGGAGGACTAAAGATTGCAGTTTAATGGAGCTCTGAGGTTTGCTGTTTAATGGCAATCAATGGATGTCTATTTAATGGATATCTGAGGATTGATGTTTTACATTGATCTAAGGATTGTTATTGGATAGAGACTGTATAACGAAACCAAAGGAATATTTATTTCATTATATGGAGATATGCTTTTTTATATAATGGCGATCTAAGCTTTGCTATTAAATGAAGATCTGATGACATTTATACAGTGGGTATCTAATAACGTGAGGAACTTTAGGCAAACACGTCCTCAGTCTCATTATTCACCTTGATCGCCACATGATCTAGATTTAATAATCGCGATTGTAAGGGGGATTTTACAATTAATGCATCACGAAGGTGTAAGAACGGTCATACCATCAAGATCTAATGATAGCCGTGTAGTAGAGATCCATTGCCTTAAGACGGACACCTACTGAGAAGTTGTGTGCCTGTTCAAGTGTTGTAAGACGCTACCTCAAAACTGTAGACGTCCATGGCTCTTTATACGGTTGTGACGCACCCCTATCGTTTATTACTCGACATGGTTCGTAGTTGGATGTAGGCCTAGCTCTCGGTTCTGATTGTTCACATGTGCTTGTTCATTACTGATTAACACTGTTTCCATTTGTTTCTGCTTGACTTCAGCCGCCAACCGCTACACGCTGCCCAACATGATTGGGTCCACGGTTCAGAGCGGCAAGAAACAGGCGCCATGCTACTCCCTCAGGGGAAGACAAGCCACCGGCAGCTTCGCTGAGGATCTGGCGAGAGTGAGTGTTCTTGCTTCTTCACTAAATACCAGGAGTGAATGTGTGTGTGTGTGTGTGTGTGTGTGTGTGTGTGTGTGTGTGTGTGTGTGTGTGTGTGTGTTCGATGACTAAGAACAGTCAAAACACTCCCAACTGATAGTTTTAATGATGGAGGAATTTTCAACCTACACTTGTTTTCCCCCCACTGCATATTTGTTCCACACACACACACACACACACACCACACACACACACACACACACACACACACACACACACACGCACACACACACACACACACCACACACACACACACACAACCTCTTTGGGCCGGTCAACACCATGTACCCTCCTTCAACATGCTCCTTACTGTAATCTCCCGATCCACAGGCCCCTGGCCCCGGCACGTACAACACGACAGACCCCAACGGCTACAAGGACCGTGCACCGCTGTACAGCATGACCAGCCGCAACGTCATGCCCGGCGACACCACCCAGAAACCCGGCCCTGGACAGCATAGCCCTGAAAATGTAAGCTGGGTGCTGTCTGTCTGTCTGTCTGTCTCTCTCTCTCTCTCTTAGGCCTGTGAGTAAGTTAGCACTTGACAGGTGTAGCAGTCTCACTTTATCTGCCATCTCTCAGCACCTTCTCTTTCTCCTTTATATACCCTCTTCTCCCCCCCCCTCCCCCGCCCCCACCTTCCTGTCTTCCTCCCCCTCCTCTGTGTGTGTGTGTGTGTGTGTGTGTGTGTGTGTGTGTGTGTGTGTGTGTGTAAGCTGTACTTTATCTTTTTATAGCCTAGATATGGTCTTCGAGGTCAGCTAGGCTGAAAACAACAACACCATGAACACGAGCATTTCTCTCTTTCTTTCCCCTATCCCCCCCCCCCCCCCCCCCCCCCCCCAATCTCTCTGTCTCTTTCTTCCTTCACTTCCTTCCCCATACCCAACCTTCACCCCCGTTCCTCCCCACCCCCATCCCTCATTCCCCATGCCTTCCCATCTCTCTCTCTCTCTCTCTCTCTCTCTCTCTCTCTTTTCTCTCTCTCTGTCTCTCTTCCCCCGCTCTTTCTTTCTTCCCTGTCTGTTCTTCCTATGAGCACCAGCCTTCAAAAGTTTAGATAATAACTATTTTTCTCTACTCTCTCTTGTTTCCCCTCCCCCCTTCCAACCCTCTCTCTCTCTCTCTCTTCGTGACAGTAGTACATCCAGTTTTCTTGAGTTCTCTATAAATCTCATATTGATGTTATGTTCTCCATACCCCCCTTCATAAGGGGCAATGGCTTTTATATGAAGTAAACCATCTGAGTTCTGTGTGTGTGTGTGTGTGTGTGTGTGTGTGGTTGTGTGTGTGTGTGGTGTGTGTGTGTGTGTGTGTGTGTAGATAATAACTAGTATGTTTCTCTACTCTCTCCTCCCCCCCCCCTCCCTTCCAACCCTGTGTGTGTGTGTGTGTGTGTGTGTGTGTGTGTGTGTGTGTGTGTGTGTGTGTGTGTCCTGAATATATCCTCAATTACATTTTTCGCTACGTGGGTAGTTAATCTGTTGTACCGGTTGTCTCCCTGTAGGTGGTCATCAACAAGGTCAAGCAGCCTGACTACAGCTTCGGAATCCGCCATTCACAGTACCTGGCCCCGCTCATCGTTGAAGTCCCTGAGTAACTCAGGAAGTCGGCAAGCAGGGGAAGGAACCACAGATAGCCGATTAGAGTTCCCGTTCTTTGGTCTGATCGACTTTTTCACCTTTGACAGAAATTGGCATTCTGGGACTTTTCTTCCTTTTTGTAGATTTTTTTTTTTTTTTTTTTCAACCACGAGTGGGTAACACCAGTATTATCAACATAATCAACACCAAGGTGAGAACGGGCTGTAGTGAAGTGTTGATCAGCATCAAACATCTGTCGGGGATTTTTCTTTTTTAAATTAGGAAATGGATAATAAATATTTTGAAACCTCAGTCGTTGTTGTTGTTGTTCTTTGTGCTTGGTTTTCTTTGTCTGGTTGGTTGTATTTGCATCAAGCGACTTTTCAGCACCCTTCGATTTTCGATGTGAGGATAAGTCAGACAATGTTGTGGCACGGAAAAGCAGATTGTGCATTGTTTATTGTTGTGTATCATTACACTTATAAAAGCCATGCCCGTATAGGTAGAGAGGTTCACCACACTTCAAATATGCTGAATGAAGATTGTTACCTTTAATGTATATTTATTTCATTTTGTTGTCACACATTGATATATGTTTTCTTCATCTTTCTGTATATATGTTGCGAGTTCAGTTTAAAATATTCAAGTCCGGCTGTGTCTTTTCTTCTGGAGTGATTTCATCGTTTAGTGAGTCGAGTGTTGTATTCATGTATATACCTGGCTCTGTCACTCGTTACATTGCATTATTGTGTGCTAAATTTGACATATACACATGCGCGCGCGCATGCATACACAAACACGCGTTTATAAATATTTGCAATGTCAATTGCTATAATCTGTATTCTCATACTTTATGTGTTAATACTCTTATTTGAAAATTTACAGACAGAATCAGACAATTTTAGATCGTGTCTTGAGAAATTATTTATCAATACGACTCTTATAACTGCAACGAAGGTACCAGAAAGTATAGTTCCTATTGCATTTTTAAACTAGCATCACTTGAGCACAAAAAGCAGTTCATGAAATCAAGTTCGATCTAAAACTTCTTTTTTAATGGAAGAAACGCCACAATTCTTGTGTTTTTCCTTAACCGTAAATTATGCAAGCGTTGAGCAACTTTACTGTGTCAAGTCTCACGAAAACCTGTGATACCAATGTACAGTCTGTCCAGAGAAATTGATTGGAGAGTTTTTTTGTTTTTTTTTAACTTTCTTTCTCTGACGAAAATAAAAGCGTGCACTGAAAAGTCCCTTTCTGCTTGTTTGGTGTGCGTGTGAAATCTCTCTCCCTCCCTCCCTCCCTCCCTCCCTCTCTCTCTCTCTCTCTTCTCTCTCTCTCTCTCTCTCTCTCTCGTGTGTGTGTGTGTGTGTGTGTGTGTGTGTGTGTGAAGGCTTACCTTAAAGCACTGAAGATTTACGTCCGAACTCACAACATTTGAAGACTTGCCAAAGAACCAAAAACATTGAAGACTTGCTTCAGACCATTGTCTATAGTTTTAACTACTAAAATTGAAGACATATTGAAACACTGAATATTGCCTCTGGACATCATAAACTTCCCCAAACAATCGTAGAATTATCTCAGAACATTGAAAAACTGCCTCAGAATATTGCAGAATGCCACCCCAGAATGTTGAAGAATTGCCTCAGAACATTAAAAGACTCGCCTCAGAACATTACGGATTTGTTTTCGAAGTCTTCTCCCATAGCACTGAAAATTTGTTGCAGAATATCGTACTCTTGGTTGAAAACATTACGGAATTGCTTCTCAAAATAGGAGACTAATCCGAAACTTAACCACAGAATATTATACACATCCTTTGGAATATTATAGACTTCCCTCGTAAATTTGAAAACGTCTCGTAACATTGAACACTCATTTCAGAACATTGTAGGCTTTCCTCCGAATATGCCGGCAAACACTTACCCAATAAGATGTTTGCACACTTTCCTCAAAACACCGTAGAACAGCGTATACTTAGTACATGACACCGCTTGACTCAGAACATAGCATAATACCTCAAAGTTTTAAATACCTGCTTCAAACCATTGTAGATTTGTTTGAGAATATTGTAAATTTCTATCAGAACTTTTAGATCTGTACCAGAACACTGCAGAGTTGCCGCAAAATGTATATTAGTCTCAGATCAGTGCAGACTTGCCTTAAACACTGTGGATTCGTTACAATGTTCTTGAGGTAATTCAATTCAAATAAATTCAATACACTATACAGACCTACTATAGGGCACTTCAGACTTTCTTCAATCGTCACATGAAATTACCTGATATTGTAGAGGTGCCTCAAAATGTTATGTTGGCATATCTCTAGTCATTGCAGAATTCCCTCAGAACGTTATGTTGACTTGTCTCAGAGGTGTTGACTCGGCGCAGAACATTGTAGTCTTATCACAGGACACTAAGTATTTACCTTAGACCTTAAACATTGAAGGTGTTCTTCATAGCATTGTAAGCGTGTCACGGGATATTGCAGACTTGCCTCAAGATATCGTAGGCTTACCTCCGGGACTCATACACTTACCTTAGAAAATTGTATGTTTATTGTCCCGAAAAGAGCGAAAGGGAAGAAAAAGCTGTCTCTAGCCTAAATTTTGGTTCCTAAAATTGCCATGCTTTAGGGTAGTCGTACTTCATCGAGAGCCATATTTACGTGATCGGCCTTTCGTCTTGCACGCTTTTTGACACAAACTGTTTGTCATCATCTCGTCCAGTTGCAAAGTGAGACGACTGCAGGCGGAAATCTAAACAAATCTTAAATAAATGTTAGCGAACCGCCCAGAGAAACGTGGACAAACGAGTCACAAGACAAAACACAACGCGTTTCGACCTCTTAGGTCTTCTTCAGGTGAGAAACAAACG
Organism: Conus canariensis; assembly: GCA_033310375.1. Lineage (NCBI taxonomy): Eukaryota > Metazoa > Mollusca > Gastropoda > Neogastropoda > Conidae > Conus > Conus canariensis. Next base: position 28,538,549 of record CM065724.1, read on the forward strand.
AACAAAATAACGAAAATTCACTTAGCTTTGATCGCTTCAGATCACTTAAGAGTTCAGCGCAAGGAAGAAGGCGCTGAACTCTGAAGTGATCTGAAGCGATCAAAGCTAAGTGAATTTTCGTTATTTTATTCGTTTGTTTCTCACCTGAAGAAGACCTAAGAGGTCGAAACGCGTTGTGTTTTGTCTTGTGACTCGTTTGTCCACGTTTCTCTGGGCGGTTCGCTAACATTTATTTAAGATTTGTCATCTCGTCCGTCATGACTGATGACGTGTACGCCTACTTCATTGGACGCTTTCATTCAGACGTTTTCCTCATTTATGTTTACTATTTGTTTGTTTGCCACAAAAGAAGTTATTGATGTATTGGTATCTTTTGATAATTGTTAATCTGGGGGAAAAAGTAAGTGTGTTTAATTTGCTCATTTCCTGCGGCTTCGTTTGCTTCGTTCGGCATTAAATGATTAAAATTGCACTTTGCTATCTTTAGCAAGGTGCATCTAGGCCTATATAAAGGCCAGTCTGTAGATTATTCCATGTTTTAATAAGATATATATCTGACCCTCTGCCTTGTAAAAAGAAATGCATAATGTAGTCTGATCATTGTTGAGTGTAAGTTAATGTTTGTTACAATGTTTACGTAACCAAATAAAGTCTAATTACCTTTTACCAGTGTATAAAGCAATATTTCTGATTGATTAGACATTCCAAGAAAAGGTCATTTTCATAGTAGTGAAAATAATTGCTGAAAATGTAAATCGATGATTTACGGCGGTTACGATTCCTCATGCAGGGAATAGAGAGAAATGTCTTATTAGGCTACACTTATGAACACACACACACACACACACACACACACACACACACACACACACACACACACACACACACGCACGCACAGAGAGAGAGAGAGAGAGAGAGAGAGAGAGAGAGAGAGAGAGAGAGAGAGAGAGAGAGAGGGAAGGATGGAGAGAAATCATTAGAAACAGAGGCTGCATGAGACTGGAAACACTACATCATTCATGGTCATCAAAACAATCGACTCAGATCGGATTCACCGTGTCATAGGAAAGCGGAATGGAGGAAGCTAATCAACAAGACTGAGAGACATGTCAGTCTAGCCAGCAGATCGAAGGAATCGGCTCTCCAAGCGAAATTCCTCGCCATAAAGTCGGTGCAAGTTGGTTTATGGTGTACAAGCTATATCTCATGAAACTGCTCACAAAAAACAAAAAACAAAAAACAAAAAAAGAATTCTGGTAACACAAGAGGACCAGAGCCCTTGACGCAATGACAGAAGCAGCTGAAAAGTGTTCAGCTGGATCTGGTCGAGAAGGAACAATTACTTCAAAGGTCTGAAATTTCCCAAGTTACAGCAAACGTATGTGGATAAGACATCCGCCTTAAATTATGTCCTGTCTTGAGGTTCGTCACTATCCAGCAACTGCTTGTTCGAATAACGGAAGAGACTGGGATAAGAAAAAAACAAGATGCAAAGCATATAAACGTTCTCCCAGTTTATCTTGAATACGCGTGAGATATTCCGTAAAGAGGAAAACCCGTTTTAAGCCGTTATAGCCATAATGAACATACGTACAAATTTTCAGAAAGATCGGTCACGTACTTTCTGAGATATTCCATAAAGAAGAAAAACCGTTATGGGCCGTTATAACAGTTACTAACGGCTATAACGGTAAACTGAAACATCGGGCATCATCCGTCACCCATAATGAACATATCTACAAATTTGCAGAAAGATCGGCCACGTACTTTCTGAGACATTCCATAAAAAAGGAAAACCGTCATGGGCCGCACGCGCGCGCACACACACACACACACACACACACACACACACACACACACACACACACACAGAGTATTTCTTCGTTCCCATTCTAAAGTACTCCCTGTTGTATAAGAACTGGGAGTAAAAACAAAAAGGTGACAGGAGAATGGCATCTAGGTGTCATTCATGGATGCCGACCGGCCCCCTTGGAGTATAATGAGTTTGAGCACACATTAAGTATTTAGTCTGTGGTTTAAGGCAGCAACATTCGTCTTGGGGACTGGAATCGGGGAGGATGTAGATAAGTGGGGATGTGTGTGTGTGTGTGTGTGTGTGTGTGTGTGTGTGTGTGTGTGTGTGTGTGTGTGTGTGTGTGTGTGCGCGTGTGTGCGTGTGTGTGTGTGTGTGTGTGTGTGTGTGTGAAGACCTGCTGTTCAGCTTTCTTTGGAGAAAATTCCCACTAGTACGCCCCTAAAAATTCCGAGGATGCCCCTGAAATACTGGAATCAGAGCCATATGATCCGAGTGACAACGTTTGAGTTAACACTAATTTTGGTGTAGGCCTTCGGAGTTTAGCTTGTTTTTTCAGGGCATAAACCTCTCACAACGTCCTGTCCAAGGGCATCCTACACTGAACGTGGCATGGTGAAGGGTGGACATAGCAAAGGCAGACCAAAGGAGTTCTGGATGGACAATATGGATTAATTACAGCATTCTAAACTGTTGCACATGATTGTCAAGGGAACAAAATCTCTTTGCAAAGGGCCTTAAGCGCTATAGACGAAAAGAATTTCGAGCGTTGTGGAGAAATGGGTAACTGGCACAATTTGCACTAACGCCTTCACCTTGCACAGATGTTCAAACTGTGTGAAGGAGGCCGAGGCTGTCAGGTAACTAATGGTCAGGTGACAGTGGGCATCCAAGGCGGTGAGGACCCCTCCCGAGTTTGAACCTGTCCGATAACGAAAGGGAGACAAATTTTTCCACTTGGAACTGGGAGCATTAAGTAGGTGCTAGAAGCTCAGTCAGCTCAAGTTGCTTGGTAACCAGACCAAGCGCATTACAATGAAGATCAGGTCTTGTGCTTGTTCAGTCGGTACTGCTGTAAGGCATTGTGTTGATGCTGTCGTCAGGCTGGTTGGAATGCACGTGGACGATGTTGTCGTAGCTTCCTATAGGATGATTCCTGTGTGGAAGTGACCCTCGAGGTCGTCGGAAATTTTCGATGTCCTTTTGGTTAGAAGTGGTTGTTTGCTAGGCTGTTATGTAGGAATGTGTGTCAATGCTGATGTGTGGAAGAATGCAGCTAAAGGGGGGTTCTTTGTGGATGTGCACAAAGTGACAGAGAAGCAACATGGACAAAGGCATGGCCCAGGGGAGATTCTTTGTTTAAATCCCTACATAAACTAAATGGAGGACACAAGAGAGAGAGAGAGAGAGAGAGAGAGAGAGAGAGAGAGAGAGGACAGAGTAAGGTCGAAATAAATGTGGTCTGGGCGACAGAAGTGGAAGCAAGGTCTTTAACGCAGGGCTTAGGTGTTAAAGACAAGCTGAGAAAGAGCGAGTTAGAAACCCAGAGGTGGGTGAAGAGAGAAAGAAGACTTCCATGTCGAAGATTAAGTCCAAAACCTAGAGGTGGACGAAGAAGAAAAGGAGATTTCTACGTCGAATAAGAGTCCCCAGAGACGACCACGGAGTCCCAGTCGAGGAACCTGGTGCCAGGCAGCCCACGGTGTCACCATCACCCTGTGCTGAAGCAAATTTGCAGAGTTGTTTGAGAACTGTGGTGTGGTGTGCGAGTGTGTGTGGAAACCTGGTCAGGTAAGAAGCCATTGTAGTGTATAACACGGGATTAGGAAGTATTGATCTCTTATGTTTTGATTATATTCCATTTTGTGCATTTCGATTTCCATTGTGATTATAAGTTGAGTAGAAACTATATTTCTTGCACTCAGTCGCGTTAGATGAGGAGCGAATGCATGACACCCCATTCCCAGTGGAATGTTTGGTGGAAGAATGAGTGCGTATATGCATGTATGAATGCAGAGATAATCATAGTGTGTTAAGCCTGACTAATTCATCAAGTTAGTTCACTAAAGCAATACCATCAGGATTTCCAGGCTTGAGGACAGAGCACTGTGGATGCAACTGCGTGATTGCCCATTCGCCGTCGCCATTGTGAAACAATTCAAAATACCGACATGGCGAATTATATTCAAAATCCTGATCCAGCTCAAGCATCTCTCACAGCATCCCTACAGTCTACAGTCATCAGGCAATGACAGGAAGCCTAAAACAGCTGTTCAGTTCCATTGGTACTCCATCTGCCTTCATTCCTCATGTACACTACTGATGTATATGAGTTGACAGTCCTCAACCTCAATATGTGCGATTCAACTGCGACAGCATAGTCTTTTTCACTTTTTTCATTGCAACATTACTGTGTAGGCAACCAAGTGCTTCCTGATTGCCTTGTTTAATAAACAGATCTTAAACAGCTTGGAACAGGATGTTCATACACAGATCTAAAAAACAGCTTGGAACAGGATGCACTGTCTTTGCTCCAGTGTGTGCTTAAAAACACATCCCCCAAACCGAACATATGTATAATATGTATGTATGTATATATATATATATAGTTTTTGATCGATTCAAATTTCCATAATCAGGCATCGCTCCACCGTGGAATCTGTTGAAGCAGACAATGCTCACAATAGTCAGCATACACTTAAAAGAAATCAAAAGACTTGAACTGGGCTGCATTCTAACATTTATTGATTTATATGATTTCTTTTAAGTATATATATATATATATATATATATATATATAGAGAGAGAGAGAGAGAGAGAGAGAGAGAGAGAGAGATAGGCCTACTTAATGTCATGTACTCAGAGGAGAGAGAGAGAGAGAGAGAGAGAGAGAGGGAGAGAGAGAGAGACATAGACAGAGAGAGAGAGGCATAAATACTATGCACTCTTATACACACGTATGTAAGAGGGCCAAAAGGAAACTGCAAACCAGTAAAAAAAAACAAAAAACATCCAGCCAGGCCAAGTCAGGCGTGTAGTGACATTGTTTATCAGTTCTTAGCCTCAACTGTATGCAGTTAAATTCCAGTGCTGGTTTTTGTCCCTCGCAAATGACAAAATGTACTGAAGCTGCAGTGGTCAAAGCTGGCCAATCAAAACAAAGCTTACACAAACCAACCATGGGAGCGCACTGCAAGTGAACTGCTCTCTCTCTACACTTCTACCTGTTGATGTCTATGCAAAGCAGCTGTGTAAATTTCTTTACTCTTACATGATAAGAAATGTAAATTGTTTTCATATAGTTTTAAAATCCCTGTATGTACCTGTGCTTGTTAACCATGTTCTCTTTTGACTTTTTTCCCTTCTGAACAGGTTTGATTGCTTAGTGTTTTTATCCATCTGTAGCATGATTACCTTAAAAACACACAAACATGTGCCTAACATACAATTACTAGGAAAAAAAAAACTCACACACACACACACACTCTTGAGTGCGCACACACAGACATACCCTCAAACACACAGACAGAGAATCCACCTCAACATAATCATTATTCTTTTTTATTCACATCTGACAACACGGTCCACGATAGCTAGACGCTGTCCAATACATACCATACACCAAACCAAGCAGGACCAACATTGCTCCTACAGCACTAGCAGAAAGCAGACAAAATTAATAACACAAGTCACAAATACCAGACAGACCCTTTGGCTAAAGGGTATAACGTTAAGGAAAAAAAAAAGGAAAAAATATAATTCAACATTCCCTCTGATGATGTAAGCCTTAAGAATGGGGTAAATGAAAATTCTTCATAGATGCGGCATAAAAAAAATCTTTTTTCTCTATGTTGCATGTCTCCCTCCTTTCCTTCATGATCTCAGCTGTTTTGCATGATTTCTTTATACTCCAGCAGAGAAAAACTGCCCAAATGCATTAAAGAACCAAGACACTGATTCACTTAAAACAAAACAGCAGATACTCTTTTAATACACAGAAAAATAGACTTGCATCACAAGATAGTAAAAAAATAGACCTAACTGGGCTAAAACAATATGGATGGATACAAGCAACCATGTAAACAAATAAATTAATAATTGGATAAATGTCAGTGAAGAAGATATGGGCGAAAAAAAAAAAAAAAAAACAACAACAGAAAGAGAGAGAGAAAACAGCTTAAACAACTGCTGACTTCATTGCCCAAAATAACCAATATAACCTGACAAACAACACACAGCAACCCGATCTTTACAGAGATATCGCAGACTACCTCACATGTGACCTGTTGTGTGACGTCCGCTTCTTTCACCCTTTACTTCAAACCCACATCGGCACAAGGAGATCCTTGGCAAGCTGCAAACACCTTTGACCGGACTAGACCACCTGAAATCCTCCACGTACTTAACCAAACTTTGCAAACCATTCAAAATCAAATCCAGAAAACATACGCTTTTCTCACAAGACACCGGATACCAGTCCATTTGCAGAAAAACCTCATGGCAGAGGAGAACTATTTGACATCATCATCACATCGCAACATGATCTGCCACCAAGATCAAGAATACTGACTTCAGAGAAATACTTTATAATGTAAGAAGACCCCTTGTGAGAAAAGAGACAGGGAGATTCACAAATAAAAGCAGCACAAGTTTTCCAGATGTTCTTCTCTTCATAAGTGTCTTTTTGTTTTCTCTCTCTAAGCTTAGTTACAAATTTGGTCATTACCTGATGACCAGAATTTCAGGTTCTGAACATAAAGACCCACAATTTACAGGCCTATGATTCACATTTTTATGGGAAAAAAAAAAAAGAAAAAGATGTGCAACAGTATTCTATGCTGTGATGGTGACAGGGTTACATGGTGATGGTGACAGGGTTACATGTCAAAATTGTGGTATACCAAGCAAAAGTAGAATTACCAGCAAGTGGATTTTTTATTCACTAATCAAATAAAATGCATAGATATAATCAGACAGCAAGACGTAAATGAACCTTTCAAAGATGTTAGAAGATAAGACAGGCAGGCAGACAGAGACTGAGAGAGTCAGGCACCAAACTGATAATAAAGCAACTATTTTCTATCAAAATTGTGAGATCTGGACGTATGACGGAAAGGCAATTCAAGGCATAGAATGGTTCTTACCGTATTCAACAAGAACAGATCTTGAACACTGATTATAACAATTATAAATCCCAATTACACCGAAAGACAACATAGTAAGTCTTGTACTTCCAACAGGAATCACAGAATATAGTTCATATATACACAAAAACCAATCACTCAGGTGTCCATTTCAGATTCTTCAATTTCATGATATGTTTCTTCTCACTTGAGCTCAGATCACAATCTAGGAGCAAAAAAAAAAAAAAAAAAAAGAAAAGAGAAAGAATATTTAAGATGGAACTGTCTGTAAAACAATGAGACAAATCCAACTGGATCTCTCTAAAGATTCAACAGACAATACATGTATCAGATCAATTTTCAATTATAAAGAGATGATATGGGCATCATATCAAATTTTAACTTTAAAAATATGGTGGTTTCATGTGACACATTGATATGTTTCTGCAAACACTTAAAACATAATAAATGTTGATATGTATACATCACAAAATTGCTATGCTATGTTGATACTTTACCTTTTATCCATCAGGTGACATACAAATGTTTGATCTTGCAGGCCTCATTGATTAACAGGTGATGTCATTCATTGTCTCATGGACGCTACCACCATGATTTTTGGTTTACAAGATACAACTTTCTGCGTAAAGTCATGCAATTTGCAGGTGCACTATCTTTTGAATTCTTAATTGAATAATATGGTTATAGTTTTCAATCAGTGCAAATTAATATGTTTCGTGCCCCTTGATAGAAAACAAAAATAACTCTGATCCACTGTTGTGTCATGTCCAACATATACTAGCTTTGCTTCCTCTCTTTAAACCTAACTTTTTCCAATTTTTGTTTCTCCTGAAAATGTAGCCGCTGACAGTTCAAAGGTGTTTCCTTAAGTCAATTTCTAACAATCATTGTAGATGTGAATCTCAGAGTGGCTCTTTGATTTACCTCAAGCTGTCAAACTCAATAGTTCTGTGTGTGTGTGTGTGTGTGTGTGTGTGTGTGTGTGTGTTTTGTGTGTGTGTGTGTGCATGTGTGCGTGCGTGCATGCTCGTGTGGTAGCATGCAAACCTACGCATGTGAAGAAAATAACAAAACGAAACAAAACAAAACCCGACAAGAAGACAAAAACCCATCTAAAACCATCACTTAAACTGACAAAGGAAGTTAGACAATTATCACCACCACAGTAACAATGGCAATGGATTCTGCTCTCACATACCAACAATTGTGTTTCAAAGTTTCCTCTCAAAGCCTGTCTGTCACCAAAATGTAACAGAGTGGCTATCCTGGTGCCAACAGTGACACTATATGACACTGTGAATGATATGCGTACACTGGTGTGACCACATTGCCTCAAAGAAAATAACATGGAATGGTAGTAATGGAAAATGATCCAATTCGTACAGACAATACTATCATCCTTGTCCCATCACCAATGCTACACAATACTACATTATCAAGTTTCATGAACAGAAAAGCTGGATAAGTTTCCTATGTCCTAAGATGCACCACATGTACGAAAATGGACGGCCCAGTGTTTGCTGAGACTTCTCAAATTCAAAACTACAAATCGTCTGTGCTTCCAAAATCTCTATAAAAGAATTGCTAGTGAAGCACAAGAACATATATCTAACTGTATTTGAAAGAAAAACAAAAAAAAAAGTTGTACAACACTCGAGTTTCAGTGTATCAAAAGTGTAAAGGATAAAAAGTTTCATCAGACAGACCTGCATATGGGCAGACAATGCATAAGGAAAAGCTCTCGTGTTACTTAAGCTGCAAACACAGAGAGCAAGGTCAAACTAAAAAAAAGGCACCATCGTTATCTGGCAGCAGCCTGATGGCCAAGTGATGGCCTTGCTCTTTTGACCAAAAGGTCCCGGGTTCGATTCCTGCACAAGACAGCCAGTTTACAGGAGAATTACTCTTCAGTATCAACTTCTGTGGAGACTCTTGCCCCTTCCAAGACTTTTGGATGAATATGGCTACCTGAATGGTGGGATTAATGTGGGTGACACTCTAAAATCTCACCAATAATCAACCTTGCAGTTCTAATCAAGGAACACAGAAGAAAAAGAAACACAAAATTTCCCAGCAAAAACGAATGCAGTTATTTGAATCACCAAAAAGACATCTATTGTGACCAGCGAAACAAATGAAGAATAAAAACACAGCCAAGCATCCAAAAGAAAATTGATAATAATGAACACATGATGAAACGTACCACAACAGAAATATTCCAAATGCTCATACCAGATACAAATGAACGAATCTGCACTGTCAAAGAATGCATGGCATGGATTGGTCTTTTGTTTGTGTCCTTTCTGGCAACAGCCATTCACATTTTTACGTGGGCTTCTCTGAGACAGCCAGGCAAAAGTCATTCACTAGAGTACAAACCATCAAAAACATTAACATTTACTCAAAAAAGAATCAGCTAATCTGCTCATCATAGAATCTAATATAAATCCACTGCACTCAAGTACAAGAGTGGCAGATTTCTACTACATGATAAAAAATAATCTAAATCACGACTTTATCACCATCACTTCACAAGACAATAAATCAAAAAATAAAATTCTGTGGTTTGGTCCCAAAGGGGTGCGAGACAGACACAGATCAACGGCTGTGAAGAGGAATGTAAACTGTCGGACAACACCAACAGTCTTAAATGCAAAAGAAAGTAAAAATCCATCTTGACAAGCAAGCAAGACAACTCTGCCAAAATATATCTCCATCAAAACACAGAACTGTTGGAATGGTGTGAACACACACACACATAAAAGGACTGCGTCACACTGTAAAAGGGAACAGGACAAAAATCAGAGCCAATAGCACAAAGGTTTACCAAATGAGAAGCCCATGAGCCCCCACACTTGCACTAACATTAAGTCACGTCTATCTCAGATCTTTCGCAGCCCACCACCCACTTCTACTTGGCTATACCAAGCTTGCCCTGCAGGAACTTGGATGAAACCTTGGCCGCATTCTTCTTCAGGTACTCTGTGCCCTTGTTCTTCTGCCAGTCCTCTTCAAACTCATTTTCCAGAATTTCCGCTCCTTTCTTGCGTGTGAGACCCGTTTCATCCAAACTCAGTTCGCACATCTGCATGTCGTCCACACCTACGGAGGACAGAAGAGGTGGTGTGAATGAAAGGAAACATGAAAATAAGAATGTTTGTCTATCTTTCATCACAGAAACAGATTTAGAATTCTGTCTAAGAAAGATGGAAAAGTAAACGATCGAAAGGAAACAGACAACGATACAGAGACGTGTTAAGCAGTGTGTTAGACACAGGTACAGTAGATAAGTTTAAGAACCAGTGATACTCTTACACCCAAGGTCCTTTCAAGGCGCTCATCAGGATTTTATGAACAACAACAACAACAAAAAAGCGCAACCTCTTTAGAACAAAAAACAACACAAAACAAACAAAAAGCCAAACACATATGCCGGTTGATATGCACACGTTTTACAGCTATGCATATACACTTCTTATTTTCAATTTCAAATGATCTCATGTTGTATCCTTTACACTCCAACCATTTTATCTGCAGCATTTCCATTTTTCTTTACCCTCCTCCCCCTGCAACCTCCTCCCTGCCACAACCTTCCCATCCCCCAACCTTCTCGTTTTAATTTCTTTTTTTAATCCCCCTCCCCCCACAACCCTCTCCCCCAAGATAAGCAGCTATAAGCACTTGCAGTGCAGTGCAATGACCAGTTTTAAAGAACCAAAGCCTTGTGCAATCTCCAGTCGAATCCCCCAACTCCTAATCACCTGCAAGAAATAACGGGAATTCTCTAACCCACTTACCAGCAATGAGGAGGATGGCTGGCTTGTTAGGATAGATTTCCATCTGACGAGCAATCCACTTGCCATCAAAATGGGCGTACCACATGCCGTGTTTGTCGTTGTCATCACGGAACTCGTCAGCGGGGCGAGCGAAGGGGATCTTGAAGTAGCGCTGAGTAGTGTTCTTGTCTTGTGATGCTTGCTGCCTCTGAGCCATCACTTTCTCCGCTGTTCGAAAAAAACAACAACAAAAAAACAACAACCTTAAAACACACGAACAAAAAACGACTGGCACATGTTAAACAGTAGGATGAAGCATTACAGCGCCCAACAAATAGGCAAGAGGCATTGGGTTTTAACAGTGAAGTGGCGCCTATGTATCTCATCCCTCTCTCTGACCCAAACTGGGGGGGTCTTGATGCCGTTACTTTTCTGGATAATGATTCTGAGAACAGCACACCTGCCATGTACAAACAGAAAAAAAGGAACCATACAGACAAATGGGTCCCTCTGGATGAACATATCCTTTATCAGATGCACAGGAATGTGCGCATATGTGACAACGCACAAGCAACCAGGTGTAAGTCGCACAACTCCCTTCGAACTACAAGTCAAACGCTGTCAAGAATTCTAAAAATAGTAAATCTGTTTTAAGCATTCCAGAATGGTTTGTTATCTCTTCTGCACATATCAAAAGGTTTCAAGCCAAATTCAAATGTTATTTCCCCTTCTTCTTCTTGTCTCTTTTCCAATCTGAAGATTCCTTAGCAGAAGAAAAGATCTACCCGTGCGTCTTGACAACTTTAGCCTTAGATCAGTACGCAGAACAGAAAAATCAACATCAATTAACCCGTAGAGTGCCTTTAAGCCGTCAGCTGACGCCGCATTAAAAATGCTTTCCCAGTGCCTATGGGCCGTCCACTGACGTCATGCATTTTTCTTGAATTTTCATTCGTTACTATTTCTATCAACGGACTTAAATAGAGTGTGCGTAGTAAGCCTTATATGTCTGTAGTATTAAAATGATATGTAAATGACCACACGTGAGGGGAAAGCCCATTTATTCTCATCACTGACTGGATGACCAGCCAGCACTTCGTCTCGCTTGCAAAGATGGCGGCGCAACCTTCGACAAGCGCAGCGACCAAATCAACGTATTTACACAGCTGAGCAGGCTCTGCTAATGATTTTTGACTAAGACAATAATCTTTTATTCAACGACTCACTCGAGCATGAAGGTGAGATGATGATAGTGATGGAATTGCCAACCGTATTCGTCAGTTATTGTGTCGGGCTGTGTGACCTCAATGTGTGTTCAGCTGACTGGTTTGCCAGCGTCGAACGAGCTCGCCTAGTGTGTACTCTGCACTGCGTGCCAGTGGTCAGTGACGTGGTAGTCAGCGTGAGAGGGGAGCGCGGCCTGCTCGCGGCGCGGCACAGGGCAGAGGGAAAGGTAGGGGAAGAGGAGCAGTGAAAGAGAGGGTTGAAGTCCAGCAAGGGGGCGTGGTGGGGAGAGGGGGGCGTGGTCGTGGACTGACCTGTCTGCATAGAGTGTGAGCGTCTTGATAGACTTCTAAACTGTTTTACTTTCATTTACAGGTGTAGTGTGACAATACAAACTTTATTTTCAACTTTTTTGCTTTGTGTTCTTGTTTGGATGTGAAGATGTAGTGGTAAATACATATGCTTTTGATCGTGCAAAAAAATCTATCCAAATCTAATTGTCTAAATACTTTTTTATTATCAAAATTAAAACAAAAGAAGCCCAGATTCAAAATCTTCATTCAATTTCCTTCAAAAATCATATATATTTTATTGTTATATCTTTTGTAGTTTCTGAGCTAGAATTTTTTGTTAATTATTACCCCCAAATCATTAGATTTCCCTGGCACTGGGAAAGCCTTTGTTTGTAACATTTTCAAGCAGCTTCAAGCAGCGAACGGGTTAAGATTAAGCAGTTTTTCAGAAAAATCAACATCAATTAAGATTAAGCACTGTTTTTCAGAAAAATCAACATCAATTAAGACTAAGCACTGTTTTTCACAGTGATCTGAGATGTGAAGCATGGATGCAATTCTCAGTTTATGAATACACACACACACACATGCAAACCATATATTGTGTAGTCCTCCTCTTCCTCTCTTGGCTTTTCCCCCTCCCCATACATAAAAAATAAATTGAAAGAAAAACATAATGAGATGTGCGAGCAAAACAAAGGTGATACTGCCTCTCTTATACAGCAGCTCAAATTCCATACATACTAATCCACCATAACCTGAAATAACATAACATGCACTTGAAAAAAATCAAGCCGTGTGAACTGTGGAATATAATTACTTTCTGAAGTCTGTTGTGGTGCTTTAAACTGAGTACTAGGTAAGCACACCATCAAGTGTCAAGAAAAGTAGGATCAGTGATGCTGAGATGAAAAGGGTAAGATATGCTGGGCTTGACTGACTTGTGTAGACGCTGCACGATTTTAAATTTATTTATAATTTTATTATTTATTATTATTATTATTTTTATTACTTATAATGACTGAAGAATTGTTAGCCTGCACTTGTTTTCTCCCACTACTCAATTGTTCAGTGATTTTAAATTTTCAACACTTTTCCCCCCAACATTTTCCATGTTATAATTTGCATCCCTAGAAAGGGGTATATGGAGACAAAATTAACTGAGCAGTCAGATCTATTTGTCAACTGCATGTAAACAGGTTTTCCTATTCTCAGAACTAGATATGCATGGAGTCAAGTAGAAATGTCCACGCTTTTTGATTGAAACCAAAATAGAAAATGTTGAATGTTTTTGTAAAACTATGGACAGTGTATATTCTTGTATTTAACCTCCTTACTCATAAATTCAGATCCTGCCTAATATGCATTAAGGACATGGAATCTCACAGTGCTCGATCTCCTTGCGAGACAAAGTAATAACCCTGGGTTTAAATAAGTTTCGAAATATATTTTTCTTCCTGTATAAATGAATGGAGGCAAACAAATGAAAAGATGAACATGCAAAAAGATTTTACCTCAGAGAGAACATTATATAAACGTACTAACAGAACATACTATATTCAATGCAAAAATAAAAGAAAAAGAAAAGAAAGAACTGAAATTTTCACTCTCAACCTCTGTTGTCTTGCTGTCAACAACAACAGAGCCACCATTTTCAATTTATTCAAACAACAGGGGGTTGCAGGTAAACCTGAAAATAAACTACAGTTTATGAAAGAAAACATGCAGACACTAATTACCTCCTGTTCAATGTATATTGACAACTTTTCATTAAGTTCCAGTAATATAACACTTTCTTACCCACTGTGTGCTCTCTCAGTCTCTGCATACATTCAGTATGTTGTTGAACACTCATATATCATGCAAAATTGTTCCATGAATGCATGTGTGCACTCTGTAAAACACTACGAGGGCAAAAAAAGGGTTGAAGCTGAAACTTAGTGTTCTTAAAGGATAACGGTATTTTAAAAATTTATTTAAGGATCTAAAAGTGGGACCTGAAAGTGACTTTAAAGGATGTTTTCTTTTGAACATGAATAGAAGGGGTGAAAGTGGGAGCTAACAACGATATACTGGGAAAGACTTCCTTCTGCATATAAACAGAGGAAGCTAATAGACATTTGATTTAAAATGGCAAAAATCTGTAGACTCAAGCCTAAATTTTGTCTGCACCTCAAATAATAATATGCTCTTTCATTCTGGTCTTGTATGCTACATAAAAACACAGCATAGGCATAGCTAAATGTCTCTTCTTTATCTTTCCCAACTGCCAGTGTACAGTGCTTATTGATCTAAGCAGTTTTCTGCCTCTAAACCATACAAAAACACATGGAAAAGGATAGTGCCCTCCAAATGCATATACACTTGTCAGCTTTTATCAAGTTTCAGCTGTGAAGGGGATACTGAAACTTCTAAAAGCAGGGGAGATTTTTCAAGTTTGCAGTCAGTCAAGTTAAAAACATTTACACACCTTAATAGCACATGCAATTTTGTGAATGTGAAAAAAAGATGCTAAAAAAAAAAAGCATTTAAAGATTTCCATAACAGGGCTTACAATACCTACGATACAAAAGATATGTACATAATGTCAATGCATTTGGCATGTTTGTTTCCTCTGGCAATTGTACACAGAATCTTTCAACAGTGAATGAAAATTAGGGCTGGTGTGCAAGGTGTGTGGCATCACTTTACCTGCAAATCAATACACCTTCCTGGCTGATAAGCTTGATGAATTCACATCTCACATCATTACCCAAGCTTTCAAGCTTAGTGTGCTTCTTTCTAATCATGAATGTACAACTGGATATTCACACCATTACAACAAATTGGAATAAAGGTTGAATGAATACAAAACACCATCCTTTCAGTAACTTTCTGACAATCAGTTACTTGACACATTGCTAACTATAATAATTCATAACTACTAATACCATTTCAGTCTGTAAAAACATGTGTGTTTACATGTGTGATATCCAGTAATGTTATTTACTGAATACTTCTTCCTTCTGCATGTCCACTGATGAATTTTGTCTTCCCACGCAGCTACTACACAGCAGTTACAAAGATTCAAACAGCGTTGGGATGTCTACAAGTCAACGCTGCTCATCTTGTGCATGTGCACATAAGAACAACAAATGAAACAATCTACCGACTCAAAGAAAGATTCGAATGAAATACACATGACGACCCACACTGCAGAATCAAACATGATGACAAACCGACACAAAATGCATGACACTCACAGAATCAGATATTCACTCTGCAGTGATACTATGGTGTGAATTCAGCATTAAATGGTGACTGATAGCCAGGTAACCAGCCATCTTCACAGACAGTGTGGAAAACTGCTGACAGCCCTACAGCCAACCGTTAGTACCGCCTGCTCTCACTGCACGATGATTCCTTTTGTTAGGAGCTTACATTCACCCTTGCCGATGGAGGGGTGGGGTGAGGGGGTGGGGGTGTAAATTAACGGGCAGGACAGGAACTCAAGAAACATACCATACAGAAACCAGCACCACATTCAGTGTATAATTATGGGTTTTTCATGCAGCATTATAAAGTGTTTGCAAACATTGACAAAAATAATGACAGAACACACACACACACACACACACACACACACACACACACACACATTTATACACGTCCCTGTCACCATGTATACATACATCACAAATTAAAGCAATGAAACTGTGTCTGGTGTCTTCAAGCTGGTAAGGGGTATACATTCACACAAATAAACTTGTGTGCATTGCAATGCCAATCTACTGTCATTCTATAGTGACTTCCAGTACATCTGCAATCATATCCCCAGGAAAAAAAAAAGAAAAGAAAAAAAAACCTCATAGAAAAAAAATACCTGACTGCTGTACCTTCACCAAGTCAGTCAGTTAATTTTCTACACATGGCTGCCTTGCTGCCATCAACTCCAGTATTCCCACCTACTTCTAGTCATGAAACTCAAGGACATTTCAAGGAACTAATAAGGACTTCACACACATTTATGAGGACAAATTGCAATTTCTGCACATTGCAAATTATTATGTAAACAGGCCACACACCTGAGCTTGTCTGACACTGACATTTCACAACTTTGTGTATGCGCTCTTTTCAATTTCATTTTCAAATAAAATTATCCTGTTGGTGTCCTTTACACAGCAACCACTGAACAACCCAGGGTTAATACTTTCACGACGGGTGCAGCAGAGCAACATCACTTCCCTGCAGATGCGTGTACCGCATGTGCTTACAACCGTTGCAGATGCACGATTTTTTTCACTTTTTTAATTTCATTTGATGTCCCCTGATATAAACCAAACAAGCAATTGTTATACATCAACTGAACGGGTAAAACATGAACTTTGCAATAAGCACAGACTTAAATACATTTTGGGTCAAATAGCAACGATATAGTTATGGAACCAACATAAGTAAAACGTAGGAGAACACAATCTTGTTTACGTTTGTTTGGTTAGTATGACAACAGAAAATGAGGAAGAAAAGGGGCATAAAATTCTGATCTTACTTTGAACAGATGCAGAGAAAGCCTGTGGTATTCAGTATGTGTAATCCAAGTGAAGATTTTTTTTTTAATGGAAAATAAATCACTGCACACTGTACACACACTTTTCAGTGTTTTGGCTTCTGACAATATGATGTATAAAACTGTTAAATACACAGAGCAAATAAATCAAGCTCAGATTCTTTTCGATAAACTTGTACACCTTTACTCCCCTCATCCTCTGAACCACTTTGCTGAACCAACTCTAACACCCCATGTCATTCTTCTTCTGCCCGATATGTTGGCGAGGCAGGAAATTCCACATGAGCCTTTTGTGAAAATTCCCAGTGCCGGATGGGTCTCTTTGTTCAGACTACTCTGGGGTCACAAAGGTCATCGCTAGTGCATGTAAACTTACCCTTCCAGTGGCTAGAACCCTGTTCTAAATATTTAGGGCAGCTGCATCCCTTACACCATAGATGAGAGAACATGGGATTTTTTTTATAGTTGTGCCGTCACGGAGGCACGGCACATCCAAGGAGTACAGCAGCGTTGCCATCACCATGGAACGGCTCGTCATGAATGGGTCGACTAAGTTGCCATCACTTTCGCACGGCGCGTCGCGAAAAGGTCAATCTTCATGTATGCAGTAATATAACTCAAATTTTTCTATAAAAAAACCCCACCCCTAAACCTTTCCTCTGCCCCCAACAAATTAGCACCTATAAGTATTTGCAATGTTGTGCCAAGATGAGCTTTCAAAACACTGGAACTGTCCACATCTACGGACCTATAACACCTTGTGCACACTCCACTCAAATCCCCAAACATACAAGCACCTGCAAGGAAAGTGGGGACCCTGACATGTCAACGACACCAACACAAAGGGTTCAGTTCCTGATCATTAATTTTTCATACCATCTCATGTCTGAACCTCACAGCAATCCATGAAGCAGAAACACTTACCAAAATAGTCACTGAATACATTCTTGGTTACCAAAATACTGCCATGCACACAGACAGAATAATCAAATGAGACACATGCCTAATATACCAAGAGCAACAACCTGTTATGTTCATGGTAATCAAATCATAAACTTGGCATGAGCAGCAGGAAAAAGAAAGTTAAAAAACAATGTGAAGTTCACAGGCAGCACGTTGCAGACAAGCTTTTAGTACATTACACATTATTCAAAGTAGTCAGGTAAGTGGTTTCAAAGCAGTGCAATCTCTCAGAATTTTTTTCCTTTTAAAACTTGTGAGGGTTGTTTGGTTTCTCTGGATCTCACTGTCTGGTTGCATTTTTCATTCTTTGCAAAACTTTACAAAAGATCACATGCTAATGAGCACTTGTGAAATTTTTTAAAGGAGCACTTGTGACTTTTTTTCACAGGTTGAAAACAAAGAGCATAGCACCGAGAGGCAACACTGCTTTGACTCAAAGTTCATGCAAAATACAGCATCATACTTACAAGGACAACTGTTAATACACAAGGTTAAATGTTCTGGAGGAATAAGAGTATTAGGGAACCAAACCAATGTGTCCATGTCTTACCTTTCTGAGGGACAACTCCTTTAAAGACAAATGTAATCACACAATTCATATCATCATTTCTTTTTACTCTGGTGGTGGGAAAAAGGGAGGGATTCAGTAAATGGTGACCTTTTCAACACATCTATCCATAAATCAATTTTTGTATTCAGTGATTCTTATCACTGAAGTTTAAAAATAATGTGAATCCATATGACCACCAAAGATGGGTTGTCTGTGCATGCATGTGTCCATGATAAATTCCAGTGCTGCCATTTTCTTAATCCACACATGTAGCCCCAAACCTGGTGAAGTCATAGACAATTGATAAGACTTCTACAGCTCTAACCTTCCTGATGCTGTTACAGGTCTATGGTCAAAGTATAAAAATTCAAAATGCTTCCTGGAACATCAGAGGTTATATTTTGCTTCTACATTCTTTGTCAAAATTGGTGCAGTCGGCATTTTGGAATTTCTATACCCAGGTACATGACCACAAAAATCAGTTTTAAACATCTACAGCACACCAATAGATGGACACACAAGAAATTACATCCACTGTTAGATTTTTGTGTAAAACTTGGTGTGATTTAGATCTTTTGTTTTGGGTGGACAAGGAGAGGGGATTTAAAAAAAGTAAGCTTGTTTCAACAGTTCAATTAAGATTTGTTGGCAGCTCTAAAAAATTAGTATAGCAATTGCTCTACAAAATTAGTGTAGTGATTGCAGGAATGTACTGTAATAAAAAAAACTTCACAATCAAAGGATTAACAGGAACATATTAATCAGCCCCAGCAAAGTCAGGCCTACCTGAAATTGGACAGAAAACCAAAATTTCAGTCCTTTCAGTTCTGTGTAGGCGTACTAGGCTGTGCATATGTTAACTGCCTGTTATAAAGAGCGTATGAAATTGTTTTTTGAAACTGAAGAAGAACACGGTGGATCTTGCAGCAGTGAATTTGGGTAAATCATAGATGAAGAATCCACTCGCAACAGATTTCTCTACAGAGCTCCTGTGCTACAGCTGTTTGCAGCTATGCAGGAGCGCACTGCCAGCAATCAGCTATGTTAAGATCCAAGGTAAGTCTTTTTCGGCTGTGAGCAAAAATGGTTATGTGAAAGCATCTATGATGCACTATGATTATTCATGTCAAGAGCAGACAGAACAACACACCTGCTTCTGCCACAGTCTTGGGGGCCCGCTGCTCTCCCCTGTCTGTGCGCCTCTTGTTCTTGGACTTCCAGGCATGGTACACCTTCAGGCGGCGGTGAAACTCCTCACGGCAAGCATCCAATAGCTCCAGATCTGCCAGAAACATGCAGCATAAGTAGTGGCTCAGAGGTAGTAGTCATTTTTTTTCATACTGCTCTGTCCAAACAAGTGCTTTGTCCGTTTTTTTTCATAGATGACGCCCTTAATGATTAGGAAGCCCACATACATAACTGGGCTAAATCCTGCCAACATACATAACTGGGCTAAATCCTGCCCTTCAAGATGCCTTGATACTTCCTTCTGGCTTTCTGACTGATCTCCCTTTCTAGCAAACATCAATGATGAATAAACTTGTTTCAACAAATTACCGTCTTCTTTGATGACCCACAATTTTTATCAAAGAATTGATCCCAATGAAACTCCATCATTCCAGACTCTCTCAGTCAACACTCCCTGTTAGTAAAGACCTTTTCTTTGTAGAATCTACACACACACGCACGCACCCCCACACACACACATATACTACCCTACTAGCAGCACTGTCCTGATCATTCTAGTGATTAACGTCTACAGTAAATGACCACCCTGACTTTGTACCAGCCACTGACCACATGAAGTGTTGATTGCGTCCCGGAGCTCAGCATACTTCCATTTCTGCAGGTCGTACTTCTTGTTGGCCGCAGCCTGCTGCATGGCTCGCACTGCTTCCGATCTGAGACACCCAACACACACAAATGAGCAAGTCCTGAGATGGTGGGAGTGGAAAGGACATGGAGAGGGTGGGCGAAAGGCGAGGGAGGGGAAGGGCAGAAAACAAAAGAAGAGTCTTGGGTGGGGGATTCATTGCTTTTGAACAAATTACAAATTTTTTTATGTATGCTGTATTAAATCGAGTTTTTACATTTAAATTATGAGAAAAATAAATGTTCAAAAATATGTACTCATTTCATTTCATGGCTCATCTGATCAAGTGCAGGACATAATAGATCCAAAATATTTGTGCATACATTTGTTAGATTCCTTTATGATCTTTTTCTGGGCATGGGGTGGGTGTGGGATATCACACACACACACACACACACACACACACACACACACAATCAGGAATAAATGCATACACAAGCACGTCAACCCAAATTTGGTTAACCACAAAAGAAAATTTACCTCCCTTCAGTTTCATGTTAAAAAGTATAAAACAGGACCATTACTAAGAGCCTATCTGCACATTGTAATTGGTCCATCTAGGATGAACAAGGTAGACAGCACAATGATAGAGTGGAACAAAGCACAGTCCATGCCATCGTTTGAATACCTCGGCAGCGGCGGGGGTAGGCTGATGTCCTCCACAGCATTCTGATCCTCCATAGCCAGACGCAGGGCCAGCTCTCTGTCCCGGTGCTCCTGATCTAGTTGTGCTTGCCTGGAGGACAGAGGCCAATGTTAGGCTGAAGCAAAGCATGTACTTTTCAGTCTGATGGTTGACCATGTAGCTGTCCCTACTCCCTCTCTACTCCAGATTATAAGCCACAGTCCAGTTTATTCATTATCGATGCTTTAATTTTATCATCTGTCCTTTAAACTTGTTTTCTTTTAACTCCCTTTTAAAATACTCTTGATTTGAACAATTCCTTGCCTTGAATTGTTCTGTGAACATTTAAGTTTTTTACCTCCCTTGACGATTATATTTGCTGCTGCATACACATTTATTCAAAGAGATCTAAGAAGACAACTGTTTCCAATGTCTTTCACCTGCCTTCACCCCCACAACCCCCCCCCCACCCCTGAAAAAACAAACAAACAAACAAAACTTGTACAATCTATCATAAAAACAGTATCTTTTCACAAGTAAATCAAAAGTAAAGCAGCATTTAAAGAACTTTCAAAGTATTTTTTCTCGGAAATGATTAGTACCTGTATGTAGTGTCAGTGAACATTGATGCCTTCTTTGTGATTTAAAGTACAATACTGTAATTTAAAAAAGCCAGCATTTCTATGAGAAAAAAAAATTAAAAAGAGCCTGTTGCATTACTCATGACAAAGCAGATCTTCAAAATGTTTTAAAAAATATCTGTCCGTGAAACAACTTTTAAGGGCTTACAGCCCTGCAAAAGTGGGAAGCTAGAATGTCACTACCATGTTACATACCTCTGGGCCTGCTCCTTGGCCTGTTTGGCCAGCTCTGCTTGAAGGGCTTCCTATACACCAAACACACACACACACACACACACATACACACACACACACACACACACACGCACAGCACACACACACACACACACACACATACTACATACTATACTATCTGATGTAAGAAAAAATATACATTTGATACTATCTTTCTTGGTTCAAAAAGAAAAGGCCCTATTTTGTTATCTTTCTGGAATCAGAAAGAAGCTGGCTTTACAAATATAATCTTTCCAGAATCAGAAAGAAAAGGCTTGACATACTATCTTCTTGAGATCAGAAAGATTAAGACATTGTATATTATTTCTTGAAATCAGAAAGAAAAAGGTTTTTAAGTACAATTTCTCATGAATCAGGAAGATCAGCGGGCTGAATATACCATGGTTTGTGTTTCCCTGTAACCAGTTCAAACTACGAAATACAGACGAATGTATCAGCCAGTGTTACGGCACTGCAATTTAGTTTTTATTTGACTGGATACTGGCAGTGGAAAAGTGGATCAGTGCATTCATAGCACTTGACCTTTACAGACTGTCATGACGAGGTACCAGTTTTGTTTGATCCATTTGCCTCTGTCGAGTTTGTGGAACCAGTTTAAAAAATAATCTGGACAATCACCAATTTAATGACTGAAGTCAGAGAGAGAAATACCTGTCCTCAATCACAAATTCAAAAAAGCAAGTAGATTGCCCATCTTTACAGAATCAGAGAAAACAAAAATCACATACTCTTTCTCTATTTTCAGAAAGAAAAAGTCATCCTACTGTCAAGAAGAATGTCTATCTATCTTTACATTTGAACATATATGCGTATCCCTGTTTTTGATTTTCAGAATCCCAAATCTTCAAAATCAGGGACACAATAGGAGAGATGAGAGATTATCTGAATGAAATTGTTGACAAAAGATGAAACACAAGAAAATAACGCCCAGTGAATGTAAAAGATCACCTTCCTTCACATTATGTACAATTACTTGCAGCAGACTGTTTCCTTTCACTAGACTGAAAAGACTTATAGCAGGCACTCTTCAGGTCCCAAACTCAGCCTTATCATTCTCTCAATTTGCACAGTCAGAGTCATTGAACAATTTTTGAATGATCTGTAAAACCACAAAGCTCATGGCAAATTCAGTTCTGTCACCTAGTCCACCATCTAAACTTCAGCCAAGTTATGTCAAAATCTAGTCTGGAGGTTCTTTTTGTCAATTCACTTTTTTTAAAAAGTCTGCTAAACTTTTAAATTCCGTCTCAGATTTTCAAAAACCGCAATATTTCTTTCATGTTTGTCAGTCTCGACATGCTACAGAAAGTCCTTTTTCCTATCATCCTGATGAAAAAATTCACACACACTGAAGTCAGAAGATGCGTGTAGCACTTTTTTTTCCCTCAGCTTTCATCAAAGACAACTTCTTGGAAAGTGTGGGATCATTTCACACCTGTTGTATTCCACAGAGGTGAAAGACCCCATGATGCCCTATCATCTTGCAGTTCTTTTGACACCATTCTGGTGTACAAAGTCAGAAACATTTCTCTGCACATGCTTTGGAAAGACAACCAGTTGGCAATGGTCTTGACAGATCCTCCTTTGGATTGGGTGCCTTTCCCAGGGCTCATTTTAACACGCAAATTATCAGCGATTTTTTTTTTTTTTTCACTAGAACATACAGTGTACGACTATATTCCCAGGATGTTTTGACATTTTTTTTTGATTATCTGTGACAAAAACAGACCCGCAATGACCACATGCAAATATGCTTATTACATTTGATGAATTCTTTCGAAATTCTTAGACACAGCTTTCCATGTTCCACTCTAATCCCACAAACTGTCTGCTTTAACATGGTATCAATTCTAATTTCAATGTAATCTGGCTGACTGCACATGGTCCTTTCCGAGCTGTCACTACCCAGGAAAAAATCAACGGAAATACTTAAATGCAACAAAAACAAATAAGAACATAAGAAAATTTATTAAAGCCATATAGCCACAGTGATGCTGCAGCATGGACAGTTAAAATCTAAACTGGACAGTATGTGCAGTCTCAATACCTAATCACCTGATCGAAAAACAAGGAAGTTTATCAATTAAAAAAGAGCAAAGCTAATGAAGGCTTTCTATAAAGACAAGACAATAGATTTAAACAGAAGAGTGGAGACAGCGAAAAAAACACCAATACATGCTTAAAAATGGCATGGTAAAAAAAAAAAAAGAGAGTAACAGGAAAGGGAAAATAATGCAGGATTTCCAAAAGGTGGATATACATTATGTACAGAAAGAGCACCCCAGCATCACCATGGGTGCATTTTACACCACCATTCATTTTTCCATCAACAATGATAATGAACAACTTACAGCCGCCTTCCTGTCCTCCTCTTCCTGTTTTTTGCGAGCCTCCTCCTCTCTCTTCCGCTTCAATTCCATCTCCACTTTCCTGAAACAGAAAAGACCATTTGGTACATTCCTGTTAAAAGACTGCTGATTCCACTTTCTTCAAGACTTCAGAGAACCTGCATCTTGTGCATCTTAAAATCGATTTTGCAACTCAAGTGTGAGACAATTTGTACCACTTATCAATCAACTACACTTGGTTGGGTCAAAGCTATGTGAATTTCCACAGCACAACAAAGTTCTCATAACAATATGCACAAATGTAGTAAACTGCTCCTGCAGCTTCCCCCCCCCCCCCCCCCCAGTTATTAAAAAAAAAAAGAAGTACTTAATTCATCCAACATAATGAAGTCTAGCCTGCCAGCAATACCATATCATTCAATCACACACATTCTTTTTTTTACACCTTTTCTGATCAGTGATCTTAAGACTGGAGTTTCAAAAGAAATAAATCTATGACCAGAATCACAGTTCCCTTCCACCCTTCTCCCTATCCAGTTAGTCCCCTTCACTTCTTCAAGTCTTTTTTGTTGTTGTTGTTGACAAAATGATCATTTTCAGCTTTTCTTTTAGCCAATTTAACAAAAGTCCTGGAAACATTTGGGATACACAGAGTTCATGTTCCTTCATGCAAATTTCTCCCCAGTAAATCATCAGGACAGCCTTAGCATGGCCCACTCACAGTTTTCGCTGCTCCTCCTCTTCTCTGCGCTTCCTTTCTTCCTCCTCCTTCCTCTTCCTCTCTCTCTCCATCTCTTCCTGTGAGACAAGGAGGAAAAACTCATTTTCAGATTTATTCTGAACACATATTCATGAATTACATGAGAATAAAAAAAAGAACTTATGATGTTACTAAACAAGAAGTAAACAGATACAACTGTAAATGAACTGTCCACATGTGGTCACTCCAGCCATATGACAGTCATATTCTGTCTAAAGAGCCTCAGCTTGAATTTCCAAACAACGCACTTGTACATCCCTTACACAGTGACAGAGAAAGTGAGAAAGAGAAAGAAAGAGAGAGAGAGAGAGAGAGGGGGGGGGGGAGAGTGAGAGCAGAAAATTCAATACTAACAACCCCCCCCCCCCAAAAAAAAAAACAACAACAACAAAAAAAAAAAACACACACACACAAAAATCATCTTTCTAGAGGTCCAATGATGTCACGTGAAAATTCATATTGTTTCTTTATCCTTTTTTGTTTGTTTTTTTGCAGGGTTCATCACAACATGAGTAGTAATGCCCAGCTTCTCTCCATGTATCCTAGTACACGGTTATTTCTATTCAAGTCACCGAATGCTAACATGGGTTAGCAATCATTAACCAGCATGAGTATACACATAAACTGGGGGTTGACCGCCAAAACTTAGTATCTTGACATTTTGGTGGTTTTGACATTTTGGTATCGAAAGATCCAGGACATGATGCTCTTTCATATCAATGAAATTCTTTTGAAATATGACCAATATTTATCTAGTTATTGATTAGAACCATAAACAAGTTTAGATGAACAACAAGGAACAGTGACTGCCGAAACCAAGTATCTACTTATGCTATTATTCATTTTTCAAGAATCTGCCATTCTCACTAAAACGCAGACAGCCAAAACCAAGTATCTCAAGAAGCGATGAAGCCGCAGTCAGTAAGCCAGACACAACAACTGTTTACATGACAGCAGAGGGCTCTCCAGTCAAGATACTTGGTTTCGGCTGCCCACTTCTTCTTCTTTTCGCCTTGTCTTGCTTGCGATCCCTTTTCTCTGCTGCCGACTCACAGGATATGTGTGGCTGTCAAAAATGTCGTATCCGCATGTATGCTCATATTTTTTAGATATTTATACTGAACACACACACTTGAGATTACTATACTAAGTGTGCAGCGATTTTTTTTTTTAAAGAAAACTTTAATTTCAACGTTATGACAAGCCTTTAAAACTTTCAAAAGCGTTTTCTGTTAAAGAGTTAAAATACGAGATACTAGGTTTTGGCGGTCAACCCTTGAAATGGAGTTCAGATTCTATTAGGTGTTTTAGATAAGCTGACCTGCGAGACAGGGAAAATCCTAATAACTAACCCATACAACTTAATTTCAACATTTCCAGCAAACGACACATTCTCAGACCAGGAAACAATCCCTAGCTTAATTGCAGTTCAGTGATCCGTTCATCACAGTGTTGGGGTCTCAGAGTCTTATATCAAAACATCTCTTCCATCGTTACTCCTTTGCCTTCAATGATTTTTCATCATCAAAGGAACTTCCATGAAGGATCCTCACCTGAATTTTGCGCAGACGTTCCTGCTCCTCTGCGATCTTCTGTTGTTCCAGTTTCTTCTTCAGGTCGGCCAGAGAGGTATCCATGTTGGTCATCAGGGTGTTGGTGGTGCGAGACAGCTCCTCCCGTGACATGTCTGTGGTCTGTGCAAGATGTTGGCATTTTTTTTTTTATACATTAAAAGGAAAAAAAAAGGGTTGGACAACGGTTGTCTGAATCATGGTTGGTTTGTGTTCCTTACATGGGCAAGTGTGTGTTGAGGGGGAGGAGAGGATGGGAGGAATGACAGTACATCCATCCACAGCGTGTGGATGTGAATGTGTGCGAGTCATGCTTAACCTGAACTTCCATAGCAAGAATCCTCAAAGGTCTATAGACACACAGGTAAGCGTAATATGTTTGTGTATGTGTTTGTGTGTGTGTGTGTGTGTGTGTGTGTGTGCATGTGTGTCTGTGTGTGTGTGACAGAGAGAGAGAGAGAGAGAGAGAGAGAGACAGAGACAGAGAGAGAGACAGACAGAGAGAGAGACAGAGAGAGAGAGAGTGTGTGTGTGGTGTGTGTGTCCATGTGTTTGTCTACTTTCAGTGTCAATATGTTTTGGTATCCTCTGGCAAACATATTAAGACTATCACTTCACATATCACTGCATTGCATTTTCCAAATTTCAGCAATATCTTCTGGAGACAATCCACCAATACATATCCTCTTCTACCCCATATCTACATCAACAGTACTGCTGGTAACCTTTGGGTACAAAATCAATCATCCTTCTGGTACACAGAATGGGATTTTATTAATTCATCAGCCAATAATTATTGTTCTAGTATAAAGAATAGGATTTTGTTAATTCACTGGCCAATAATTATTGTTCTGGTACAAAGAATAGGATTTTGTTAATTCACTGGCCAATAATTATTGTTCTGGTACAAAGAATGGGATTTTGTTAATTCACTGGCCAATCCACAAGAATCTGTATTTTAAAACAAACAACAAAAAAAGAACATCCCCCTTACGCTAAAAACTGCTAACAAGAGGATATCAAAAAGCATCTATGTTCAGAACTATGTGCACCAATATCCTCAGCCTATTCACCCTGATCTTCTGGATGAATGAAGTCAAGGAAGCTTCCAGGTCTTTGACTTGCTTGGTGGCGGTGTCCTTGTCCTTCTTCATCTGACCAACAATCTGGCTCATCATACCAAGTTGGGTCTGCAGCGATTTCACCTTCTGGATCGTCTCGTACCTGGACAGAGAAACCAGGTACGTCACAGTCTGTCTAGCATGAGTTTCAAGAGACATGAAATATTTGTGTTCATGTAAAGCAACCACAGTCTCAAGACATGTTCAGTGTTGGAACAGGTGATGTGTGGGCATGGGGAACCTGACAAGATGAAATGACTGCAGTGTGCACTCACCTGATCTAATTTCTGACAGGTTCCATCCAAAAGGGTGTAAAGCCAGGTCAAAAAGACACACGCAAGTTCAAACGTAAATCTTTATTTTCCCCTACTATAACATCTAAAAATAACTGCTAATAATTAAAGAGTTCCTAAAACTCTATCAGAGAATGAAAAGTAGTCTATGTATGTAGCCATCACTAATCTGTAAAGTGGAAGAACTCGACTTCAGAACAGCTGAATGATTCACTGAAGAGTTCCACACATAATACTTGAAAGAAATGCAACATCAGTACTGAACACTGTTTTAAGATCAGCAAGAATCTTTTCCTTCAATGTTATCAACTGAAATCATCATTTGTGACAGTGCAGTAGAATTTTGTAAAACTTAGGCTAAAATCGTGAAATTCTGCACTGTCATATTTTTTTCTGTGGTCGACTGGCCATCTTAGCAAATCATATCAATGCAGTGTTCTACACCTATTACAGACCACAACACAGCACCCATGTAGAGGGCACCAACCAAAAATGAGACATGATCTCTGCTACCCTGGAGCCTAATTATCAGCATTATCAGATCAGCAAAGCTGCTGGATTTCATTCAAGACAGAAAAAGCAATAATGTGGACATGTGAAATACAGCAGACATAATTTCATTCAAAGTGTCTTTGTGTGTATAACTGACAAAATGAGACGGTGCCATAGAGAAAGCCAAGCGAGAAAGACAGACAGAGAATATGTGTAGATCACAAGTACAAGGTTAAGGACAAGTAGAATACATAAGTTCTGAGCTGAAAGGTCAATTTAAAATCACACGTAAATGAGGGTGTATCTCATGCCAAAGTTGAAATCATACATACCCCAAATTACAAAAGAATGTAAGTATGTCCACCCCAACCCCCATGTCCCCAACATACAACACTCCCTTCCCCAACCCCTGAAAAAAATCGAAGATACAAGCATTCAAATCTCTCTCACCTTACCCACTCCCCTTTCCCTCCATTCCCACTTATCCACCCCTACCCCTCCCTTCTAACCCCACCCTTTTTTACAGACACCTGCTGCACAATACACGACCACATGGCATTATCAAAGAAGCACATTTTACAAAACAAAAATCAAAATGCACATACTTGGGCTTAAACTTGCGGACACACATCCACATGCGGATGGACTTCTGGATCATCACAAACTGTTCAGCACGGTACCGGATCTTGTTCTTCACTGCAACACAATACCACCACCACCACGTGCAGGATTGAAAAAAAAAATCAAACACATTATAAGACATTAAGGAGGATTGTTAAGACTATAGATAAAACACTGATAAAATATTCAAAAAGAAGACAAATATATAAAACTATGGAAGAGTTTAGTCATACAAAAAAAAAACTACACACACACAAGACTAGCATTTTGAACACCATGGGATTGAAATGCAAGTCTTGTGGGGTTTTTTTTTGGTACAACTTAACATGAGGATAATGTAATTCACTGACCGACCGGAAAGGCGAAAACTTTGGAGTGAAGTCCCTGGGTGGAGGAGCCACTCAAATATATGAATCATGTTGTTATTTTTATTGTCTTGTGTGCAACATTTTGTTCAACTCTTTGCTGTGGAGCAGTGCCCTGCCCCTTGAGAGAATTGAGCTTTAGAAGAAAAAAAAAAAGAATACATATAAACATACTGGTGGAATGTTTCTGCTGGATACCAGAAGAGAACTAACTCTACTAGAATGGGTTCTACTTTTGAGTATCACCCAGGAAGTTGACTCTAAACAAGCATAACAAATGGCTTTGGTCCTAAGACCACATTTGATGGTTTTTGTGTGCTGTCAGTGATGGATTTACATTTCATCCCCAATATCTTTTCCCCCCCCTAAATATTTGCCAAGTCAAAAGTCAAAATGATTAAGGAATTACTTGCATACAACTGTTTTTCCCCAAACGACTTACTTGTTCTATTTCACTAATATGGACAAGATCTGACCAGTGCATTGGGCTAACACTTCAGTCAGACATCTGCTAGGCCTTGGCCACGAGACTCTCTTCTTAAATTCTCTCATCTTAGTCAATAACTCATTTATCCATCAGCTTTAAATCATGTGCAGTGTGGTCTCAAAACTTAGCGTATGTAGTGTAGCGAATATGGACTAGTCCGCACGCAGTGACGTCTCCTTGATGAAACTGAAACTGAAACTAATGTGGACAATCAGTAGCAGATGGCGACTCTTAGGACATTTGATAAAGGCTCTGTTCACAAGGCAAAATTCAACAGTTAACATATAATTTTAGGAAAGATTTATGTTACACTTTAAATCCTCTTCTTCATGCCCTCCCCCCTCCATTTTTTGTTTCTAAATCTTTGTCAAAGTAATAAAAGAACCGTTTGCTTGCACTTGCTTTTTTCTCCAACTTGTCTGTTCCATTCGTGCTTATAAACAAAGCCATATTTGCTAGGGGACACTTTTGATTTGACAGGACAATGGTTTACTGCATTGCATTGTAACAGATCATAGCATTAGGTGTAGCATCAGTTTATATGCAGAACCAAGAGTTCTATAGTTCGGACTCAAAATACAAAATTGAATGAAACAGACATTGCAACAGTGTGGTGTTTTCTTTCTAATCCCTATCAGGTATTGCTATGTAAGTAACAGCCTCAAACATCATAAAACATGCCACTCGTCCCGATTTTCTTATTCTCTCTCTCTCTCTCCACAAACAGACATTTCCAATTATAAAACTGGAAATGAAAATGAGGCAGGGAACAGTAAACAATAAACAGTAAACAAGTGGGGTAACTTTCGCTCCCATAGGAAAACCTAACACAGAGTAACTTTTATTCAAGTCTGGCACAGCTTTTTAAACTTGAATAAAGTCAGACCAATACATAGACGAACAATCTAATAGTGGGGAAAAAACAAGTGCAGGCCAACAACTCAACTGTCTTCATAGTAATGACTTGGCAAAGATTTGGACATAAGGAGGAAGGGAGGGGAGGGGTGGGGGGGGGGGAGTTTGAAGATGGAGAAAGTGGGAACATGAAATTAAGAAAATATATTACAGATATGAAAACTCTTCACTAGCTGCATAAGGGAACATCGCAATCCCTTTTGAAGGCAGATATATTTGCATTGCCTGCTCGTTCGTCTATGTATTTGTCTGACTTTATTCAAGTTTAAAAAGCTGTGCCAGACTTGAATAAAAGTTACTCTGTGTCAGGTTTTCCTATGGGAGCAAAAGTTACCCCACTTGTTTACTGTTTATTTCCAATTATAATATGCAGACCCTAAAAAAAAAAAAAAAGTAATTCATTGACATGCATAGAGCCATACAAGTACATTCACAATTACGTGCTTAACAACAGCATTCTGGCATGAAAAATGAATGATGCATACTCAATCACACTGATCTGTAGTACTACTTCTTTTCACATCGCACAGGCCCATACACCTACTGAATCCATCGATACACATTCCAAGCTGTCAGCCTTCTGCAGTCAGAATTCAGTTGCCAGTGGGACAGAATAGGTCTGGTTTTTAACGGAAACCATTTCTCCTCCCTGCAGTTTCAAGTCTCCTACAATGTTGGACATGAAAAGTAAATGGAATTTTCTACACACGCACTTGCTGACACTTCAAAGAACATCTTTCACTTTTTTCCTGCCTTGTTTCATCAGCCTCTTCCGAAACTGACCTCTAAACCACACATTAAAAAAAAAAAAATTAGTTCTGGATTCTTCTATCAAATTTAGGATTTCAGGAATGTTTTTTTTTTAAACAGGAAAACTAAAAGAACAGTTCTTGAGGGTTGGCCGCTATACACACACCAAACCGAATGCTTCCTTTCAGTCAGAACCCTGCCACACACATCCTCCATCCCCTCCCCTGCTCCCTTCCACTTCCAGCACTCACGTTTGATGACCGACAAGGTGCACCACTGGGCTTTCTTCCAGCGTGAGCACAGCAGCCATTTCTTGACCTTCTTCACCAGCTCGGCCAGATTCTCAGGGTCGCTCTTCATGATCTGGTCAAACTCGGCAAACTTGCCCGGCCTGAAGAACACCTTAGTCAGGCCAAACTTGAAGTCCTTGTCGTCCAGGCCCAAGGCTTTGAACAGCGACTGCAAAGATGATGTCATATCATGCACGTCAGAGTTCCACAGGCAATTTCATGCCTTCAAACCAGTACTTCTCCAATCCTCACTTCCCAGTACCCTAAACCTTAATCTTTTACATACATAGCCACATCCATTCATTACGATTCTCATGTACAAAGTCACACCCATTTCTCCTGACTCTTAAGAGACAGACCCACCGATCGTAACTTCCCCACACAACGCTGCACTCATTCACTGACCTGATTTACCCTAAAACTGCTATTTCTGTGCTTCTCAACAAAAATGAGCGAATGTTGTACAGAGTGTAGAAAATTCTAAATTTCTGTAAAAGATGGGTGGGTGGGGGGGCATTCGTTTCAACTTCCAACTGCAATCACACTGCAGAGGTTTCTTCCTGGTAGTAACCACCTGGTCTTGCATTTACTACACACAGGTTCTTTCTAATACACATTATTTTCAAACTTGATTCATCAGCATACTTTGGCACTAACTCATGTTCTTTCCCCACCCCTAAACCCCCCCCCCCTTCCCCCTCCTCCCCGGTGTCAGGGCATATTGTCAAAGAAGCAGACACAGCCTGATGCAATTTCGCATATGGAAGTTAGAAAGAGTTGTCGCTCTTTGGTGAAAGCCCCTGCCATGGTTATCAACCACAAGTACAATTACCACTCAAGAACTTCATCTCTAGCTTCTTTCCCCCTGAATATTTTCTTTTTCAGTTCAACGTATCTGTCATACTATTGCCGAATACATGTACAAAAATACATCAAAATTGTATGTGTAAACAGGTCTGTATTCATTCTGTCCAAACCATACATCCACTGACCCCTTTTTCTCTGCACATAGTTTCACTCGTTTATCCTGACCGACCTATCCACAGCCAAACACGTTCATCTGACCAAAATATACATAGCCACACTCATTTCTGTTGACTTCCCCATACATAATCACACCCATTAATCCTGACTATCCCATACATCATGACACTCATTCATCCTGACTATCCCATACATCATCACATCCATTCACCTTGACTATCCCATACATAATCACACCCATCCATCCTGACTATCCCATACATCATCACACCCATTCATCCTGACTATCCCATACATAATCACACCCATTCATCCTGACTATCGCATACATCATCACACTCATTCATCCTATCCCATACATAATCACACTCATTTATCCTGACAATCCCATACATAATCACACCCATTCATCCTGACTATCCCATACATAATCACACCCATTAATCCAGACTATCCCATATATCATGAAACTCATTCATCCTGACTATCCCATACATCATCACATCCATTCACCCTGACTATCCCATACATCATCACACCCATCCATCCTGACTATCCCATACATCATCACACTCATTCATCCTATCCCATACATAATCACACCCATTTATCCTGACAATTCTATACACAATCACACTCATTCATCCTGACTATCCCATGCATCATCACACCTATTCATCCTGACTATTCCATACATCATCACACCCATTCATCCTGACTATCCCAGACATCATCACACCCATTCATCCTGACTATCCCAGACATCATCACACCCATTCATCCTGACTATCCCATACATCATCACACCTATTCATCCTGACTATCCCAGACATCATCACACCCACTCATCCTGACTATCCAATACATCATCACACCCATTCATCCTGACTATCCTATATGTCATCACACCCATTCATCCTGACTATCCCATACATTATCACACCCATTCATCCTAACTATCCCATACATCATCACACCCATTCATCCTGACTATCCCATACATCATCACACCCACTCATCCCGACTATCCCATACATCATCACACCCATTCACCCCGACTATCCCATACATCATCACACCCATTCACCCTGACTATCCCAAACATCATCACACCCACTCATCCTGACTATCCCATACATCATAACACCCATTCACCTTGACATAATCACACCCATTCATTCTGACTATCCCATACATCATCACACCCATTCATCCTGACTATCCCATACATCAAAACACCCATTCATCTTGACATAATCACACCCATTCATTCTGACTATCTCATACATCATCACTCTCATTCATCCTGACTATCTCAAACATAATCACATCCATCCATCCAGACAATCCCACATATAGCCAAACCAACTTATTCCCTCATCTAAAGCCATATTGATTGGAGATAACATTCAATATTCAATGTAAGTCCACAAGCCCTGTTGATATGATTCTACACACAAAAAGGACACTCTTCATCCATACTGTTTTAAATCATAACAACAAAACCATACTTACCTTGCAAAAGAGTCGAGGATCCAGTCTTGATAGTTCAGGAGGCAAATATTTCTTGTACATGTTATACAGGTCAGCGAACTGCGTACGTGAAGGGTACCCCTGCTGCATCAGCTCCAGCACCGACACCATGCCTGTCAGGGTCACAACCATTGACGTATGTGAATTATCAAATGGCAGATCTCTTGTGAATGCAGTCAGTTATCTCTTGTGAATGCAGTCAGTTATGCAACAACTTGCTGTGTCATGCTGTTCGACTTTATTTACATGAACATCTGGTCGCATTACCTCTACTGGGCACATTCCTGTTTTAACCCCCTCAATGACTGCAATGTGTTCCTTCTTAAGTACACAATAATCTGGTATAAATGTCGAAACCCTATAGCATGAAGTTGCAGGTCCATAAGTCTGTCTCTCAAGAAACTGATTCTGTGATTGCAGGCCAGGAATCCCTACCTTACCTCCTTCATAGAGAGGCCCTTCAGATTTTTGTTTTCCTCTTGTTCTGTCAAGCAAATCAAATCACTTTGATCTGAGGGGTTCTAAAGACTTAATCAGCCGTTAGACTTGCATGGGTGGGAGCAAGCAGTATCAACAAATTAAACAAAATGGTGGGAAACGGGAAAGTTTGGCTGAATCCATCCAATGAAAGCTATGGTGGGATGAGGAACTGAACAGAACAAACTTTTGAGAACCATTCACTTTTGTTTCTGGACATTGTATTGTATTGTATTGGGTATTTATATAGCGCCTATCCTCGGGCACAGACCAAGCTCTAAGCGCTTTACAATAAACACACTACCTCACTCACTCATCGGGCTGCCTACCCAGGTAGAGCCGGCCGAAGAGCAGCCTACTGGCGCTCATTCAGTCGTTTCCCGTACCATTCAAATATCAGCCACTCATTTTCATTTATCTCATTTATTCCTCCAGTTTCTCACATAGGATGCATGCGATGTTTTATACATGTCCTCCATTTCCACCGGTACACGATGGCACACGATAACAGTAAGTGACAATTTTTGTGGCTTGGTAAGAAATACCAGGAGGCTATCTTCAATCTACATCAATTTTGCCAGGGCAGCAGGGAACCCCCTTGCTCTTTTCGATTTTCAACTGCTGTGGGTTCTTTAACGTGTGCAGGGGGCCAGGAAGGCACACGGGTCCGACTTGCTTATAGTCCCTGTCCGATGGACTTGACGTTCAGTTCGATTTGTCATTCAAACTGGGAAAGAAAGGGCGAGAAAGGCTGGGCTCGAACCCACGCACTTCTCACACGTTGGATTGGCAGGCGAACGTCTTAACCACTCTGCCACCTTTCTTCCCTAGGCATGACCAAGGCATTAGCACACTCCTTTATAAAACAAACGACTCAAAAGATTTTAATTTTTGTTTTTGTTTAATACCAGCATGGACACATGATAAGAGACTATCCGTAACCTGCAGTTGGCCATGTCAAATTCATCTTTCTTTTTTTACAGGACATGCATTACTCACGAATGTGAGAGGGGCCTAGGCAAAAAGTTTACTACCCCACGTGAATCGTCCAATCTGTCTTTTACAAAACATCGGACAGCCAGGCCTAGTCAAACCTATAACGAAATTCTTGATTCATTTCTTCTATTTTAATGTTATTTTTCCACTGTAAAATCGTCATGTTGGTTCATGTTCCATGCAGACAATAAAATACACCACAGTCAGATAGATCTAATGAGGCCATCAAATGGAGGCTTACAAAAACCAGCTTAGGTAGTGCACAGCTCATGAGCTGTGGTTCCTTCATTCTCTTAAAAAGGTCACTGTCAATGTTAGTACAAACCTGCCCTCCTTTCCAATTTGTTCATGTCATACAAGCACATCAACACCTTTCTGCACAGTTGTCACATCCTTCATTACTATTCTCAATATCACAGATTCACTTTCTTATATAAATTATTTTACCTTCAATTTGTTAAAAAAAAAAAATCAACACGATGCAATTTTACGTATTATTTTCTTTCTGTAAATAGATAAAAGAAACACAACACAAGAAATGCTCACCTGCACACTGCAGCTGACTGAGAATGTTGGCTCCCTCAAACAGATGATCCACCATCTTCAGGTTGGGCTTGATGCAACGGATGAAGTTGGTGCCCTGACATCACAAACACAAGGTCGTTTTCAACCCTTATATATTCTCTGTTATACCTCCAACAGCATTCTTCCGAACCTCAACTGTCTCTGACAGCTGCTTAAGTATCCTACCTGGTGTGACGATACTGACCCTCACCAGACAGCAAAGTAATTCTGAGATGATGAAATTCCCCATGAAAGTGATATTCACTAGTCATGCAACCAAACTGGGCTTAAAAGTGAAGTAAGACTGGTTTTTCATTTTATTTGTGATGCGAGGATTTTTTTTCTTTTTTTTTCTTCTTTTTTTTTTTTGTTCTCCTGATTTTTACAGTCTACTATAAATAATTCATTGTCAGTGATGTCAGCCAGCAATGACTGCTCTTCCCCATACATAGGATTCATCTCTGCTGGAAAGAGAAGGAAACATACAGACTTGGCACTCAGAAATGCTCTAGAGTCTGTCCCCATGAATTCATTTCTCTATGCGCCCTTTTGATTGTGGTACAGACCAGCCATCTTTTCTCTGGTCACTTGTGCACTTCCTCCACATGTACTGTCTGCGTCATCTGTTCTCTCTGTCTTCACATGCCATCTAGGAACACATTACAATTTTGTAACCATTGCCCCATCTTCTCTTCTTTTTAGTTGTTGTTTGTTAAAATTCAATGGCATGCAGCCTGTCCAAATGGCTTCTTGGGGCACTGTTTTAAAAGTGTGGCATTTTAAAAATATTTGTCAGTCAAAACACAACAGTCCTTATCTCCTGCATGCTTCATGGGGAGAATCAGGTACAGAATTGGTTTGATTCAGCTGCTAGGCCTAGTCAGCCTGCAGGGACAGGGGATTATACAAGCATTGAGTGCATACAGAGATGATAGCTTATACTCATTGAACTGCTTTAAGTCCTAGCCATCAACAATTTTGCAAAAAAAATCAGGTACAGACCAGAAAAAATTTAAAGGCAAAAAGTTTTTCAAAAGAGTGCATGTTGTATGTGTGTGTTATGATGCACATAGATGTGCAATAAAATGCTTTGTGAAAAACAAGGAACAATTTTATGGAGTTACCACCCTTCAAACATCGGCATTGTAATAAGAGTCTGAACATTTCTTTATATATTAAGACTTACAGAAAGACAAATGAGAGTGAGAGTGAGAGCGAGAGTGAGAGCGAGAGTGTGTGTGTGTGTGTGTGTGTGTGTGTGTGTGTGTGTGTGTGTGTGAGAGAGAGAGAGAGAGAGAGAGAGAGAGAGAGAGAGAGAGAGAGAGAGAGAGAGAGAGAGGGAGTGTTAGTTCACGTGTATTAGTCTTCATGAGAGAGAGAGACAGACAGAGACACAGACAAAGTGACAGACAGAAACAAACAGACACAGACAGACAGATAAAAAGACAGTGGAAAAAAGACGAAGGATCTTCATTTCAAATAAACACTAAAAACAAAAACAAATGAGAGAAAACAGTACTCACAGTCGACTTCAACTTGTCCATAAGGATCATAAGCTGCTTCCGGAACTTGGTCCCCACGCTGATGAAGTTCAGCTTGCCGGCCGTCTTGGTGGGGGGTTCTTGCCATCGTCAGCAAAGAACCTCTGCAGCAAGGGGTTCTTGGAGTCCTGGATGAGGAACTCCAAGGAGGCGTGCAGAGCGTCGTTGTTCTTCTCGATGAACTGGTTCTGGGGAACGCAAGACCACCAGGATGCAAACTTGGGAATGGTAAAACGGGCAACAGGGTGAGAAGGGGAATCTGAAAGATGTGCCCCCTCATGGATAAGTTTGGTGAGGAGATGGCACGGCTTGGATAACATTCTCAACTTGCTTTGTCATGATATACGTGATGAAAATGGTGAAGCAAGCTTCTGGAAGCAGGAGAGCTCTGAGCTAAGACAATCTGCACTACAGTAGGAGTTTGAAAAAACTGGGGGATTTGTTAGTGTCATGCCTCTTAACATGAGCTCACTTTTCCCAAGTTGAAAAGGATCACTCTGATCAGTTGTTTTTTTTCCTGTCCCTATCTTTCTGGTCACTTGTGTCAAAACTGGATCTAAGCATTCAGTACAAAAAAATTAATAAGAGAAGAAAAAAATCAAAATGTGAAAACAAAGCGGAAGCCTGAATCTAGAAGATGTAACTCTTATGTCTCCATCCTTACCTTTTATGTCTTTATATCATAAGGATGTTCTCTATCAGTCCCTCTGGCTATGGGAAGGTCATCCAAGCATGCACTATGCAGTCTATGGGCCTAAGCACACAATGCTTGTACAGGGATAGCCCGGTATGTGACAGTCAGCTACTTACTGGACAGCCCAAAGGGCTGGCATTGTAAGTTATCTTCCTTTAACAACCCCCTCCCCATTCTCCTCCTTCCCTGATAATCTGGCACTTGTTTAATTAATTTCTAAAAAGCACTTAGATGACTCCACCAGACAACATGGACAAACGAATCACAAGACAAAACGCGACGCGTTTTCGACCTCTTAGGTCTTTGTTAGGCAAGATAAACAACACTCAGGACAACGAAAATAAACAAGCAATCACTTATTCTCATCAAATTCAGCGCAAGATGGGCGTTGTTTGTTTCCTTAAGTGTAAAAAAAAAAAAAAGATACTTTCCCATACACAGAGTTTCTATATATACTAACCTGGCTGACACCAAGACTTCCTCCTGCCTACCAACCTACTGTTGGAAAGGTGTGGAGACTAAATGGTACAACTCAAAAATACATTTGACTGTATCTTCAAAGAAGATCAGTCAGATAACTTGAGGGAATATTGAAGAAATAGGATTTAGCTCCCTTCTCTTTTGTGTGTGTGTGTGTGTGTGTGTGTGTGTGTGTGTGTGTGTGTGTGTGTGTGTGTGTGTGTGTATGTGTGGATGTGTGTGTGTGTGCGTGTGTGTGCGTGCGTGCATGCATGCATGCGTGTGTGGTGTGTGTTCGCCTTCACAATCATCAAGGACATGTCCATGCCAAGTATAGTTAAGGCACTTACCTAGACAGGTAAGCAATTCTAAAAAGATTAATATTCCTGAAACACGAAACTTTAAAGAAAGGAAATCTTTATTCAAAGGTTCTCACTGGGAGACATCCCTGTACACCACCACAATTCACCTGACAAGTCTCAGAGCCGATCCATACTAATTTTTTTTTAGATAGTCCCAGTCCCCCCCCCCCCCCCCCCCCCCCATACCAAAGACCTCCTCCAGAAGAAGGAAGATATCGACACCTAAGGTTGCTCCAAACAGATTTACTCCTTGTGTGATGAAACATTGAAAACAGACGTCACTCAGACCGTGGGAAAAGAGGAGGACAACAGAACTGCGACTCACCGTGTGATAACAAACAGCACCAGCAAAATGTCTGATGAGGAATCCCTCGTCATCACGCACATCACGATGAGTCTTCAGCTTGGACTTGCGAGGATGCTATGAGAAGGAACAAACTGATGTCAATGAACAGAACTTCACTCTCCCACAGAGAAAAAAGACAGAAGCAGCAGTGCTTTGAGCTTAGTCTTTTATTTCTTTTCATTATTACATTCAATGACGATGAGAGAAGCAGCTCTGCTTTGAGCTTAGCCCTTTCTTTTATAACATTCCCAAGTTCACTTATTTGTAAAAGAAGGCTTTTATATAGTCATTTTGATAGCACCCCTAGCCTCATCCCCGAAACCTACCCCACATCTGCTGCCATTTTTCTTGCTCAGAGAATATCAGAATGTTAAGAACGTTCTCATTCGCACTAAACATCCAATGTTGACATGGATTACAAACCAGAAACTTTGAAAAATGACTCCAAAGAAAAGAAGATACAGTTTACGAGTCTGGGCGTCATGGGTATTTTGATCATGCTTCTTACTACCTCCCTATTGTCCTTCCCTCCCTCGTGACAGGATACATGACACGCATATCTGACACCGACTCCCACTCGCCAATTCCCTTGCAATAATTCACTATCCGTGCTCTTCCGTATACATGCATATCACATAGTGACTGCTATTGACTGAAACCAGTTTGTTTGCCTGACTTTTGGCTGTATTCATTGTCACTGCCCCTACCCAGCGCCCCTCTTCGCTTCTCATTCCAAGCCCACACTCCTCCTGAGCTCACACACACGCATGGTTAACACTTACACTGAGTCTGAAGTGGTTCTTGTTGCGGGAATGAACTTCAGAGGTGAAGTGTTCTGGTTTGGGGGTGGGCAGCTTGCTCTCCTCATCCAGAAGATCAAAGATTCCTACCCCTTTCGCTTCGACCAACTCTGCAAGGCAAACCGCCAGCTATGAGCCGTTAGTACTGACAACCGAGCTAAGTGTGCAGTCTGGACCGGTACGTAGAAAGGCATTCCCAGATACATCCGCTTTCTTAAACAATTCAGCGAACAACAGAGGTCATCGCTAGGCTGTACAGAGGTGGGTTGATTTTTCTTTCTTTTGTAAGTGATGGGTTGATTTTTCTTTCTTTTTTAAGTGATGCGTTGATTTTTCTTTTTTTCTGTAAGTAATGGGTTGATTTTTCTTTTTTTTGTAAGTAATGGGTTGATTTTTCTATTCTTTTTTTTTCATACTAGGATAGTTCAAAGATACACAGTCATAAGTCTGTGACCTGAAGTTCTGATGCCATATCAGCGTAAACATGTCTTGTCTCAAGAAATTTTCTATTTCATTACTGTGACTCACATACCCACAACCGTAAGCAAATAAACATAACCACTACAATATTGACATGATAACAATACTAACTATGATAATATAACAGGAAATAATAAACTATATCACCAACAATGATTATAATAAATAAACAATCACATGAATTAATAATGTGCAAATCAAACACTGTTCAACTCTTCCAATAAAAACATAATGTTCTGTGTGTCCGCTTTCTTGTTTGTCATTGTTCTGATCAGCATGACTCATCCTGCGATTATGACAGTAAATCCAAAACCACCAGTGACTCTATTCCACATCTATAAAATAGACATTTTTTCTCCAACGCTTTCTTCGTTTAAAGTGAAAGCCAAGCAATGACTGTTAAGCACAAAAGCTGGGGGAAAAAAAGAAAGAATTACCCATACATGACAATGCTTTTTTGAGCTTCTTTTTAACTGGACAAGCTTTCAGTCCCTAAGCATGGATCATCTAGTAACGTGAAATCGACACTATTATCACACACCATCTTCACACCCAACTCAGCAACATTTTTTTTCATGATAAGCATCACGTAACCTTGAGAGTGTTTTAGATTTGTACTATGGGAAGTACTCAAATAAAAACTTTTCTGTGGTAGAAACTGATCTATTTGTCTATCTCTGTAAAAGAGACAAGTTTGAGTCTGCCCTCTCCATTCTGAAGTAAACATTACATTTAGTTTGCTCATCATATTCCAACATATTTGCCCTCTTCGTTCCAAGCAAGCATTAAGCCCAGTATATATGTTGTACTCCAAGTTCAGAATACCTTGTTAACAAATAAGCAGAATTCAGGACAAAGATAGCTAAAGTGCGTTTCACAGCCTGTTCAAAACAGCGTCAAATCAGTGGGCTTGATGGTCTACCTCAGCTGAACACCTGCATACAGTATTTTGTTGAATGCATGTTTATGTTCTCTCGTTTCAGTAAAGACTGAAAAAAAAAAGATCTGTTAATCATCACAACAATCTGTGGACAAAATCAAGGAACATGGATCACTGTAAGTCCACGACCTAAGTAACAAACTAAATGCTGGCTCAAATATGGACCTTTAGCTTTTTGAGGTGATAAATGTAGTCTGCTCCTAATGTGTCGAAAAATCAGGTAGTTGCCTGC
This sequence comes from Conus canariensis, assembly GCA_033310375.1. NCBI lineage: Eukaryota > Metazoa > Mollusca > Gastropoda > Neogastropoda > Conidae > Conus > Conus canariensis. The sequence goes on from CM065724.1 coordinate 28,580,652, forward strand.
AAAGCAAGACGGCCAAACTCCTCACCTATACAGTCCTGGTTGTCTGTCCACTCTATGCGTTTCACGTTCAGACCTTCCTTCTCATACAGGACTTGTTCCTGTCACAAGTAGATGAGAAGCAGAGGGCACCAAGTTCAGTCAAACACAAACAGTCACAAAGAAAGATGAGCTTGAGAGCCCCCCCCCCCCCCCCCCCCCCCCCACGACATTTTAAAAGCATTTGCATACTTGTTTGAATATGGAAAGCTTGTCGCGAATCTATAAATGTTGCAAGCTTATTCCGAATTTGGCATGGTAGTCAGTATGAATCTGACAGAAAGTGGCCAGCTTCTTATGACTCAGAAAATGAGGCTTTGGTCCAAACAGCTTCATGAAGACAGAAAAGTACCACAAAAAAACATCACCTGGTGAATTTCAAACAAGGTTTCTGGTCACATCACTTCTTTCAGTGAAAATTCCACTCACAATCATCATCATTATTATTACACAATATAATCATTATTTCCTAAATTCTTTGAATGATGATAGTCCCTTTCATGTTTCTGTACAATTCATTCAGTTCTATTACCAGTGTAAAGCAACAGCACAACAGGTAAGGCAGCTCTTATGCCCATGTGCTGAGTCTTACATTTCGTAAAGAAACTCTATTAGCTCTTAGTTTATAATCAGAACAAACTGCCAACACTAAATGTTTCATATGCAAATCAACTAAAGCTTGTGTTAACAGTAATGGATGTTCCTGACAAGATGAACATTACCACACAAACTACATGGCATTTACAGCTGAAAAATAGGTCCTTATGGACAGTGTATGGTGGCACTTGTGCTTTGTTTCTCCATCTGAAAACCGACTCACCAACAGCGCCTTCTTTGCACCCAGACCCCTTCCCTTTTCCTCACCGCTTTCTTTTCTACCGACAGGAGTAGTCTCACCTCTTTGAGGATACGTTCATTGAAGAACTGCTGCAGCTTCTCATTGCAGTAGTTGATGCAGAACTGTTCAAAGCTGTTCACTTGGAAGTACTCTGCACAGAGTGTGAGAAGTAGGAACACCTGTCAAGCAGCAACCTTGGAGGATATCAAGACATGCCCAAATCACATACTCAAGAACGGAGATTTAAAACACACACAGCTCACTCACCCACATATACAAAGAGTTTTTGAAACCAACAAAGTCAGTAACACCACAAGAACATGTACAACCATACTCTTTTTTATTTCTTCAAGTTATCTCTCAAGAACATCCATGCACGAACAGCAGAACGCTCCAACATCTATGTTCCTATAGCTCTTATTAACAGCTCCTTGAATGCTCTCGTACACTTCTTGCACATTCTTCATCCTTCCCTTATTCCACTTGTTCATCCACTCCATGTGTTTCTGCTGTTCACTGAATGAGGACGAAGTTGTTTCAGAAATTGTGAACGGCAGAGTTTCAGGGTTTGTTTCTTGGCATCTTTTATGTATTAATATGCTTATATGAAGATTCAATCTGACTTTGAAATTGTATGCCTCTGTGAGAATTACATTATTTTTCTGCTTTTTGATGTTGAAGCTAATGGCTGATCAAATTTGATGTCAAGCACACTAAATGATTAAAAACTTACGACTCTTTGTCATGAAATGAGTCTTCTGTCGTGTTTTATCATTCTGTAAATTTTCAGGAATGACAGTGGACTAAATGCAATAAGCAATAAGATTCTAACAGTGCTTCATTAAAAAACCAAAAAGCACATCTGGGATTCAGGAACATTTTGATTCTATAATTCCTGCTCTTAACAATGTTATAAACGAACAGACACAAACTCCACAGACTGTACTCGAAAATGCATTCTAAACGAAATACCACAGACACTTTTTAGATGAGACAGACATGTGTTTTCTTAAACCTGAGAATTTCTCAAAAAAAAAAAGAAAAAAAGAAAAAAAAAAGTGTATTGAAACAGTGTCTTCTGAGGCAGTATTTGTCTGGTTTTCACAGCACTTTTGACTAGAACAAATGCAATGACAAAATGGTGAAACAAACTCATTTTGTGGATCTGTCTGTTTCATCTGAGCTTTCTGCATAACATCAAAAGGTTTTGTCCTGTCTTGAACAAATGTAGCTAACTTTGAACATTTCCTCAGCTGTTGCTGTTACATGTCTACAGTACCTCCTACTTAAGTTACATTCTTTTTAAATCTTATTTAAAAAAAAAACAATGAAAACGTCATATACACTGCAATTTCTAGAACAAAAAAAAATAACTAGAAACACATTTTAAAAAAGTCTACATCAAATTTCTAAATTCCAGCGATGTCCAAATCAACCTACCAAATCCAGCAATGTCCAGGATGCCGATGTAGGCCGTGGAGGTGGAGAAGGGGATGGCCCTGTTGACGGACTCCACGATGTAGTCAAACATGCGCCCATACACAGCCTTGGCTAGAGCGTCACGTGCGCTGGCCGCCTCCGACACCTTCAGAGGTACTCTGCAAATTCCGGGGCACAGTATATATCATCACTGGTGGGTTTGAATTACCTAGCAGTAGATGAATTAACTGTTGTGACATAACATAAGGTGTCACTGTTTGGCGTCCAGTTCAATGGTCACAAATAACTGTCATGGCACAACATAAAGTATTAATATGTAAATTTGTTGTTGTTTTATTTACCATCTTATTTTCCACATCTTTCCACTAGCACTAGTCCCACGCCCCTTATTCTAGCTCCCCATTCACAATGGCATCCTGGTTTGTCCCATAGCAGTTCTGGCGCTGGCATCCACAGGAAAAAAAAACCCAACAATATCAAGTCACCGTGAGGCAACCCACCACATGAGACACTGCACTGCTGCCACATAACTCTGAAAGTGTTCGGTGATGTCTGTTTTAATGCAAACATAACAAGACACCATCCGCTAAGCCCATTACTGAGAGCAATGATTGTGCCAATAACGACGACCTTGACATAAACTCACCAAGGGCAGAGAGGCAATGAGGAAATGAAAACTGAGGTGACCATGAAAGTGATGTGTACGTACTCCATCACTCAGTAACAACTGCCATTGCACCAAACAAACTACCACTGTTAGGCATTCTGTTACTTCATAACAAATAGTAACTGCTATGTAATAGGGTTTCTGAAACTGGATTGAAGAAAAGACAGCGTAATGCATATTCTTCTATCATCAAGTACAATTCAACCATACACGCTCTTGTTCATTCCTTATCTTTAAAAGGAGTTTAAATATTGAGAAAGCAAACTACATAATGCCGAGTCAGAAGAAAAAAAAAAAAAGGATTTGCACTATTCGCCCCCCTGCATTCTAGTTACTTGGGCAGACTAAGCTTGCTCTCAAAATGAAGACAAATGTACTCCTTAGCAGAGGGGAAACCCAGTGTAATGTATCCAGCGTAACGCACACTCATGTTCACACACATACACACGTCCACATACACACCTCCCCAGGCTCGCACACATACATAACATCCCCACCAATTCAAAACCTCACCACGTTGAAAACACAGTGAACATCAGCCCAATTCTCCCCATTGAAATTCTAAAAAAAAGCTCTATCTCACAATAACTTACTTGATAGCCGTCCCCTTGACCCCTCCGCGTGTGGCCTGCATCACGCGCGAGATAAGGGAATCACGCAGCTCCTCGCGGTCCACACCCAGCAGACCTGCTGCTGTGGTGAGCGAGTCCTCTGCGCTTGCCTTCACTTTGCACCCACCTGCACACACACACACACACCATCAACATGGAACTGCGCTGGTGCCCCGCCTTTCCAAACGGAGTGAAAACAAATCACTGTGGACAAGTCCAGCTGGTGGTCGTTATATCTGTCTTGCCCAACTCACCTGAGGTTTTTGTTCGATTTACAACAAAGGAACTTTCCAACTTGCTTTGTAGTAAAGTTTTAAGAAGTGTATTTCAGTGTGCCGTTTTATTCTGGTTCCCCCCTCTCTCTCTAGCCCTGCATTCAATATAAGTGGTGCAGCTGGTTTTTGACAACAGTGTTCATACACTGGGGCAGAGGAAGCCCCGACGATGGTTTAGAGAGCGAAGAAAATTCATTCTGTCATGCGTACCACAACACACACACACACATGCACACACACAGTGAGACACACACACATATTTGGCTAAAATCACATAATGCAGACAAACACTGAAATGCACATTTCTAAAATTACATGATGTGGATAGCCATGATAACACACACACACACACACACACACACACACACACACACACACACACACACACACACACACATAGTTTCTTCCTCACAATTATTTTACACAACAAACAACATATTTGGAAAAAATTTGATAGTTTCCTACAGCGAAACTCTTTGCTGACAATTTCTACGCTGTATCCATCCCATGCAGCATTACTTATCTTTCCAGACAAATTCTCCCTGAAATTACATCTTTCCGGACAAACTGCATGTCTTTAATGGCAATTTCTGCCCCATAACTGTCCCATGAGACAATACACATCTTTTCCGACAACTTTTGCCATGAAGATGTCACATGCAGCACAATACATCCCGTCCAACAACTTCTGCCTAGTAACTGTCCAATGTAGCACTGCACAAATTTCATGACAAATTCTGCAATGTAACTGTCTCATGCAGCATTACACCTTTTCTCCTGGAAGATTCTGCAGTGTAAACCGTCTCCTGCAGCATTACACCTTTTTCAGTTAGGTATTCAATATGATGTTGTTTTTTTGTGTGTGATAATATGTACACACCAACGCCTGCACACACACATACAAGCATGCACGCACACACATATATATGTAAACACACATGTTCTCTCTCTCTCTCTCTCTCGTCTATCATCACATAATTCATTTGTGAAAAGACGTTAAATGAAAGAACTACTGCTACTGCTACACACACAGAGAGCACACACACTCTCCTTCACACGCACACAGTTCTCACCCTTGGCATCTTCCACATTGTCCTCGAACTCAATGTTGCCCAGGTGGAGCACCGAAGCCACCAACATGAAGATACCCAGTTTGTCGGCGTCGCTCACCCCCATCTTCGTCATGGCCTCGTCGCACACCTTGTAGTCACGCACATCATCCAGGACTGGGTCGTGCAAGCTCCCCAGCTTCAGGTACTGTAGGGAACAGGGATACATTGGTTATGCTCCTGATCTTGGAATTGTCCATATTATCAAAAGCATACTGTCAGCGCCCTTTATTCACGTCATCTCAAAGCTTGCTTTCTAGTATGAAGACAGAAAGAGAGAAAGAGAGTGACTGACTGAGAGAGAGAGAGAGAGAGAGAGAGAGAGAGAGAGAGAGAGAGAGAGAGAGAGAGAGACAGACAGACAGACAGACAGACAGACAGAGACACAGAGAGAGAGAGAGGAGAGAGAGAGAGAGAGAGAGAGAGAGAGGGGGGGGGGGACAGACAGACACAAAGACAGACAGAAAAGACAGTCAGGCAGACAGATATATATATACATACAGAGAGAGAGAGAGAGAGAGAGAGAGAGGGGAGAGAGAGCATGTACATGTATGTTTGCCTGCATTTGTGTGCATGCTTTACATGTATGTGCAAGTATGTTTAAGTGTACATGTTTGTTTGTATGTCAGAGACAGATAGATAGAGAGAGAGATTCTCGTTATAGCCCTGCATATCAAAAACGTCCATTTTAGAGTTATGAAAGAGACTAAGAAACACAAAGACTGAGATCTATGCCATTTTCGCTAGAATCATTCAACAGCTTCGACATGAATGGGTTAATTCACTGACTGCCAATGAGATGGACGATGGTTTGCAACACAGAGCAACAGACTTACAATATATCAGACATCTGAGTCACGTATCTGTTTTCAATGCATTGAGAACACTCAAATCATGCTAAAGAAACAGTTTTGAGCGAACACACACATTATGCACCACTTGAATGCTCATATTCAGTGTTGTTCGACATCACCAATAACTATTCCACAACAGAACAGCTTTTTATATTTAAACTAGGACAGACTGTGCAACCATATTACCCACATGTATTTTATTTAATTAGCTTCATACTTACAAATCCCAATAATTTCCACTTACATGATTTGTCCGTGATAATCATCATTACATCAAACACCTTAGCCGTTAAACGTAAGACTCCATACTTCAAAGGACAGAGAAAGGAAGGGGCTAGATGAGAAAGAAGAGGCTGAAAAAGAGGAGGCAGTGGCAATGAAGAAGGAGAAACCAACAGGAATGAAGAGAAAACAATTAACAAAGAATCAAAAAAAAAAAAAAAAGAAGAAGAAGAAAGAGAAGAATCCAAAGACAAAAAAGGAGAAGAAAGACAAAAAGAAAGAAAGAAAGAAGAAAAAAAAAAATGGAAAGAAGAAAGACAAGAAGAAGGACGAAGAAATACGACAGAAAATCAATCTTGGAGGTGAGGGCAAACTTAAGTTTGTCTCCAGTGTCCTAAAATCCTGCTCACAGCTAGTTCATTAATCTACCGTGAACAAACTAACCACCTTTGCCACGACAAGACATTCACTCCGGAAACCACAAACCTGAAGAAAGCCAACGTTCACATACTGACAACAATCAACAGGCCATGGTATAAAGAAGGTGAGCAGCTCCAGAGAGAAAGAGCAGATGAACACACAACAAAACAACAACAACAAAAAAAAAAACACCATCACCAGTGACATGCACACACCAACACACAAACTGTACAAAGCTGGCATTGCTACACAACCAGGGGAAACAACTCACAGATCAAGGGACAAAACTTGGTAGGAAAAGCAAGCTGTCATTGCACACTGAAGTCACTTCCACAACAGAGAAAAGGGAAAGGGAAGGAGATTAAGAAGGGGAGGGAGGAGAAGAATGTGGGGCATACAGATTTACAAAAAAAACCCAGAAAATCACACTAACACACGCATACATGCATGCACACGCGCACGCACACACACACATGCCTGCATGCACATCTTTTGTTGTAGAAAGAAGAGTCTTCTTATGATAAAAAAAGTTTAAAAGTAAACAGCATTTCATGCATGAACTATGATGTTTTCAAAGAAAGTTATATACTTCAGAAATGAATTAGGACACAAAGTTTACAATTTCATGCATGAACTATGATGTTTTCAAAGAAAGTTATATACTTCAGAAACGAATTAGGACACAAAGTTTACAACACCAATGACAACATGTTACTTCAGTGACACACATTAAGTATTAATAAATTGCAGATTTTGAGTGAATGTGTGTGCGTTAAAAAACAAACAAAAAACAACAGACAAACAAACAAACATAATATTTCCATTAATCTGATCAATATCAAAGTAAACTGCGTCATGGTCAAGTGTACATATCAAAATGGTCATCAAAGGACACATTTGGTTAAAGCTTCGTTTCGTTACGTTTTTCTGATCTCATCTTTTCATGGGAAAAAAATGTAAGGTTTTCATACACGACATTCTCGTTTAAAAAGGAAAGAAAACATATCACAGAAATCTTTGATGATTACATGAGTTTTGATGTGAGGGAACATTATATACATTTTGTTTTCAAATTTGTCAATGATCACGTCAGATTCTCAAATGTCCACCAAACATTTCTCACACAAAAAAAGTGAGGTTAGCTGACGCCTTTGACATAGAAAAAAAACAAACAAAATGGGGAGTTTGTGTTATACTCCCTGTTTGGCTAATATACTTACCATGTCAGACCATAGCATTCAACGGCAGTTAGCCAGCTCTGTCAGGCCGAATTTTTCCGTGGCCAATGCAGTCATAAGACAGTCACGTGCAGTCACGTGATGTCACCCCACTTCCGGCCCCGGAAGAAGCCAGTGTCAACTTCGTATACGTCATTCAGCGAGGCCTGTGTGTATGGTAACCCCGAGAACCTTGGCGCCAGAGGGGAAGGTAGGGAGGGAATTAGAGTCTGACATGGTAAGTATATTAGCCAAACAGGGAGTATAACACAAACTCCCCATTTTGGCGTCATATACTATACCATGTCAGACCATAGCAGAATTTAAAGGAATCGGAGGAGGGCGAGCGCCCTAATGGTTCTTGGGGTTGACCGATATGGCTGCATTGGTCGCCACAAAGGAAATCCCCTTAGACCCATCAGCTCTGGTCATGCGGATATCCCTCAGGTAAAAATTAATGAAGGGATTTTCCGAACGCCAGTAGGCTGCCTCCAGCAGGTGGCGCACGGGAACAGAGTACTGGAACGCTGTGGAAGTGGCCAGTGCTCTGACCTCGTGGGCCCTGGGTGATAGGACAGGGAGATCCTTGTACGCCTGAGCGTAGGTAGATCTCACCGTCTTGGAGAGCCATCTGGAGATAGTTCCCGCCGAGATATCTCTAGTATTGTTGGGGTTGAGGGAGATACGGAGTCGTCTCTGGGAGGAGCGCCTGGGGCGTGTGCGTTCCCAGTAGTACCTGAGACACCTGGAGGGGCAAAGGTCCATGTCTCCATGTTTTTCTCCCTTTCCCAAGATGTCCGTCAGGGAACGGATGACGAGGAAGGGAGAGGGGGTGCCCGGTTCCTGATTCTTGCCAAGAACTCCGGAAGGAACTTGAGAGAGACTGAGCCGTCCCTGTGGAAGGCGATATCTGTGGGGTCACCGCTGAGGGCGTGAATCTCACTTCGTCTTCTGGCCGAGGCCAGGGCGAGGAGAAAGGTGGTCTTAAAGGAGAGGAGGTCAAAAGGAATAGAAGCAATGGGTTCAAAAGGGGGTTTTCTGAGGGCATCGAGGACCGTAAAAAGGTCCCAGAGGGGAATGCGCCTAGGGGACTGAGCTTCCCGTAGAGCAACTCCTCTAGACACCTCTCTGAGGAGAAAGTCATTGTCAAAAGAAGGGCCCCCCCAGTTGACGAATGGTGGTGCAGATAGCTGATCTGTAGCCCCGAATGGAGCCAGCCGACAGCTTAAGGGAAGAGGATAGGTGGGAGAGGAAATTTCCTATCTGGATGTTGGAGGGGCAGTCATGGGGAACAGAGTTATCTGAGCACCAGGTTATCCATCTCTCCCAATGGTAGTTGTAGAGGGATTCGGTGCTGGCTCTGCGAGATGCCGAGGCGAAGTCCCGTAATCCCTGAGAGGCCCCTGCCCCGGCTAGTGTGTCTAGGACGGACTGGGGTCTCTCCGAGTGGGGGGTAGATGCAGATGTTCGCAGTTGGGCTGGCATAGAAGCCACGCGTGTAGGCGAAGCATCTTGGGATTGGAGCGAGGAAGACCTGACCGGGGTTGTCTCAGCATGTCCCAGCGAGGGCTGAGCCGGAGGGGGGGAACGTGGGTGAGGGACTTGAGGTCCGGGAACCAAGACTGGGTCGGCCACCATGGCGTTACGAGGATCAGCCTGGGTCTTTCCAGCCTTGCCTTCCTGATCACCTTGTGTAGGATGGGGAAGGGGGGAAAGGCATACGTCAGTAGGCCCGTCCAGGGGAGGGATAGTGCGTCGACTGCATCCGCCTGGGGATCTGGAACGGGGGAGACGTACAGGGGCAGGTGATGGTTGAAGCTGGTGGCAAACAGGTCGATCATGGGCACAAACCAATGGTTGCGCGACACCAGCGAAGGAGGGCCTCTGTTCTGAGGGAGAGGCCTATGGAGCGGGACCCTCCCCCTTTGTTGACATAGCAAGCTACCGACGTATTGTCCGTGAGGAGGAGAACAAGTCGGTGCGCGACCTTGTGCTGGAGTTGGAGAAGGGCTAGCCTGACCGCTTCCAGCTCCCAGTCCCCCGAGGCGTGACTGTCCTCCACGTGGGCCCCCAGCCCAAGTTGGAGGCGTCTGTATAAAGTTCCAGTGGTTGGGTTGGGTTGGGAGGGAGATGGGGACCCCGGTGGAGAGAGTGGCTGGAGTGAGCCGCTCCTCCGTCGCCGAAATGAACCAGTGTCCGAGGGGAATGACCTGGTCCCAGCGGTCGGAGGTCTGTGACAAACGTCGGCGGAACTCCCTCTGAAGTTGGCGTTTGGGGACCCGCCCCAGGGGAATGAGGGGAGACAGGGACTCCATCATTCCTAGGAGGGAGGACAGGGTTCTGGCCGAGGTGTGGGGTGCCTGTGACAGGCAGGAGATGAGGTCCACTATGCGTGCAGGCCTCTCCGGGGTCTGCCAGACGAACCGTAGGAATCGTCTGTGGGCCGGGTGAATCAGGATCTGAAAATAGGCGTCCTTCAGGTCTATGGATGTGGCCCAGTCGCGATGATGGATGGAGTCTCGGATCTGGGTGGGGGTCTCCATCTTGAACTTGGTGGGCCTGAGGAACTTGTTGAGGGGCGAAAGATCTAGAATGGGCCTCCATCCTCCCGAGGCTTTTGGGATCACAAAGAGGTGAGAGTAGAAGCCGGGGTTTGGGTGGGAAACCTCCGAGATGGCCCCTCTTTTGAGGAGGTCTTGGACTTCCGTGCGAAGAGCTTCTGCTTTGGCGGGGGAGGGTTCGTTGGGGGAGGGAGGGGGAGATAGCATGAGGGGGGGGACGCTCGTGGGCCCAAGGAAGGCGAAACCCTTCCTGTAGCACCGCCACTATCCAGGGGTGAGGCGCATGCGTCTCCACTGGTGGGCATGCCGGGAGAGGCTGCCCGCCAGGGGGGGCGAGGGTCTGGGCTGGTGGGTGGGGGATAGGGCGAGGGGGGGTGCTACCTGATCTAAGTCCCCCTCGGGCTGTCTCCCTAGTCAGCTCCGGGAGCGTGACTGTTGGCCTAACCGAAAATTTTGCTGATGGGGTTTTGGCTTAGGCCTTGGGAGAAGATTAGGTCGCTTGGCGGGCCGTGCGGTGCGGGAAGGCGATTGTCTGGGATAGGGTCTGTGCCTGGGGAAGGAACGAAGTGGGGGTCTAGCAGGGCGTGGCGGTGGCCTGGGCGCAAAGGACACAGCCTGCTTGCGTTCCTCAACTGCTTGTGCTATGACGTCAGCCGAGTAGTCGCCAAAGAGCGACTGGTCCTGGCCCGGGATGCATCGCAGGGCTGCCTTAAGCGTCGGGGAGAGAGAGGTCCGCGCCAGCATGGCATCTCTCGCGACCAACAAGCAGTTGAAGTGGCTTCTGGCTGCGCTGTCCGCCGCAGCCGAAAGGTGATGCGAAATCCTGTTAACTAGGTGTCGCATGAAAGGATCGCTGAACAAGCGAGGGTCAGGCTCTTGGTGCGCCTCAGAGCCCGAGTCCCCCGGTACTGGGATGGCACCATCGTCCTCCGGCCATAGAGCCTCCGCTCGCTGAAGGGGCATGTCCAAGTAGGTGTGTCCCGCCGTGGTGTGGAGGAAGCCCATCCTGGCTACTCGGTCCCATTCCTTTAGGTTCTTAAAGGAGATGGTGCCGGAAGTAGGGGGGGCAGGTGGGGGATCAACCGACGGTCCGACTGGGAAATGCCCATCTCCCTGGTCACGGGATTGTCCGTAAACAAGGAGGCGACTGAGGGGTTCTTGGGTAGATTGGTCTAGATCTCTGGGCCGGGGGGGGACCGGCGAATTGGGAGAGGGAGAACTTCGTCAGCGGGTGCGGCCTCCCTCCTAACGAGGTCTGGTCGCCACCGTTCTATCGTGCGGACATCGTACAATGAGGTGGGGGCTAGCTCCTCGTATCGTCCGCCTCAGGGAGGTACTGGTCCTGAGAGGGTTCATAGCACCCGTCTTCAGGAGGTAAGTCGAGGGGTGCCTGTAGTGTGTCCCCGGTGGCCCTATAATCGGCGGCCGGGACATCGTCCTGCCGATCGGACGGCGCCCGAGGAGGGAGACCAAGGTCGACCCAGGCAAGTGAGGCCGGGTGCCACATTCGACCATGTAGCTGGTCGTGCTGGGTGTTGGCGTTAAGCCACTGGTCTCTCTCGGGGGCATAGAGCCACCGGTCCCCGGGGAGGTAAACGGGCTGTGGCGGCCCTGGGGTGTAGGCAGAAAGTCCCCGGGGACCCGGGTAACCTGAATCACTGTTGGGGGGGTCTTGAGAGGCCGTGGCCTGTCGTCCCCGTCCAGGTCCGTGCACTGCACCATACACGTCCTTGGAATGGGCCTGGGAGGGCCATAATGGTACGGAGGAGGATGCGGAAGTCGAGCCCCCAACCCGCGAAAGTGCGGATTGGTCAGGATGCGGTCCCGTGTTCCTCCCCCTGGAGGAATATGTCAGGTTACCCTTGGTCCCGCTGGTAGATCCTCCCCCCGGAGGAGCGGGACCGCGGACGTTGCCCAAATGGGGATCCGAAAAGGTCGGTTCCCCAACGTCCAATACCCCTAGGGAAGAAGGTGACGTTCGATCGGGGTAGGTCGACCGTCCTTGTGCATGGGCACGGCCGGGCCCATGGCGCGGCGTGCCCGCACGCCCAGGATTATGGACACCACCGAGGTCGTGCGTCGGGGTGACCATAAGGCTGCTTCCGGAGTCGAAGCGCTCCTCGAGCTCAGGTGTTGGCTGCACCTGTGCCCGGTGGGGCCGAGCGCTATGAGTGCACGTATCAATTTGGGGGGAAAAAGAGATACGTGACTCATCAAGGCGAGTGACGGATGGTGATTCCATCCCAGATCCGTCACCCGTGCTGGTCCGCGGCTCGGCAAGGTGCCCCGGGGGCCGAGATTCGCGTGACTCAGCATGATAGTTAGAAGTCTCCGAGCGAGTCCGTAGGCTAGAGGGCAAGCTGGCCGATGGAGAAGGGGTGGGGGAGGGCGAATTCCGTTGGCTAGTCTTTGCTCGGCCGGGCCCCTTGAGGGGAGCCTTGCCCTTAGACTTTCTGGGCAGCACCTTGAGGGGAGCTTTGCCCTTAGACTTTGCAGGCAGATCAAATGAAAGGCATTTTGAAATGGTGGCCGCTTGCCTATCAGCCTTGGGACGCCGCGGTCGTGCGTCCGTCGGTTTGGTAGACGAGGAAAGATCACGCGTCCCTTCCGCGGAGAAGTCGTCTCTGTCTACCCGAACCGTACGTTCATCAGTGCGAACGGATTGCTCCGAGATGGAATCGACCCGCGGGTTCTCCGGGAAATTGAGCGAACTCCGAGCAGTGGAGTGGCTCGACCCGGCGGTGTCCTTCACCATGTTGGGCACAGGTGGATAGAGCAAACCCGGAACACACGACCGCAAAGAGGAGACAAGGTGGCCGATCGAGAAAATCAATTAATCTCGATCGTCCGTGTGGTGTCGTGCAAAGTGCTCGAGAGATCGACTGAAAACTCGAACTACCCGTACACGCCACCGGTCGTGTGACTGGTATGGCTATTAATAGCAATCTCTACACGTGGAGTATCACTGTGTATAGGTGTGATAGTTCTTGGGCACTAAATCTTAATAAGCAGATCAGTGTCACGCACCCTTACTCGAACACGTTCTACCTGTGAAGGGTAAAGAGTACAGGTGTGATAGTTATTGAGCACTAAACCTTAATAAGCGGAACCAGCACAAAATGCGTGCTGAACCCGAGGCTCGGCAATATGGTGGGGGAACACGACCGGCGAGCGGTGCCGACGATCGCGAGTAACAAAGTCGCGAGAGTGCCGGTAAAAGAGACAAATCTTTTAATAAATACGCTCCCGAGAGTGCCGGTAAAAGAGACAAATCTTTTAATAAATACGCTCCCACCAAGAGCTTCACACGGCAAAATTACTCAGGGTCTAGTGCAAGTCGGAACCAGCACAAAATGCGTGCTGAACCCGAGGCTCGGCAATATGGTGGGGGAACACGACCGGCGAGCGGTGCCGACGATCGCGAGTAACAAAGTCGCGAGAGTGCCGGTAAAAGGGACAAATCTTTTAATAAATACGCTCCCACCAAGAGCCTCACACGGCAAAAAAACTCAGGGTCTAGTGCAAGCCACAACTGAATCAAGTATAGAAACAAAACACAGCAATGTTAACACAAAGGCAAGTATAGGCGAGACAGAGCACAAGACTTATCTTGCTTTGACGGCAGGCCGAAGATGAATGACGTATACGAAGTTGACACTGGCTTCTTCCGGGGCCGGAAGTGGGGTGACATCACGTGACTGCACGTGACTGTCTTATGACTGCATTGGCCACGGAAAAATTCGGCCTGACAGAGCTGGCTAACTGCCGTTGAATGCTATGGTCTGACATGGTATAGTATATGACGCCAAACGTTTGTTATGTCTTTCATGCAAGAATCTCCTCCCAGCACCCTTAATCTTCATAAAAAAATATTCACACATTCCCTTAGCATGACAGTTTTCTACGACAAACATGGCAACAATCTCAAACATACCCACAACCTGCATCTAAGTCATTTTAGGCATCTCAAACAAAGTGCGCACATGTATTAGGAATTAGAGAGAAAAAAAAATTGTGAAGGTGGACAGGGCAAAAAAAAAAAAAAAAAGAGAGAGAGAGAGAAAAAAATTCACTCACCCAAAATAAATCCATACATACAAAGAAAAAAAAATCAGAACAAGAAAGTTGAGTCATGGAGTGCATGCTTCAAATACACTGAATACTTCTCAGCATAATGTGATTAGGCAACTGCACCAACTTCTTTTTTTTTTCTGAAACGTAAAATCTGAACACAATATTTGCAGGAATCGATAGTCTGATATGTTATCACCCTGCCACTCATTCACCGCTAGATAATGTAAAACTTGATCATCATATATGTATCCCTGCCATTTTACCACATTGTGCATGATAACATTTCGATTTGTGAGAATTAATGTAAAACTTGATCATCATATATGTATCCCTGCCATTTTACCACATTGTGCATGATAACATTTCGATTTGTGAGAATTAATGTAAAACTTGATCATCATATATGTATCCCTGCCATTTCACCACATTGCGCATGATAACATTTCGATTTGTGAGAATTAATGTAAAACTTGATCATCATATATGTATCCCTGCCATTTTACCACATTGTGCATGATAACATTTCGATTTGTGAGAATTAATGTAAAACTTGATCATCATATATGTATCCCTGCCATTTAACCACATTGTGCATGATAACATTTCGATTTGTGAGAATTAATGTAAAACTTGATCATCATATATGTATCCCTGCCATTTAACCACATTGTGCATGATAACATTTCGATTTGTGAGAATTAATGTAAAACTTGATCATCATATATGTATCCCTGCCATTTAACCACATTGTGCATGATAACATTTCGATTTGTGAGAATTAATGTAAAACTTGATCATCATATATGTATCCCTGCCATTTAACCACATTGTGCATGATAACATTTCGATTTGTGAGAATTAATGTAAAACTTGATCATCATATATGTATCCCTGCCAATTTATCACACTGTGCATAACATTTTGATTTGTGAGAATTCGATATTGATGTGCACAGTCAATTACACAAAGTTTAAAAACCGCCAGCGGCACTTCTCCTATTTGAACTTCATGGTATCTTTTCTTGCACTGTCAATCATTAAAACCGATGCTTCCAACGCAGCTTAACCCCCATCCTCAGTCCCTGCCGCTGCACTGTCAAAGCCTGTCCCATCGTCCCATACTGCGAGGCCACAACAAAAGAATCACATCACGGCGTGCTGTACCCATCACTCTGTTACCGTTCACTCCATCAGTTATGTCGTCATTGTTCTGCCTCCCTTCCTCTCCTTTTTCAATCACTTCGGAGAAGGAAAAACATGTAAACAGTGCAGTCTGTATACCACGCACATCTTTAAAAACATTTACCTGAGCCATAGTTCGTGTTAACCTATATACCTTCTTTCAGTTCTCAAACTGCCAGAATGGCAAGTGTCTGATCGAAGAAACAGGTGGGATCAGCATGCATGCAACTTATGCAACAGATTTGATCTGTGTGACCTTTGTGTGACCTATGCGACACGTATGACCTCTGTGACAGATGTGACCTCTGTGTGACCTTTGGAACTGGTGTGACCTGTGTGTGACCTATGCAGTGGGCATGACCTCTGTGTGACCTGTGTAACAGGTGTGACTTCTGTGTGACCTTTGGAATTGGTGTGACCTGTGTGTGACCTATGCAACAGGTATGACCTCTGTGTGACCTATGCAACAGGTGTGACCACTGTGTAACCTATACGACAGGTGTGACCTCTGTGTGATCGAAATGGAGGACTAATTAAACAAATGTGAGAGATGTGTGTGAAATGTATGTGCCTTAGACATAAGATTTGAAGGGCAGATGATCATGAGGGAAAGATGAGTGAGATGCATTACTCTATGAGTTTTAGGTGACAGGGTAGGTGTGAAAGACCACCAATCACCCAATAACTAAGCAAAACATTTTTTTTCCCTTTAAAAAAAAAAAAAAGATTGTTGTGATATGTCGATCTCTCTATCCATTCATAAATGATTACAAGTTAAGAACAAGACAACATGAATCTTGAGTGATAGATGTGTCCCAGTGTGTGTGTGTGTGTGTGTGTGTGTGTGTGTGTGTGTGTGTGTGTGAGTGTGTGTTTGCAAGCATGCGCACCATAACCTTACAGCTTAAACCTTAATGCACAATTATTAAAAGCCAGGTGTCCATCTGTGTGATTAAACTGACAGCAGTCAGAACTACAGTGTGTGAAATGACGATCTGCCCCAAAGTAGAATATGTTCATGTTGAACACATCAATCACAATGGGATTTGATGCTAGGGAAACAAGAAACTGGCTCTTGATTAGGAAAAGCTCTTATCAAACAAGTAATCCTGTCCAAAACATCTTAATACAGATTCTAAAGCTGCATGGTTAGGGGAAAAAAGGTTGGCTTTGTCCACAGTTTTAAAGGTTCATATCTAGTATGTAGATGTCTTTTGTACTCCAAAGCATGTTCCCATGTAATACCAGAAGTTCTGTTTGGCAATAACGATTTATTCTTTATAATAACAAATCTGAGTTCCATCATTCAGAGAAATTAAAGAAGTTTTTATACATATAACAATATTTCAAGCATAAAAACCGACACCTGTTCGCATTATGTAGCAAAACCTGTGGAATGTATCGAAAAAAAGTCTGATAAAAAATCTCTTCAAATAAATCACACACTGAATTGATTACAGATTTTTTTTTTCTTTATCCCTTTTGGAAAGTTCTCTTTCTCTCCAATTCACAAACGTACATACTCTCTCATTCTCTCTCTCTCTCTCTCTCAAGTCCTCCCTTTTCTTCCAATTTCTTTTCCCATGTTTCCTGATCCTCTCTCACTCAAAACATGACAACTGTGTCCTGGTATGTTCATAAGCATACAGACGCTGGTCATTCTACTTACATGAAAGAACATAGCTCAAAGAATGTAACGTAAAGCACAGACCCAAAACAGCTAACTCACCTGCTGGCTTTTTCTATTCTGAAGCAAGGCTTTCTCCGTTTGGCGTGTGCAAAAGTACTGAGTGTTGCCCCGCCGCAGGTACTATACACAAGACAGGAGAGCAGACCACACATCCACAAGCCACCACAACATTCCACTGTACACAGCAACATCACAGAATGTGTATGCAGAACAATGTAATACTCACAATATACCTGTCAACTCACCATTTTCCAATATCAAAAGACAGTCTAGAAAAAATTCTCGGATTTTTCTTCTCTTCTTTTTTATTCTAAACAGTGAACAGACTTTTCATGAACAAAAACAGTACTAATCTAGAAAAACTGGGCAACAAGCTTTAGGACAATTTCCTTCCAGATTCACCCAACTCAAAAGCTGTTGAGAATATTTCCACCGTCTCCAAGTAATACCATAGTTTTTGCGAAGCAGCGACATTTTCAAAAAAATATTTAACTGGGAACACACAGTTAGAATAGACATGGGAAGTGGAAGGGGCTTGACAGGTATTACACACATT
The DNA here is from genome assembly GCA_033310375.1 of Conus canariensis. Lineage (NCBI taxonomy): Eukaryota > Metazoa > Mollusca > Gastropoda > Neogastropoda > Conidae > Conus > Conus canariensis. The sequence continues at coordinate 28,598,403 of CM065724.1, forward strand.
GCATACTTACTACAGGTATCGTGTTGTTTACTGTAATGTGTCAAATACATTAAAAGAGACGTTGGCTTAATACTCATCTGTTCCATAAAATCATAATATAGAAACAGCAGATCTAATGTCAGAGATGTTTCAAACTGATAACACTGATGTGGAAAAAAATACTGGTAAACTGGGGTGTTTCCCATAAAGAATTATTTGTGGATTTTTCAAACACTGGAAAACATCTGCAAACCTAACAACCTTTAATTTTCTCTCCGAGTATTTTCTCCTAATCTCAATAGAATATTATTAACACAAAAGTAATGTCTCAATAACATAACCAAACTTTAGAATATCATTAACACAAAAGTGCCGCTAATCGTCCATCACATGAACAAAAAATCAACTGAGATTAATACAATTCTGCAGATCGAAATCAATAAAAGTGATGAAAAATATCCTGGAGTTTCCTTACAAAATCAATCAACAACAACAATCCACACAGAAACCAAATCTACAGTAAACGATACCGTAAAAAGATAATATTTTTCTCAGAGAGATCAAAACTGTACAAAACTGAAAGCTCAAAAACAACAAAAGTACAACGGAATTCAAGCAGTGATAAACATCAAAACACAAGCAACAAAATGAATTCAACTAACACAAACAACAAAATATATGTACAGTGAAACTTTGATTTTGAACAAACTAAACAACTACAATCCAAGCAATTCCCCTGTCCGCTCCCATAACCATGAAGAAGACAATTAAAAGCTTGCAGAAACGAAAAAGAACACAAAGATCCTAAGAAATGGAAACATAACAAAAATGAAAGAGAAAAAGAACATTTCACAAAATAAGAAAAAAATATCTTAACAAATCTAACCTCATCAATCAACTATTGCGTTCTTCCCTACTTTGTCCAAACCAAACCTAGTTTTTAATCCGTGTCTCTACAAATATAATGTTGCTGAAACCAGCTTTCTGCTTGTTTGTGTGTGCTGTATTGGACTTCTTTGTATGATGGTGGTGTTGGCAGATGTGTTTGTGTAAGTGTTGTGTGTGTCAGACCATATGCATGTTTGGTATGGTGTAGCATGTAGTGCAGCATTTTGTGTGTATGTGTGTGAGTGTGTGTGCATGTGTGTGTAGTGGACAAGGAATGAATGGGGTGAAAGAACATGAGGTAGAAAGAGACACGGGAAGAAAAAACAGACAGAAATGGCGGGAAGGAAAGAGAGAGGGAGTGAGGGGGGGTGGAGGGGGGGGGGGTGGGGGAGAGAGAGAGGGAGGGAGGGAGGAAGGGAGAGACAGACAGACAGACAGACACATATACAGAGTTAGAGAAAGAGTACAAAGAGACAGAGAGAAATACACAAATGTGTCAGAGAAAGAGAGAGAAAGAGAGGGAGACAGAGAGGGAAAGAGTGACAGAGAGAGGGAGAGACGAGGAGACAGACTGAGAGAGAGAGAGAGAGAGAGAGAGAGAGAGAGAGAGAGAGAGAGAGAGAGAGAGAGAGAGTAAGAGACAGAAAGAGAGTCTTTTGCACACAAATGAGACCCACGCATTCCGTCAGACAAAAACAGACAGAACAGTAACAATGTTGTTACGTGGAACTGGTCGGGTGGAGCCAGCTTCAGCTTCTGCCTCAGGTCTTCAGGGGCGCCGGCACACAGGCGGTAGAAGATGTGGTAGTTCCTCTCCTCCTTGCTCTGGGTGCAGATGCGAGACTTTTCCAGCAGGTAGTGAGAGATGTATCCACCACAAACCAGGCCCTGCAACACCGTTCCTCAGCAAATTCATATGGTTTCCCACACACGTCCAGTGCTGAAAAACCAAGGACTTTTCAAGGATCTTCTTTGGGCTTGATATCCATTATATGGGCAAACTGCCATCTCTCTAAAACAAATGATACCAGTCACATGTTTGTACTTGAAAGGCAGATGTACGTTCGACAAATTTGCTTCTTTTTCCACTTTCAATTGAGATTCTCTTGTTCTCTCCTTCATCACGATATTGAGAAAAAAGCAAACTTCGCTTAAATTTCTCCCCATCCCAAGGAAAATGTTGAAACTTGCTTCCAAAATGGCTGCAATCTGATGTAAATCTAAGTATCCACTTTTAGGTCCAATCACATAAGATCATTCATTTGATCAGCTTTTGTCAGTCTCTTTCGTTTTTGCTGCATCTTGTTGATGCATGATGTCAGAGTGTAAAACTAGATTGTCTTCAATTCGGTAGTCAAAATGGTATCTGCCGCTCTCCAAACCAAACTTACACTAATTTTTATGACTACTGAGTAGCAAGCCAAACCAAAAACATCACCAGCAGTCACCAGATTCCACACCCTTGGTTTTCTTCTACCCCAATTTCTTTTTTCCTAGCTGAAATCTATTTTTTTCATGGATTCTCATTTTGACACTTCTGAAATCTGTAAATTGATGGAGACGTAGAGCCCTGCTTTATGCTGCAATCACTTCCATCTTAAGAACTATCCATGACTGACCTTTACATGACCAAAATACACACCTCTGCGCACTTGCAACCCTATGAAAGGACCAGTTTTCAAAAACACACGGATTATCAACCAGACCCATAGATGTACAAGCATTGCACACTCTCCTGGCAAATCCTAGAATCCTTATACACCTGTAAACAATGTGGTTACCCCGACATTATTCCGTGTGCATGCGTGCATGCTTGTGTAGAAGTGAGCATGTGTGCATGGCATTCTTACAGTTTCCTTAATGTGTCTATGTCCTTTTTGAAGTTTCAACAATGCTCTGTAATTTCAACACATGAAGCATGGAGCATCATAAATACCTTTACCCAACTGAAGCATCATATGTGCCTCTACACTTTGTACATGCCTTTATCTGCACGGAGCATCACACACACACACAGACAAACTGCTGCAGGGACAGCACCTTGTTGTCAAAATGGATTTCCACGAACTTGCCAAATCGACTACTATTGTTGTTCCTGACTGTCTTGGCATTACCGAAGGCTTCCAGCAGAGGATTGGCTGAAAAAAAACACAACCTATGGGTCACAAATCCATGGCCACAAAAGCTTCAATTAATACTGCATTATAAAAAAAATATATATGAATATGAAATAAAAATCTACTGTACTGTGTTGTTCTGAACTGTACCATGTTGTTTTGTGCTATATTGTATTATACTGTATTGTATTCAATTGTGTTGTACCGCTTTACTTACTAACTACAACACTGAACAGATCTCTCTAAGTGAAATTAGGACTACTCAGCCCTTAAACAAAGTATCACCCCATCATGATCCGACTTCCTTTCTTCCTTCACTTTTTTTCCAGTTTTCTGTTTATCGATCAAAGTGAATTTTCTAACAGAATTTTGAATTAGACAATTCCCTTGTCACTGCTGATTCTTTTACTTATGAAAAGTGCTTCATGCACACAAGACCACAGATTACGGTCTTTTCTAAAAGGCTAATAAAAAACTTTGGTGTCTTCTTCCACACATGCATTCATGAACTGAAGGAAAATAAAATTAGTCGTAAACTTAATAAACACAAAATTTTCATTCTGAAGAATAGGAATACATGTGTAAGTTACATACATTTCCACTACAGGTTTTAATCAATACGAGAGACTCTTGACAAGACTGTGTGCATGCCCCCCCCCCCCCCCCTCCCCCCCATAATCTCCTGAATGACTTGGCATGTGTTTGGCAGTCATAACTGGCAAAAAGACACATAACAAAACAAGAAAACAGAAACAACATACAAAACCTCAAAATCTATATCACTCACACTCTCTCTCTCTCACACACACACACACACACACACACACACACACACACACACAGACACAGAATCTCAAAATCTATCACACACACACACACACACACATCTAATATCACCATCGTTGTGAACAGACTCTAAATTAAATCAATCAAATCAAACACACACACACACAGAGAAAAATAGAAACATACACAGCCTCAAAATCTATCTCACTCACACACACACACACACACACACACACACACACACACACACACACACACACACACACACACACCATCCCCAACACTCCAACAGTAGAAATAACGTCTCACATTCCAAGATGCGCTGTTCGATAGGTCCACTGTTAGAGCCCCAGTTTTCCGTCAGATAGCGGAGGATGTGCTTGGTGCTCTCTGTCTTCCCTGCACCTGACTCTCCACTGACGATGATGGACTGGCTCACTTTGGACACTTTCATGTCACGGAAGGCTTTGTCAGCTAAAAAAAAAAAAAAAAAAAAAAGCAAAAAGAACAAATTATAAAATGAATTTGAATGAACAAAAGCACATAAATACAACACAGCAAATACAAACTAAATCAAAGCAAACAAAAAAAATGTGGCAGATATTTCTAACAACCATGTAGAAAAAAATGTGACAGATATTTCTGACAATCATATTTCCATATAATTTCTTTTTCAGGTACGCTCCAGTGTCATTTTCACCTTCCTCCGCTACAGAGCAATTATCTCCCCTGTTGCTGATTCCTTTCACACAAACAGAATTATAAATCTTTAAAAAACTACGGGTAAGAACGCTGATCCCTCTAGCCAAACCAATTCCTTCAACCAAGATTTTTGGCAAGATTACTCATAAAATATACTTTTATACAAAACATGACTGATCGTGATTTCATTGAGGTTTCACGGCCTGATGACAAAGCTCCTTACTTCATGGATATGAAATGCTTTCTTCACCGGTGTGTGTGTGTGTGTGTGTGTGTGTGTGTGTGTGTGTGTGTGTGTGTGTGTGTGTGTGTGTGCATTCCTCACAGGTTTCCTTTATTTCTTTTTCTTTTTTGGACAACATGGGAGGTGCAGAGTTAAATATATCGTCAAGGCCACAGAGAAAACATGAAGCGATATGGTAAAAAGAAATGAAAAGACAACAAAGATGTTGATTAATCTTTCTACAGACATGAATACTTTCTAAATAGGTTTAAATGAGAAGATTAACTCTTGGTTTCTTTGTTCTTCCCAGGAACTTTTTGCCCAGACTGACTTGGATCACATGGTTTACCCTTTCTTTTTCAATGAGAGGGTAAGAGGCACTACAAATATTTTGTAATTGAATGCGAGGATGCAGAGACAGCAAATGTGGCTTTGTTGCTGCCAAACCTTCAAATCAAAACTGCTTATAGATCTATGAGGACATGGGCATTTTGCTTCTACCAGACAATTCTTGATGGCACTGTTTAATGCCAGTTTGTAAAGAGAAAAAAAGTATCCTGTGAGGGCGTGGATAATGTTTCATATTGAAACACTTGTGCATGAAAATAACTATGTGAAACTACAAGAAACAGTATTTTGTGTGAATAGTGTTTTTTGTTTATTTTTTTGTTTTTGTTTTTAACCTAAAGGAGGAACTCTCTTCTATTTGTCGGTCTTTTGTGCGCCGATGCATCTCGAGTGAGAGTCTGATAAGAACGTATTAAAAAAAAAAAAGATTTTTTTTTCAAAAGATTTCTATTTGACAAGTCACACACACACACACACACACACACACACACACACACACACACACACACACACACACACACACATGTATTTATGGAGAGAGAGAGAGAGAGAGAGAGAAAGAAAGACAGAGAGAGAGAGTGACAGGGACAGAGAGGGAGACACAGAGAGAGAGGGAGCGAGAGAAAGAGAGATGAGAATATATACAGTTAGACAATACGGATAGCTATAGATGCATAGCAATAGACACACAGGTAACAGAAAAATCTGTCTGATAAATGAGCACACAACAGTACATCTTCATTCATGCAGGTTAACACACACATGCTTTACATCCCATGATTTACACAACATTTCCGACTCAAATTGTTAACGCCAGAAACACTAAGCATGACATTGTGAAATGCCAAGAAATAACAAAAAAAAACTTTTGGCACGAAAGGTTACACCAGGAAAGAGGCTGCAGAGTGGGAACAATAAACACGGGAACAATTATAACTTCCAATTGATCACTCAGCATTGATTTAGGCAATACGAGCCTGGTATGGGTGTGACAAGATTACTGTTTCATCTTGCCTCATACGCTGACCTGAAAACGTTGACACGCTTGTCAGAAAACCTTGATGATTCATTCCATGACCAATAGGTCATAGGGGGGACCTCAGCACACAGTTGTCGTCATGGGTGTTCAATGCAGCGTTTCAGTGCGTGACACTGCCTGTCTCCTCTCCAAATATCTTGGTGCATGCTGGATATTTTCGTGTTTACCGGTACACACCCCATAAGAAAGCTCACATACGTTAAGGTGTATGTCTTACACCTCAGTGGCTGTGGCTGCACTTACATGGAGATCACAATGTCTATGGCTTGGAAATATGGTGAGTGGCTCCATCCCTCTCCTTCTACTGCCTTAACTTCCCCTGAACTGAATCAGGAGTCCACAGACTGCTGGGCCGACAGACAAGTATGTCAAGTCATGAAAGTCCAACTCCACTTGTAATTTGAACTTATAACTGTACACCCAGCTGCTGAACATCCTAATTTACTAGGGCCCCTCTAACATCCATTACAGGATTTTTAACATGCACATCTCATCACGTGCTTAAACATGAGAGATACAGATACAGCTAGGTCTTCATTTAAGCTGGCAAAGGAAACTGGAAAAATCGTTCTCTACACTTCACTGACCAAGTGCTGCCAGTAATCCCCCCCCCCCCCCAATCCTTTAAGAAGCCACTGTTCTACCCAGAAATCTATCTCACAGTTCAATGGAGTGCCTTTCCACAGCAATAACAATGGTGTTAAGTCTGTTGCTTTGCAACGGCTTGTATCTAAAACTATGAGTAACAAAATTTTCTTCCTCTTCTTTTCCCTAAACGATAGCCTTCTTTGTTTTAAGAGCGATGGTTGTCATGTCGGCTGGTTCTTTCCGGACCCTCCATTTGTTCTTTTTCTCCATGTTTTTCTTTTTCACTATCAGTTACACTGTACAGTGCCAGTGCAATGACGCATGATGGTGCGCTCGTGGTGCAGGGTTTTTTTTTCCTTTAAAATATCTATTCCATAAGACACCAGAGGATACACCGTGAGATTTCTAATAACAAAAAATTTACTTACTTCCTGGATAGAAATTTAAGCATTCATGATTGTACGAATTTTACATTAAAAAAAAAAGAACAAAACTGTGAATCATAGGCGTAAATCACAATCGTCTTCTCTATATGCAAGATGACTTAATTG
>CM065724.1:28615623-28620623 GCA_033310375.1 Conus canariensis
TTTTGTAAGTATGAAGCATGGAGTGTGTGTTTACTGTTTTGTAAGTATGGAGCATGGAGTGTGTGTGTTCTGTTTTGTAAGTATGGAGCATGGAGTGTGTGTGTTCTGTTTTGTAAGTATGAAGCATGGAGTGTGTGTGTTCTGTTTTGTAAGTATGAAGCATGGAGTGTGTGTGTTCTGTTTTGTAAGTATGAAGCATGGAGTGTGTGTGTTCTGTTTTGTAAGTATGAAGCATGGAGTGTGTGTGTTCTGTTTTGTAAGTATGGAGCATGGAGTGTGTGTGTTCTGTTTTGTAAGTATGGAGCATGGAGTGTGTGTGTTCTGTTTTGTAAGTATGGAGCATGGAGTGTGTGTGTTCTGTTTTGTAAGTATGGAGCATGGAGTGTGTGTGTTCTGTTTTGTAAGTATGGAGCATGGAGTGTGTGTGTTCTGTTTTGTAAGTATGGAGCATGGAGTGTGTGTGTTCTGTTTTGTAAGTATGAAGCATGGAGTGTGTGTTTACTGTGTTGTAAGTATGGAGCAAGGCGTGTGTGTGTACTGTTTTGTAAGCATGGAGCATGGAGTGTGTGTGTACTGTTTCGTAAGCATGGAGTATGGAGTGTGTGTGTACTGTTTTGTAAGTATGAAGCATGGAGTGTGTGTGTACTGTTTTGTAAGCATGGAACATGGCGTGTGTGTGTACTGTTTTGTAAGCATGGAGCATGGAGTGTGTGTGTACTGTTTTGTAAGCATGGAGTATGGAGTGTGTGTGTACTGTTTTGTAAGTATGAAGCATGGAGTGTGTGTGTACTGTTTTGTAAGCATGGAGTATGGAGTGTGTGTGTACTGTTTTGTAAGTATGGAGCATGGAGCGTGCGTGTACTGTTTTGTAAGTATGGAGCATGGAGTGTGTGTGTACTGTTTTGTAAGTATGGAGCATGGAGTGTGTACTGTTTTGTAAGTATGGAGCATGGAGTGTGTGTGTGCTGTTTTGTAAGTATGGAGCATGGAGTGTGTGTGTACTGTTTTGTAAGTATGGAGCATGGAGTGTGTGTTTACTGTTTTGTAAGTATGGAGCATGGAGTATGTGTGTACTGTTTTGTAAGCATGGAGCATGGAGTGTGTGTGTACTGTTTTATAAGTACAGAACATGGAGTGTGTGTACTGTTTTGTAAGTATGGAGTATGGAGTGTGTGTACTGTTTTATAAGCATGGAGAGTGTGTACTATTTATACAGTCTGTACAAACTGTTAAACCGACTTGACTTTTCAAAGACCGCCCTACAGATACTGAACTTGAAAAGGGGCTGATAAATAAATGGCATACCGTGGTGCCACGGTAATCTACAGATAAAGCACTTGCCAAGGAATCAAGAACATTCCAGGTCTGAGGTTTAAAATCTTCCTGAAACCTGTGTTCTTCACTTTTTTATGTGGGTCTCTTGGTGTATGGCTCTCTCTTTCTCTGTCCAGTGAATGGTAGTCTGAGAGACAAGTCTTACAGGGGAGACGATAAACCCTGGACTTGTGTGCAGCATATAATTAGCTTACACACTGAAACCCACAACAACTAAAGAGCTGTCATTGGTTAAAATAATCTTTTTCAAATCTTCAGTAGACCTTACACAAAAACACTGGCAGGAAATAAAAGGTCTTTGAAATACTATGATGACACTCTCTTCAAAGGGACCGTGACCTCAATTTCACGCAGTAAGATCTGTTATAATGATAATGTTATCAACAAATCAAATTAATAAACATGTTAAACAAATATTTTCAATTGTACACAAGTCAACGTTGGACATTTCCAAGAGAGCCAGCGAACATTCACAGCACTGTTTGTATCTGGCTTTTTTCATTATGGCTGAACATGTCAATACCGCCTGAACCTTTTCTATCCTGTTTGTTGACGAAAATAAGTAGCAAAGAGGTTTTAGGTTCCAATGGCATAAATTCCATTCTAGTCATACTGTCCATATAACTCTGCATAGTTTCTTAGCGTCTCAAGACACCGCACAGGTCTGTTCATTATCAGCATGTAAAATATCTGGATTGTGTTGCTGCACTGCTAACCTGCTGGCTGTGACAACAAACAGGCAGATGGGTTATACACTGGCTTCATGGCGAGAATATTACGTCACTGAAGGCTTGTAAGTGGGGTGTAATGGATGTAGTGCATATGCACGCACGCACACACACACACAAATATACATGTATACAAGTACACATGCACACAAGTACACATGATAACGTGCACGCGCGCCACACACACACACACACACACAAACAAGCATGCATGCACACACACACACATACGCATGCGCGCACACACACAGAGACACAGACACACATGTACACACACACACATGTGCACACACACACACACACACACACACACTTACATGCATACAGACATGCACACAAATACACACTTGTGCACTCACACACACACACATTTCTAAAGATCAATGCTGTCAAAAAGCCTGCACAGATGCTCTCTCGCTCTTTCTCTGGGGTAGACATGCGAACACCACATGATCTTGTGTATGGCGATTTGAAATGATATCCTGTATAAGTGTTGTGAATTGTGTCTGTTATTGGTTAAAGTTGACATGTATGAATGCACACAGATTGCCCAGGAAATCTTATGTAATGGTACGCAATTTAGATGAGGGGGGATTGGACATGTGTGTGTGTGTGTGTGTGTGTGTGTGTGTGTGTGTGTGTGTGTGTGTGTGTGTGAGTGTGTGCATGCATGTGTGTGTGTACACACATGCAAGTTTGTGTATGTGCATGCATGTGTGTTGTGTGTGTACATGCACACTCGCCTTTACATGTGCGTTTATGTGCGAGAGTGTGTCAGTGCACACATCTGTACGGAGATGCATTTACCTGAGATCAATAAACATACAGAAAGAATAAAGAACACTAAAACAACATATGGCACATGACACAAAGAACTCACACACATGCACACACACATATAAGTACACACATATACAGAGAATGTTGACACTGTCTCTCCCACCTCTCCCCTCCCCTCACCCTACCTCCTTCCCTTCCTCGCCCCCTACTTCTACTCCAACCCCTCTCTACCCCTCTCCTTCCTCGTCCCTTTCCCCACATCTCTTAACCTCTCTCTCCCTTATCTCTATGTCACAACAACAATATGCTTTTCAGTTATTTTAGATCATTTCCAAGTAATAACAGTTAAAAAAATACCTCATTTAAACCAATCACAATGTCAAAAATCGCAAGTTATGTGGCCTATAGAATATTTTCTGAGTGAAACTAAGTCAAACATCCTTGTCCCTTTAGTTTAAGGCAGACGGTGACTGCCAATGCGTGAAGTAGTTACCACCACAGACCCTGTACCTCTGTCCTGATCCCTCTGTCAGTGAGCCAAAACTCAACAATGGCAGACTTCTTTTTATCTGAGAGACATCAGCAGTGAAACACTTCTACCCAACGATCCTACCCCCTCCCCCCCCAAACACACACACACACACAATGTCAGAGAGAGAGAGAGAGAGAGAGACAGAGACAGAGACAGAGAGAGAGGAGAGTGAGACAGACAGACAGACATATATACACACCTAATTTTCCCTTTGTTTTTCCCTCAGCCTGTCATTTGGTTTTATGACAAGATTCTTTTTAATCAATTTACAAACAATGAGCTTGAGCCATGTCATTTCTGCCACACAGTTGTTCACTTGCCCAGCTAAACGATGAGAAATATGACAAATGGTCTTGTACCCTCACAGTCGCAGCCAAAGTTTCTGTACTTTCTGATTCTCAATTCAAACTATGTTTGAATGTAAGCAGAGTTATGCTTAATCCCTTTGTTTAATTAACTCAAGCGAACACATGCATGAACACTGCAAACTAGAGTGCAAACAATCCAGTTTGCATAAATTTCATTTGGATTAATTCAATATTTTCTGTTCACCATCTTTTATGAGGTAAAGCAGGATTCCTCAAAATGGTGTACGTGTAACACATGTGGTGAAATCAGCTTTTTAAAAAAAGAAAAAGAAAATGGAAAGAAAGAACAAGAAAATGACAATAAAAAGTCAAAGAGGAAGTCAGAGAAACATCATGCAGAAAGTAGTCTAAGAATAGTAACACAGTGAAAACATGTCAAAGAAGAAGTAGACAGACCAATGACATGATTTTCTCCCTGATGGAATCGGAGCATGGTTGTGAAATCTCGTAATTCAGCGGACACTTCCAAACTTCAAAGCAGATCGTTTCACAACAAGAGCCCACAACTCCAGCTATCATGAAGTTCATAAGCCTTTCTGTGGCAGAATCTTGTCAGGGAGCCTACTTTCCCTACCATTTGGCTGTTATTCAAGTGCTAAATGTGCCTCATAGGCTTGTTCAACACGTACAGTGTCAACTGTTGTGTGCTACAGCTAGATACAACAATCAGGAACTTTGAAGTGGGTGGCGCTGAGGGCCTTATCCCTTGACATTTGTAGCAGAATATACTTCTTCTTTCCTTTCTTCCCTTTTTGTTTCTTTATTGGTACATGGGGACTCCTAATGAGTGTATTTAATGTGAATAACAAAACTGAGGAAGCAATGTGAAAATAGCAAATGTGAAACAAATCAAATCTTTTTCTTTCTATTCCTCAGTAATTTTATAGGAACTATTTATTTAAATCTAGGGCAGAAATTAATGGGGGACTACTTCTAATAATGCTTTCAAACATGTGTATACATATGACGTGATTGATTTAATGTGTCAATTCTTAACTAATGCATGCATTTTACTTATCTAAACGAAGAAAACATTTTTTTGAAAAACTTATACCCATATCACTCCCAATATATATTTTTTGTGAATTATAGTTTACAATTAATGAAACTATTCAACTTTGTTGTGCAACTTTGTCAGTCAAAGAAAACAAAAACAACTATTAATTCATGTTCACTGTGCAGACAAGACAGACATAAAAGTTTCCTTAGTTAGAATGCATCTTCCATAAGGATTTTTAGTTACAAAGATTCAGCTGC
>CM065724.1:28630623-28638123 GCA_033310375.1 Conus canariensis
GTAAACTTTATTGTCATTACACAGTTTGATTATTTCCAAGTATCTAGTGCCAAACTCTAGAACAGAACATAACAATTATAATTTAATAGAATTACAGAATAGCAGCTAAGAATGTTGGTAAATTATTGTCAGACAGCCAAAAACAACATCCTGAGCATTCCACAATGTTATACATGTGAGCATGGTATACATCCATTCAAGTACATATGTGCACATGAGTACACAACAAGATAATCTATATAAAGTATATATTACAATATATAATGCATACTTTATGGGATGTTCATATTGACAATAGATTAATCAGTCAAATACATACATAAATGCATGCTCATTTGATGCACACACACACACACACACACACACACACACACACACACATACACTTTCATACTCGCACACACACTTATGCCCATCTGTGCACACTCACGCAAGTGTGCACACACAAGCACTCACAAGTATCCATACATGCGCGCGCGCACACACACACACACACACTCGCACATACACACACAAATACATCTTTGAGAATGAATTATTCTATCTCATTTTAATTTATATCTTCTTATTTCATTGACTTCTTTTTAGCACACCCATCTACCCTCCTTTACCTCCCCCCCCCTCACTTCCTTTCCCCTACCCCAACCCCTGACCCCATAGCTCATCATGACTTGTGTTTTCCTTTCTGCCCCTCCTGTTTAACTATGTGACTGCTTATGATTCTTATTTCCTTGATAAGTGTGTATTTGATTTCCACCTGATCTTTCTTCAATCCCTTCCTGTACCATCCTACATGATTTTAGTTCAATTTAATTGTCAGTGTCTATTTATGTTTATTGTTGAAGACTGGTTAATTTATATGTGCCTCCCCCCCCCCTCTCTCTCTCTCTCTCTCTCTCTCCTCATTCCTCTCCAATCCCATACTTTCTTCCTTCTTTTCCGTCCCTTCAGGTATCCTGGATATTGTTACTGTTGTTCACAGTTGACCTGCTGAAGATTTATAAAATGTGTGCTTTTTAGTAAGTACTACTATTACTAGTATTAGACAAGTATTTTATGATTCATGACTAATCAACATAATGATGCACAGACTATATGTGTGTGTGTGTGTGTGTGTGTGTGTGTGTGTGTGTGTGTGCTGTGTCTGTGTGTGCTGTGTGTGGGTGTGCATGTATGTGTGTGTGTGTGTGCATGTGTTTTTGTGTGTGTGTGTGTGTGTGTGTGTGTGTGTATGCATGCGTGCACATGTAAGAAAAAAATTGCCCTGTAAATTGAGTGAAATTCAACAAACAAATGTACATTCAACTTCCACCCCACCCCCCTCCTCCTGTCCCCCTCCCTCACACTGCACACACACATTGAAACACATTACAAAAGTGTACATTATCTACTTTTTTTCTTTTTAAACTATGACAAAAGTGTACACTATCGAACATTCTTCCCCTTTTCAAACTGAAACTGAAAGACGGATACTGGCGGAAAAAGAAAGTGGGGAAAAGAGAGAGAGAGAGAGAGAGAGAGAGAGAGAGAGAGAGAGAGAGAGAGAACAAAAAGGCCTCCAGTCAGCCAGCGTGATCTGGACAATCCATCGGAACTGCTATTTTCATCTCAGCCTTGCAATTTTTTCCTCTGATTTTATTGCGGTCTGTATCCTCTTCATCTGAATCCGGACCAGAATCACCGGCTCTCTAGAACAGGCCGAAGCCGAGTTCATAGGCCCGCTATCTACGACACTCCCTCGCCGGTAAACAAAACAAATTCTAACAACATAAGTAGGCACAAGTTTTCTCTGTCTACATTTACATTTGTTCGTCTACTTCAATGGCGAATCAGACATTCGAAAACCGACTGGATGAGGTCACGGGTGCGATTTCTCGCGCAGTTATTTTTTCGTCTGCAAATGTCTTGATCTCAGCATGGAGGACCGTGTCTAACTACGTGTGAAAACAAAAGACTTGTGATCGAAGATAAGGAATAGGATTTCTGACAGACTGTTTCTAACAAGATCTGTCGGGTATACAGAACAATATTTAAACCTACTGAAAAAAACTTACCTCTAATTTGGCTACAAAATCCGAGGTAATTCCCTGCCCCCGTTACGATCAACTGGTGTTTCCACCTGAAGTGGAACGTCCGTCAACCACCGGGTCGTCTGATATTAATCCGCACACACCTGGAAAAATAGTGCCCATGTGAAGTCAAAATGCAGTGTCAAAAATATCGTTTGGGAGTCTCAGGTTTTACTCCAATGCGTGAAACTGTACCTTCGCTTTATACTGATGTGATATGGAAACAAGATAGTCAAAAATTAAATCATTTACAGGTGTCACGTCCGGATGGCACATCACAGCAGGGGAGGTAAGCCATATGTAATAATCCTTCTGGACAAGCAGACGACCACACCCAACCGCAGTTATCGATCTGTAATATTTGATGAGCAAGTAAATAAATTTTGAATTATGCTTCGTGCTGTTTGCAAATGTGTCTATTATATGTCACAAGTAATTTGAATAACTGATATTTGTGGCAGATTTATGTAATTTCACATGAGTGAAGTGAATGTGAGGACATCAAACAATTCGCACGCAGATCACCGAAACTGGTACATTAAATCGGGAGTCTAGTATACCCATTTGGACACCACCATGTCAGTATCAGCAGCTTCGGAACCTTAGAAAAGATTGATGTTATGTCCTTCATCGATTGAGAAAGGCGGAGACAACTCCACTTCCCATACACCGCAAGCACAGTTTGTTCGTTTTCTTTAAATAGGCTTTTCCGACGTTTTGGATAGATTAGGGCTTGATTGAATTCGGGTTTTGTTCCAGCCTGAAGCATCTGTGGCAGTTTATACCCTTACCTTTTTCAATCCAACGGTGCTCCCCCCCCCCCCCCCCCCCCCCTTTAGGTGTGTATATGTGGTGGGGGGGACAGGCTTTTGAAAATTTATTTACTATTTTGTGTGTGTGTGTGTGTGTGTGGGGTTTTTTTTGGGGGGTGGGTGGGGGGTGGGGAGGGGCGCGCGCGCACGCACACACACACACACACACACACACACACCACACACACACACACACACACACACACGCAGTTTCAATGTCATCAAGGAGGCGTCACTGCGTGCGGACTAGTTCATACACGCTACACTACATCCTTTAAGTTTTGAGACCACTACGCATGATTTTAAGTTGATGGATAAATGAAATAACAACTAAGATGAGACAGGGGAAAAAAAAAACAACAAAAAAAACAATGGTAGGGTAGGCAGTCAAGGTCTGACCAGTGCGTTAGGCTAATGCGTGGGTCAGACATCTGCTGAGTCGTAGCCACGAGACGCACGCACGCACGCATACGCACGCACACGCACACACACACGCACACACACACACACACACACACACACACACACACACACACACACACACACACACACACACAAAACTAGTCAGTTTGTTCCTCACATATATTTGTGTATGGACTGCATGAACTGGCATAAGTAAGCACACACTCATATTTGTATGTGTGGTTGGCCGAATGGCTCACGGTTATTTGGGGTGAAGTAGTAACTCTACCGTCTTGCCAGCCATTTAAAGACGTTGTGTTTAATCAGTTGTACAGAGTTTTCAATTGTGTCTTGGCTTTTCTTTTTTTTTTTTTTTTCTCTTACTGATGATAAAGGTTACTTAGCCATGGACCCAGTGTGAGTGAGCGCCCACCCCTGGAGGAAGCCACCACGTCTACCTAGTGACAGTCTCCATCAACTTGCCAATACCACCTACAGAATCGACATGAAACAGACTTAGGCATAGAGAGGAAATAGAAACTGAGGTCATTCTAAGCTGGCGAGGCATGAAGGGCCTCAGAATTTAAGTCTTCTTTATGACGATCAATGAGGATGAAGATGATTAAGATGAAGCTGTGGATTCAGTCTTCATTCTGGTCTGAGACTTCATGACAGGGCTGTTACTTTTCGCCCTCTTTCATGAGGTATCCCATATTGTCCTCCAGGCTTGAGAGGTACACACACGTGTGTGAGCGTCCTATGCTCACAGCAGAGCCATATCCTCACAGAAGTCCCAAATAGAGCACGTTGCGTTTATTTTCGGCTTTTTTTGTCGATTGCTGCTGTTCACGGGTCATGGTGTCAGCTGACTAACAATTGGCCACGATCACTCTACAGGGCTGATTATTTACTGGGGAGACTTGCTGATGGCTCTTTTTTTTTTCTTCTGAAGTGGGTCTACTATGTATTTTGGGGATGGTACGTTGCTAGGTAGAAAGAAACTCGTGGAGAGCGTGGCAGCAGAGAGTCCTCAGAAGCCCCCTTCAAGCAAGTGTTTCGGCCCTTATCTCCTGACACTCTAGGGGGGTTGGGCCACACCCGGTTCATGACTCCGGATGTCCCTCTGCTGTCCCCTTTTTTTCCCATCTTGGGACGAGCCATGGCTGGGATTCGAACCATGACCCTCTGGACATGCTCATTTTCCACTTAATGACTCGCACTCTAACCACTGAGCCACAGGGACACCTGATATTTGTAGGAAATTTAAGCCTTATGAAGTTCACTTTTGTTCCTCCTTGACCAGATCCAGCTTGAACACCTCTCTGCCGCTTCTGCCATTGCTTTCTCTCCCTGCAACTGAGAGCTGTTTCATGAGGCTGCTACATAATTACCGCAACTGAGCTTTGAGTCAGCTTCAGAGACATTTTGTGACGTATTGAGTAGCAAAAATGGGCGATGTAGAATCAGAAGAAATGTTAACTTTTTCACAACTTTGCATGCATATTTAGTGTGGAACGTCTTGCTTTTCATGCAGTGTTGCATGCATACCTGTGTAGAGGTTTGACTTTCTCTTCAAGGCCTTGTACATATATATATATATATATATATATATATATATATATATATATATATATATATATAATATATATATATATATATTAAATGGTGTAGCCACGTTGCCACCATCGGGCTGAGAAAAAAAAAACTCTCTTGAATCTAACTTCAACAATGATTTGTCTTTTTGTGTGTGTTTGTATATCTTCATGCTTTAGGCAAGCTATGAGTAATGCTTCCTTGCACAAAGCTTAGGGTAACTCATATTGGGAAAAAAAACCCGCAGAGTTCAAGTAGGTTGCGAAAGAGTTAAACAGCAAAGAACAGAAATCGAGAGACCAATGCAGAAGTGCACCATATTCCCACTGTACACCATGTGTCTTAAGAAAGTGTTAGGCATCAGGCATCAACATAGTCTTGATGAGTGTATTCGAACCACATCTGACTCCAAGTAGTCCATGTCCATACCTTCATGCAGACTACTCATGGATACCTTAAAGACCACGTATAGGGCCCTAGCTAGATTAACGTGAACACCGCCAACGATAAGTGATGAAACAAGTAACCAGATCAGTGAAGCTCTTGACCGGCGATGATATTATCTGCATTGGGATGATCGTTCAGTGGATATTTGCAAGATGACTTTAGAAATGATAAAGCACTGCCAGCGCAAAGATGGTTTGAAAGAAAAAAGAAAAAGAAAATAGCGGAAAGCTACAACCACTGAGTAATAATCAAACTCATACTAAGATTCGTTGTAAACAAACAAACAAGCAAACAAACAAACAAACATCCCCACAAAAACCACCACCACCACTACCAATACCACCACTGTTCGTTTATGTAATCAAACTCATACTATGATTCGTTGTAAACAAACAAACAAACAAATAAACAAACGACCCCACAAAACCACCACCACCACTACCAATACCACCACTGTTCCTCCACACCTGCCCGTAATGTTATCCACAGCATAACAGGAATTCACACACACACACACACACACACACACACACACACACACACACACACACACACACCCTATCTCTCTCTCTCTCTCTCTATCTGTCTATTGATCGATCTATCGGTTGATCAATCGATCGATCGATTGACAGACAGATAGATAGATAGATAGATAGATAGATAGATAGATAGGTAGGTAGGTAGGTAGGTAGGTAGGTAGAGTTCAGGATTCGGTTATGAGGTTTTTGTGTCTGAAAGTTCTCTCTCTCTCTCTCTCTCTCTCTCTCTCTCTCTCTCTCTCTCTCTCTCCTCTTTTACACACACACACACACACACACACACACACACACACACACACACACACACACACACACATTGATCGATTGATCGATCTATCTATCGGTTGATCAATCGGTCGATCGATTGAGAGAGAGAGAGAGAGAGAGAGAGAGAGAGAGAGAGAGAGAGAGAGAGAGAGAGAGAGAGAGAGATTTAGTTCAGGATTCAGTTCTGAGATTTTTGTGCCTGAAAGTTCTCTCTCTCTCTCTCTCTCTCTCTCTCTCTCTCTCTCTCTCTCTCTCTCTCTCTCTCTCTCAAACAGACAGACAGACAGACACACACACACACACATACACACACACGCACGCACGCACGCACGCACACACACACACACACACACACACACACACACACACACACACACACACACACACACACACATGTATGTTCATCTGCTTGCAAGATGATCCCAAGCACATTGATGAAAAATGAACGGAATGGGCTTGGGGACGGTGGTGACGATATTTGGTAAAATTCTGTTTTTATTTTACGACCATGAATATGTTTCGAAATGTTTTCGCAGATCACGCAATGCGTTAAATTCCTGATTATGGCATGCGTCCACGAGAGTCAAAGAATTCTGTGCCGTCTGGTATGAAGATGAGAGCAGATTAAACTGGAATACCATACATGGTATACCATTATGCCTACTTTCTTCATTTTTGCTCTGTGAGGGGAAGTCACTCACGGATGTATACAAACACTTAGTAACATTCTAAAATTAGACCGAGGGCATTGACACTGAGGCAGAAAACAATTGAAGTTTGGAGCAAGCTAACAGGACTTCGGTTGGTCATAACTGCGCTGATGTAACGTAGGCCTAGGTTTGAAAAAAAAATCATCCTTTTTGTCATACTATTTGGTGTTGTTTATTTTATATTTTACACACAGTTAAAGAGGGGCGTATGACTTGTATAATCTTGAGGCGGAAGTGTGCGATGGACCCAGAAACTCGGAAACTGCTGCATTAAAAATATGCGCATTTACATCCATGTCTGCATTGGGCTGGGTCAGTTGGAAAGCTCAGCCAAAGTGCTAGTGAAGACAATGACAAAAATAGAACAGTTGACGAATTGATGGAAGAAAAGGAGTCAAGTTCCGGCAATGTCCCTGTTGAAAAACACCCCTCCCCCCTCCATTCCTGCCCCCCTCCTCCCCCACCCCTTCTTCTGACGGTATTGGTTGGTGCAGCTTGTACAGAACAGCTTGTGTGTTAAACAGGTTGAAACCAACTGGGGCCGTGAAACTAGGACTTTGCCCAAATTCCCAACACACACACACACACACACACACACACACACACACACACACACACACACACAGAATTGATATGTGCAGATGTATACATAGTAACACAC
>CM065724.1:28643123-28645623 GCA_033310375.1 Conus canariensis
TATTAACTGGATCAGATCCAGTATTAAATAACATCATGTGTGTTTTTTCAGTTGATATTTGCAAACCATTTTCAGTCATATAATCAGAAAAGGTATTTAGTTCTTTTTGATATAACTTTTTAATATAGTTTTGTGATCTGACAGATGTACCTTTTTTAATGTCACTTTCATCCATATGCATATGTCATCTGCATATTGGGCTAGTTCTATATTTTTAGCAATTTTTGCGGGTAAATCGTACATTAGAATGCTAAACAGTAAAGGGGCAATAACAGACCCCTGAGGAATACCCATGTGTAATTTTCTTCTCGTAGAATAGGAGTTCCCTACCTTCGTTCTAATATATCTATTTTGTAAGAAGTTTCTAATAAAATCATAAATGTTTCCTGACAACCCAATCTCTTTAAGTTTATAAAGCAAACGAGAGTGCCATACTTGATCGTAAGCTTTAGTGATATCAAAAAAGGTTGCTAGCAAACATTTTCTCCTGGAAAACTGATGTTTAATTTGAGTGGTAAGTTTGACCAAGTGTTCAATAGCACTTCTACCCTTTCGAAAACCTGCTTGGTTTGTTGGGATAACTTTGTTCTTTTCACAAAAGTAGTTTAGTCTATTTAAAACAATTGTTTCATAAAGTTTACAGACATGAGAAGTTAATGAAATAGGTCTGTAACTATCTATACTTTCTTTCAGTTTACCTTCCTTGTGATTCTTTCCATATTTGTGATAAATGACCTGAGCTCCAGCATTTTTTAAATATACTAAGTAAAATGCTTATCCATTTGTCTGGAAAATGCTTAATCATTTCATTTGAAATGGCGTCAGTCCCAACAGCTGTCTTTTTGTTTGGGAGAGAATCTATGGCATCTTTCACCTCTTGTAATGTAACTGGGGCGTTGATGTCGCACGTGTCGTTATCAGATACATCATTAAAGACATGGGTACATTCTTTATCCTCTCTGAATTTTCTTTGGTTTTCAGACAACCCATCTAACCTGCTTACTTTAGCAAACTGGTGTGTGTGTGTGTGTGTGTGTGTGTGCGCGTGTGCGTGTGCATGTATGTGTCTATGCATGCATGTGTGTGTGCATGTGTCTCTATGCATGAGTGTATGTGTGCATGTGTACGTGTGTGTGTATTGGTGCATGCTGACAGATTTGTGAAAAAAGTTTCACTCAGAGTGTAACAATGAGCCTGAATCTGTCCACCAGGGTGTGAAGAAAAAACGAGAAGAGAAAGTTTTCCACTGCATCGAGATTCATGTTGCAACCTCACCAGACAACCAGAGCTGCAATAAGAACTCGGCTTGTACATACAGATTATTCTCTCACTATGGATGCCTGCAGGATGCCTTGGTAAGCTTGTGTACACATAAACACTGGAATTGTTTCCCCTCTAATATTCAGTCAAGAAACTCTCCCTTTGATGATTCATGACCTCGCCGCAGAAGCATGGTCATGTCCACAGTTGTACTGTCTTCACCTGTCAGCAGAACAGCAATGAGTGAGGCTGCGGGATGCACATGGTTGTTGCTTTACTGCAGCTTTGTTTGCTGATGGGCTTTGCAGTCATGAAATATGGGCTGATACACACATTGGAACGCCCCTGTGGAGGTTCAGTCATGTCACATCCAGTGGCCATTACACAATTGCATCTGCTAGGAGCAATTAGGTCCCTTGACGTCTCAAAGGAATGCCCTGTGCGTGCCTGCACCTTATGTGAACACAGCGCAGGCTTCCAGGGGTGGTGCAGGCTTGCTCCCGGCTGGTTTGTTTGGCAGTTGAGGACAGTACTTCTCTGGGTCCCACCGGCACCTTTGGGTGTATCTTTTTCCTCTCTGTTCTTTTCTTCATACACATGCAGGAAATGAGGATAGAGAGAGGGTAGACAGAAAGGGAGGGGAGGGGGGAAGAGGAGTGTGTGTGGGGTGAGTAGGGGGGCAAAGGGTAGAGAGGGGGAAAAGAGTGGGGGGAGATGGAGTAAGTGTGTGTGTGTGTGTGCGTGCGTGCGTGCGTGCATGCGTGCGTGCGTGCGTGCATGCGTGCGTGTGTGTGTGTAGGGATGGAGTAAAGTGGGACATTTTCAGGAAGGTGTTAATTTGGGTGAGCAAGTTGGGTTTGGGAGAGGGAGGGATAGAAAATTGGGGGTGGGGGGAGAGGAAAAAATATTCTAGAAAAACAAACTTGAAAAAAGATTAGGGAGGGAAAGTTTTATTTGCAGGTAATACCTAGTAAGAACAAACGTGAACATGTCCAAGGATGGGCTTCGCCTTACATTATGCCTTGCCCCGAACACGGTGAATCTCAGCTAGTTCACTGCCCAGGCAGCCATAATGCTATGGGGACTTTGATCTTTAGCCTTTGTTGGGAGGTAAATCCAGTGACAGTAAAGATGTTCCAGTAAAAGACAACTTTTTTGACGAAGGGAGACTCGCAGTGAATCATAATTTAGGTTTCACTGTTCAGTGATGATTTTTTACAGCACTGCACCACATGGTACA
>CM065724.1:28655623-28673123 GCA_033310375.1 Conus canariensis
CTCCGAAAGGGTGCAACCAAGTAAGCTGCTGCAAGTCGAGGGGTACAAGAATGTAAAGAATGATCAGTTTACAGTTTCTCTGCTGAGGTATCGAGTATGCTTGCTCACATGATTATGAGCCTGTTGTGGTGTTTCAAGTTGAATTGGCCAGTGTCAGCCGTTTATGTCTCACTGAACAGTGAACCAGTTCCATCACAGAGTTTTATTTCTAGCTTCCTGTCACATGACTTGGTGCAGAAGACACACAACATTATTTTTCGACCCAAAGGACAATATGGAAGAGGCTGTTAGGACGACAAGCGGCCAAAGGAAAGTAGTAAATGCTGAAGGAGTCTAACAGCTTGATTAGTTCACTGTTGCTGATCTTTATAACAGTTAGGACCCACCTCCCAGCCCCTCTGCTGATAGGGACAGTGCATGGAAAATTGTATGAACTAGTCAGTGGAGTTTGAGTACCCCTTTTTTTCAAAGATCTGCAATACTACATAGTATTCACCCATTCCAAATTCTGTTCCTGCAAACTCTACAAAATCTTCAGTACTGATGGTTATTTCCTTCATATTTTTTTTTTCTACGAATTGCTAAAGGAAAATAAGAAAATAGAGAGAAACATAAACACTGACTGATACTATCTTCTTTTGTTTCCACAGTACGAGTGTGGCCTACTCCACCCCGAGCAAAACGCGCGGCAGCCGGCTGATGGTGGTGAACGAAGTGGCTCTGGGCGAGTGCTGTGACTTCACCACCACAGACACCTCCCTCTCAGCACCACCTGACAGTTATCACAGTGTACATGGTGTGGGGGTAAAACACAACAATGCCTCCATGTTTAAAGTGAGTGGAGTATGGGCAAAGATCGCTCGTTGTGGTTTTGACTCTTGCTGGCCTTCAGATGTACTCATGTTTTTTCTTTCACAAATGAAATGAATCTACCAAGGACATTGTCTATGTTGGTCTGCACATGCCAAATACAGTTGTGCACTCTCACATACACACACACAAAGATACATGCAGGCAGGCACGCGCGCACACACACACACATGTACATGCATGCACACACACACATACGCGCACACATGTACACACGCGCACACTCACACACACACACATGCATATACACATACACACACACACACATGCACGCACACTGTCTCTCTCTCTCTCTCACACACACATGCACGCCGCACGCACGCACGCACGCACGCACACATGCACGCACACACAACACAGCAAAACTTGGCAGTTACATTCAATGGAAAGAAAACGCCTTTCCAAGGAGACTTGCAGGTATGGAATAGTGGAGGGGGCTGGGGGGCAGGGAGGGGTTGGAGTGAGCTGATGTTTGTGCTTTAGTTATGAGCCCTTATCATACTGAAAGCTGTTGAGGCTGTTGCCATTGAAGTACAAAGAAAGAGAAACAAGGACAAATTTGTGCAGAATATAGGTGGAGTTCAAATGGACAGAATCAGTTTTTTAAGGGACCTTCTGCAGTTTTGTGCAGAATGTAGATGGAATTCATACAGACAGACTTAGGTTTTTAAAGGGATCTTATCTAGTGGATTCATAGTTGAGATCTCTGAATGTCCTTGTTAAAGAGTCAGTAGTGCTTGCGAAGGCGGGCAGTACACTGCAAAAACTTCATTTAGGTAACGATTTTCCACTGAAAGATGGACTTACCGTCAGTAGACTTATGAACCCTGATTTCCATTTTACCAGAGCATGTATATGTTGGACAGAGGGAGAAAAGAGATCTGTGAAGAGGAATGAAGACGGAAGGTAGCTCTTCTTAGGCTTTTTTGTATCCAATAGGGGTTGTTGTTTTGAGTGTCAAAGAGGAGAAAGAGTGTCGGTCGAAGATGGGATGCTATAACCCATATTCCATAAATCTCATTATCAGCTGATCATGGTTTTAAAAAACAACAGTAAGTTGCAGGCAGAGAGAATAACTTTTTTTTTTTTTTATCAGAGAGGAAGCCTTTGTTCAGAGGACCTTTAGTGGGAGTTATCTGAAAAACAGCATGTAAACCAAACCTTTCACACTCAGGTCTTTTTCTTGTTGTTATGATCTTAATATATATCTTGTACCTTTTTGTGTTGATCCCATAATCCCAGAGGGTTGTTAAGGGATTACTGATGATTGCCTGACAACGTCCCTCCATCTGTTGATGATTTTCTGCATGCCTTTGAAAGAACAGGGGAAGATCAGGCCTGTCCTGTCTTTGATGTCATTCTTCAAACAGGTAAGGCTTGAAAATGCTGCCGATGTTGTGTTGTAAGCAGAACAAAGCATTCATCAGATGTTCAGTGACAGTGATGTGAAAACATGTCTGTTCAGGACGATGAGTATGTGGTGTACGACATCCGCCAGCAGCGACTACGCTACCTGGTGGAGTTCACCTTGGGTGAAGAAGTGGCCGCAGATGGCTTGACCATTGAAGAGGGGGACATCTCCATGGATCAGTCTCTGTCCTCTTGTCTGCCCGATGTTGTTGGTATGCTTGTTATTTGATCGTAATCAGTCTGATTCATGCTTTGAAAATTTTCATCGCTTTGAAGGATATTTCTTCCCAAAATGTTTCTCAGTTCATGGCAGTCGTACTGGATGCAGTAGAGGGTGGGCGAGGCAGACAGGAGAAATCCTGGATGAATGACGTGCAGAACTGGACTGATCATACGGTCTCTGCCTTGTTGTTCATGACTTTGGGAGATGTAGGGTTCCTTCATTGCTTTACAACCACCATGGCACTCTGAGGAACTGATGGTGATGATGATGGTGAAGACCATTTTTCCCACATAGTGCTTGTGATTGAGCATTCCCTTCTGAGCAACTATGACTCATAGGAGCACTTGCAATTTCTTTTTTTTTTTTAGTTTCTTTTGTTCAAGATGCAGATCTGCATACGTTAAAATGATTGAGATGTAGATTTCATTTTAGGCAGGACAAAAAAGTAATGGCCAAGGAACTCTTTGCCAACAGCCCACGGTCTCTTTTCCTGCAGCCATTTTTCTTTTTTTTCTTTCCTCTGAAAGTCCTTTTTTTTCTATCTTTCTACCAGCAACCATTTTCCTCTCTGCTGCTGTTCTTCTAGTTGCCATTTTTCTCTCTGTCATCTTTTTTTTTTGGTAGCCATTTTCCTTTCTCTCTGTCTTTCTTCTAGTGGCCGTATTCCTTTCTGTCTGTCTTTCTTCTGGCCACCATTTTCCTGTCTGTTTTTGTTCTAGTAGCCATTAACCTTTCTGTCTGTCCTTCTACTGGCTGTCATTTTCCTTTCTGTTTTTCTTCCAGTAGCCATTAGCCTTTCTGTCTGTCTTTCTACTGGCTGTCATTTTCCTGTCTGTTTTTCTTCTAGTAGCCATTAGCCTTTCTGTCTGTCCTTCTACTGGCTGTCATTTTCCTTTCTGTTTTTCTTCCAGTAGCCATTAGCCTTTCTGTCTGTCCTTCTACTGGCTGTCATTTTCCTGTCTGTTTTTCTTCCAGTAGCCATTAGCCTTTCTGTCTGTCCTTCTACTGGCTGTCATTTTCCTTTCTGTTTTTCTTCTAGTAGCCATTAGCCTTTCTGTCTGTCCTTCTACTGGCTGTCATTTTCCTTTCTGTTTTTCTTCTAGTAGCCATTAACCTTTCTGTCTGTCCTTCTACTGGCTGTCATTTTCCTGTCTGTTTTTGTTCTAGTAGCCATTAACCTTTCTGTCTGTCCTTCTACTGGCTGTCATTTTCCTGTCTGTTTTTGTTCTAGTAGCCATTAACCTTTCTGTCTGTCCTTCTACTGGCTGTCATTTTCCTTTCTGTTTTTCTTCCAGTAGCCATTAGCCTTTCTGTCTGTCCTTCTACTGGCTGTCATTTTCCTGTCTGTTTTTCTTCTAGTAGCCATTAGCCTTTCTGTCTGTCCTTCTACTGGCTGTCATTTTCCTGTCTGTTTTTCTTCTAGTAGCCATTAGCCTTTCTGTCTGTCCTTCTACTGGCTGTCATTTTCCTGTCTGTTTTTCTTCCAGTAGCCATTAGCCTTTCTGTCTGTCCTTCTACTGGCTGTCATTTTCCTGTCTGTTTTTCTAGTAACCGTTAGCCTTTCTGTCTGTCTTTCTTCTGGTAGCCATTTTCCTTTCTGTCTGTCTTTCTTCAGGTGGCCATTTTCCTTTCTGTCTGTCTTTCTTCTGGTAGCCATTTTCCTTTCTGTCTGTCTTTCTTCAGGTGGCCATTTTCCTTTCTGTCTGTCTTCCTTCTGGCAGCCATTTCCCTTTCTGTCTGTCTTCTAGCAGTCATTTTCTTTTTATCAGGTGTTCTTTTGGGTGCCATTTCCCTCTCTATCTGACTTGTTTCTGGCAGCCATGTTCCTGTCTGTCTATTTTCTGTTGACATGTGTTTACCTTTCTGTCTGTCTTTCTTCTAGCTGCCAGTCTCCTTGCTTTCTTTCCTCTGGTCGCCATGTTCTTATCTGTCTGACTTCTATTTTTTGTTGCTCTGTCTTGATCAGGTTGTGCAGTGCAAGGGAAACAACTCTGTGTTAATTTTGGGTTGCCCTTCTCAGAGGGACGGAAAGTGGAGAAGAGGGGTGACAGAGGAAACATCACTGCCCGGAAATACAGCTGTCGTAACTTGAATTTTTTTTGCATTTTTGAGATTTTTGGTAGACCAAAAGAGCGGGCCAAGGGGCATAACATGGCCAAATCCCAATCACATTATCCTAAAAATAAACATGCTGTATTTAAAATACTTGTACCGTAACTCAGCTTGCAGTATATCTTTTGGGGATAAATAACCATTTATTTTTTTTTGTCTCCTGTAAAGTGAATTTGATTTTCAGACTTACGGCAATTGTATTTCAGGGCAGGGATATGATGATGTTGCTTGATCACCGTGACCCATTTCTCATTTCATTATAGTGAATTTGTCGCAGTGAAGCGCCTGCCACTTTATGGCCAAATATGATACAGGAAGTTTTATTCTGACGCAACATGTGCAGAGCTGCATGACGTTCAGAGCGTGACAGATCCGCTGACCCGTGTCCAGCCGGGTCTGGTGTGCGACCGAGCAGAGGCTAGGGTGGAGCTGCGGGCTGTGCACATCAAGGTCAAGTTGGTTGACCTAGCAGCTCAGGTGAGAGTCTCCAGGGCAGGTGGTAATCTGTTGGCAGTGTCACCTGCATGTTACTAAGCAAAATCAATAATCTGTCAGGATCTTTTGATTTCTTCTGCTGCCAGACATTGGGAAAGAATGTGTAAACATTTTTTTTTCTGCTTATTGGCATTGCTATTAGGAGAGGATTTGAAAAAAGAATAAAAAGGTTTCTTTCATGTTGTTTGATTAAAAAAAAAAAAGCCCATTGAACTCTATTTTGTTGTGTATTTGCTTGTATGTTGAGCATGCATTTTGTTAGACTCTGTAAACAGCATATGGGTGTGCAGCATCAATAATCTGTCATGTGACCTGCAAGTAGTCCACATTTCAGTAGTAACCTGTTATCAGCATCAAGAGTTTAGCCTATCAGTATCAGTGCTATTATAAGTTGCTTTTTTTCCAAATAGCTGCCCATTCCTACATTTGTGGTACATCTACAGGTGGTAGTTCTGCAAGAATATCGGAATGAAAGCACCTCTGCCATCGAAGCCAAGTACGTCTTCCCTCTCGGGGATGGAGCAGCTGTGTGTGGCTTTGAAGCATTCATCAACGACAAGCACATTGTGGGGGAGGTAAAGGAAAAAGAAACGGCTCATCAAGAGTACAAACAGGCGGTCAGCGAAGGGCACGGTGCTTACCTCATGGATCGAGACGAGGAGACACCGGTATGTACAGGCCGGTGACTACCCTTTACCTATTGAAGGGACAGAACTTTTTGGGTCAGCCAAATTTCAGTTCAAACCAGTTTTGGGTCAGCCAAGTAATGCTTTATGGATTGATCTGTCCGTTTGTGATTACTTGAATTTGGGTTGTTTGTTTTTGGGCTAGTATACTTCACTGGTTATGTTTTGTAGGAAATTGTGATTACTTGAATTTGGGTTGTTTGTTTTTGGGCTAGTATACTTCACTGGTTATGTTTTGTAGGGAACAAGAGAAAGCATAGTTTTTGAGGAACAGAGTTGTAAATGATGTGTGTGACTGTAGGTCTGGTGTGTGTCTTTCATGGCATAGGCTGTGGTGGGATAAAACAAATTATTGGTAAGCATCATCATCTGTTTATTTTTATGTTAGTTAATGTATAATTGCATATACATGTGCATTGTTCAGACTCATAAGGCCTTTATTAGGGGGTAGGATTGTGAAGGTTTGAGAAAACTTACAGAAAGAGAGAGAGAGAGAGAGAGGGAGAGAAAGAAAGAGAGACAGAGTGAGTGAGTGAGTGAGGTGCGTGTGTGTGTGTGTGTGTGTGTGTGTGTGTGTGTGTGTGTGTGTGTGTGTGTGTGTGAATACAAGCAACCAGACGGTGAAGAATGTGACAAACATGATCAGGAGAAAACAAACTCCATTTCATCATAGTGTGATGTGCTTGTTTTGTTTTGTTGCTTTATTTCAATCGCCCTGTAAAACTGGCAAGAGATTTAGATTTATAAAAGGATTTTATAGATGAAGCAGAAAGACTTAAAAAAAAATTACATTGGCATTGACATCAAATATTGTAATAACAATGGGAATAATTGTGAATACACCATACCAGGGTATATAGCACAAACCCAACTTAACATTGTAATTAACAGATGTTGACTGCAATGAAAAAATACTAGTAAACACATAGACAACAACAAATGTAAAGAGGAAGGGACGAAACTGATAATGAAGAGAGACATGAAAAAACATTGTGCATCTTTTAATGATATACCAAGGAAAAGATTCAGATAAAAGATTCAGATTTTCAAGGTGCTCAATCAGATATTACCGCATGTTTTAGGGACGTAAAAGTCTGGATGACCAGCAACAAACTCAAGCTGAATAGTGACAAAACTGAGATCATGGCTGTTGGTACCTCCTCTCGTGTCAAGATGGTTAAAGCTGAGTCGGCAGAAATTGATGGTGTTGTTTTACCTTTCAAAGAGTCAGTGAAATATTTAGGTGTCAGCATTGATCAAACGCTCTCTATGCAGAACCAAATATCTAATGTTTGTCGTGCATGCTTCCTGGAATTGCGACGTATTGCTTCTATATCCGGTCTTACCTCTCCACACAGGCAACAGTCAGACTCATCACCGCCATGGTAATGTCCGGACTAGACTACTGTAACTCTGTGTTAGCAGGACTTCCTTCAGAACAGCTTGCACGATTACAAAGGGTGCGAAACAGTGCAGCTTGGCTTGTTCTCAAAAAAACGTAAGAATGAGCATATTACACCTTTGTTACGTGAACTCCACTGGCTTCCCATCAAATATCGATGGCAGTTCAAAATCGCAGTTTTTGCCTATCGTTTCTTTGATGGGACACTCCCACAGTATCTTTCTGCTTCTCTGTCCACCTATCAAACTTCTCGGTCTCTTCGCTCATCTTCTCAAAAACTTCTGAAAATTCCTAGGCGCTCGTTAAAGACAGTCGGTGAGAGAGCATTTAGCTTTAGTGCGCCCACTCTTTGGAATTCTCTTCCTGACAGCTTACGTGACCTGCCTACATTATCTAAATTCAAGTCAGAGTTAAAAACATACTTCTTTAGGAAAGCCTTCTTCAACCATAATATCTGAATGCTGTGTCTATTATTATGACCTGACTTTTTATGTACTGCATGCATAACTGTATTGTTTACGCTTGAACCGATGAACTTGATAAGTGCGCCTGTGTTGGTAGGGGTGTGTGTGTGTGTGTGTGTGTGTGTGTGTGTGTGTGTGTGTGAACACATGTTAGTGGGAGTGTTTGAGTGTGTGCTGAGCGCAATGAGTTGATCCCAAGAATTGCGCTATATAAAATCCATACATTATTATTATTATTATAAGGGGACATCATTGATCTGCAGAAACGTTATGTAAATCATTTACTTCACAGCTGATTAATAAAAGTTGAAATAATGATAAAGTAGGGAAAAAAACTACATCATTGAATGTTAACCAGACTATAGACTACACCAAACTTCCAAAGTGATCCGCAAAAATGTTATGTTAATCATTTATTAGACAGCTGATTAATAAGAAGTAGAAATGATGATAAAGTAGGGAAGAAAACGCAGCATCATTGAAGACTAAAGACTATAGAGAATGCCAGACTATAGACTACACCAAACTGCCAAAGTCCCCTTGTATCCATAGAAACCAGAATATTTTGATGACAAATTTCAGAGCGTGGGAGAGTCATGTTCATGTGGTTCCACAGGATGTGTTCACAGTAAGCGTGGGGAATCTGCCTCCAAGAGCCACTGTTCTGATAAAAATCACCTACGTGGCCGAGCTTCAGGTGGAAGCAGAACTTATCAGCTTCCGCTTACCAGGCAGTGTGGCACCATGGAAGGAAGATTCTGCCATCAGCGAGAAGACACAGGTTTGTGTTCATTATCAGGCTTTGGTCACATATCTGAATTCTTTTATTTTCAATTTTCTTTTAACATTTCTTTTATTAAGCTTACTATAAGATAACCAGAGATTCCTGCAGTTAAATGATTTTTGTTTGGCTTCAGAGTTGGTGGTTGTGACTTTGAATCACACATGGGGTAAGATTTTTACAGCTTGAAAATCTTCTCGGTCCACCAAGGATTAAAAGGATACCTGATTCAGTTCAGGGAAGGTAAAAGCAGCAGAAAGAGAAGTTCGGGCTCTGCCTTCCATAATGCTGTGCTGAAGACATGGTACACCACTAACATTTCACCTGTCTGTATGGCCATTAGATTACAGGATTTAAACTTTGAAACTTTACTATTAGATTGTTCGTCTATATGTATTTGTCTGACTTTATTCAAGTTTAAAAGGCTGTGCCAGTCTTGAATAAAAGTTACTCTGTGTTAGGTTTTCTCATGGGAGCAAAAAATACCCCACTTGTTTACTGTTTATCGTTTACTGTTCCCTGCCTCATTTCATTTCCGATTTTAAACCTTTAGTCAGGGACGTAAAGTCAATTCAGGGCAACGCATTTACAAGTTACTAGAAGGTCTGACAGTGGTAGTATCCCTTTCCTCAACTCAAATTCACTCAATTTTGTGATTTGATTCAAACCAGTTTTGAGCCCTTACTTCAGTGTGAAGAATGTTTTTTTCTTTTTTGGTCTTTCTCTGTTGGAGAAGCTCGCTCTTCTGGACAGAGAGGGAGAACTGACATAGTCCTTCCCCTCCCACACCCTTCCTTCCTCCTCTCCCCCTCTCCCCTCTGTCTTCCCCTCCCCTCATCCCTGACATGTGACTTCAGATTCAGTTTTGTGTACGCAAACTCACATAGTGACACAAATGCACAGCAGCTGATGACTGCCTCTGTCTTTTGACAGGACAAAGTGGAGACCCACAAAGTGACCAGCGGACAGACCAGCATTCAGGTGGCCGTAGAGATGCCCTTCGACATCAAGACAGTGGAATGCCCAACCCACAGCGTGAAGGTCAAGGTGAGAAAGCGGATTTTAGATCTACTGGTCTTTGGAACCCTGACTTCTTGGGGACATCTTTTGTCTTCCCATTTTTTTTTTGTGGAGGGGTCTGGTTGGCGTTGTGGATAGGGCATCAGACTCTTGTTGCAAGGTCCAGGGCTCAATTCTTGCTTGAGACAGGCAGGCTGGAAGAGGACTTATCTTTATTTAGTATCAGTGCACACTCCAGTACCTACTCAGTTCTTGGATGAGTCTTTAGACTGACATCCAGCTTATGAACTCGTACGTAAAAAAAAAAATGTTGCACCCCCCAGGAGGGACAACTCACCTATCCTGGCTCCATGTAGACGCCACCGAAGTGACTCGGCAGCAGTGCAGTCTCCTCCGGTGGGTTGCCTCTTGACGACTTGACATTGACTGCTTCCTGTGGATTGCCGGTGCCGGGGCTACAGCGGGCCGGAATGGGGTGTGGCTATGTACGGGGGAGGGGATGGTTGTGGAATGAGTGGCGTCAGTGCAATGCCGCTGAGGTGGCACAGAAGATGGGACAGCGAACAAAAAAACAAAAAAAAATCTGGCACCAGTGTTAAACCCCATTCCAGCAGTTGTTTTGATGTCATTTATTTTCATTGTTAGTTGATTTGGGGATTGAAAAAAAAATTTCTTATACTTTTTATTTTCGGTGTGGTTGATGTGAAATTGTTGACGTTTTATGGCACGGTTGATGTTTATTTTCATTCATTTTATTTTGCTGTGCAGAGGACGGCCTCCAAGGCTGTGGTGGCATTGCGGGAAGGTCAGACCATCCGTGGCGGCTTCCAGCTGTTGGTGGGGCTGGCGGAGATCCATGTCCCTCGCATGTGGGTGGAGCAACACCCAGATCATCCTGATCATCAGGTGTGTGTGGTGTGTGTGTGTGTGTGTGTGTGTGTGTTTGTAGTGTGTGTGTGTGTGTGTGTGTGTGTGTGTGTGTGTGTGTTTGTGTGTGTGTGTGCGTGTGTGTGTGTGTGTGTGTGTGTGTGCGTATAGTGTGTTTGCAGTGTGTGTGTGTGTGTGTGTGTGTGTGTGTGTGTGTTTAGAGTGTGTGTTGTGTGTGTGTGTGTGTGTGTGTGTGTGTGTGTGTGTGTAGTGTGTGTGTGTGTGTGTGTGTGTGTGTGTGTGTGTGTGTGTGTGTGTGTGTGTATTTCTCTGTGTGTGTGTGTGTGTGTGTGCGTGTTTGTAGTGTGTTTGTAGTGGTGTGTGTGTGTGTGTGTGTGTGTGTGTGTGCATGTTTGTAGTGTGTTTGTAGTGTGTGTGTGTGTGTTTGTAGTGTGTTTGTAGTGTGTGTGTGTGTGTGTGTGTGTGTGTGTTTGTAGTGTGTTTGTAGTGTGTTTGTAGTGTGTGTGTTTGTGTGTGTGTGTGTGTGCACATGGATGTGCATGTATATGTGTGCATTCATGCTTGCATATGTGGTGGAGTGTGGGGATGATGTTGTTTAGCTGGATGTGTGTGTGTAGGGTGGATGAATGCTTGTGTTTGTACATGCATGGGTGATGGCGTTTTAATGTAGCGGATTCTGTCTGTCTGTCTGTAAACTAAAATATTGTTGTATGATTGGTTTCTTTACAAGTGTAGACCTGATGTTTATTATTGCATTTTGTGCCTTTTTTGTAATATAGATGACTTATTGTTGTCTTCCATGAGCCAGCAAGGAAGTAAAAGAGAATTCGAGAGAAATCCCTTACTTTTGTCACATTGTTGTTTTTCCAGTAGGTAGTGAACAGAAGTCAAGCACATTAGCCAGACTAAATAAAACTGAACGTAATCAAACTTACTGAATGGAACCTGCCCCACTGCTTACCATGTCATACCATAACCTCCCCCCCCCCTTCCGCACACATACTACATCACCTGCGCCATACCACACCATTCCCCTCCCACTGCACCACTTTATATTACTCCACACCTTATTACACATCATATTATACCATACCACACCAACCATGTTTTATCATATGACACCACATACCTTACTGCACCATGCTACACTATACCACACCAAACCCCACCACACACACCTGATTGTACCGCACCACAGCTTGCCACACCACATCAAGCCACACATCACCACATTGTAACAAACCACACCGCATTGCATTGTACCATGCTATGTCAAACCACACCACATTGCACTTATCACATCATACCACATTGGTTCATACCGCACCACATTTTACCACACAATATCAGACTACGCCAAACCACGTTGTACTAACTACATCACACCATAACACATGGCACAACACTACATCCAATCACATTAAATCAAATTGTACCATACTATATCAAACCACACCAAACTACATTGTACTAACTACATCACACCATAACACATGGTACAACACCACATCAAAAACCACATTATATCAAATTGTACCATACTATATCAAACCACGCCAAACTGCATTGTACAAACTACATCACATCATAACACATGGTACAACACCACATCAAAACCACATTATATCAAATTATACCATACCATATCAAACCACACCATACAAAATTGTACTAACTACATCACACCATAACACATGGTGCCACACTACATCAAACCACATTATATCAAATTGTACCATACCATATTAAACCACACCATACAACATTGTACTAACTACATGAAACACACCACTGCACATTGTACCACACTACATAAAATCACACAATACCA
Source organism: Conus canariensis (assembly GCA_033310375.1). NCBI lineage: Eukaryota > Metazoa > Mollusca > Gastropoda > Neogastropoda > Conidae > Conus > Conus canariensis. The sequence goes on from CM065724.1 coordinate 28,667,806, forward strand.
CATTATGTCACACCATGTCAAACTACACTATAGGCCATTGTACCATAATTTGTCACACCACACCACATGGTACCAGACTACATCAAACCACATTATATCAAATTTTACCATACTGTATAAAACCACATTACGCCACATCGTACCGACTACATTGCACCAGTTCATATTGTGCCATACTGCATCAAACCACAGTATACCAAACTGTCCCATGCTACATCAATACACACCACACCACAATGTATCATCTACATCAAACCATACTATACCGCACTGGATGACATCACATTGTACCACATTATGTTGTAATACTCTACATCAAAACGGACATCATATTGTTCTACACCACACCACACCACACCACACCACACCACACCACACCACATCACACCACAAACCACCCCACACCACCCCACACCACCACACCACACCCCACCCCACCCCACCACACCACCCCACCCCACCCCACCCCACCCTACCCCACCCCACCCCACCACACCCCACCCCACCCCACCCCACCCCACCCCACCCCACCACACCACACCACACCTCGCCACGCCACGCCAAGCCACGCCACGCCACGCCATGCCATGCCACGCCACGCCACGCCACACCACACCACACCACACCACACTGCACCACACCACATTTTACCACACTATACTAAAGCAGACCACAATGCATTGTTCCACACCACACCACATAACACCACACCACACCTCGCCACGCCACGCCACGCCACGCCACGCCACACCACACCACACCACACCTCGCCACGCCACGCCACGCCACCCACGCCACGCCATGCCACACCACACCACACCTCACCACGCCACGCCACGCCACGCCACGTCATGCCACACCACACCACACCTCGCCACGCCACGCCACGCCAGGTCATTCCACACCACACCACACCTCGCCACGCCACACCACACCACACCTCACCACACCTCGCCACGCCACGCCACGCCACGTCATGCCACACCACACCACGCCACACCACACCACACCTCGCCACGCCACACCACACCACACCTCACCACACCTCGCCACGCCACGCCACGCCACGCCACGCCACACCGCACCGCACCGCACCACACCACACCACACCGCACCACACCACACCACACCACACCACACTGCACCACACCACACCACACCACACCACACCACACTGCACCACACCACATTTCACCACACTATACTAAAACAGACCACAATGCATTGTTCCACACCACACCACACCACACCACACCACACCTCGCCACGCCACGCCACGCCACGCCACGCCATGCCACGCCACGCCACGCCACACCACACCACACCACACCACACCACACCACACCACACCATACTGCACCACACCACATTTCACCACACTATACTAAAGCAGACCACAATGCATTGTTCCACACAACACCACATAACACCACACTTCACTACACCACATCATCGGCCTCTGATTACACCGCACCACATTTTGCAAGGTCAAAGTTTTTTTTTCTTCTAATTTGTGGGCCAGGCTTGCATGCTGACCTTTTACCCTGAGTTTGAGGTGGGGTCAGAGGTGAAAGCAGAGGTCATTATCATGATGGATGTCTCCAACTCCATGAAAGGGGCATCACTCCAAAGTGCCAAAAAGGTGGCGCTTCTCTTGCTGCTCAACATGAACCCTGCCGGCAGTTTCAACGTCGTTCTCTTTGGCACTCGTAAGTCTTCTTATAAGGTCTCTTATTTCTTTCAACTCTTTCATCCCTACAACTCGGTTTTCCGGTTTGCAGAAATCCTACCCTTCCTTCCTGCAGCCCGGAAAACCGGGCAGCACAAAATCCCTCCTTTCCTTCCTGCAGCCCGGAAAATCAGCTCTCGCAGTAAGCGCTTTGAACTTCGTGCGAGTCGCGCCATCGGTACACGTCATGACTGGGTCGCTCACGCGGCAGTGTTTATGAATGGAATGGATGCCAGACAGCCCCTACAGCCTGGAAAAGTGGTCACCGCTCTATTCTGGCCGGTTTGCTACTGCATATGTGGCAGTTCTCACTTTACACTTCTTTTTTTTTCTCTAAATCCAGGAATGAAGGGAATACTCGTGTTATAAGAATCTAGGAACAAGAGGAAGTAATGGTTCATAGAAAAGTAGGAATGAGAGAGTTAAGTCAAAAGGTCATTATGAACAGAATTAGCATATGACTGCTTTGTATTCGGTCCTAATTTGTTTATGTGTGCTCAGTGTCATTGGAGGATTTTTACAACTTTTAGGATTCAAAACGTGTCTGAAAGATTCAAATACTCAATGCACCGAGCAGAAATTTAATCTTGTCTTACAAACACATTGACCTGGTTTGGTCTTGATGTAATGGTCTCATTTTAAAGTATATAATCTGACTGGGAAGAAAATGATGACAAACCTGTTAGTTTTTCTTTATTAGTTGATCGATGGGAAGGAAAAGGAGTTTTATTTATTAGTTGATCAATGTGAAGAAAGAGGTGGAGGGATGTTGTGGATATACTCAACTACCAACCAGTTTTGGCAAGGGTTGTCGTGACTGAATTCAATTTACCCCTAAAATGGGTGTGCTGAAAGTTCGGTTAGCATGAATGGACCAGGTCCCAACAGCATTATTTGATAACCTCCCCCCTCCCTCCTTCAGCCCCCCTCTCCCCCCCCCCCCCTCCCAGTTTCTTTTACAAGAATTTGGAAGATGAGAGAACCATCCCCTCTAAAAATCTAGAAAATGAGAGTCTCCACCTCCCCCCCCCCTTCTTCCCCCCAACCCTTTGCCCCACTCTTACAAGATCTTTAGCCTCACCTCCCCACCCTCTGTTTTATGAATAACTTGGAAGACTGCTGTAACATCCTTGTTGTTTCAGGCTTAATCCTCAATGCAAAATATTTTCTGACTCCACTGATGAGCATCTCTTTATGTGTGTGTGTGTGTGTGTGTGTGTGTGTGTGTGTGTGTGTGTGTGTGTGTGTGTATGCTTGAATGTGTGTATGTGTGTGTGTGAATTTGTGTGTGTGTGTGTGCGTGTGTGTGTGTGTGTGTGTGTGTGTGTTTAAATGTGTGTGTGTATGTGTGTGCATGCATGTGTGTGAGAGTGTGGTGTGTGTGTGTGTGTGTGTGTGTGTGTGTGTGTGTGTGTGTGTGTGTGTGTGTGTGTGCACATGCATGTGTGTGTGTTTTGTATGTGTTTCGGACCTTAGTGTGTAGAAATTTATGGAAAGCCTATAGTAGCTGTAGGATGGTCGCTAAATGAATTGTTCACATTATCATTAGTAGTAGTATTTTTTAGATGAAAAATACCCTAATAGCCTGTAACAGGTGAGTAGATTTAGATGAGGATAATGTAGGGTATGTTACAGATTTAGCTCATGTTTAAATGACTCATTGTTTAAAGTGTAGTCCTAACTTCTGTCACAGATTACAGGGAGCTGTTTCCATGCAGTCAGGTATGCTCAGAAGCAAACCTAGCTGAGGCCAACAAATTCATCCAGGTCTGTATCAGATACACATGTTTTTTCTCTAAATTATAAGTGTGTGTGTGTTGTGTGTGTGTGTGTGTGTGTGTGTGTGTGTGTGTGTGTGTGTGTGTGTATGCGCGCATAGAGAAAGAGAGAGAGAGAGAAACACATTACTGTTCTCTGTGTGTGTGTGTGTGTGCGTGTGTGTGTGTGTGTGTGTGTGTGTGTGTGTGTGTGGTGTGTGTGTGTGTGTTGGTTTTTGTGTTTGTGTGTTTTGAGAGAATACATAAGTGATCTGTGTGTGTGTGTGTGTGTGTGTGTGTGTGTGTGTGTGTACTTGTGTATGTGTGTGTGTGTGTGTGTGTTTGTGTGTGTGTGTGTGTGTGCTCGCACGCAATCGTGCACATGCATGTATCTGTGAATGTGTGTTTCTGTTTGCACAACTATATGTCTTACTTTGCAAAGCTTGCTGTTCAAAGGGTGTAATCATTCTAGATACTTCCCCGAAGATGGAGTGTGGCCGCCTTAATGGCGGGATAAAAAACGGTCATACACACAAAACTCCACTGCCTGTCTATACAGGCAGTGTCCGCAGGGTTATCAGCCTGCGTATGCAGAAAGAAAGAATTCTAGATACATGTGTGTGGTACGTATGCATGTACAAATGCTGTTCTACTAACCACCCCCTGTTCATTCTGACTCAACCAGGCGGCTCAAGCAGACATGGGCAACACCGAAGTGTTCCGTCCTCTCCATGCTTACTTTCTCCTACCCCCTGCAGAGGGCGCTGTCAGAAACGTGCTGCTGGTGTCAGACGGCCATCTGAGCAACGAGACCACTGTTTTGACTGACGCTGGCAAGAACTGTCAGCACACGCGCGTCTTTACATTTGGTGTCAGGTCAGTCAGATCCAGAGTAAGCCCATATGAGTGTGGTAGGTGCTATCCTCGTCTTCATTCATTTGGTCCATCCAGTCCAAATATCAGTTACTCTGCTGCTTCAGGGGTTAAGGTATGGTAATGTTGCTTATAGCCCAGCCGACCGCAAAAGGCCATATCAGGGTTGTCACCATGTTAAAGTCAACTCACAAATCATTCATTCACACAACTCTGTAAACACATCTTCTAAAAACCCACCCGAAATTTTGTTAAAAAACCTTCCACTGTAAAATCTCAGATCCGATGAAAAATGTTAATCTCTTTCAAGAATTCTGGGAAAGAAAAAAACCTAGTATATTGAGAATTCAAACATTCTGTGCACTTTCTGTGGGTTTTAGTAGGCGGCTGCTTTTCACTTTTTGTCACGAAGGATCGTCTGATCCGGGCACACCCAAACACAGAACCTGGACCCAAAATAGACCTCATAAGCTAATTCATTGTCCCACAACTAACAGATTGTAGAATGGCTGCTTCAAACACATGAATAACAATGCTGCTCATATCCAAGTGTTCATCCATGTATTTCACTGTACAGTAAGGAACGTAAAGTAGAACCAGTCTCCCAAGTATTGTGTTGGGTATTGTGTTTCCATCACCTACTGAGCTCGGAACATAGATTTGGGGATATTCAGCATGTGTATCTGATCTTCTGCATGTGCCGTGGCATTTTTTAGGAGTAAGGGACTCTTGTGATTGTCAAAGTTGTGAACTTTGAAGTCGTGTGACTTCAGTACTGGTGAATGAGATGAAATACAGTTGATAAGTTCACAAAAGAAAAGGGATTTTGAAAATATCAACTTTATTTCATCCCGTTCATCAGTACTGAAGTTATACGATTACAAAGTTCACAACTTCGACAGTCACAGGTAACTCTTAATGCCATAAAACTGCCCATCTTATAGGAGAATGGGGTACTG
>CM065724.1:28680623-28723123 GCA_033310375.1 Conus canariensis
TTAATAAAATAAATAAGTTAAAGTATGGAAATAATGAACAAATAAGGTAAATAAGATTAAAAAAAAAAAAGTTTAAAGTATGTAAATAATGAACAAACAGGGTAACTTTTGCTCCTGTGATGATGACATGCCCATAGCTCCAAGTGAATTCTTCTTATGGCACTTGTGTGCTCAGCATTGGCATTTCAGCAAGGCAATGATCCGTTGTAAGCAGCATTTGCTTGAAGATAAGGGTGTCTAATTAACTCATCATGGGAGCAAGAGTTACCTGTATCTGTTCATTATTTATTGTTGGTTGTTCCCTGTCTTGTTTTAAGCTACCTTTGACATATGGCGTCAAATGATTGTCTGTTGAAGCGTGTTAGTGGACTGGTAACAGTGTGAGATGAGAGAATATAAAGCTTATCTACAGATACAAATGGGTATGATGTGTACTAGGATCCATTTTATGTTAACTTGTTGAGACAGAACTACACACGTGTATGATAACATGAATGCTCACACCTACAAAACCAGCATGACACATACACTTGCATGCAGTGTACACTGCGCACATATATGCACTTTGGATGCACACATGCTTACTGCATGTAAGCACACACATGCACATGCACACACACATATAAACAGACAAAAACACATATGCAGAGATACACACAAACACATACAAAAAGTCACACACATGGACACTTGTACTTTTTGTTTGTCTAATATCACGAATAGTGGATAGACGTTAAATGAAGGACACACACACTTTTTGTTTGGTCATTGTCCACCACTGATTTTTCATGGTGTCTTGTTGGTTAGGATGAGGACGTGACCAAGCAAAAGGGGCCGTCCATCCAGGACCTGGTGAGAGCTGAGGCAGTGGATGTTCTGCCGTACATGGGCTGGACGACGCCCTCCTCAGGCAAGGTCAGTTCATCAACTTGAAATGTCCCTCGTGTGAACTATCAGTCGCTTTTTCATGAATCTACATGTCTATTTTGATCCGTTCATTTTTTTCTTTGGGTGGGGTGGGGTCTCATTGTGCCAAACCAGTGGTATTATCCCCATGCCACTCATTTCAGCCCCCTTCCAAAGTCACACCCTGGCTCGTCCGTCACAGCTGTGGCACTTGCAATCCATAAAGAGAGTCGGTGTCAAGTTGCCATGAGGCAAGCTACCAGAGGAGACACAGCACTGCTGCTGAGTCACGTCAAGTGGTGTTCAGTGATGCGTGTTCTGGACCAACATCTGCAGGACCCACCTGCTAAGCCTCTTTGTGATGACAGTAATTGTTTGCTTAGTTGTAGATCCAGTGTGATTGAGCATCCCCCACTGTAGGGCATCCCCACATCCACCCAACAACAGTCTCCATGATACGGATGATCTTGACACAAGGTCAGCAAGGGCACAGACATTGAGAGGAAATCACTATTGGGGTCACCATGACAGCAGGCCATGAAGAACCACAGAATTTGAGACTTGTGTACGATGATCGATGAGAATGATGAAGATTATGCTGTGGAATTCTCTTCTGGTCTGAGATTACGTGACATGACTGTACTGTACGCTTACTTTCCTAACACATCCCAGCCTTGACCAGGCCAGAGAGATACGGACGCCTGCAGTGTTGGTCAGGAAAATTGAGCAGTACCTCAGAGCTGCATCCATAAAAAATATAGAAGTCCACTGTCAGGTTCCGGTCTTCTTAACGGAGCCCTGAGCAGACACCCTCAGCATAGGAGCTGGTCACGGGCCCGGAAATCCCACAAATATAAGTGGTTCTGATGGGAATGGAAGCCACAACCTTCTTACCAGGAATCTGCGACGTTAACCACTTGGCCACGGTGGCTGATCCATCCACGACCTCCCAGCCAAGAATCTGTGATGCTAACCTGTGGACCATGATGGCTGGTTGTCCATTCATTTCAGTTTAATGATTTATTTTCATTAATTCATATATTTTGCTTTATAGCATGCATAGACATGAAACATGAAAGTACATGAAATATGTCTTATCACCTTTTGAATGATAACCATTTTACTCTCTCCATTACTTCCAGTCCCAGATTCAAATTGTGCTGAAGACGATCTCTGGACCTGTGACCTTGACCTCAGAAGGGGACTGTACTGTGGCGGAGCTGAAGCGGCAGATCCAGGACAGGGAAGGCACCCGCCCGGACCAGCAACAGCTAATGTTGTCTGGGGAAGTTCTTCAGAGTGAGAGGCTCTTGTCAGACTATGGCATCGGGGATAATGCCTGCGTAGATCTTCTGACCAATGCAACTGTGGAACTAATTGGTAGGTGGCATGGTTATGCTGTATAACCACATACTAACACCCTCCGATGATCTAAAAAAAATTAGGCTTGAAATAGCAGGGAGGGTTTTTTTTTCTTTTGTCTCATTTTCATCTTTTTCTGCCCAGTCACTGGATTAACTCTCCACTATTCATTCCGGCTTCTCCTTACTCCGTCAGACCCAACTCTGTCCAGTTTAATCCCCATGGAGGCAAATTCTAAACACATATAGACATATTACCTAACGCACATGCATGCATGTGCGGTTTTGTATACATACATATATAGAAACACAGATGTATGCCCCCCCCCCACACACACACACACACATATGCACACACACACACACACACACACACACACACACACACACACACACACACACACACACACACACACACATATGCATGTACACAAAACACACACACACATGCATATGGACACTCAAAAATAGTCATAGGTAAACATGGTCACAGGTGTACACTGTACTTGCATACCCATCAACCCCACCCCTCTCCACTCACACACACACACACACACACACACACACACACACACACACACACACACACACACACACACACACCACTCACACACACTCACACACACATACACCCTCACACACCCACACACACTGTGTGTATGCGCATATGCACACGCACGCACGCACGCACGCCATGCATGCACATGTATGCCAGTTTTTTAGCACCAGATGTTCCCAAAACAGGAATAATAAAGAAACAGAAAAGCTTCACTCGGACTCCCCACTGTTGTCTAGCGGAGCTGAAAGAGGCCTTCTCCCTGTTTGACAAGGACGGGGATGGAACCATCACCACCAGAGAGTTGGGCACGGTCATGAGGTCGCTGGGCCAAAACCCCACACCCCTTGAGCTCCAAGACATGATCAATGAGCTGGATGCTGATGGTAAATGGCAGCGAATGAGGATGAGAGACATGGCTACATGATGACAGGGATGACGGGGATGAAGATGATATTTCTGCTTTGGTAGCCTTTTTTGTCATTGGAGATTTGTTTCATTTTGTCTTTATGTCTCATATAGCATGCTGAAGATGATCAAGGGTGTTTCAGTATTGAAAAAAAAGAAAACGTTTGTACTTATTTCAGGCTGTCATTTCACTGTGCATGTCTCTGATATTTGAGCAGGCAAGGGACTTAACTTTGGAGGTGGAGTGTTCACATTTACTTTGCTTGTCTTTTTTTTTTTTTCTTTTCTTTTTTTTCATATCTTTTCTGTTTGATGCCCCTGTTCTCAATGAAGATGTTTTGTCTATCTTTTCTAAATGGATAACACTTGGAATGATGATGATCAGGATGATAATGGTGCTGGTGACTGATGATTGATAGTCTCTTTATTTTCTGGATGACCCCAAAGGGTTATGACAACTCGGTAATTGAGTTGGAGAGTTAATCATAGTCTTTAAGAATGAATCATTGAGTTGATGAATGAATGGATAAGTGAGTTGGTTAATGAATAAAATGGACAGTGAGTGAATGATTGGAGTGACGAATGAATGATCAATAACATTGAATTCTGTGAAACACCTCAATGGACATCTTTGCAAAGCAGAAGTGAAATTTTTCTTTTCATAGGTGTTCACGATCATTTGATGATTATTCTGACACTTGATATTATAATTGTTTGCCTTAGGAAAGAAATTTCAATCTAAGGGTATGGTAATCTCCCTTTCCAGGCAAGTGACCAGAGTAAGAACACAAGGCAAGGAAATAAACAGCAGTTTGAATGATATGCGCAGAAATTGGGCGTGTGCACCCATAGGCATTAACAGGCACCTGCGTGGGCACTCACTCATGTATATAGACTCTCTCTACTTATCTTTGCCTCTTATTGTCCAGCTTTTCCCCACCTACCCTCCAACCCACCCACGTTCCTGAAAATAGATCCATAACATACTTCTTTCACCTCACAGGCAACGGAACCATCGGTTTCCCGGAGTTTGTCTCGATCATGAATCGCAAGATGAAGGACACAGACTCGGAGGAAGAAATCATGGAGGCCTTCCGCATGTTTGACCGGGATGGCAGCGGCTACATGTCATCGTCAGAGCTGCGTCATATCATGAGCAACCTGGGAGAGAAGCTGACAGATGACGAAATACAAGAAATGGTGCGTGAGGCGGATATGGATGGAGACGACCACATCAACATCACAGGTAGGCTGAGACAGGTGGATGATCCTGGTAGCGACTTTGTGTGCCCAGAGGTTAAAGCCTTGTTCTCTTGATCTGAGGGTATTCGGTTCAATTCCGTATGAGACAGCCAGGTTAGAAGGGATTTTCTGTTTGGAATCAACAGAGTGCAGACTACCCCCCCCCCCTCCCCCTCCTCCCCTCCCTCCAAGTCCATGTGAGTGCAAACTTATCCTCCGTCCCCTCCCAAAAAAACATTGCAGTTATCAGTGAGTTAAGGAGACTGTCGCTAGACTGATGTGGCGACGCCCTGTGGGAGGCAAACTCACTCATGCTGGCTATGCAACTAAGCAATCATTGTCATCAATAGAGGGCGTTGTATGTGATGTTCTGTGTGTGCTGGCACAGAACAGGCACCACTGAAGTCAGCCGAAGTGACTCGGCAGCAGTGCAGTGTCTCCTTCAGTGGGTTGCCTCACGGTGACCTGACACTGACTCTCCCTGTGGATTGCCAGTGCTGAAGCTGTGAGGGACAAACCAGGACATGACCGTGGATGGGGAGCTGGCATAAGTGGTGTAGGGGTAACGCTACTGGAGTGGCACAGAAGATGACAAAAAAAGAAAAAAAAAGAAAAGGTCCTGTGTGTGAGTGCATAGATTAAAAAACAAACACAACAACAAAAACGAAGAAACAAACAACAACAAAAGAGAAACTTGAATGCTAACTAAATCCCTCTCAATCTTTTGTAGAGGAGTAGGCAGTTGTGTGTTGGTAGAATGGAGAACGAAACGAGCAAACAAGCAAAGCAAAACAAACCAAAAAAAGACAAAAGAGGAGCACATACACTGATGTCATGTGTAGACGTTACCCACGAACATGAAATGTAAGTACCTCAATGACTTCTTCGAAAAGAGTGGCATAGATCACGGGCTACAATATTCTAGAAAAGCAGAAACCATATACCAGGTTTAAGTACAGATGATAATGCTTGGATGAGCATGAATATCTGGTGATGGTAACTTCAGCTCTTTATTCAGCTTTGGTTTTTTATTTGGCTTGATATTGTTGCTTACTTTTTATTACATGTGAAGTTTTCATTTGTGGTCTATCACAGTACAGAATTCTTCTGGGATAGAGTATGTGTTGTCTTGCATTGCATTACTTTGCAGTTTTTACTGTGTTACATTGCTTTGTAATGCGCTTCAAGCGAGTGAATAGATATACATTGAAACATCTGATTCAGCATCAGATAAGTTCATTGCGTTGCATGTTATTTTCTATGGTGTAGTGATACATTGCATTGCATTGCACTGCACCAAAAGTGAGTAAAACTGGGGTTGTAAATTGTTGTTGTTGTTGTTGCTGTTGTCGTTGTGTATTGCTGAAGTTTTTGTGTATGAAAATTGAAACAATTGAATAAAAACCATCCTTCTCTATAAAGGTTACCCCACCTTGTAACTCAGTCCTCACTTCAGATAGTCTTTCTTTGTGCTCTAAGGAGACAGTGGGTTTGGGTTGTTGTAAAGAAGCTTAAGAAGATGTATTGAAACTTGCTCAGTGTATTAGACTTTGGTATACAGACTTTTATGTATAGCATATATAAAGCCCCAAAAGATCCCCTTTCAGAAAACTATTTCAAAGGAGAAAAATATGGGGAGTTTTCAGCTTTGGAAATCTAAATGAAAATCGGGTCATCTCAGGATTATTTTGTTATTCATGAAGAAGAGTAAAAAAATCAAAGACAGTTTTTTCGCTTGCGCTGTCAAGTGACTTTGGGTGGGAGCTAGGGTGTTCAGTTTTGAATGGCATTAACCTGCACAGTGCGTACCCAATGTGTATGGCTGGTCATGGTTTGTAAATGTTAGTGTGGAAAGGCTGACAGATTAGTTTTCTGGCTTCTTTTTCTTTGTTTTTGTGCTAAAATAACCTTACAATCAGGAATATGTTCTATTTAATTAAGTCCCATTTTCAAAGGATGTTTTAGAGGCTGTCGCCTCTGTGCTTTTGTTGTCTTTGATATCATATGCAAATTTTTTTTTTCTGTACTTTTATTCCCTTTAGAATTAAATGTTAAGTTCTGATTTTGATTTTGTTCCAGAGTTTGTAAAGATGATGATGTCAGACTCTGACGGTATGTGTATCTTCTCTTTTGTGGCCTCTGCGTGTGCAATGTAGTAATCTGTAATGATAAGTGTAGTAATCTGAGGTGGTGTGCACTGTAGTAAACCTTAGTGATAACTGTAGTAGACTGAAGTGGTCCTTGTTGAAGTGGTATATGTTGTTAACAGACTTTTTGATTGTTTCTTTTTTTTCTCTCCGTATGTTACGGTTGTCAGATTTGACAGGATTTTTTTTGTTTGTTCAGTTTTTTTTTTTTTTTAAAGTGACTTTAGGAAGAGGTGTATTGATGTCAGTGATACTTTTGAGTTGTTATAACACTGACTTAGTGCTTGACTTAGCTAGGTATGCAATCAAAGAGGAGCTTGTATATTCACTTTTTCGGTTTCTATGGATTTTTTTCAGTCTTTATTCCTTTTTTAACTTATGGTGTAGGCAGGCATATTATGTTTTCAGGGATAAAGGACTGATATTAAGATTCACTTGTTGCAAGAGAGCGGAGCCTTCACCACTGCCAAACATGTTTTTGCATTCTGTCATGCCTCTTTTGTTTTAAGACACTATACAGGCTGCTGCAGGCCATCTGTTACACTGCTGACAACCATGACAGCTCAGTCACGGAGCCAGGTAGAGTCTTCCTGTCTGGAGAGGAAACTGCCACCATGAAACGGGCCTGCTTACCCGTAGACACATGAATTTCACATAAGTATGACAAACATGATGGATGGCATCCATCTGTCTCAAGAGACAGTGGTGTTGCGCCATGGATCAGTCAGTTGTGGAGTTGCAGCGCTTACTGTGGCTGAAGAGCCCGATCCTTGAGCGGCAGACACTGTAGCAGTTGCTGCAGGTGAAGTCTTGGTCTTTGCTGTCTTTGGCGCCTCTGCTCTTCCCACTGGGCCTCTCTCCTCTGCTCTGCATGTTTGATGCCGGCCTTGATGGTGGACTGCCAGCTGACCTGGTCTGAAGCTGCTGTCTCCAGGTGTGCTGGGTTGAGGCTGCCTGGTGAACATAGAAAGTATGCATCTCCCTTCTCAAAAAAAAAAAAAATAAAAAAGAAAATGCGCACATGAAATTACAAAGGGTTGTATAGGGATGCAGAGTCCACTTTTTGGCCCAGCAATGACTTTTGCTAAAACTTGTTGCACAGGCACAGCTGAACTCTACAAATGTGGCTTAGCAGTAGTACAGCGTCCCCTCTGGTGGACTGCTCTGTGACGTCTTGAAGGCTCCTCATGGTGACTGCAGGGGCAGTGACAGGACAAGCCTCGGTGTGGCTGAGTAGAGGCAAGCAAAGCCTGAATGAGCGGTGATGGAGTAATGCCACTGGGAGGGACTTGGAAGATAGAGCGTCAAAAACAAAACGAAAATTGAAAAACAAGCTTGTGCTCAAGATCTCGTTTCAATGAGTCTCACTTTGACAGTGTGCTGAGAGCAGACCGGTATCAGTACAGGCTGTGTTAAGAAGGAAACGTATGCAGATCTGACTTGCTGCGTGGCATATGAATGCTGTGCTTTGATTCGGAGATGCTACACTTAAAATGTCAAAACGATACACTTTGTGCTTTAGATACCATGGCAGCACTGCGTGATGATCATTGACTCCGAAGGATGGTGAAGGTAATGGTAGAGAGACCCATTTTTTTTTGGCCTGACTGTCCATGGCAAGATTTTACTCAGCTGTACTCTAAGATTGCATGAAGAAATCTTACTAGGGCACCAGAAAGACGTTTGGGAGAGAGATAGGAGAGAAGGGGGAAGGGGAGGGGGGGGGGTGGAGAGGGGTTATGTGTAAGGGGGAGATGAAAGGCGAAGACAGTGGGAAAGAAAGGCTGTTACATCATCTTTGAATGTGGCATAGAAGTCTTGCTGAGAAGTTCACAAAAATTTAAAGGAAACAGTGTGTATATGTACAAAGGAATGAAACAGTGTATATATAGGGATTCATTTACGATTATGTGATAATGATTTAATGTTGTAAAGTAGGCTGTGTTATACATGATGGATGGAATGTGATATGAAATGTATCTATGGTTCACTAAGTTCTGTGACATACCACTTGCTGCTTTTCTAATATAATTCAAGTGCAACAGACATGCAAAACAACACATTAAGACAGTGTAGAAGGTAATGTTTCATAATACAGACTCGGCACAATTTCTAAAGCAGATTGAAAAGGACCAGTAATGGTTTGACTTGAATCGTACTTTATCAGGTGCTATATCATGCTGATGAAAGAGTATATTTAAAGAGAAAAATATTTGAATGATATGAGCTCTGTTTCTGTTGCACTGAAAAGGAAGTTTTGTTTGTTATTTAATTTGAATCATACTTTCTCTGTGTCTGTCATGCTGAAAAGGGAGCGTTACTGATTTGATTTGAGTCATGCTTTCTCTGTGTCTATCATGCAGAAAAATTTAACTGAAATAATGTAAATCATCCTTTCTGTCTCTGTCATGTTGAAAAAAAGATTTTGATTTGATTTGAATCATATCCATCTGTGTCTGTCTTGCTGAAAAAGAATTATATTCAATCTGATCTGTACAGTATTTTTTCTTTTTCTATTATGCTGAAAAAAAATTATTTATATGATTTTTTTGAATAATACTTTCTTTGCTTCTGTTGAACTGAAAAAAGAAGCGCTATTTATGCGAATGACACGTTCTCTATTTTTCATATGAAAAGGATACAATACCGATTTGATGTGAATAATTCTTCTGTCATGCTGGAAAAAAGATCTTCGTTGATTTGATTTAAATCACTCTTTTATTCCACTATTTTAGTACCGAAAAAGGAGCACTATTTATTTGAATCATACTTTCTCTCTGTTTCCCATATGAAAAGGAAACATTATTGATTTGATGTAAATAATACTTTCTCAAGTTCTGTCCTTCTGGAAAAAGTTTATTATTGATTTGGTTTGAATCCCACATTCTCTGTTTCTACCCCACAGGCAGCAAAGCAGACAAACAAGGGAAAGCCAGCAAAATCCCAGAATTCATTCCAGCATCACTGACTGAAGAGTTGCCCGAAAAAGAGCTGAAAAAGGCTTCTGCTGACGCACCACACCGTGGGCCAATTGCAGCAGAGGGCACAGAGACAAGCAGAATGCCTGTGGAGCAGAAGCAGAAGTCAGTAACTGGGGCACTATCTGGACAAGGTTTTGATTTGCAGCAAGAGGTAGATGATGGTGCATCTCCAAGCCAAATGGCGTATCGTCCAAAGCGAATACCCAGGTCGTCAAAGAGCTTTGAACCATTGGAGACTCTTCTTCAGCCAGAACGCGACTCTAGTGTGGCCATAGGGAGAGAAAAGCTGCCAGTTCACACCTCTCTTTTCCGTGAAGATCTACTCTCAGACTTATTAGAAACTGAGTTCATGGAGGTTAATGACTTTTATGAAGAAGCACGGAGCATGTCACCTGTCCAACTTTCTTTTGGTTTTAGTCCAGCACAGCAGCAACAGCACAGCACAACAGGCACAGCAGCAACAGGCACAGCAGCAACAGGCACAGCAATATTTTCCTGGAGCATTTGGTGGCCGCTCTGCGGGTTGTTTGGGGTTTGGTTCTAATGCGACCACTTCTGACATGGGTGGGTTTGATTTTTATCACCCTCAACAATCCCAGTCACATCTTCAGCAGTCTCAACCACAAGGTGAAGGTTTTTTCCCCGGACCTGATACACCTGCTGGGGTTGCAACAGCAGCAGCTGGCTTCACATTTGGTTCTGGTCCACCACAACAGCCACCACCACCACAGAACGGTGTTGTTCAGGCAGACAATGGCAGATCTGCCAGAGGTTTTAGCTTCGGTTCTGTCCAGTCCAAAGCGTTCAGTTTAGGCCAAACAAGCAGTGCAACTGCAGACGGATTGGCGGGATTTGGTACTGCACAACAAGGCAGCAGTGATGTCAGTAGTAGTGGCTTTGGCAGTTCTGGATTTGCTGGTTTTGGTGCTGGCCAGATTGGAGGCTTTGGACAGGTTTCAGCCACCAGCAACGAAACTGCCGGTGGTTTCGGTGGATTTGGATTTGCACAGTCTCCAGCTGTAAGTCGTGCAGCTACTGCTGATCTGGTTGGGTTTGGCCAACAAGCAGCAGGAGGAGGATTGTTTGGAGCTCCTCAACCAGCAGCAGAGGGAAGATTGTTTGGAACAGCGAAACCAGCAGAAGGGGGAGGATTGTTTGAAACAGCGAAACCAGCAGAAGGGGTAGGATTGTTTGGAAGTACCCCACCAGCAGAAGGAGGAGGATTGTTTGGAAGTGCTCAACCAGCTGTAGGGGAAGGAATGTTTGGAAGTGCCCAGCCACCTACAGGGAGAGGATTGTTTGGAAGTGCACAGCCACCTACAGGGGGAGGAATGTTTGGAAGTGCCCAGCCACCTACAGGGGGAGGATTGTTTGGAAGTGCCCAGCCACCTACAGGGGAGGATTGTTTGGAAGTGCACAGCCACCTACAGGGGGAGGATTGTTTGGAAGTGCACAGCCACCTACAGGGGGAGGATTGTTTGGAAGTGCCCAGCCACCTACAGGGGGAGGATTGTTTGGAAGTGCACAGCCACCTACAGGGGGAGGATTGTTTGGAAGTGCCCAGCCACCTACAGGAGGAGGATTGTTTGGAAGTGCCCAGCCACGTACAGGGGGAGGAATGTTTGGAAGTGCACAGCCACCTACAGGGGGAGGATTGTTTGGAAGTGCCCAGCCACCTACAGGGGGAGGATTGTTTGGAAGTGCCCAGCCACCTACAGGGGGAGGAATGTTTGGAAGTGCACAGCCACCTACAGGGGAGGATTGTTTGGAAGTGCCCAGCCACCTACAGGGGGAGGATTGTTTGGAAGTGCCCAGCCACGTACAGGGGGAGGATTGTTTGGAAGTGCCCAGCCACCTACAGGGGGAGGATTGTTTGGAAGTGCCCAGCCACGTACAGGGGGAGGAATGTTTGGAAGTGCACAGCCACCTACAGGGGGAGGATTGTTTGGAAGTGCCCAGCCATCTGCAATGGGAGGAATGTTTGGAAGTGCCCAGCCATCTTCAGTGGGAGGAATGTTTGGAAGTGCCCAGCCATCTGCAATGGGAGGAATGTTTGGAAGTGCCCAGCCACCTACAGGGGGAGGAATGTTTGGAACTCCTGAACCACCTACAGGGGAAGGAATGTTTGGAGGTGCCCAGCCATCTGCAATGGGAGGAATGTTTGGAACTCCTGAACCACCTACAGGGGAAGGAATGTTTGGAGCCACCCAATCAACAGCACAGGGACCCCCCAAACAAGCTGTATCAGAGCCAGCCAAGCCACCTGTCGGTAGGCGTTCACCGGAAATGAAGTCATCCCAGGAGCGTGCACAACTACCACCACCCCCACCTCCTAGACGTGCCCAGCTTTCGACTGATCCACAGACTTCGCGCAGAACAGTGCTGTCTGGAATGAAAACTGCCTCAATTTTAGCAAAACCAAAGCTCATACTTTCAGATCGAAGCAGCTCATCATCAGCCTCAGTTCCAGAGAAGAGGCCTGAATCGAGCAAAGTATCCGAAGAAAAGTCAAAGCGTGGAAAGGGGCCTGGAGTTTTCCAGAAGGAAGGAAAGAAGATGCTGGACGAGGCAGCTGAGTCGTTGAATGGCGGTGGTGGCAGCAAGAAGAAGTCCTCAGAAAAGACTGGCACAGTATCATGGAGAATGGACCGCTCGGCCGAGTGGACCAAGAGGCGTGAGGCAGCGTCATCGGCAGTGTCTCAGAGTCCTTTTTCTCCCGCCTCCCCCGCATACTCTCCCACCACTCCCGCATACTCTCCCGCCTCTCCCACATACTCTCCCACCTCTCCCGCATACTCTCCCACCTCTCCCGCATACTCTCCCACCTCTCCTTCTTACAGGCCCACCTCTGCGAAGCTCAGTTCACCTGCCTCTTCCGCACGCATCACCGCTTCTCCAGCATACTCGCCCACAACCCCAGCATCGTCTCCTAGACAACTCACGTCAGCCATCCAGGCAACTGATACAGCCGCCTGCCAAGCTGACCGTGAGAAGACCTCTACGACAGACCAATCAGCGGGCAGATACTATCCTCCAGATTACACGCTGATAGAAATGGAGGCTAGAGAGGAAGAGGAACCTCTTCTAGGTACCCCCTCCGTCCAGAAAGGACTGCTGAGGTCGCATCTGGAAAGTTTGCGTGGGCTAAAATTCATTAATGGGACTTTGCCGCATTTGGAGCCTCAGACAGAGGTTTTGCCCATGGCCAGGGAATTAAAAGATCAAAGAGCCTCTGGTGAAGCTGCGATGGCTCGGCCTGTCAGTTATGCTGGAGGCCTTGGCGTGGAGGTGCCTGTCTGTCGGATAGTCACGGACCTGGAGGAATGGAAGGCTGCTGTTGGAGAGAAGCTTCCAGACCTGAAGAAACTGCTACAGGTAGTGTCTAAGATTCTGTTGAAATGGTATTCATTAATTTAATTTGAACTTCTTCACATTGATTGAAAAAAACTGAAGAAAGTAAACAGGAAACAATGAATCAAGCCACACACACATGCACACACACACACACACACCACACACACACACACACACACACACACACACACACACACACATGCAACACACACACACACACACACACACACACACACACACACACACACACACACATGCACACACAATGCACACACACACACACACACACAACACACACACACACACATGCACACACACACACACACACACACACACACACATGCACACACACACACACACACACACACACACACACATGCACACACACACACACACACACACACACACACATGCACACACATGCACACACACACACACACACACACACACAGCACCACACACACACACACACACACACACACACACACACACACACATACACACACACACACACACACACACACACATCACACACACACACACACACACACACACACACATCACAACACCACACACACATACACACACACACACACACACACACACCACACACACACACATGTAGGCATACAGTCACACCCAGATTTACATACATGTTCACAAACATTGTGATGAAACAATGTTACATGCCTAATGCCAAAGGCAGTGCTCATGGCTGCTTTTAAACATAGTACACATACCTTTGTGTGGAGCAAAGGAAATCTGAACTTACATCATCAATCTGTAGGCAGTATAACCCATCATATTTAAATAGCAAACAAGAGGGGTAATTCGTGGTCCCATGATGATACAGTTACATGTTCATAACTTAAAAGAAATGCTGCTAATGGATCAGAAGGCTGCGCCAGTCTTGCATGAATGTTAATCTGTGTTTGTTCACTTTCTTCAGTTGTTGCTGTGTACTGGGATCAGGTGCTTGTTACGCGAATAAGCTTGGGTCATCATTTTGAGGAGGCTGTCTCCTGCCTGTTCTTTAAGCTTTGTGTCTGCATTTGAGCTTGATGATCTGGTGCCGAAATTGGCATTGGTTTGAAGTTACATGCATGTGAACTGTCTCATCAAAGAAGCAAGGTTACTCTTCTTATTCATAACTGTTTACGGTCCCCTGCCTTAATAAAGACTTCCTTTTTTTTTTTTTTTTTTTTACAAAACTGCCAATTGTATGTAGGTCATGTTAATATCAAATTGTGACTGCATGCAGCAGTCCGATTGATAGCTCTGAACAGTTAGCCTTTTCTTGCCATTTTTTCTTTCCTTCCTTTCTTTCTGTCTTTGTGTATGTTCTCATTGTGCTGTTCATGTGTTCATATTGGTATTTATGATTTTCATGTACTGGATTATGTTTGCTTCTGTCTTTCTTTAGTCATTCAGTTGCTTCATATGATCGACCATCATTATCTAAAACATGATTTGTTTCCTTAAATTTTTTTTTTCTGGCTTGTGTTCCTTTGTTCGTTCTTTCTTTTGTTCATTCTTCTCTCTTCTTTTTTTCCTTCTTTTTGCAAGTCCTTTTATATAATGTCTTGCTTGAAAGCCATATTTACAGTATTCTTATTTTTTCATTAATTCGTTCACTTGTTTCCCTAATAATTCAAGCTCTGTTCATAAACTTACCAATTAAAAAAAAGATCCTACGCTTCTAACATTCATTGAAAATGACGAAGTGCACAAACAATGTTTTTGACATGAGCTGACGGTTTGCGCAGGGCCGACACCTGTGTTACCTGGGCTCTGTTCTCCAGGACCTGATCCAGGTGGATGTCTGCAGGTGCCGTGCAGTCCTGCTGTCCAGCGGGATTCAGTCCCTTGGTAAGAAGGAACATCACACCAACCTTCCATATACATAGAGTACGCTTTACCCTACAACGGATGGACCAACATTTTGGTTAACACAAATGGAATGATGGTTCCCCAACACCAGTGTATGACCAATGTTTGGTTAACCCTAAAATTTGGTGAACCTTTTAAATGACAAAACGTTTCTTTTGCTAAACATTCTTACACTGTGAGCGATGAAGTCAGTTGACATACATCATTGGGGCTAGCACAGAGTTGTGAGGTCAGATGACATTAATCAGTTGTTCATTGATAAAGTACAAACACTGATCTTTTTCCAGCAATTTGAATCATTTTCATGTTGGGTGAATAGATGGTTCTCTTGCTAGAGTCTGAAAGATTAGGAAAAGAAAGAGGTGTCCTTTTTGACCTGTGCATGGTTATGATTATTTGAAAATGTATTCATTCAAGCTTGTATGCACACTGTTGCACCCATTCATATCATCAGAAACATGTCTAAAAATAGGACACACTGGAGAGTGCAGAGTATACTGGAGAGTGCAGAGTATACATACCCATCGAGCTGGTTCACGAGTGAAAACGTTGGTTTTTTAAAAATATCTGGTGAAGTAATAGTTCGCATGAAGGAATAACTTCCCCTCTGTGTGTGTGTGTGTGTGTGTGTGTGTGTGTGCGTGTGTGTGTGTGTGTGTGTGTGTGTGTTTAAATTGGGCATGAAAAAATATGCCAATGTTGATATGATTAGAAAGTTTTATTGTACAAAGATAACTTGTAGTTTAATAGATAGTCATCAGTTTAAAACAAAAGCTTCCCAACATTCTTATTCAGTAGAATATTTGTAATAATCCCATTGGTTATATGAACGGAACCAGGACTAATAGTTTGAGCCATGTATGTGCCTTGGATCTGCACCAGTACTTTATGGGTTGATCTTTGAGTCTCATTCCACCTTTCCAGCAAGGTTTGCTGAATCGGGTGACGTAATTTTTGCATAAAAAGAAAATTGAAATAGTTTTCTTAGAATGATCCTTCTTCCATCATTTGTGCAAAAAAAATTTAATGGATTTGTCTCTGAGCCACATAAACATCCCACGTTTTGATGATGTTTGGTTGAAACGGATTTAATGGTAGTTTTTGTGTAATCATACTTACAAACAAGCCAAAAGATGTGGGTGAAAACATTGCCTTTAATTGAGGTGATAATACCAGTTTGTATGGTGTGATGTAAGTTGGGAAGTCGTCGGTTCAAGTCCCATTAAAGGCATATGTTAAGGGTTTTTTTTTTTTGCCCCAGTCAGCCTCTATCAAGAGTCGTTGAATCTGCCGTGGACTTTTGTGAGAAATCTGAAAATCCAGGCTGAGTTTCATCTGTTTAATGGATTTGTCTCTGGACAGTGTTGCACACACATCCTGACCAACACAGCAGACGGTATTTTTTAGTCCTTGATGTTTGGACATATTATGTAAGGAAGCATGAAACAACAACCCAGTCATGTCGTCGTAAACCATGACATGGAACCCTAAAAACATCATCACATTAATTATCCTCATCCTGAAGAAGAAGAAAAAAGCCTCAGATTCTGTGGCCCTCTCCCACCCTGCTTTCATGTGACAGCTGTTTGTATTTCCTTCGTCATCCATCTCTCTGTTGATTTGATGGCAGAATTATCTCAGATGGCAAGTTGATATGGACTGTCGTGGGTGCCCTCAGGAGGGGAACACTTGTTCATACTGGCTCAGCATTGAACAAACAGTATATTTTTTGTTGTTTGGAAGTAATCTGTCTTCTGTGTATGTTGGATCAGAACAGGCTCACGGAACATAACTGAAGTGACTCAGTAGCAGTGCAGGGTCTCCTCTGGTAGGTTGCTTCATGACAGTCTGAAACTGACTGCTCTCAGTGGACAGTCAGTGTTAAGGATCATGTAGGTGGGAAAGCTGGCATGATTGTCATCGGAGCAATGTCATTGGTTAGGTATGGGAAATGAAGAGACAAAAGAAAAAAAAAATGGAAGAAAACACTTGTCTGCTTTTATCATTGTACCCTGGCCTGAGGAAGCTGCCAAACCAGTGAAAACGTGTTAAGAATATTAGTCTGAAGACATGAAAAAATTGTTGTTTTTATTCTTGTGTGTGTGTGTGTGTGTGTGTGTGTGTGTGTGTGTGTGTGTGTACCATTATGGTCAGAAATTTATGTAAGGTATTGATAAGAATCATGAATTAATTTCAAAGGTGAATGCAAAAAAAAAAAAAAATGACAATATCTTTTTTCCTCTATCGTTGTTTTAAAAGTAATAGAATGGAATCCACACACGCACACAGAGGATGCAACGAGTTTTCTTTGGATCTTGTGCTGTATCAGCACTGAAACGCAGGTTCAGTAAACAGCACATACATTCTCTTAAAAATTGAACTGTTGCAGTTTCTGCTTTTTATTTTCAGGCCCAGTGGCAGCAAAGGAACTTCAGCAGCTGGTGGCCATTCTGCTGATGCTGTTGTCCAGCTTGGTGGTTGGTCAGAAGACACACGTGAACATCAGGAAAGAAGTACAATGTCTGAAAGACCTGATGGGCAATGGCTCAACGATCCCTGCTGTGACTGCTGACGAATGTGCTGCGATCCACCAGTGTCGGGTCATCCACGCTCGGTACCCTTTGTCCTGCAGCTCTCTGGAGCTTTCGTCCGACTGGCCCACGTTTTGTGCCCTGGTGTTGGGGCTGAAGTGAGCAGGGCTTCTGCATGGACCTGACTGGGCCTGTCACTGTTTGTTGTAGCCTGGGTGTAGCGATGTAGGGGGTAGGTGGAATCAGTAGCTTGAGAGTGAAGCCACTGAGAGGACACTAAATGGTGGGACAGGGAAAAGGGTCTGTTGTGACCATTGCTCAGTGAAGGTATCTTCTGCAAAATCACTGCTGGCTTTCAGATTGAGGTCCCAGCACCTCTGTGGACTGCACACTTAAATGAAAATAACATGTTTTGGTTTTTCTGGGAAAGCTTATCAGCTGTAGGTGCCCTGTGCTCTGCCTTAACTTTTGTTTAAAATGGCAAGACTTTTATAGATGAAATGCCTCTGAATAACATTTGTGTGTCTCTGTGTGTGTGTGTGTGTGTGTGTGTGTGTGTGTGTGTGTGTTTTAGGTTTTCTTCACTTTGGTTATTCTTGATGTACTTCCCAATGAAGAGTTCCTCTATTTAAAGTTTCCGTATTTGAAGAATTGTTCAGAAGTGGTTATTGTGAGTATTACAGTGCATTTCATCAGATTTTTTTTCCATTGCCACCCCCCCCCCCCCAACCACCTGACCTCCCCAAACCCTCCTACACCCCCATCTTTCCAGCCCTCTGCTCTGAAATGCATCAAAGTCTTCAACAGTGTATGAAGTGTGTCGCCGTACTCAAAGACGAAAAGAAACACTTTTTGATGTCCACACGGAGGGTTTGATGTCTGTCACGTTTCCTTGTGTCCTGGTGTCGGATCCGCTGTCAGCAAGGTCGTGATTCTTTTTCATATTTGGGTGCTAAGCCTGATGTGAGCGTCCTCATGCCTGGTTCATGTTTGGTGAGGAGGGCTGGGATGCATGGTCATCTGACACTGGACTAGTCATTGTGCTTGCAGTCGGTCATTCACCACATCACCGCAGTGTGAAGGTATTCAAGTTTTTGTTGCCTTTTGTGACTGCCTCATCTTTCCTGTGTCTGTCAGTGGCATTGCACAGTGGGCTGCTTCTTCCAGCTCTGTAGTGCGCTGCCACATTCAGATATTAGATAGTTGTTACTTGATTCCACAATTCAGAATAAGAAACCAAATCATTTTGTCCGCCGAACATGTCAGTGATTTTCATTGCTGTGAGCTCAAAGTTTATTTGTACACCTTGAGATTTTTATCGGGACAATTGGCATGGTTTTGGTTTCCGTCTCTCACGGTCCCATTTTCTGTTTTTTATGGTTTCCTGCTCATGCCTGATTGTGACGTTGAGAAAGTGGAGATGGAGTTTCTGGAACTGCCCACATTATTAATCCTTTTGCTGAGTGTGTATTTGTTGGCATCTCCAGAATATTGTGTCTCTGAAGTAAAGGCAGAACATAGTGCATTGACCAGACCTGAATGTGGTAATGGTTAAATCCTGCTGGGGTGAAGTTTGTGTGTTTATATATTGAAGTATGCAATGTATATGGCATTGTCTCATTTACGTTGTTAGAATGTATACAGACACGTATCATCTTTCCAGTTTTGTGCCCACTCTCATAGTGGTTTTTGCTGGGAGGCTACTCTGTCAAACACGTCCACATTGTTGACATCAGCAGATGATGATTAAAGATGTGCAAAAGATTAACTAGCCATCATGGCCCAGTGGTTAGTATAAAGGGTGTAGCTTGAAGGTTGATGAGCCGAATCCCACCAGATACTTATCTTTGGATTTGTGGAGTGTGCTGTGGGTTCTGAGGGAAGACTGACACCATATAATCTAGTTTCAGTTTCTTTCGCTGTATGGAAACGTCTTTGAGAGTGTTACTCAAATTTTCTGATCAACACAGCAGGTGTCTGTATCTCTCAGTCCCGATTGATACCAGGATGTATTATGAAAGGTAGCAAAAATGGCAGCCTTATCATGTAGTCTCTGGTAAACTGCAGATCATATAATTCACCATAATATCTAGGTACAGTGGCCAATATATGAGCCACATCCATTTTTTTTTTTTATAGGAAAAAGCAAATTAGCCATAACAGTTGATTATTCACTAGAAAATAGCAGTAAAACTGGTAAATCAAGAAAGCTGCACAACACTGGTAAGCAAAGTCTGCATTCCGAGGAATAAGAAGCACAAGTTTGAGATATGTCAGACGTTTTTTGGCCTCCTACGTCACTGGAGCCCATGATGATCGGCAACATTTAGATATGAAGTTGCCCAAGTACGGGCAAAACAATTTTATTGGATGGCTTTTACAAGGAAGACAAACTGGCCTTTACAAATGGCAGATGAGGAAGTTTTGTCAAGTATCAGCACAAATTTAACAGAAACAGTAAATCATTTTGGAAGCGCAACTAGTGATGAAGTCATAGGAGTGATTTCTAGTGACTTTTGCATAAAAGCTAATTTTTTTTTTTGCAGAAAACTTTGAAGATTGACATCAACAAAACTGACTTCAATGAATTTAAAATATCTGTCGGTTGTTGACTGTAAAGTTTGGTGATGAAACAGTAACAGCTGAAAAGCAGAATTGCAGAATTGATGAAGAAAAGTCAGATTTTAAACATGGGTTCTCAGTTTTGGAAAAAAAAACCCATAAACAGGTCATTCCCTATCCGTATAGTAACCATAGGGGTGAGAGTTGAGGAAATTAGAACTATCGGCTCATAGCCAAGAAACTATAGTATTCTCGTCCTTGTTGGTTACCATGAAAAAAAAAAGAATAATAAAAAGTCTTACATTTTTGGACCATCATGATGAGCCCAGGTTTGATTTTATCCGCACATCCATGCCCATATGCGAATCTTCATCGTCAACAAGCTCATATTGACTTCTCATTTCTGGATGGACGTGTTGGTAGTCGCATTTTGTAAGGGGCACTTGCTCACTGGCTTTGTGATTTAGCCATGACTGGCATGAGTAGAGAACCTGGTTGGCGATGTTCTGCGTACATTTGATTAGAACAGGGCAGGGCTGGCCGTTTAGGTTAGGCGTCAGACTCTTCAACGTCTGAGGTTCGTGTCCCACTCATAATAGTCAGGTTTAAAGAGATTTCCCCTTCGGAAATAAACTCTGTGCAGATTTCTGGTCCTTCTGATGAGATTTTTTACTGAGGTCTTGTGCATGAACACCTGCATAAAAAAAAATTTGCGCACGTGTTAAATCATGTTCCATCTTTCAGAGAAGAGTTGGCCATTGTGTGCCGGATCGATAGAAAATACGAAAATAAAACATATGTGCACTGTGCCACATTTAGACATTATCCCCGATAGCAGAATAAATGTCATATGTGGTGAGCCCAGCAGGTGAGGTCTAAGTAAGGAACGAAGAAAGAAAGATCAGAACTGGTCGTATTGTACACTGCTGAAGTGTCTCGGCAGCAGTACAGCACCTCCTCTAATGTGTTCCCTCATGGCCGGCAGATACATGGTTGGACTGCAGCATACCAGACTGGATATGGCCGCGCTGTTTGTAGAAAAGATAATGCAGTGAGACAGTGCAGAAGATCAGACAAAAAAAAAAAAAAGTGCAAATGAGCCAGGGATTAAACGAAAGGTTATCTGGAAGATCGACTGATTTGATGCTGAATTTCAATCCATCATCACCACAGACCCCAGAGGTTTGTTTACTATATTTTGCTCCTCTCCACCCAACTGCACTCTACTTCTACTTGTTGTTTAGTTGTTTAGTTTTTGCATGGTTTAGTTTCATAGATAGGAGTGTTTTTATGTGCATGGAATCACTATATTCTGTAAATATTTTTGACCTGAAAATAGTTGAAAATCATGTTGTAATGAAAACAACATCATTCAAAACGATCATGTAACTGTATTTATTGCACAAAGCTGTGATATTATGCTTCTGCTGTGATTAGATTGTTCATCATCATCATCATTACAAATATTTCTGTTCATCGTAATAGTGATGATTTGTTTTAAAGGTCAATATTTGATTTCAGTGTTTGATCATCATGACAATGAGAAATCATATATTTCTAATTATAATGTTTTTCAAACAGAACATCGCTTTGTGACGCTTGTTTTTACTTTTAGCATTACAACTGCAAGTGCCGACACATTGGCGTATAATTTGGTTACAGCAGAAAGCCACCACGTTATTCCTTGCTTCTATTGTGAGACAGTTATATGATGTCATATATGCAATAATTTCTAATGTCCATTTTAAATTAAGAGTATTTTTAAATGATGTTTTGATAATTATGGTGCACGATAAATAATCCGGAATGATTAATAGAGTCTGCCAGTTTGTGTATTAGCAGTGTGTGAGTGTGTGTGTGAGTGTGTGTGTGTGCAGTTGCAGCAAACCCATTTCAAATTTCCCCACAGAGTCACGACATACACAGCTGCATTGTCAGTTTACTAAATACAAATTCCACCCCACTTCACCCTTCTTTATACAACTTCATTTATCTCTCCCCCATCTCCCTCCATAGCCCCCACCCCCTCTCCACTCCTGTGATATCCATTTGTTTATTTGGACACAGATCTTATCATTACACATCATGGTTATTAAGCACATAATTTGAGAACCCAGATAGAGTTGACGTTAGAAACAGCAATCGAAGTAAAGGTATCATTTAGCAGCTGGCACAGAGCCAGTTAATTCATTTGTATGAATCTACGACCACTCTACAACTCCCTTCCGGCTAGCTTCTATGCCAGCAACATCATCAAATCAACACGCATCTGCTTTACCGAGCTCTTTTCATTGGTTGCCTGCTCATTAGAGAGTGGAGTACAAGACTGCTTCTATGTGCTTCAGTTCCTCAGTGTCTATTAATCTTCTCTCAGTTGACACTCCGTTTCGACTGTTGCCCTCTTCCGCTGAACAAAAATGGAGGACCACCTGTTTTTTTTTTCTCTTTTCAAGGCTGGCTGTCTGGAACAATTTTCCCCACTCGTTCAGACTCTGAACATCGCTGCAGTCTTCTGAATGAGATGTGAAAACATCTTTGTTCCCACCTTATAAACTTTTCCACTCCTTCTCATGCGCTGTCTGTAGCCACTTAATTCATCTCCAATGTATTCTTATTTTGCCAGTGTATGCTTACACAGTCATGTTGTCCATATTTACGCCTGTGTGTGTGTGTGTGTGTGTGTGTGTGTGTGAGTGTGTGTGTGTGTGTGTGTGTGTGTGTGTGTGTGTGTGTGTGTTCTATTTATGCACGCGTGCATGTATAAGTTATGTGTGTGCGCGCGCATGTGTGTGTGTGTGTGTGCACGCGCAAATAGTTTTGCATGCATTGAGTGGAATGGAGGGGATGGATTGGGACAAGGAGGAAAGGCAACAGTGAGGGAGTTGGGGGTGGGGGTGGGGTATTATATGGGTGGGCATATGAGGTCTGCGTATATGCGAGTGCCTGAACTACTTTGCCCTCGGTAGGTGCTATGTCTGTGTTGTATATTTTCCCGTTGCTGGCTCACCTTTCATGGTTTTCCCCCTGTAATATCTTTGATATGTAATTGTATCATACCCCCTTCTTTTGTCTCTTTCCTGTGGTGTTTGTAAACGCTATTGGCTTTGTTTGAATTAAGGGCAGATAAATGCATATGATTATTAAGATCATCGTCACCATCGTCATTGTCCCATCACTCATCGAACCTCCCAGCCAAATCTTCCGAAGAGACTAAAGCATGCATACCTCAGCTATACGAAAGTTTCGACAATCTACAATTCTGTTTCTCAATATTCAGAAACTTTATTGGAATGCATGAGAGAAGATCACAGCTTCAAAGAAAAAAAGTATGTTGATGTATGTACCGTAAAATGCTGCTGACAAGTATTATTGTCATCTTGACAAAGGAACAGAATAATCTTTAATAGTTATCAAGGGATAACAATAAATAGGAGCATGTCTTACGATCTTGGAAGCTGAAGAGAACACACTCTCTCTCTCTCTCTCTCTCACACACACACACACACACACACACACACACACACACACACACACACACATAATACACACACACACACACACACACACACACACACACACACACACACACACACACACACGTGCGCACGCATTTTTGTATGCACTCTTCATGCTTTTGTACATTCACTCTCTCCCTCTCTCTTCTTTCTCCATTTTGCCCGTGCATATCTTGAACAAAAAATATATTACAAAATGAATACCAGCCCCGCTTCAAAGTTGCGTGAGCACATAAACCAATAAACACGCACATGAATTTGTGTCTCCTAAATAGATATACCAATGAAATGGAACACTGGAAGATTGAGCGATGTAAACACGCATACATGAATTTGTGTCTCCTAAATAGATATATCAATGAAATGGAACACTGGAAGATTGAGCGATGTTTCAACATTATTATGAGACAAAAAAAAAGGATGGACCGAATGCCTGAATTTCGACTTTCAAAATTGCCATCACCGAAGGAAACATATTCGAGCATAGACCACAACATCAGTTCTCCCAAGAACAAGGACCCTTCCTCAGAAGGAAACATATTCGAGCATAGACCACAACATCAGTTCTCCCAAGAACAAGGACCCTTCCTCAGAAGGAAACATATTCGAGCACAGACCACAACATCAGTTCTCCCAAGAACAAGGACCCTTCCTCAGAAGGAAACATATTCGAGCACAGACCACAACATCAGTTCTCCCAAGAACAAGGACCCTTCCTCAGAAGGAAACATATTCGAGCACAGACCACAACATCAGTTCTCCCAAGAACAAGGACCCTTCCTCAGAAGGAAACATATTCGAGCACAGACCACAACATCAGTTCTCCCAAGAACAAGGACCCTTCCTCAGAAGGAAACATATTCGAGCACAGACCACAACATCAGTTCTCCCAAGAACAAGGACCCTTCCTCAGAAGGAAACATATTCGAGCACAGACCACAACATCAGTTCTCCCAAGAACAAGGACCCTTCCTCAGAAGGAAACATATTCGAGCACAGACCACAACATCAGTTCTCCCAAGAACAAGGACCCTTCCTCAGAAGGAAACATATTCGAGCACAGACCACAACATCAGTTCTCCCAAGAACAAGGACCCTTCCTCAGAAGGAAACATATTCGAGCACAGACCACAACATCAGTTCTCCCAAGAACAAGGACCCTTCCTCAGAAGGAAACATATTCGAGCACAGACCACAACATCAGTTCTCCCAAGAACAAGGACCCTTCCTCAGAAGGAAGGGGAAATCCAGAAAAAAAAAATCTTGAAAAATTTATTAACGATCATGCAATGATGAAAGTAGAAGGCCCCTTGTAAGAGCTTGATAACATATCCACCAGCGCTACTATTGGCACTTGTCTGAACGCGTGCACACGTGAACACAACACACACACACAAAACCACACACACACACACACACACACACCACACAACACGCACACTCCTACTTTTTTTTATTACCAGCACGCATTCTCTCTCTCTCTCTTCTCTCTCTCTCTCTCTCTCTCTCTCTCTCTCTCTCTCTCTCTCCACGCACACACACACACACCTCTCTGGTCAAATGCTGACACACACACACACACACACACACGCGCGCGCGCGCGCCCCTCCACCCTTTCCCTAGCCTTCTCTCTACACATACGCATGCGCACAAACGCATCTGTCTGGTTCCTACATCTTTCGCTCTACACGTACACACTCGTACACAAAATTAAAATATGGCGAAGGAGAGAGAGAGAGAGAGAGAGAGAGAGACTTTCCTATCTCACACGCGCACATACACACGCACATACGTATACGTCTCTGGTCATCTCACTATTCTCTCTTTCCAAACACCCCTACATACAAGCACACGTGTACGCACAGACACACGTGTTGGCTGCATACACTTCTCACACTGGCACCTGCACACGCACATATAGACGTGCATAAACGTGCGCGCTTGCAGACTCACTCGCACGTACAGAGGCACACCGAACATTGATAATTTCACCCTTTTCTAACGTTAGATATGGAGAATTGCCAACCACGAAAAAAAAACAATAACACGATCCTGACCAATGGCATGTCCACAAGCTTAACCCCCCCCCCCCCCTTAGCCCCCCTCCCCCCATCCCCCCAAATAAGATCCAAGAAGAAGAAAACCACAGTCCAGCACAGAAATGACCAGAACAGAAGTGAACCAACAAACCAAAATGATGAAATGAAATAAACAACACAAATGTTCATGATCTCCAACATGCCTGAAAACAGTTAATGGCACGATTAGTGTTTGCGGCCTGTCCATATCATAGCGCCTGCTCCGGACGGCTTTGCACTTATGTTAATTACGTCCTCATTGGACCAACTGCCTAAATGCATAGCTATATCAATTACGTCTTTGTTAGACTTACTGCCTAAATGGACAGCTATATCAATTACGTCTTTATTAGACCAACTGCCTAAATGCATAGCTATATCAATTACGTCTTTATTAGACTTACTGCCTAAATGCATAGCTATATCAATTACGTCTTTATTAGACCGACTGCCTAAATGCATAGCTATATCAATTACGTCTTTATTAGACCAACTGCCTAAATGCATAGCTATATCAATTACGTCTTTGTTAGACTTACTGCCTAAATGGATAGCTATATCAATTACGTCTTTATTAGACCGACTGCCTAAATGCATAGCTATATCAATTACGTCTTTATTAGACCGACTGCCTAAATGCATAGCTATATCAATTACGTCTTTATTAGCCGACTGCCTAAATGCATAGCTATATCAATTACGTCTTTATTAGACCGACTGCCAAATGGATAGATATATCAATTACGCCTTTATTAGACTTACTGCCTAAATGGATAGATATATCAATTACGTCTTCTTATTAGACTTACTGCCTCAAATGGATAGCTATATCAATTACGTCTTCATTAGACCGACTGCCTAAATGGATTGATATATCAGTTACGTCTTTAGTAGACCGACTGCCTAAATGGATAGCTATATCAATTACGCCTTTATTAGACTTACTGCCTAAATGGATAGCTATATCAATTACGTCTTTATTAGACTTACTGCCTAAATGGATAGCTATATCAATTACGTCTTTATTAGACTTACTGCCTAAATGGATAGCTATATCAATTACGTCTTTATTAGACCGACTGCCTAAATGGATAGATATATCAATTACGTCTTTATTAGACCGACTGCCTAAATGGATAGCTATATCAATTACGTCTTTATTAGACCGACTGCCTAAATGGATAGATATATCAATTACGTCTTTATTAGACTTACTGCCTAAATGGATAGCTATATCAATTACGTCTTTATTAGACCGACTGCCTAAATGGATAGATATATCAATTACGTCTTTATTAGACTTACTGCCTAAATGGATAGCTATATCAATTACGTCTTTATTAGACCGACTGCCTAAATGGATAGATATATCAATTACTACGTCTTTATTAGACTCACTGCCTAAATGGATAGATATATCAATTACGTCTTTATTAGACTACTGCCTAAATGGATAGATATATCAATTACGTCTTTATTAGACTTACTGCCTAAATGGATAGCTATATCAATTACGTCTTTATTAGACCGATTGCCTAAATGGATAGATATATCAATTACGTCTTTATTAGACTTTCTGCCTTAATGGATAGATATATCAATTACGTCTTTATTAGACTTACTGCCTAAATGGATAGGTATATCAATTACGTCTTTATTAGACTCACTGCCTAAATGGATAGATATATCAATTACGTCTTTATTAGACTTACTGCCCAAATGGGTAGATATATCAATTACGTCCTTATTAGACCGACTGCCCAAATGGGTGGATATGTTAATTACGTCGTCATTAGACTGACTGCGTAAATGGGTAGATATGTTAATTACGTTCTTACTAGAGCGACTGCCTGAATGGATAGATGTATCAATTACGTCCTTGTTAGACCAACTGCCTAAACAGATAGAATTCATTTTGAATGACGGAAAGAGAGTAACGTTACATCATCCACAGTAAGTAATAGTGCCGCGCTTCTCCACGCTCTCGCTCACGTCTGGGACCGCCCACCTTAAAAGTCTATCAGTAGGGACATGTGTAGGTTTCAGGAGGCCCTACCTGTCTGTCTGTCTGTCTGTCTGTCTTGGGTGCCCGCTTGGCTTAGTTGGTTGGTTCAGAGATTTTTGGTTGGTTAAAGTTGGTTTCAGTTTTCGCCCCCAGTTACTTTACTCTGAAACTAAACCTAGGGCAGTCAGGCTCGTGCACATGCCTGTGTTCACTCCCAGGGCTGTTTCTCTGATATGTTTCGAGTCCTTTCTCTGTGCGGTCACTCTTAGGATCTTAAAGCTATTTGTCTTATGTATCTTGTATGTTTATTATATGTTTATTGTAACTCTTGTTTGTTGTATTGTTTAATATGAAATGTTTGGTATTCTTTTAAACATACCATGCTGAGGTCATAATCTTGTCAAAGATCTTGGGATATATGTATGCAGGTTGAGCGATGTGGGTGCAGTGCAAGGTCATTTTGGTTTAGAGAATTGTCCATTATTTCATGTACAGTCCCCTGTTGCGTGTATTTTAACTGTTGCACCTGTTCCTAATTTCTCGTTTTTGAGATATAAGTGATTTGGACTTGACTTTGACTTCAAGACCGCGCCCCAAGTCAGTCACCGGGAATGTTGTGAATAGTTCTGGCTCAGGTCTAGAATCACCTCCTCCACCCCCCCCCCCCCCCCACCTCAGATTCAGCCGCAATGCTCTTTGCTTGATTTGTTCCTCCGTTTGGGACACTTTGAGAGCTTTAAAGGCAGGGGAGTGGTTTGGGAACAAAGGGGGGTGGTTGGTCGAGACTGACTCCCAGGAGAGTGAGTCTAGGCACGTGCACTTTTTTTTTATCCGACGGGGAGTGATTTGGGGTATGAAGTGATCACGGGAATGTTACACCGGGTAACGGTTTGGCAAGAGTTGCGTCCGATACAAACGACCCAGCAAAGGACCCTCAGGATCAAAGATTGACTCACAGTGGACCCATCCCTGAGGCAAGGAGACGACGATGCGGAAGACACTCTTCAAGACAAACAAAACAAACACCAACACCCCAAACAAACAAAAACCAACACCCGAAACAAGCTAAACTCCCCCCCCCCTTCCCCCTGCACACACACACACACACACACACACACACACACACACACACACACACACACACACACAGCACACACACACATTAATCAACACGCGTGTATGTGCCCTCTTCCCACCCCGACCACTCCATCCTACCCCCCCCCCCCCCCCCCCCCCCTCCCCTACAGAAGATATACAGTCTTACAACGGCGTCATATCACACGACCACCGCACGTGAACGTGTGACCCATCGAACCTTTACGCCCCCCCCCCCCCCCCCCCCCCCCCCACACAAAACAAAACAACAACAAAAAGTTTACGATTTCTGAAATCCTATGATGAATAATGGCAGTCACTTTCCGAGCGCTTAAATAGCAACACAGCAAAGAACCTGTCGAACCAGCAGCTAAATGAAGGAAACGGTACGCCGTTGCGTTAAAGGGTCAGTTCTGCTTACAGGGGTCAAAGGTGTTTAAGTGCGAGTGTGTGGGTGGGAATAAAGGAGAGGAAAGGGGGAGGTGTGGGCGGGTGGTGGTGGTGGTGGTGGTGGTGGCAGTGGTGGTGCGATGAATAGGACGGGTGTGGAAATGGGAGAGGAGGGTGCGGAAGAAGGAGAGTAAAGCGGATGAAGGGCAGGCAGAGGGAGGGAAGGATTAGGGGTGGGGAGGGCTGGATGCGGGGGGGGGGGGGGGGGAGGGGGTTAGGGAGTAGTGGGATGGGATGGGTGGGGAGAAGGGGCTGTGAACGGAAGAATTTGAGTTTCATGATTGTGTTGCAAACTCGGATTCGAACAGAGTGAAAACATCAACTGCCATAGATCATTAAATGTTGTTTCAGAGCGGGGGAGGGGGGTGGTGGAGTTGAGAAACAAGGGAGGAGACGGGAAGCGGAAGGGAGGTACAGCAAGAAGAGTACAACTGGAACGAAAACAGTACACACAGACAAAAAAAAACAACAACAACAACAAAAAAAACATAAAGAAAGAAACAGGAAACGTACTAAACTGATGACCATGAGGCGGAGAATGGAAGGACTGACGTGAAATGGGAAGCAGGCTGGGGGAGGGGGTGGGGGACAGATGGTTAGAGGAGGAGTGGTGGTGAGGGGGGGGGGGGGGGGCGGTGAGATGACAAAATTCATCAGACTTGACAAAAAAAACCCCACCAAATACAAACAAGAAGAAGAAAAATTGGTGGTTGGGGGGGGGGGGGGGGGGGGGGGGGGGGGGGCGTCGAACAG
Source organism: Conus canariensis (assembly GCA_033310375.1). Taxonomy (NCBI): domain Eukaryota; kingdom Metazoa; phylum Mollusca; class Gastropoda; order Neogastropoda; family Conidae; genus Conus; species Conus canariensis. The sequence continues at coordinate 28,710,458 of CM065724.1, forward strand.
TTTCTCCGGACAATTTATGGTGCAATCTTTGTCAGCCTCATAGATTTAGCCTTCGTTCGCCTTGGGTTGCCCACACAAACTTCCAGTCCCAAAGCGAAGCAACTTTTTCTTCTTTTTTTTTTTTTTTTTTTTGACAAGTAGATTAACTCTTGCTCCTATCATGAAATAAACACACACCGTCCGTTAACTTCAAACGAATGCTGCTTCCGACACCGAATCGCCAAGCAGAAATGACAACACAGAGCACACTGAACAAAACAAGGAGACATTCAGTGTACTCTGTGTTTGTATTTCTGCTTGGCGAGTCGGTGTCGTAAGCAGCAATGGTTTGGAGTTACGGGCATGTATACATTATTTAATCATGGGAGCAAGAGTTACCGTACTTGTTCGTTGTTGACTGTTCTCGGCCTCCTGTAAGATACCACTCTTCCACCAGCCCTTCGAAATAATCAACGATCTCATTTGGGCTTCAGAAACCCCCGTTAACCTGACGGTCTTCGCGCAAAACCTCACAGTGTTTACAACGCAGACAATGCAGGCTGACGTCTGTATAGTCAGGGTACCAGTCACGAACGACAACTGCAGTCATACTGTCACGAACGACAACTGCAGTGATACTGTCACGAACGACAACTGCGTGTCATTGCTTCGGCTCTCACTTCCGTGAGACGAGAGAATAGGCTGAGACTGGTAGTGATGCATATAATTATGTAGTTTTCCTTGATGGCACAGAGCTTTCCTTTCAAAGATCAGAAAGGAGGGGCTGGGTAAAAAAAAGGTAGTGTCAGGGAGGAAGAGGGTGTGGTGGGGATGGGAAAAAAGGGAGAAGGGTGGGGCGTCGGTTGCATGCATAACTGATTCTTTTCTTAATTAAGAAAACTGTCAGCAATGGAAAGTGCATGAGGAGTGCCCGATTGGTCAGTAAGTCATCATTGCTCAGCCATATTGTGGAGTAGGAGATCACTTTGTCATGTTTCGATTCCAAAATTTTCATTTTCGTGAAAAATGTTTAAAAACACTTTAATGGGATATCTTCATACTAAGCTTCAGTTGATAACGGACAAAAATATTCATTTCTTCGCAAAGATGATTCAGAATGAAATATGTTAAATACTATCAGCGTGAAGTTGCTTCAATTTTGGATTTGAATGTAATCTCTCTCTCTCTCTCTCTCCTCTCTCTCTCTCTCTCTCTCTCTCTCTCTCTCTCTCTCTCTCTCTCTCTCTCATATATTCTAATCCAATTCACCCATTCGACTGCAGCCTGCACACACACACACACACACACCGGCTGTTTGCTGTTCATCAAACTGCTCTCCAAACCATTCTTTGCTGCCCTGTCTATCAGAGGCCGAGAGTTTCCATCACTCGCGAAAAGCTGTCTCGAAGCTGCCCAAGGAAATTGTCGTGGATGGTTGTATCTTTGGTCAACCTTCTGCAATTCATGCCGAAGGTCATTTCGCACTTGCGGTAATGATGAAGAATGGCCCGGCTGGTGTTAAAGGGACGCGACTCCCAGTGCTCTTGAAACTGCTTGCTCACGTGGTGGATGCCCACTTCGAACACCCGACGAGGCGCCACGAGCACTTTGGTACGCACCTGCAAATTGGAATCCTCCTTCATTATGTTTGTTCTGACACCCACCATTAATTCATCGCAACCTACAGGCCTCATCTGGCTCCTCGTTTGCCGATTTGGGTTACAGAAAACATTACAAAAAAAGGTGGAGTGATAACACCCCTTACTTCCCCATCATTGAACGTTAAAATGTTAATTTTTATGCGTTAATCTGTTGATAACCAGTATATTCACTATGTACAAGAATTCGTGAAAGCTGCATCTCCCACTATACCTCACCCCTCTTCACACATCAATACATTTTTAAAAATCTGATTTCAGATTAAGAATTTTTTTTTTCATCTAAACGACCAAAAACAACAACAACAAACAAACAAACAAACTTGGACACGCTGTCAGATCTACCAGCCTCCGTGACGGTGAGGCATGTTATAAAAAAAGCGAGGGGTAAAGCACTGTCACGTGGTATCAAGTCAGAGTGGGAACCTCGCAGCGTCAAGTTCATCCTCCTCATTGACGCCCATAAAAACAGTCTTAAACTCCGCGGCCCCCACTGCCCTGCACTCTTGGTGACTTTAATTTCGGTTTCCTCACCACACCTGTGCCCATAGAGATTTTGTGTCTGAGCCGTCAGTTTCGGAAAGCTGACGGGTGTTTTTGTTTGACAGACATGGTGACGGCCCCGTACAGGGACGCACACTCAAGTTGACTCCCGCGTCTAAGTTCTTACTGCCGTCAGACTGGGGCTTAACAGGTGGTGTTCTGCTGGTGTAGGCTGGGGTAGAACCAGCCCCACTGAACAGCACTGAAGTGATTCGGCAGCAGCGCAGTGTCTCCTCTGGTGGGTTGCCTCATGACAACTTGATACTGATTGCTCCCCAATGATTACATTACTGGGATGCGACAGGACGTACATGAGAGCGCGCGTACACACACACACACACACACACAAACACACACACACACACACACACCACACACACACACACACACACACACACACACACACATTCACACTGACGTTGATCAGTGTACTTGTCCTCGTGACAACACACACACACACACACACACACACACACACACACACACACACACACACACACACATTCACACTGATTTTGATCAGTGTAGTTTTCTTCGTAACAACACACACACACACACGCGCGCGCGCGCGCGCGCGCACAACACACACACACATTCACGCACCACACACACACACGCGCGCGCGCGCGCGCGCGCACAACACACACACATTCACGCACCACACACACACACACACACACACACACACACACACACACACGCACCACGCCACACCACACTGACTTTGCTCAGCTCTTCTGTCCTCTTGGTTCCGCTGGTCATCAGGAAGTGCTTGTCGCTGGACTTCTGCCCTGTGGGGTCGAAGAACGCGGAGTGGAAGGAAAAGCCGCAGGTGTCATTGGGCAGCACAGGAGGCAACAGCTGACCCAGGGTTCTGTTAGGGGCCGTGGGACACGAGTTAGATGATGTGATGGCTTAGTTGCTTCATTTTGTGTGTGTGTGTTTGTGTCTATGGATAGTCCGTTCATCTGTGTGGATGATTGTATCGATCTGAATGATGCTATGGTCCAGTGAACAAATCAACGATTATTAACAAAACAACAACAAAAAGCAAAAGCGCGCGCGCGCGGGCACACACACACACACACACACACACACACACACACACACACACACACACACACGCACACACACGCGCGCGCGCGCGCATACACACACGCACGCATGCACACAATTCATGCATGCGCGCGCGCACGTGTGTGTATGTGTGTGTGTGTGTGTGTGTGTGTGTGTGTGTGTGTGTGTGTGCGCGCGCGCACGCGCGTGTGTGTGCGCTTGCGCGTGGGTGTGTGCATGTGTAGGCGCATGTGTGTCTGTGTGTGTGTCTGCGTGCGTACGTGCGTGCGAGCGTGCGTGCGTGAGTGTGCGTGCATGCGTGCGTGTGCGTGCGTGCATGCGTGCGTGAGTGTGTGTGTGTGCGTGCATGTGCGCGTGCGTGCGTGCATACATACATGCGTGCGGGCCTGCGTAGATAGATGTGTGTGTGTGTGTGTGTGTGTGTGTGTGTGTGTGTGTGTGTGTGTGTGTGTGTGTGTGTGCTTCTTCCCTGGGTTTGCAGCTCTGAAACATGACCTTCGTTCTTATAATTCCTGTATGCACTATAGCGCAGTGTGTGGCTCTGTACTGTACTGCAAACCGTTGTGTTGTGCTATAAACCATTGCATTGTATCATTGTGCATAGTACGGTTCTGCATCGTGTTGTGCTGTGTTATATTCTTTGAAATTGCGTTGTATCAGTAAAGTGTATGGTACCGCGTTGTGCTTGTATTTTAAGGGCTTATATTGTATTGTTGTGTATCGAATCAATTTGTGTTGCATTGTGTTGTATTGTACTGTAGTGTAGAACTCTTTTTTTCCCCCCACACCAGGTTTCTTTGAGTGAAATTCGGGCTGCTCTCTCGGGAGAGAAAAGACTGGCGAGCGTAGGAGGGATTGAAGGGAGGTGGGGGAAGTGGAGAGGGGGGGGGGGGGGGGGGCGAACACGACCCCACAGCACAGCCGCACACATTTTCTCCCCCTCCTTCCCCTACCCCTACCGTCCTCCTCTTCCCCCCTCCCCCCCCCCCCCCCCCTCACTCTTCCCCACCCCCACGGTCTACTGCATAGATGTGCTTTAGTTTATCTGCCCCTGTTCTCTTTACGTAGTTTCCCTTGGAACGACACTCCTGTTGTCTTGGGGTCTTCGACGTGTGCTAAAGGCGTGTTGCACACGGGAGCTTGATTCGCCTGTCTGTTTTTGAAAGTCTGGAGTCTGGACCCATCACCACTTGTAGGGCTGGGAAGAGGGAGAGAGGGGGTGGAAGAGAGAAGGGGGGAGGAGGGAGGCAGAGAGAGAGAGATAGAGAGAGAGAGAGAGAGAGAGAGAGAGAGAGAGGAGAGAGAGAGACAGACAGACACACACACACACACACACCACACACACACACACACACACACACACACACACACACACAGAAGGAGAGAGGGAATAAGAAAGAGAGGGGGTTGTGGAGGGGGAGGGAGAAAAGACAGCGAGGCAAACAGACAAGAACAGAGAGAGAGAGAGAGAGAGAGAGAGAGAGAGAGAGAGAGAGAGAGAGAGAGAGAGAGAGAGAGAGAGAGAGAGAGAGAGAGAGAATTACGATCCTCGCAAGATTCGAACCACAAATCTTGGAACGTTTGACTTTCATGGCCATTACATTACCCACTTGACCCCCAGTCCACTGATCGCTTTCCAGCAAATCCACAGATAGTCAGTAGATACACAGGGGAAAGTCAAATGAACTGGAAATGATTCGTACGACAGAAAGAGCATAGAATCCCTGTAGAAATAATATTAACATATCCCCACCTCCACTCCTTCTACCCATCACCCTCCCCCCACCTTTAGATCCCCCGACCCCCACCATAAACAATTGCCTGAGACGAATCCTCCACATACGGTGGCCTGATAAGATCAACAATGAGGAACTATGTCAGCAGACAAGACAGAAGCCGGCGGGAGCTGATATCCAACAACGCCGCTGAGGTGGATAGGCCACACTCTGCGTAAGCCAGCCACCAACACCACGAGACAAACCCTCAGGTGGAACCCCCAGGGAAAAAGGAAGAGAGGCCGGCCGAGGAACACATGGCGACGTGACCTGGACGCAGATGCCAAGAAGATGGGCCACACATGGGGGTGCTGGAGAGATTGGCCCAGGACAGAGACAGCTGAGGGGACCTTGTCGGCGGCCTATGTCCCAGTGGGGGCGATGGACATAATTGAATTGAATTGAACCCACTACTCCCACCGCTCTACCCCACCAACCCTCTACTCCTGCATCCATACTCCACACCTGATCCCTGGACGTGCTGAAGCTCTCATAAAGGGAAACGCTACCTCCAAGATTAAGCGATTATCGTCGAGTCTGTACAGGGCTTAGCATGTGGTGTCCTGCATATGTTGGATCAGAACTGGCATTACTGAACACGACCAACGGAAGTGGCTCAGCATCAGCGCAGGTTCTCCTCCGGTGAGTTGCTTCATGACGACCTGATATCGATGACTCCTTGTGGATTGTTGGTATACAGGCTGTGTAATGATGACCCAGATGTGGCTACGTAAGGAGGAGCTACATGAAACAGGGTACGGGTAATACCACTGACCTAAAAGGCACGAAAGATAAGTCAGCTAAATGAAGTTCATGGGACTGTCGTTGGACGGACGCGGTGGCGCCCTCTGGACGGAGAGCTCACTCACACCATCTCCGCGACAAAGCAATTGTTGTCGTCTGTAGGGGGCTTAGTAGGTAGTGTAGTGCGTATGTTGGACCAGAACAGGCACCACTGAACCACCACCGAAGTGACTCGGCAGCAGTGCGGTGTCTCATCCGGTGGGTTGCTTCCTGATGATTTGACATTGACTGCTCCTTGTGGATTGCCGGTGCCGGGGCTGCGGCGGGCAGGGTCGGGCTGTGGCTGTGGTCAAGGGGGTCTGAATGAGCGGCGTGGGTTCAATGACACAGAAGATGGGACAGCAAAAAAAAAAAAAAAAAAAAAGTAAAGTCAGCTGAATAAAACGAATGCAATGAGAAAGGAAAGAAAAGAAAAGGAGCACAAAGTAAAGCAAAGACGATACCTGATTCCGGGCGAGTGGGGCACGATGAACTCATCGATGTCATGGAAGGCCGTGAAAGCGGACAGCGACATAGTCCGGTACAGACAGTCGTTGTTCGTTACCAGCTGCCCGTGGTACCAGATTCTGGATTCGGTCATCGCGGTCGGAAGTTTCCATGGCAACACGGTCAGCCAGCTCTGTGGCGTACGTCATAGCGTCAGGGTGTCCGATGTACCCCCAAGAGCAAAGATTATTATTATCATACTTTTTTTGCCCAGTATTTAATGGTATGTTTTTTTACACTCTATTTTTTTTTTTGGAAGCTCAGCTAACAGCGGAGAGACACATTTTTTATCTAGTCTGTGAATTCGTGACGAAAACCAGACAGAAGTCAAAGTCGTCACAATAAGAACATGCTAAGAAGCATGATCAATCAACTGAAGCCACCTGAGAGGTCCAGTTCGACGTTAATGAAACCGATCTGACACCACCACATTACATGACAAAACACGACACCACAGTAGAAAGAAACTCGTGGAGAGCGTGGCAGCAGAGAGTCCTCAGAAGAGAAGCCCCCTTCAAGCAAGTGTTTCGGCCCTTATCTCCTGACACTCTAGGGGGGTTGGGCCACACCCGGTTCATGACTCCGGATGTCCCTCTGCTGCCCCTTTTTTTCCCATCTTGGGACGAGCCATGGCTGGGATTCGAACCCATGACCCTCTGGACATGCTCATTTTCCACTTAATGACTCGCGCTTTAACCACTGAGCCACAGGGACACCTGATATTTGTAGGGAAATTAAGCCTTATGAAGTTCACTTTTGTTCCTCCTTGACCAGATCCAGCTTGAACACCTCTCTGCCGCTTCTGCCATTGCTTTCAGGGCTCTGGTTTTTTCCTTCCCTGCAACTGAGAGCTGTTTCATGAGGCTGTATGCAGACGTTCCTACAAACCCCCTAGCTCCAATTTCTGCAGTGAGGACTTTGACCTGATAGCCTTCTCTCCTCAGGCTGTTTGCCAGATCAGCATACTTTTCAGTCTTGTAGATTTGAGCTGCCTCCATTCTGTTCTCATATGGCACCGTGAGCTCGATCATGATCAGCTGCTTGGTTGACTGAGAGTGGACTACTATGTCTGGTCTCATGCCACTCTTGCTGATGATCTCTGGGTGACTCTTTCATTCTGGGAGGTCTGCAGTGCACTCCCAGTCATCTGCCCCGTCCAGCAACGAGACGCAAAATCACACAGTATATGACACGAGATCAAATTACGTGAGACGTAACGCCACTGTAGATTAAACGAGGATTCCCGACACAATACCCACACCACATGGCAAGACAGTGCACCACACGATACAACACAATACACACGGCGAAACACGACAGAAAATGACATGATAGCGCAACGACAGGTGTAACAGGCCAGATCTACACCCTGGCTAGTTTATACCCCAGAGATAAAATAGCCTAGATTCTTTAACTCCCGGGGTTGAAACCAGCCGAAATATACCAGTCCTCCTGCATTGGCTTTGCTCGCCCAACCAGTATGTATCCCATTTACGTTGCAAGCACGAGTTCTACACTCGCTCACTGTTTCTCTGCTTGAGGAGTAATGTTTTTAACGCTTTGTAAAGTCAAAGAGAACAGTATTCACAATAAAATGAAACTCGCAGCTGATTACCTGGCCGTTGTAGTGAGCAAAGACCAGAATTTCAACCTTTTCATAATCACTACATTATTCCTAAACACTTGGTCAGTTTTCTCCAGTTTTGCTGTCTCAAAGGTTAGGAGGACATGGATGACGTTGTCTACCAGCAAATTCTGACTTTTTACAGCTGAGAAGAGAGCAGTGACGGGAGGAAACGCCCACGACACATTTACGACACATCAGATCCAGCTGCCGAGAAAAAAAATGCCAAGTTCAAATTTCGCTGAGCTTTTCATCTATTTATTTTTCCTTTTTTTTCTTTGGTTCTTCTTGTTCTTCTTCATCTTCTTCTTCCTGTTTTTCTTATTCTTCTTGTTGTTGTTGTTCTTCTCCTTCTTCTTCTTCTCGTTGTAGTAATTCTTTTTGTTCTTCCTCTTCTTTAAAACTAGACGATGGTAATTCCAGCGGGATGGTTGGCGCTCATCATGCTCTAGTCTCAGCCACCTTAAAGATCTCATTAAACCAACTGGCATCCATTATTGGATGGTATACCATTCCCACGCTACCCCCCCCCCTCCCCCCTCCCCCTCCTCAGAAAAGGCAGTTTCCTGAGAAAGGTTTGGTCATGGCCTGGACAGTGTGTGTGTGTGTGTGTGTGTGTGTGTGTGTGTGTGTGTGTGTGTGTGTGTGTGTGTGTGCGGGCGCGCGCGTTCGCGCACATGCGAGCCTGTGTGTGTGTGTGTGTGTGTGTGTGTGTGTGTGTGTGTGTGTGTGTGTGTGTGTGTGTGTGTGTGTGCTGAAAGCCCTAAAAAAAAAAGAAAAAAAGAAAAGACCCTGCGATATCAGCTGAGAAACAACGAAACAGAAACTGGAACTAACACCTCCCCTCAACACAACCCACACTCCACGCCACCCCCCACCTCTCCCCCACCGTCCCACCCTCCTCCCCCCATCTCTCCGACCATGCTACTACATCTCCCGACCTTGTTCTGGTAGAACTGGAGCACCTTGCGGATGGGGGCGGTCACGTGGTAGTCGTAGAAGAAGACCTGCTGGACGCCCAGGAGACGGGTCAGTTCCAGAAACTCCACCAGCCGTTCTGGAGACACGGAGCCGAAGAGAGGCGACACGCACACGCTGTAGTTGTACTTGTACTGGTACCTGTGTTCTTCTGCGACCTGAGATGGAGAAGAAAAACGAAAACAAAAAAACCCACTGACAGTGATGAGCGAGTGGTATGGTGTAAGTTGGTGTGGTGTGGTGTGATGTGGTGTGGTGTGGCGTGGCGTGGTGTGTTGTGGTGTGGTGTGGTGTGGTGTGGTGGGAGGTAGAGAGGTGTGGGTGTGGAGTGGTTTGGAGAGACGTGGTGTATTGAGGGATAGGGACGTGTGGGTGGTGGTGGTGGAGAGGTGTGGTGTAGTGTGGTGTGGTGTGGTGAAGTGAGGTGTGATGTGGTGTGGTGTGGTGTGGTGCGGAGTGGGTGGTGTGGAGAGGTGTGGTGTGGTGTGGTGTGGAGAGGTGAAGTGAAGTGTGATGTGGAGTGGTGTGGTGTGGTTTGGAGTGGTGTGGTTTGGAGTGGTTTGGAGTGGTGTGGTGTGGTATGGTGTGGTGTGGAGCGGAGTGGTGTGGGTGGTTTGGGTGGTGTGGTGTGGTGCGGAGTGGGTGTGGGTGGTGTGGTGTGGAGTGGAGTGGTGTGGTGTGGAGTGGTGTGGTGTGGAGTGGTGTGGAGTGGTGTGGAGTGGTGTGGTGTGGAGTGGTGTGGTGTGGTGTGGAGTGGTGTGGAGTGGTGTGGTGTGGATGTGGAGTGGTGTGGTGTGGTGTGGTGTGGAGTGGTGTGGTGTGGAGTGGTGTGGTGTGGGGAGTGGTGTGGTGTGGAGTGGAGTGGTGTGGTGTGGAGTGGTGTGGTGTGGAGTGGTGTGGTGTGGTGTGGAGTGGTGTGGTGTGGTGTGTGGTGTGGTTTGGAGTGGTGTGGTGTGGTGTGGAGTGGTGTGGTGTGGTTTGGAGTGGTGTGGTGTGTGTGGAGTGGTGTGTGGTTAGTGGTTTGTGATGTGGAGTGGTGTGGTGTGGTTTGGAGTGGTGTGGTGTGGAGTGGAGTGGTGTGGTGTGGTGCGGTTTGGAGTGGTGTGGTGTGGTGTGGTGTGGAGTGGTGTGGTGTGGTTTGGAGTGGTGTGGTGTGGTGTGGTTTGGAGTGGTGTGGTGTGGTGTGGTGTGGTGTGGTGTGGTGTGGTGTGGTTTGGAGTGGTGTGGTGTGGTGTGGTGCGGTTTGGAGTGGTGTGGTGTGGTGTGGTGTGGAGTGATGTGGTGTGGTGCGGAGTGGTGTGGTGTGGTGCGGAGTGGTGTGGTGTAGAGAGGTATGATGTGGAGTGGTGGGGTGTGGAGAGGTAAAATGAGGTGTAATGTGGAAGTGGGTGGTATCGAGAGGTGTGGTGTGGAGAGATGTGGTGTGGAGTGGTGTGGTGTGGAGAGGTGTGGTGTGGAGATGTGGTGTGGAGTGGTGTGGTGTGGAGAGGTGTGGTGTGGAGAGATGTGGTGTGGAGTGGTGTGGTGTGGAGAGGTGTGGTGTGGAGAGTGTGTGTGAGTGGTGTGGTGTGGAGAGGTGTAGTGAATTGTAATGTGGTGTAGAGAGGTGTGGTGTGGAGTGGTGTGGTGTGGAGTGGTGTGCTGAGGTGTGATGTGTGTAGAATGATGTGGTGTGGAGTGGTGTGGTGTGGTGTGGAGAGGTGTAGTGAGTTGTAATGTGGTGTAGAGTGGTGTGGTGTGGAGTGGTGTAGTGAGGTGTGATGTGGTGTGGAGAGGTGTAGTGAGGTGTGATGTGGTGTGGAGAGGTGTAGTGAGATGTGATGTGGTGTGGAGAGGTGCATTGAGGTGTGAGGTGGTGTGGAGAGGTGCAGTGAGGTGTGATGTGGTGTGGAGAGGTGTAGTGAGGTGTGAGGTGGTGCGGGCGTGGTGTGGTGTGGAGAGCTGTAATGTGATCGATGTGGTGTGCAGTGGTGTAGTGATGTGCTGTAGTGTGACGTAGTGTGGTGTTGTGTGATGTGGTAAAGAGTGGTGCATATGGTGACCTTTTGTGCAGTGTGGTGCAATGTGGAGTGTTGTTTTTACCCTGTCATGCATGCTGTGACGTTGGTTTGCATTGTTAAAGTCCAGGTTGTATTTATATTTTAGAGAGAGAGAGAGAGGAGAGAGAGAGAGAGGAGAGAGAGAGAGAGAGAGAGAGAGAGAGAGATTTTATTCGTAAAGGTCATAGCCCCTCAGATGGGGGAGGTACGCAGAAAAACTCTACACAATACATTTGCCGTTCAAAACATCGGTACAAATATGCAGCTAGCTGTTTCACCAGTTGTCAATGCCAATAAAAGACTAATTTGAGTAAGGATGGACGTCTAAAGCATGAGAGAGAGAGAGGGGAGAGAAAGCGAGAGAGAGAGAGAGAGAGACAGACAGACAGACAGACACACACACACACACACAGAAAGAGAAAGAGAAGAGAGAGAGAGAGAGAGAGAGAGAGAGAGAGAGAGAGAGACAGACAGACAGACAGACAGACAGGCAGGCAAGCAGGCAGACAGAGACAGACAGACAGTACCGAGACAGGGACAGACAGATCAATGAGCTGCCAGAACACACGAGAATCTGGATGCACGCCTTCCTCCTCCTACACCTAGAGATAAAGCGTTATGTGACCCCTGGGAGACTGCCGTGGTGTAATGTGACTACACACCACTTCCCGTTCTTCATGTCAGTTGGTATAATGCCATACACCGCGCAGTGTCAGCAGCGCTACTGAGAGGGTGGGTGAATAGAGACTGCCGTGCCATCATCTGTTTTAAGCGTATTGACGTATTCGTTCGATGTGGTGGCGACAATGATATGAGAGAGAGAGAGAGAGAGAGAGAGAGAGAGGAGAGAGAGAGAGAGAGAGAGAGAGAGGAGAGAGGAGAGAGAGAGAGAGAGAGGAGAGAGAGAGAATATGAATGCATGTGCGTGTGCGTGCGTGCGTACGTGCGCGTATGTGTGCGTGCGTACGTGTTCTGTGCCGTAATATGTTGCGTGTGTGTGTGTGTGTGTGTGTGTGTGTGTGTGTGTGTGTGTGTGTGTGTGTGTGTGTGTTGTGTGTCTGTGTGTCTGTGTGTGTTCGTGTGTTTTGTGTGTATGTGTGTGTGTGTGTGTGTGTGTGTGTGTGTGTGTGTGTGTGTGTGTGTGTGTGTGTGTGTGTACAGCCTGCTGACCATGACAAGACGTCATTAATATTATTCAGTTATTGATAAGAGACAGATTTGGCTAGGAAAGGGAAACCTCACAAAAACGAGGCTCTCCTTTCCCAAGAGAATAGACACCCCTAAGAGGAAACGAATATGCTATTTAGGTCAATTAATACTGGGGAGGTGATGATAAGATCAACGAAAAGCAGTGAACTAGGGTTACATCATTTAGGCTACTGTGTTTCATACCCCTCCATCCCACCCCTCCTTCCGTACACCGTCCCCACTCCCACCTTTCCTCACGCCTCTGCTTACCGTAATACGCGCATGCACGTAAACGCGCCTACACACACACACACACACACACACACACACACACACACACACACACACACACACACACACACACACACACACACACACACACACACACACACACACACACACCACACACACACACACATATCTCCCAAGGATACGCCCATCAGCACACACACCGGGTAAGGTACACGCAAGTTCATAAGCATGAAATAATTTATTAGCAGTTTGATTGTGCAGGA
>CM065724.1:28728123-28733123 GCA_033310375.1 Conus canariensis
TTTTGATGCAATTGCAAGATTTCCTTTCTTCACCCTTCTTTGCTGTGTTGGTTTTCATTTTGTTAGATGCATCAATTAAATTTTTGAGGTTGGGCATACATGAATACGATAGTTTGACGGTGTTTTTGTTAAATATTTTATACAGTTTGTGTTCTTTTGGGAACGAAGATGTTAAGATTTTAAAGAATTCTTTCCCTATGTTTGTTTTGAGTTTCCCGTCGTATGGTGGGTTGTACCATATGATTTTTCTTTTCCTGTTTTTCTTACTTTTATTTATGTTGTTGTCTGGGTTGTATTGTAGTTTGTAATTGTACCCGCTTTTTTGCAGTGCTTCTTGGTATTCTACTGCTGCGTTGTTGAATACTCTTTCATTACATGACAGATTTGATAGTCTCTTGTTTATGCCGTTGGGTATGGTCTTTAATACAGATGGTGGATGGTTGCTTTTAATGTTTACATAAATAGGTGTGTCATTAGGCTTCTTGTATGGTTTATATATGTGGTTGTTGAGGTCAAGTGTTTCCTACCTTTTTGTTTGCTTCAATGGTGATTTTTAAGTTGTGGTTTTGAAAGATTTTACATAGTTCTTTTTTCTTGTTTTCAATGGTTCTTGGGTTGTTGGTTAGTGCAGCAAGGCCGTCGTCTCTGTATAGTCCGACTTGTTTTCCAAGTTGTTTCTTGATGTTGGATAGCATGAATAGTCCGACCAGTTCGCATGTTTCTGCACCGTCATATGATCCCATAGTTACGTCAAATGTTGAGTTTCTGTTCGTCTTCTTGATCCAGGTTTCATTTTTGCTGTGTAGTAACGTTTTCTTGGTGTGAAGGATGATTTCCATTTCTGACCCTGTTATGCCTGTGTGGTTACTAGCAAATTTCAGAGCTTTGGTAAGTGGTTCCTCATCTATGGATGGATAGAAGTCTACTATGTCGAATGTGATGAATACTGTGTTTTTTCTGTGGCCTGAAAGATTTTAAAATGGAAGAAATCAATTTTAGGCAGTCAACAAAAAACATACCGTTCTCCAACCCACAATCTTACTTAAAAAAACTAATAGAACAAACTGAAAAGTTCGTACACAATATGAGATGGAAAGCATTCTTTTTTCTGAACCCAAACGCAAAAAAAGACGATAAAAACACCTACGACTTCAAATCATGGCGATCACCACCAGCCATAGAAGAAATGAAACCGTTTGAGGATAAAATGAAAAGAATGATAGCCAACATTCAATTCAAAGAATCTAACAACGATTTCCAAACAACGTTAAAAAACCAAATAAAACAAATACAAAATGACAAAAAGATATTTGTGAAGGCTGACAAAACCAGTAACTATTACAAAATGGAACCAAAAGAATACGTACTACTCCTTGACAAAAACATTCAGAAAAACTACAAAAAAGCTGACAAAAATACACATGACAATATCCGCACCAAAGAGAAAGAACTTGTACATCGCATGGACCTAAGCGACAGGGTAGAAGCGACAGCAACAAAAGAAGTTTTCATAACGCTCAAAGACCACAAGCCAAACTTTTACAATAACCCAACATGCAGACTAATAAATCCATCTAAATCTGAACTAGGTAAAATAAGTAAGAAAATCCTAGAAAAAATAATAAAGAACGTAAAATCAAACTCTGAATACAACCTCTGGAAGAACACACATGAAGTTATCCAATGGTTCAAAAATCTTAATAAACGAAGAAACACAGTATTCATCACATTCGACATAGTAGACTTCTATCCATCCATAGATGAGGAACTACTTACCAAAGCTCTGAAATTTGCTAGTAACCACACAGGCATAACAGGGTCAGAAATGGAAATCATCCTTCACACCAAGAAAACGTTACTACACAGCAAAAATGAAACCTGGATCAAGAAGACGAACAGAAACTCAACATTTGACGTAACTATGGGATCATATGACGGTGCAGAAACATGCGAACTGGTCGGACTATTCATGCTATCCAACATCAAGAAACAACTTGGAAAACAAGTCGGACTATACAGAGACGACGGCCTTGCTGCACTAACCAACAACCCAAGACCCATTGAAAACAAGAAAAAAGAACTATGTAAAATCTTCCAAAGCCACAACTTAAAAATCACCATTGAAGCAAACAAAAAGGTAGGAAACACTTGACCTCAACAACCACATATATAAACCATACAAGAAGCCTAATGACACACCTATTTATGTAAACATTAAAAGCAACCATCCACCATCTGTATTAAAGACCATACCCAACGGCATAAACAAGAGACTATCAAATCTGTCATGTAATGAAAGAGTATTCAACAACGCAGCAGTAGAATACCAAGAAGCACTGCAAAAAAGCGGGTACAATTACAAACTACAATACAACCCAGACAACAACATAAATAAAAGTAAGAAAAACAGGAAAAGAAAAATCATATGGTACAACCCACCATACGACGGGAAACTCAAAACAAACATAGGGAAAGAATTCTTTAAAATCTTAACATCTTCGTTCCCAAAAGAACACAAACTGTATAAAATATTTAACAAAAACACCGTCAAACTATCGTATTCATGTATGCCCAACCTCAAAAATTTAATTGATGTATCTAACAAAATGAAAACCAACACAGCAAAGAAGGGTGAAGAAAGGAAATCTTGCAATTGCATCAAAAAAGAGCAGTGCCCTCTAAACAACAAATGCCTCTACAAAAATATTGTATACCAAGCCACTGTGACATCAGAAAAGGATGAAGAAACATACATAGGGATTACTGAAAACCACTTCAAAACCAGATACGCAAACCACAAACAGTCATTTAATAAAGAAAAATACAAAAACCAACAGAACTGAGTAAATACATTTGGAAACTTAAAGACGCAAAAACAAACTACAACATATCCTGGAAAATAATAAAAAGAGCATCACCATACAGCAATATTTCAAAAAGATGCAACTCATGCTTAACTGAAAAATGGCTAATACTATGCAAACCACACCTAGCAACTCTAAACACTAAAACAGAAATAGTAAACAACTGCAGGCATAAATGGAAATCGTTGTTAGTGAACACACCCAGAACAACAACCTGAATATCTCAAAATACACGTGCAGCCAACCAGCACGTGAAAACATCCGCAACCGGGGCCCACACGCTATATAACACCGGCGGTGGGCAACCCAAGATCATCCTGACGATAGCGCTCAACGCTTGAAACAAATTTGTAGATTTCGTTTTAAAACTTTATCTTAACAAATATATATATATATATATATATATATATGTGTGTGTGTGTGTGTGTGTGTGTGTGTGTGTGTGTGTGTGTGTGTGTGTGTGTGTGTTTAATCAGCTATCGTAAGAGCAAGTCAAAATGTTTTGTATACTCCATGCCCATTTGCACATGTTTTCGCCACCCACCCACCCCCCCTTTTTTTTTCTCCCCAACTTGATAGTCATGCTGTTCTTGTCATTGTCGTAGGTATTGTTGTTATTATTGAGATGCTATTACCGTTACTATTACTATTGATGATGTTGTTATTTTCAGGAGTATGATAATCTAGATTATCCCCTTTCGTATATGCCCCCTTCCCCTTTTCCCCCACCACCCACTCCATGTTCCCCTTTCCCGTTTCTTTCTTCATTTATGTGTGTATGTTGTTGTTTAATAAAAAAAAAAAAAATGCAAGAAAATGTTTATTACAACAAAAAAAAAAATCATTTAAGCTTCACCCCGTAGCTGGCTGCACATGACTTCACGCCTATTTGGATTTCCCATCCCACTTTCAACCTTTTAATGAAGGCTCTTCGATACGGTCTGTGTCACCGTTTATTGATTTCGAAGCTTGACTGTGAAGGTGAAAAGCAAGCGGAGCGCCTGTGTCACAGGTTGCATTTCCACTTCTGAAGTTGTAGAGGTGCATGCATTATTCCCTAACTAGACTATTTGGCCATTTTGCGTCAGTATGTGTCCGCATCCAGGCTTACCTTTAGTGAATGATTGAACCGTCAATATATTATCACGACAGTCTTCCGTTTTTGCCGATTTTGTTTCTACCTGCAATCTGAATTTTTGCGTTGGTGTTTTGCTAACTATCCATTTTCGATAGTATCTTCCACGTTCTGCCGCTGCAGTAGTTTGGTAGAGGTGCTGGAACTGGCCTGGATATTTTTCCCTTGTCAGGGTTTGTTTGAGTTCTGATAGCTGTGTACATACTGAACGGGGTCTCCTGTGTGCTCTGTCCATGATCGTTTCACGTCCAAAACGGTTTTTGTTTCTTTGACCGCCTCTGTAGTGAGTCTTGGGTAATTCGCAGGTGACGCATGGTTTCAGTTCGTGTTATCTTTTCGTAGTTTCCATGATAAGTCTCACCGTTTCGATTGGTATCCCGTTTCACTTCCGATGATTGCTCTTGAATAATGTTGTAATAATCCGTAATTAACCGCACCGAGGACAACTGCTTGGAACAGCCAGTCAAGATGGCGATGTACGAAGCACGGACTTTTTGTGTGTGTGTGTGTGTGTGTCCTCCAACCTCCAATCGTTTTCTTTTTTTTGTTCTTTTTGTGTTTCTGTCGTCCTATATTTCCCACTATTTTTTTTCAGGCCTGTCTTATTTTTCAAAACAATTCTCTCTCTCTCTCTCTCTCTCTCTCTCTCTCTCTCACACACACACACACACACACACACACACTCACTCACTCAAACACACACACACACACACTCACACACACACACACACACACACACACACACACACACACACACACACACACACACACACATACACACACGGATACACATAGGAGCACGCGGGCGCCGTGTCGCAGAGATGCGTTCCTTGTTGTTTATGTTATCAAACAGCATTTTGGTACATATCGAATTTTTTTCTTCCCAGTGACGTAATACATGTGGGGGAAAATGCCGGGGGTGGGTGGCGTGTGTGTGTGTGTGTGTGTGTGTGTGTGTGTGTGTGTGTGTGTGTGTGTGTGTGTGTGTGTGTGTGTGTGTG
>CM065724.1:28758123-28760623 GCA_033310375.1 Conus canariensis
TAGTGCCTGTTTCTGATCCAATTTATGCAGGACACCACCTACTAAGCCCCTACTGACGACAATAATTGCTTAGTCGCGGGACCCGCGTGAGTGAGCTCGCCCTCCGGAGGGCGCCACCACACCCGTCCAACGACAGCGCCCATGAATTTGTCAATACTGGTGACCCCGTCGGATATCAAACCGAGGCCATAGACACGGAGAGGACATCGAAACTGAGGTCACCATGAGATCAGGGCATTATGGGCGACAGAATTTAAGGCTTTTCTTTTTAATGCTGATCGATGAGAATGAGGATGATGAAGATGCTGCTACGGATTTCCATTCCGGTGTGAGACTACATGACAGGGCTGTACTCTACGTCTACTTTCATGATATATCCTGGCATCAACCAGGCCCAAAAGATGCAAATACCTGCGATGCTGGTCAGGAAATTGGAGCAACCCTCCCAAAGACGCATCCATCACGTGACTGAAAGTCAACTGTGTGATCTCAGTCTTCTCAACTGAGCCCGTAGCAAACTCAGCTCTGGTTAGGAGCCGGTCGGGGCAGAAAAATCCCACATGGCTCGGATGGGAATCGAACCCACGACCTCCCAGCCAGGAGTCCGCGACGCTGACTACTTCGCCACGGTGGCTGGTGTTTCCATCCCTTTCAGTCTCTGTCTTTTCTCTGTCTTTCTGCGCATCCGGAAAAAGGCTAAATTCATCCGTGTTTCATTTAATCCGTACTTCATTTTCCTCAAGTCCTCGGGGCCGGAATAGCTCAGTGGTACAGCGCCGGACTCATAATCTTGGTGATTCTGGGGTTGCGGGTTCGAATCTCAGCCGGGCTGTTTCGGTAAAGGGGGATTTTTCACTCGGAGTTAACATTGGTTCTGATTCCATTTTTCATACTGTCCTTCGAATGAGACTATAAACCAGGGTTCCGTGTGTGAACGGACGCATATTATCTTGCACACACGTAAAATCCCATCACCAACTTTCCGAAGAGAAGGCCAGTCTGGCCGTTGGTATGGATGACACGTAACACTTAGCACGCACCCTGCGTGAGAAATGGAAAAAAAATGAAGGAAGTAAGGAAATCGAGTGAACGATATTGAACGATATTGACTGGATGACACGGGAAACGACTGAATGAAGCGCCAGCTTTTCAGTCGGCACTACCCAGGTAGGCAGCCCGTTGTGTAAACGAGTGTGGATTGAAAAACGCTTAGAGTTTGGTCACTAGCCGAGGATAGGCGCTATATAAGTATTCATAATAGTAGTAAAAACAATAAGTTTTAGCTCTTCTTATTTTACCTGTATTTACCCACGGTAAAGATGTTTACACGAAAGTTTACTTCTGTTGTGTACGTGTCAGTCTCTTCATGTAGACTGCATCATCGCTGGTCTATCTTCCCTCTTTCAGTCCAGTTCTGTAAAGCAGCAACACACGCACTCTTGAGTGCATAAGCCTAGGTAAAAAAAAACAAATTCATGTATGAGCCATTCCTGAGCATCTTTGACAACTCCCTCCCCACTCATCCCCTCCCCCCCAACCCCCCCCCCCCCCAAAAAAAAAAAAAAAGCACTAGTACCGAAAAGTTGCTCTTTACACCACTAGGAAGGGAGAGGGTAGAAGCCAGCTTTCATTCAAAGTTACTGCTCTTGTCTCTGAACCCTAGGGGACAGTGACTTTCTACCCTTAACCCTCTTCACATCTACAGACAAGAGAGGCTAAGAGAGAACGCAGCATCTTTTTTCTCCTGTAAAGGTTGAGTACTTTTCTGTGAAGGAAGTCAAATTCTAGTATGATAGTTTACTCCGGACTCTGGTCATTCTGGAGTATTTTTTTTTTCATGGGGGGGGGGGGGGGGAGGGGGAGAAGGGGCGGGATGGGGTGGGTGGGGAGGGGGAGACATTCTCGTGAAGTGCCAGTTCCGTTCATACACTGTCACACCTTGTCCAAAATTCTTCTGTCGCGAGCACAAAACCGGCGATCCATGGAGGACATTCAATAGCGGACCTAAGTATGTATGTACATACACACATACACACACATACAAAACACACACACACACACACATACACAACTCCCTACCCCCCACTCCCCCCCCCCCAACCCACACACACCCACACACACAGGCACTCACTTGCACCATCAGAGCGCTGTCATCGAGGCTATCGCGGCGCAGCCCAAGACTCTTGTTGAGACTCTCAGTGACCTCCCTCTCGATGACGTCGGAGGGGATGTGTTGGCTGAGGTCCTCATAATCATCGCTGATGGACTCTTCCATGCTGGGGACCAGCTGGCGATGGAAGAGGTAGACCAGGAAGAGGTACAGCAGACAGAAGACGGCCAGGAGGCGCGAGAGAGTTCGGCGCGTCATGCTGGACTGAAAAAAAAAAGAAGGAAAGAAGCAGTCAGGCGGAACCGTTCAGGAGACATGCCCACGTTCATTCATTGGGAGAAATTAAAAAAAAAAAAGAAAGAAAAGACAAAAGCCAATAACCCAGCGAAC
>CM065724.1:28765623-28780623 GCA_033310375.1 Conus canariensis
TCTTTAGTTCAATAATTTCAAGGAATCTGCTACTTGTGGGAGACTGCCCTGTAACTTGCATCTATATAAATGATGTTTTGCTAAAGGAATAATGAAGTAGGAAGTGTAATCAACTGCGATCGTTGCATCAAAACCCCACAGAATGAGAGATTCCATTAAACTATATTTTGTGCGTACGCGCATTTTTTTTTTTTTTTTTTTTTAATAAACCAGTGAACATATTCCAAAAGCATTTGACATAAATACATTTCCAAATTATATGGTGAATACTGTCTTTAGATAAGCCGCAAAATCATTATCAACTACTCCAATTTCTTTCAAAATATATGACATCATTTCCCCAGCGTCTGTGAGTTATTCTTAGCTGAAACCACTCCAGCTTTCCACCTGCAACCTTATATACATGAAAGAAGCACGATCTCCAGTCATAAATCTGTGAAAGTGTTGCGTCCCATTTGTCACAGCACGGAGGTCTCAACTGATCATCAATCAATATATCGTATTACGTCTTCGAGCCTTAATAGGTGGCAAACAATATTTCATAATAGAGTGAAGAAATATCACGTGTATTGTTTTCAATGGTATGTCAGATTTCTTCATGAATTCAATTCTTGCCAACTTATACCTGGTAAAAGTAAGAAAATCAATGTTGACATCACATTTTTCCTTGAAGTGCTTGTGGGGAAAAAACCTGACCATTATCATAACAAATGTATTTATTTATCAATTTAATTTCCTCTTTATTTCTCTGGAACCGGGTAAGAGGAATCGGAGAAAACGGAGCCCATCCTTACAGGACTCTATCCATGCAGCGTCCGTGGACGACCTTGTGCCTCAGGAACTGGTCTTCATTCCCACATGAGGACCCACATCAACAGATGACCTGCATGCTTACTCATCCGTCAGACACGACGGGAGAATCCATCATCATTTATTTATCTATTTAATCAATTATTTGATTGATCTATTCATTACTTAGTTATCTATTCATTCATTTATTTATGTATTTATTTGTTTCTTTATAATTCATGCAGAATTGTTGCGTTCTGTTTCGAGGGAGCCTAGGTCTTGTACTATACTTTATGGAAGCTCCTGGAATGAAACTGTTGGGAATTGCAGTATACACCAGAAAATAGCACGAGACTGACAAGAGTCAGCGGCGCGGTGGGTTCTTTCCGTGTATGGAAGGAACGGTTGCCACGACTTGAATGTGTATTGCATAGCGAGCGACACGGGTGATTATTCAAAGTGTTCTTGTGTGTTTTAAACGATGAAGAGAAAAGGAGTCGAGATTGAGAGCAGAAAGGGAGCGAGGTGGGGGGGGGGAGGTGTGGGGGGAGGGGAGGGGGGTGGAGAAAAAGGAGAGGAGAAGGGAAAGTGGGCGTGTTGGGGTGTGGGGGTTCGGGGGGAAAAATTGGGGAGTGGAGTAGAGAGGCAGAGGGATGCATTGTTGTCACAGAGTTGAAGGTTTGTGGAGGGCTAGAGAGAGAGAGAGAGAGAGAGAGAGAGAGAGAGAGAGAGAGAGAGAGAGAGAGAGAGAGAGAGAGAGATGAGTTTCCCCGAGGGGGAAAGTAGGAGCAAAGACTCGAAGGATGTATGTATGTATGTGTGTATGTGTGTGTGTATGTATGTACGTACGTACGTACGTACGTATGTTATGTATGTATGTACATGTATGTATGTATATTTGTATGTATGTATATTTGTATGTATCTATGCATGTATGCATGTATGTATGCATGTATGCATGCATGTATGTTGTATGTATGTATGTATGTATGTATGTATGTATGTATGTATGTAGTATGTATGTATATTTGTATGGATGTATGCATGTATGTATGTATGGATGGATGTTTATGTATGTATTTATATTTGTTTGTATGTACGTATGCGTATGTACATATGCATGTATCATGTATGTATGTGTGCACATATGTGCGTGAATGATAATCTATGTTATTACATATATGCATGTTTGTCCACCCTCACTCCCTTCTCTTTTGCCATTCTCTCTCTCTCTCTCTCTCTCTCTCTCTCTCTCTCTCTCTCTCTCTCTCTTCCACCCCATCCCCCTGTACACACACACTCTCTTCCTTCTCTCTCTCTCCCTCTCTCTCTCTCTCTTCCACCCTATCCCCCTACACACACACACACACACACACACACACACACACACACACAAAATGAAGACCAATATTGCCGCTTTGCTTGTGCATTTACTTTGTTTTGTGCGTTTCTTGCTCTTTTCTTCTCAAGAAGCTTTTGAACGTTTTCCTTAGGATCTTTTTCTCTTTTATATTCTTTTATTTTATTCTGTTTCTCTTCTTTAGCCTCTTGACAAGTCTCATTCCACCAGACATTACCCAAATGTTTCTTTGATTTTACAGATTTTACTGTTGGAATTGATTCACTAACAGCAGAGAGTACAGTCTTTTGAAATCGATCATACAATGTTTCTACATCTTGACTACTAATTTGTTCTTCATCAATATAAAATGAGCTTAACAAGAATGAAAATTTATTCCAGTTAGCAAATTTATAACAGTATTTTGGAACTTTATCATATGTTACATTGTTTGTTTGGGGTCTCATCGTTTCAAATGTAATGACAATAGAATGAGGTGTCAAATTTTAAAGACATGCAAAAAAACTTGGACACATTTAAAAACAATGAAAAATGGGGTTAACCTACCGCAGTGCCCTATCACATTAAACAATTCAGAGTTTCCGTCAAATTTTGATAAAGCTGAAGCTTTTGCTGATCTATTTGCAAGAAACAGTAGCATTGACAACTTAACAACTAAAAAACACCGTGAAAATGAAGAAAAGAAAAATATATATAATAGTCCACAGCCAGTAGAAGATCATTGTCTGAATACCTCAATAACATTGCAGGAAATCAAAGAATGTATTATGAATTTGAATAAAAATAAATCAGTAGGCCTAGACGGCATTTCTAATGAAATGTTAAGTCATCTTCCACAAAATATGATATATTTTTTGCATTCATTTTTTCGAAAATGTTGGACAGATGGTAACATGCCTCAAATTTGGAAGCATTCTATTATTGTTCCAATTCACAAGAAGGGGAAACCACTCAGAGATATACATAGTTATCGACCTATTGCATTAACATCAAATACATGCAAATTGATGGAAAAGATTGCTTTAAAAAGACTTGTTCATCATTGTAATAAACATACAATCATACCAATCAACCGAGCTGCATTTCAGACAGGCAGATCATCAATAGAACATTTGGTCAGACTCACAACGCATGTAAAGCATCAGTTTGCACGTCGTAAAAACGTACTTGCAACGTTTTTTGATATACGAAAAGCCTATGAACAAGTATGGCACAAGCGGCTTTTGTTTAAATTAAAGAATATTGGTATTAACGGAAACATGTACAAATATATTCAATGTTTTCTTCATCGTAGGCATATTCAAACAAAAGTAGGAAATACCTATTCTAACCCAAGACCTTTACAAATGGGCTTACCCCAAGGATCGGTAATTTCTCCAATTTTGTTTAATAGTTTGATTTCTGATCTATCCAAAGGTCTTTCTAAAGATACAGAGTTAGCTCAATTTGCTGACGATATATGTCTATGGAGTAAAGTAACGATGAAAAGAAATACTCCGTTAAGATCACTGAATTATATTAAAATTAAATATCAACACGAACTAAATAAAATCAGTTCATATTTACACGAAAACGGGCTATCCCTTTCACCTGAAAAAACGAATTTGATGCTTTTTAATTCTGGAAATGATCCAAATAAGCTTCCAGTTTTCACCTTAGACGGCACTATTTTAAACTATGTTAAAAGCGTTAAATTCTTAGGTGTAATCCTAAGTAGTAAACTAACATGGAATACTCATATTGACCATATTTTAAATAAAGCAAGAAAAAGTCTGAATTTCCTTAAAATTGTCAGTAAACAATCTTGGGGGCAAGACACTAAAAGTTTAACTGTTTTAGCAACTGCCTTTGTACGCTCAAGACTTACATTTGCTCAGGAAGTATTTTTTAATGCACCTAAATATCTCCTAAATAAACTTCAGAGCACTGATTGCAAAGCCTTCAAAATTGCCCTAGGGGTACCCACACATACGTCAAACTTAGGGACATACAACGAAGTAGGAGTTCTACCTCTATCTGAAATTAGAAAAGCTTCTACTTTAAAATTCATCTTAAAAAGTTTCTCACAAAAACATTTTTGCTCAGAAGAGGTATGTTTAGATTCGGAAAAGGATTTTGGGAAACGTGCACAATATATACAATCCACAAAATCTATCTATTCATTTTCCTCAGATCTTCTAAAAGATACAAAAATAGATAAAAATAATATCGCCGGAAAACCTACGTTTTCACCCATTCCAAAATGGGTGCAATCAAAAGCTTCCTTTGACATTGATTATAATAATTTAACTAAAAAGGATTCTCCCAACATTTTGAGAAATTTTGTCTACACTCACTTAGAAAATAAGTACAACCATCACTTAAAAATATTCACAGATGGCTCAGCATTAGATGACAATAGCACGGGAGCAGCTTTCATAATTCCTAGCTTAAAAATAGAAAAGTTATTTCATCTTGGTAAAAGTCTGTCTATATATAGCGCAGAATTACTTGCTATACTCAAATCATTGGATTTCATTTTGAATTTCCCCATAAATAACAGTCAAATCGTAATATGCGCTGATTCAAAAGCAGCATTGAATAGTATTAAGTCTTCAAATTCATGTGTACGATTAGACATGATAACTGAAATTAATCATATAGTACACCTTCTTTCCCAAAAAGGCATTAATATTACTTTTTGTTGGGTGCCTTCTCATTGTGGTATATCGGCAAATGAACAAGTAGACAAAGTTGCAAAAAAGGCAGCTCAAAACCTTAGCGGCACAGTAACAATAAATGTTCGCTTAGATCTGACAGAATGTTTCTCTATCATACATAAAACATTTCATGATAATGCGACAAAAACACTGAGGAACTCGGACATATATTATTATAATAATTGCATCAAATGTAATGACAAAAACAATGGGATAACATCATACAAAAGGTTTATTTTCTCATCCAGGGAGATTGAAAGTCTAATCCATAGGCTTCGTTTAAATTCGTTTAAAACAAAATATTGCAAAGATATTAAATGTATGTGTGGGGATTCTATAAGTGTCAATCATTTACTGATTCATTGTCCCAAAACAAAAGAGCTTTTTAATAAATCAGGTATTGAGGGTTTTGTTGATGGATCGACTCCTTTACCACTACCTACTATATTAAACAATTTTGCTACTCTTGAATCTTTGAGGGTTTTGTTGATGGATCGACTCCTTTACCACTATCTACTATATTAAACAATTTTGCTACTCTTGAATCTATTTCTAAATGTTTATTAGGCTGTTCACTTAATATTTATCTTTAGCATTTGTGATTGTTACAGTTACAATTTTAGTTTAAGTTAAATGTTCTGATGAATAGGGTGGGGTGGAGGGTTATGATTACATTCCTTACGTACCACTTTAAAACTTACACTCCCTTACACTCCCTAAAAAAATGCATCTCTCTCATTCCTTACATCAAGCTCACTCTACACTATAATATTGTCTGAATCACTTTTAGTGGAAGGACGTTAAACTGAAGAACAACACACACACACACACACACACACACACACACACACACACACACACACACACACACACACACATTCTCTCTCTCTCTCTCTCTCTCTCTCTCTCTCTCTCTCTCTCTGTGGAGTGGCTTCCCTTGTCTGGCTCCCGGCAAGACGTCTTTTGAGCGGCTCTGATAAACTGAACCAGCATCACCTGTAATCCTTTCAGCATGCCCGTCGAAGGTCTTCCACATGTTTTAGAAACTACGCTTAATGCTGCTCTGCAGGAAATGACGCTGTCCTCATGTAAAATTGAGGGCAGAGGCAGACAAACGGTTGTCATTCTGCGGTTAACGACTACCGACCAGCGAGCCCCCTGCCACTCGAAACGAAAACCACCGTGCTGTCTACCGACGAAAATGTCCGTCGCAGGTGAACTGAGACAGAAACAGAGCGGATAGCCGTAGAAAAAGACAGTAGAAAGAAACTCGTGGAGAGCGTGGCAGCAGAGAGTCCTCAGAAGAGAAGCCCCCTTCAAGCAAGTGTTTCGGCCCTTATCTCCTGACACTCTAGGGGGTTGGGCCACACCCGGTTCATGACTCCGGATGTCCCTCTGCAGCCCCTTTTTTTCCCATCTTGGGACGAGCCATGGCTGGGATTCGAACCCATGACCCTCTGGACATGCTCATTTTCCACTTAATGACTCGCGCTTTAACCACTGAGCCACAGGGACACCTGATATTTGTAGGGAAATTAAGCCTTATGAAGTTCACTTTTGTTCCTCCTTGACCAGATCCAGCTTGAACACCTCTCTGCCGCTTCTGCCATTGCTTTCAGGGCTCTGGTTTTTTCCTTCCCTGCAACTGAGAGCTGTTTCATGAGGCTGTATGCAGACGTTCCTACAAACCCCCTAGCTCCAATTTCTGCAGTGAGGACTTTGACCTGATAGCCTTCTCTCCTCAGGCTGTTTGCCAGATCAGCATACTTTTCAGTCTTGTAGATTTGAGCTGCCTCCATTCTGTTCTCATATGGCACCGTGAGCTCGATCATGATCAGCTGCTTGGTTGACTTAGAGTGGACTACTATGTCTGGTCTCATGCCACTCTTGCTGATGATCTCTGGGTGACTCTTCCATTCTGGGAGGTCTGCAGTGCACTCCCAGTCATCTGCCCCGTCCAGCAGACTCTGCCTGCATGTTTCGAGTGGCACTGTTGTTCTTGGCCATGATTTGCTGCCTCCTGCCGTGAAGAATGTTGCGGGTGCTTTTGGAGTCCTGATTTTCCCTTTTGTGGTGTTGGTACTAGCCCAGACTACTTGTACAATTTCTTTGAGCACTTGGTTGTGCCTCCATGTGTACCTTCCTTGAGCCAGGGCTACTTTACATGAGCTTAGGACATGCTCCACTGTTTGTTTTTCATGGCAGAGGGGGCATGCAGGATCGTCTGTTTTCCCCCACTTCACCAGGTTTGCATTTGAGGGCAGAAGGTCATATGCAGATCTGAGAATGAAGCTGATCCTGAGAGGGGCCATGTGCCAAATGTCATTCCAAGTGAGACTTCTTTGGAGTGCATTCTCCCACGTTGTCCATTGCCCTTGCTGGCTCTGCTGGACTGCTTTTTGGAGTCTTTTTTGGTCTTCTTCTTTTCTCATCTCCTGAATCATCATGTCTCTTTTGGCTTTTCCTTTGGCCTTTGACCACCATTCAGTTTTGGTCACCCCCAGTCCCTGTCTGTTGGTCTGTGTGTGTCCTGTTATTTCTCTGATCTTGAGACTTTCTTTTGCAGAATCCATCGCCTCTTGAACTTTCCATTTTCTGCCTGTCTTCAGCTGGGGCTTAATTGCTTCTACCACCTTGTCTCCTGAGTCCTCCAGCATGCTTTGAAGTCTGATCTTCCCTGCTTTGTATTCCTCCAGGATGGATTTCAGGGGTAGTTTCAGCTTTGCTTGGCGACAGTACAGCGCTATGTCAGTCAGACAGGGTGGGACACCAAGCCATTTCCTTGTGAACTTGTTGATTTTGGCTTCCATTGCCTCCACTATGCTGGTGCAGATGTCGTATATCATCAGAGGCCATAGCAGCTTTGGTATCAGCATGAACTGCAGACACCAGACTTTGTATTTGCCAGGGAGCCCACACTGGTCAATGGTCTCCAAGCCTTCCTCCGCCATCTGCTTGGTTTCTTTTGCTCTTTGTGTGTCTTTCAGCGTATCATCATACCATCTTCCAAGGCTCTTGACTGGTTCTTCTGTGACTGTTGGAATGGCCTGGTTGGCAACACTGAAGACCACAGATCCGGCCACTTTTCCTTTCCTCAGTGAGAGACTCCGTGATTTCTTTGGCTTGAACTTCATTCTGGATGAGGCAACTATGTCGTCCAGCCTCTCCAGCACATGACGTGTCTCGTCTTCTCTGGATGAAATCACTGTAGTGTCATCCATGAAGGCCTTGAGAGGAGGCATCTTGTATCCATCGCCAAGGTCTGTTTGTCTCGCGTTGTTTGTTGCTGCTTTCAAGATGAGTTCCATTGCCAGCACGAACAGTATTGGGGAAATTGCACAGCCCATTGCAATACCCACTTCCAAGTTGATCCAGTCTGTTGTGTACTCCTTGGTAGAGAACCGCATTGAGAAGCCATTGAAGTACTTCTTGAGCATGTCGCGGATGTTCTTTGGCACATGGTACATCTCAAGAGCCAACTGTATCATCTCATGGGGCACAGATCCATATGCGTTTGCCAGATCAAGCCACACTACGTCCAGGTCTCTCTTTTCTGTTTTTGCTTTTTGGATTGCGTCCCAGATCATTGTGGCGTGTTCTACACAGCCCGCCACGCCTGGGATGCCACCTTTCTGGACTGACACATCCAAGTACTTGTTTTCCATCAGGTACTTGGTCAGCCTTGCTGCCATGACAGAGAAGAAGATTTTCCCTTCGACGTTCAGTAGTGATATTGGCCTGAACTGGCTAATGTCACTTGAGTTTTGCTCTTTGGGGATGTACACACCATCTGCCGTCATCCACTGGCCGCTGATCTTCTGGTTTCTCCAAGCCGATCGCAGCAGCCTGTGGAGCCACTCCAGCACCTTGGGACATTTCTTGTAAAGCTGGTAAGGTATTCCGTTTGGCCCTGGTGATGATTTGGCTCTGGCTTTGTCGACCACCTTCTTGATTTCCGCCAACGTTGGAGGCTTGCCATTGAACTGTTCCTCAGGGTTGGTTGGCCACACCAGACCTTGAATGTCGAGTGGTGCTTTGCTCTGTGGGTCAGAGTATGTTTTCCTCAGATGCTGCTCAAGAACTCTTTTGTCCACACTTAGGGTCCCAGATTTTGGCTGCTCAAACAGTGTTCTGGCAAACTGGAAGGGGTCTCTGAAGAAGCGCTCTTGTGTCTTCTTCTTTTTGCTCTTCCTCTTCCTCGCAGATTCCGCTTTGCTGAGGGCACTGTGTTTTTCTTTCAGGTCTTTCCACAGTTTTTCCAAGCCTTGTTTTTCAGCTGGCAGTGCGGTCTTCATTTGCATCTTGAGGTTTTTCTTTTGGACCCTGATCTTGTCCATCTTTTCTTGGCGTCTGGATTTCTTTGGAGGTGTTTTCTCTTTGGGTAGTTTTGCTCCATAGGCGTCTCTACATGTGGCATACACAATGTCCCCATATGTGGCTAGTTTGTGTTCCAGGGTGCTTTTCCCTATCAGTGCATCGAGTCTTTGGACGATTTTTGCATCCAGTTTCTCCCAATCTTCAGTTTCGTTTGCTCGTGGCAGGTTGAGTTTCAGGCGCCTGGCATCGAGGGCCTGTGCAAATTCCTCATCCGAACCAACAGCGTGGATGTCCTTGGCACTGTGGTTTAAATCCTGGCCTTGGTCTTCCGACGTCTTATCTGCTGATGCAGTGCGCTGCTGCTCATTCAGATGAGTCTTCACACATCCCATCTTTGTTCTGTGGATCTTCATGCCACGGGTGGTAGCGAAACGCTTTCCACAGACACATGGATATTCCATTTGGTCCATGTTCATAGTCCGTTTGGGATTTGCAGTCATGATTGGTTGAGCACCGATGGATTCATCATTCTCTCCCCCTTTCGGTGAATCCTGGGAGCATCTTTTCCTTTTATTTTTAGTAGCCACATGTTTAAGGCAAAGTGGGGAGCCAGCCCACAAAGCCCTTGGTTCTGGTCTTTCCCAGTGTCCTCCGGTCTTTCCCGGACGTCCTCCGGCCTATTCCCGGAAGTCAATGGTTTACCCATGCATCAGTAGAAAGAAACTCGTGGAGAGCGTGGCAGCAGAGAGTCCTCAGAAGAGAAGCCCCCTTCAAGCAAGTGTTTCGGCCCTTATCTCCTGACACTCTAGGGGGGTTGGGCCACACCCGGTTCATGACTCCGGATGTCCCTCTGCTGCCCCTTTTTTTCCCATCTTGGGACGAGCCATGGCTGGGATTCGAACCCATGACCCTCTGGACATGCTCATTTTCCACTTAATGACTCGCGCTTTAACCACTGAGCCACAGGGACACCTGATATTTGTAGGGAAATTAAGCCTTATGAAGTTCACTTTTGTTCCTCCTTGACCAGATCCAGCTTGAACACCTCTCTGCCGCTTCTGCCATTGCTTTCAGGGCTCTGGTTTTTTCCTTCCCTGCAACTGAGAGCTGTTTCATGAGGCTGTATGCAGACGTTCCTACAAACCCCCTAGCTCCAATTTCTGCAGTGAGGACTTTGACCTGATAGCCTTCTCGAACCCATGACCCTCTGGACATGCTCATTTTCCACTTAATGACTCGCGCTTTAACCACTGAGCCACAGGGACACCTGATATTTGTAGGGAAATTAAGCCTTATGAAGTTCACTTTTGTTCCTCCTTGACCAGATCCAGCTTGAACACCTCTCTGCCGCTTCTGCCATTGCTTTCAGGGCTCTGGTTTTTTCCTTCCCTGCAACTGAGAGCTGTTTCATGAGGCTGTATGCAGACGTTCCTACAAACCCCCTAGCTCCAATTTCTGCAGTGAGGACTTTGACCTGATAGCCTTCTCTCCTCAGGCTGTTTGCCAGATCAGCATACTTTTCAGTCTTGTAGATTTGAGCTGCCTCCATTCTGTTCTCATATGGCACCGTGAGCTCGATCATGATCAGCTGCTTGGTTGACTTAGAGTGGACTACTATGTCTGGTCTCATGCCACTCTTGCTGATGATCTCTGGGTGACTCTTCCATTCTGGGAGGTCTGCAGTGCACTCCCAGTCATCTGCCCCGTCCAGCAGACTCTGCCTGCATGTTTCGAGTGGCACTGTTGTTCTTGGCCATGATTTGCTGCCTCCTGCCGTGAAGAATGTTGCGGGTGCTTTTGGAGTCCTGATTTTCCCTTTTGTGGTGTTGGTACTAGCCCAGACTACTTGTACAATTTCTTTGAGCACTTGGTTGTGCCTCCATGTGTACCTTCCTTGAGCCAGGGCTACTTTACATGAGCTTAGGACATGCTCCACTGTTTGTTTTTCATGGCAGAGGGGCATGCAGGATCGTCTGTTTTCCCCCACTTCACCAGGTTTGCATTTGAGGGCAGAAGGTCATATGCAGATCTGAGAATGAAGCTGATCCTGAGAGGGGCCATGTGCCAAATGTCATTCCAAGTGAGACTTCTTTGGAGTGCATTCTCCCACGTTGTCCATTGCCCTTGCTGGCTCTGCTGGACTGCTTTTTGGAGTCTTTTTTGGTCTTCTTCTTTTCTCATCTCCTGAATCATCATGTCTCTTTGGCAGATACAGACAAGTGAACTTTCATCTTCTCCATCGAATTTCTTTTTGCCGACGCCACCAAGCCTGTTTTATAACAACGGTGCTGACAACAGCCAAGCAGCTTGTGGTAACGTGTTCCTGTGTGATAACCACCCCTCTCCCTCGCTATACCAGCCTGTACGAGATACACAACACAATGACTTTCAACAGGAAATTGACATGAGGAAGTGTGACAAAAACAAGTTTGTGACAATCGTTTTCGATGAAGCCTCTATGCTGGATTTGATGTTAGTCAAACCAAGTGTTGTTACTCAAGGCTGTGTTGACGAGTCGAGTGCAGTTATCTCTGAAGAGGACAGATCACCACTGACTGAAAAAGGCCAGTGCACAGTGCAGGACTGAAGATGAAGCAAGTGGAACTAATCATGAATTACAAGGAAGAAATGATCCGGAGGAAAGTTCTCACGTGAATGATCCACAGAGTAATCCTTCAGATAACGTGACAAAAAGCGACATACTGGCATATTTACAGGACATGAGAAGAAAGATGGGCAAGTCTTTCCTATACTGATAGGGGAGACGTGAAACTGACTTCCAACAGCACAGCTGTCAACAACGGAAATCTTGATGGCTGTGGATAAACTTGTTGGCGGTCATGTTGATAGTGACATCAGTGTTCAGTTGGACAACTCTGTCCGTGACGTGGTGTCCTCATCGCGATGTTAGTTTTCTGCTATGTATTGGATGTTTATTCTTTGATGTTTATTTCACGAACAGCCCCTGTCCCCACCGTGCTGTCCGCATGAGAATGGGCTTTGTAAGCTGATCTCAATAATTCATTCACTCATTCTCTCTCCCTGCCCCCCCCCCCCCCCCACTCTTTCTCTCTCATTCTCTCTCTTTCATCGATCGTTTCCTCTCTGTCATTTTCTCTTTCGCTCTCTTTAGCTCTCCCTCTCCCGCATTATCTTTTTTTCTAGGCTGCTCCCCCCTTCCCCCCAAATCCTTCTCTATCTCTCAGACAAATCTCAATCCTTGATCGAATAAAAGTTTTCTGAGTTTTGAGTTCTGAGTGTTCTCTCTCTCTCTCTCTCTCTCTCTCTCTCTCTCTCTCTCTCTCTCTCTGGTCATGCTCCGGAGGATGAGAGTCATGTCATCTTTGGATGCAGGAGACAAAATAACGTATTGTTCAAGTCCAGAGAAGCGGAGAGTGAGGATCTAGTCAATATCTTAACGTCTGACAGTGACGCTCTAATTGTAGAGCTGGCAAAACACATTTCAGAGGCGGGGTCGACACGTAAAAAGAAAACTGCTTCATGAGTGAGTGCGTGAAATGATGTAATGTCTACCACGTTTTTCTCAGTTGAAGTACTTTAAGGAGTATTCAACTTAATAAGCAAGACAAAAAGACTGACTAATGTTATATTAGGATGGTTGATATATATATCCTTGGTGCATGAGCATGGGCGCGCGCACGCGCGCGCGCGTGTGTGCGTGTGTGTATGCTAGTATTTGTGTTACTGTATGTTGTTTTCCATGCTTTGCCGCTGTAATCAAATTATTTGTGTACCCCCTGTCACAAGGGCTTTACAGCTAATGACAGTAAAGCATCAGAGTGATAAAGTCTCTCTCTTCTCTCTCTCTCTCTCTCTCTCTCTCTCTCTCTCTCTCTCTCTCTCTCTCTCAGGGGCCTGGCCTATACTGAACTACTTCCGCTTCTCTCTCTCTCTCTCTCTCTCCATCTCTCTCTCTCTCTCTCTCACTCTCTCTCTCTCCCCTCCATCTCTCTCTTCTCTCTCTCTCTTCCCCTCCATCTCTCTTTCTCTCTCTCTCACACTCTCTCTCTCTCCCCCTCCATCTCTCTTTCTCTCTCCTCTCCATCTCTCTCTCTCTCTCTCTCTCTCTCTCTCTCTCTCTCTCTCTCTCTCTCTCGCTCTCCCCTCGCTCTCCTTCGTTCTGTATCAACAGAATAAGAAAGAAGAAAAAAAGAAAGAAGAAAAAAAGAAAAGAAAAAAAGGCACGGAGACCAGAGAGAACAGGAAAGCATGAAAAAGACAACGACATGAGAAATGATCAAAGGATGACAAGAGGGAAACAGACAAAAGACGGAAAGAAAGAAGGAAAGGGATGACAGAATGACAGAAGAAAGAAGTAACACCAAACCTCATTCGCAAGCAAACCGATTTGACAAGTCGACAGTCAATACATATAGAAAAATCGAGACAAGTTCAACTTGCACTATCCGTCGATAGATTAAATATATATTATATATACTCTTTCATCCAACCATCTTTTGTTTTTCTTTTTTTTTTTAAGTAAAGAGCAAAGAATATGCAGATATACAGCCCCTGTCTCACGTCCCCTATATTCATTCACATCCGTGTGTGCACCAGCATATTGAGCAAGCACACACATATGGATAATCATGAATGAATAAAAAAAAAATGAAGAGAGAGAGAGAGACAGAGAGAGAGAGAGAGAGAGAGAGAGAGATTGATTGATTGATTGATTGATTGATCTTTAATACACAAGGATGGAGATTTTAGGCCAAAGCCTAGTCTTACAATCTGTCCTTGTCATGCATACATTATTTCAGCACATATCATTCATACTGACAATTCAACATAACAACATGGTAATCTAATTCTACAGTGATAAGCAAACAATTCATAAAAGCACTAATGAGATGGGGGATGGTAAAACAGAAGGAAACTTACAAACAAACAAACAAGACTACAGAGAGAGAGAGAGGTCAGAGGAGGGTGGGGAAGAGAGAATGGTAGGTAGGGGAGGAGAAAAGGGATGGTAGACAGAGTGGGAGTGGGATGAGCGATTTTAACGGAGTAGGTTTTATGTTTAGACGATTTATTCAAAGTATGGTTCACAGAAGACTTTGCAAATGGGCACTAATCATTGTAATTGAATAATTTAATTACTGAGACATAAAATGTTTATGCAAATGTTCCTTGAAAAGTTTTAAAGTATTCATGTTTTGTAGATTCGGTGGAAGTGAGTTCCAGACATATGGTCCAGAGTAAGCTAGGCTTGTTTTGTATAGATCAATGCGTGGGTAGGGAAGAAGGAATTTCATCGAGCCAGAAGAGCTGTTCGATCTTGTAAAAAGGGCATTGATATAACATGGCATAGTATCTGTCAAGATTGTAAACATAAATGATGCCTTGTTGAATTCCAATTGCCTATTCAGAGGAAGTATATTCAGCGCTTTTAGTTTTTCGTCTGTTGTTAGAGATACAGTTGGATGGAGTAGCTTTGCTGCACGTCTATGGAGAGAATTCAGCCTTTTTTGGTGGACGTCACTACTGCCGTCCCACACTGTTGAGGCGTAATTGATACGTGACATTATGTGTGCATTGAAGAAAAGTTTAAGCACATTACTGTTGACATAGCGCTTTAATTGAGATAACAGGAAAAGGTGTTTTGAGACTACCTTGCAAACGTTATTGAGATGAGATTGCCATTTCAATTCTTTATCTATCGTTAACCCTAAAACACGATGCTCGTCTACCTGCTCGATAGAAGTGCCATTCAACTGAAGTTTTAGGCAGGAGAGAGAGAGAGAGAGAGAGAGAGAGAGAGAGAGAGAGAGAGAGAGAGAGAGAGGCGTGTTTAGGAAGCAGTCGTAACCTGAT
>CM065724.1:28785623-28793123 GCA_033310375.1 Conus canariensis
TCACCAGTTTTGAAATTTGGATTATGACTTTTGCATCCATCCTACCAATCCTGAAACTTATTACGATTTGCGATGGGATCCTGAAAGTTTTCGGTTAACTTATTTATGTATGTATGTATATCTGTGTAGGCATCCTTCAGTCTCGGAAGACTATGGAGTTGCGCTCTAGGTGTCTATTCTGGTACAGCGGCGGGTGTGGCTGGCCAGTCCGACACGGGAATGACAGTCCCTGTGGCAGAGGGCACAGATGAAGTCTGACGCTCGTCTGTCTGCCTGGGCTGCAGCCTTTCTTCTCATTCTCTTTTCCCCGTGCTGCTTAGTGAGTGTCTCTTCGAACTTGGAGAGACCTTTCTGCACAGTCTGTCTCCAGGCTGACCGTTCGAGGGCTGTTGCTTCCCAGTTGTTCTGGTCGATGTTCAAGGCTTTTAGGTCCCTCTTGCACACGTCTTTGAATCGCAGCTGTGGTCTGCCTGTGGGACGTTTTCCCTGCACAAGTTCTCCATAGAGGAGGTCTTTAGGGATCCGTCCGTCATCCATGCGCATGACATGGCCGAGCCAGCGCATACGTCTCTGTTTCAGCAGCGTGTACATGCTGGTGCATCCAGCTCTTTCCAGGACAGTGTTGTTTGGGACCTTGTCCTGCCAGGTGATGTTCAGAATGCGTCGGAGGCTACGCATATGAAAAGCATTGAGCTTTTGCTCTTGTCGGGCACACAAAGTCCAAGACTCGCTGCCATACAGGAGGGTGCTCACGACGCAGGCTCTGTAGATCTGGATCTTTTTGTGCTCGGTCAGCTTGCTGTTGTTCCATGCTTTCTTTGTCAGTCTGGTCATGGTGGTAGCTGCCTTGCCGATGCGCCTGTTGAGCTCTGCGTCATGTGAGAGGGTGTCTGAGATAGTTGAGCCCAGATAAACAAAGTCATGGACGACGTCCAGTTCATGGTCATTGATGCTGATGACTGGGGGGGAGTCAACATCCTGTCCCATGACCTGTGTTTTCCTCAAGCTAATGGTAAGCCCGAAGTCTTGGCAGGCATTGCTGAAGCAAGTCATGAGCTGCTGTAGGTCCTCGGCTGAGTGGGCGGTTACTGCTGCGTCGTCTGCAAAGAGGAAGTCACGCAGGCACTTCAGCTTGACTTTTGTCTTGGCTCTTAGTCTGGAGAGGTTGAAGAGCTTTCCGTCTGTCCTGGTTCGGAGGTAGATACCTTCAGCTGCAGGACCAAATGCGTGTTTCAGCATCACAGCAAAGAAGGTTCCAAACAGGGTGGGAGCCAGGACGCAACCCTGTTTCACTCCGCTCCGTATGTTGAAGGCAGCTGATGTTGAGCCGTCAAAGACGACAGTGCCTTTCATGTCTTCGTGGAAGGATCTGATGATGCTGAGAAGTTTGGGTGGACATCCAATCTTGGGGAGGATCTTGAAGAGGCCATCTCTGCTGACCAGATCGAAAGCCTTTGTGAGATCTATGAAGGCAATGAAGAGTGGCTGCCTTTGCTCCCTACATTTCTCCTGAAGTTGTTTAAGGGAGAAGATCATATCTATAGTGGATCTGTTGGCACGGAAACCGCACTGCGATTCAGGATAAACTTGCTCTGCAAGTACTTGGAGCCTCTTCAGTACTACTCGTGCAAAGACTTTCCCAACGATACTAAGGAGGGATATGCCACGATAATTATTGCAATCGCTTCTGTCACCTTTGTTTTTGTACAGTGTGACGACGTTAAAATCCCTCATGTCTTGTGGTACTTCGCCTTCACTCCAACAGAGGCAGAGGATTTCATACAATTCGGTGATAAGTGTCTCTTTACAGCACTTCAGTACTTCGGCGGGAATACCATCTTTCCCTGGTGCCTTGCCAGAGGCAAGAGCGTCCAGGGCTTCGTTGAGTTCCTCTATGGTTGGTTCTCTGTCAAGCTCTTCCAGTTCTGGTAGGCGCTCTATGGCATTCAGGGCATCTTCTGTGACTACATTTTCCCTTGCATATAGCTCAGTGTAGTGTTCTACCCAGCGCTCCATCTGTTGTTCTCTGTCCTGAATCACCTCCCCTGTAGCTGATCTCAAAGGGGCAGTTTTCTTTTGTGTTGGGCCCAATGCCTGCTTGATGC
The DNA here is from genome assembly GCA_033310375.1 of Conus canariensis. NCBI lineage: Eukaryota > Metazoa > Mollusca > Gastropoda > Neogastropoda > Conidae > Conus > Conus canariensis. Next base: position 28,787,729 of record CM065724.1, read on the forward strand.
TGTCCTACATCGCCTTAATGTTGCCTGTGTCAGCTGCGATCTGACTCTGGGAGCAGAGCTGAAGCCAATAATCGTTAGCGCATTGCCTGGCACACTGCTGGACTTTGCTGTGAGCAGCACGGAGAACCTGGAGGTTCTGCTCACTAGGGTTGGTTTTGTATGCTGTCAGGGCATTTCTCTTGGCCTCGATGACTGGTATCATTTCTTCTAAATGGGCTTCGAACCAGTCAGCTGACTTGCTGGTCTTTTTGCCAAAGGTGGACATGGCGGCGTTGTAGACAGCATCTCTGAAGTGTTCCCATCGGTCTTGGGCATTTGCAGTGGGTGGGCCAGGGAGAGAATCCTCCAACACGCGTGCGAACTCCTCCACTTTTCTTTGATCGCGTGTTTTGCTGGTGTCGATGCGAGGCCGGCCCTCCTTTTTCGTACTGTGCAGTCTCTTCGCGCGGAGCTTCACTTTGCTGCACACCAAAGAGTGGTCAGTGTCACAGTCGGCGCTCTGGTAGCTGCGAGTGATCTTGATGCTGGAAAGGTTGACACGTCTGGTGAGGATCAGATCGAGCTGATGCCAGTGTTTGGATCGAGGGTGTCTCCAGGAGACTCGACGCTGAGGCTTCGTGTTGAAGAAGGTGTTACTGACGCACAACCCATGATGACAGCAGAGCTCTAGCAGGCGCTGGCCATTCTCGTTCATTTTCCCAGTGCCGAACTGACCCAAGCAAGTGGGCCAGGAGTTGTGATCGACACCTACTCTGGCGTTGAAATCGCCTGCGATGAACAGTAATTCTCTGTCGGGAATTCTCCTTATAGCAGCACTGAGGTCGTCATAAAACTTGTCTTTTGCTTCTGCTGTGGATGCCAAAGTTGGTGCGTAGGCACTAATTAGACTGGCTGGTCCCGATGATGTTTGGAGTCGGAGAGACAGGATTCGTTCTGTTCCTTCTGCTGGTGGGGTTATGGACTCCAATAATCTGTTTCTAACTGCGAATCCCACGCCGTGTTCTCTGACCTCGTCTGATGGTTTGCCCTGCCAGAACAGGGTGAAGTCTCTCTCCCTCACAGATCCTGTTTCTGGGAGCCTGGTTTCTTGAAGGGCGACGATGTCCATCTGCAGTCTGCTCAATTCTCTGTCGATGACAGCTGTCTTGCGAGCATCGTTTACTTCCTGCAGGTCGTCAGAAAAGCCTGGAGTCATTGTCCTTACGTTCCACGTACCCAATTTCAGGGCGGAGGTTTTCATTTTTTTGTTGCCTGGTGCATAGTTATCGATCCGCTTGTCGGTTTTCACCCTAAACCCCACGCACCCAGTGAGGCTAACGGACCGTGGCGGGGCAGCACCTTACTGGCTGGGGACTGCCCAGCTTGGGTAGCTGCCCAGTGAGATGCGATGACCTCTCCCACCGTCGGAAGCAGCCCCTGGCGTCTGACTCTACGCCAATTGAGTATGCAGACTTATAACCGGTAGACTGCTACTTCCCGTGTTTTGTCGACGCTGCAAAGCGAAGCTGGAGTGACCTCTCCAGAGCGCAAAGCCTGGGTAAGTAAGTATGGAGGGCAAGCTGTTACCCATGCAGCAGACCCCCCCTCTCCACGTCGCTGGAATGGTCCATTGGAAAGGCAAACGCCGATACACATGGTTCCAGTGCCGTCGCAGGAGTTGCCAGAACGTTGCTGTATACAGCCTCGGACTGCCTTGGGGACTCCGACTCCGGATTTTTCCTCAGGGTTGACTCCCGAAGCCTTTCCTAAGAGTGGGTATAGCCGCAAGGCAGCGGAGGTTTGAGATCAGAGTTTTCCTTCTCTTAGGTGGGCTGTCTTCCCAGACTAATGAGCCCCATCTGCCCAAGAAGGGGTGTTAGTCCCACACAAACCCTGGTCTACATTAGTCTGACCTCTACCCTTTGACCTGTCCAGCTTGGGTGGCCCTACCAGGAGCATACAGCTCCCGCTGGCATAGCTCTCTGGGTCATAGAGGTGCACAAGCTCCCACACCACGACAAGGAGTAGACCGTGTGGAAGGTATGTATGTGTGTATATATATATATATATACACTCTTTCATCTATCTATCTATCTATCTATCTATCTATCTATCTATCTATCTATATATATATATGTGTGTGTGTGTGTGTGTGTGTGTTTGTATGTGTGTGTGTGTGTGTGTGTGTGTGTGTGTGTGTGGAGAGAGAGAGAGAGAGAGAGAGAGAGAGAGAGAGAGAGATTTTTTTTCAAGAACTAATAATAAAGAATTCCGAAATAAAGAAATGAATTTGAAATAACATTTCCTGAACGAATTAACTAGCAAAGCACCAGCCCGCAAAACCGTCAATCTCTCTTTCAATTTGTAAGTAAATTATGGTTCATTCGCACTTCTAAACAAAATAATTCCAGAACTTTTTAAGAGGTTATTCAGTCTAAGAGAGAGGAAGAGAAAAGAGAGAGAGAGAGAGAGAGAGAAGAAGAAGACAGACAGACAGACAGACAGACAGAGACAGGCACAGAGAGACAAAGACAGACAGACAGAAAGAGACAGACAGAGAGAGACAGACAGACGGACACACACATACACACAGAGAGAAGAGAGAGAGAGAGAGAGAGAGAGAGAGAGAGAGAGAGAGAGAGATCACACACTCACGCACAGAGAGAGAGAGAGAGAGAGAGAGAGAGAGAGAGAGAGCGCACACACACACACACACACACACACACACATAATACACACACACACACACACACACACACACACACACACACACACACACACACACAACTGAAGACTAAAAACAAAGCCTAAATCAGCCCTACCCTGTCCCTGTAGTCATCTCCTCTCCACCCCGTTAGCTAGTTCCAGCCTCGCAGCACCTCTTCTGCAGATAAAGACACAGACACAAGACACAGCAGACACAGAGAGACACAGCCGTCCAACAACCCAGCTAGGCTTTTCAGCGCCTTAGTTCTATCTCGCGTCACACAGACGACGAGCGACTGACTGCTCATACAGAATGAAACTGAACCCGCCGCCACACGACCGTCACCTGACTCACCCCACACTTCGGCACTGACGCGAATAGCAAAGAGAACTAGTTTATATGGAACACCACTTGTTTCAAAAGTCCACAATATTAACTGTTTCCTCCATGAAAATTTTTTTTTTCTCAACCCCCTTCCCCCATCACTACTACCACCAAAACCACCCCCACCCCCACACACAGCGAGCTCACAACAACTAATATGAGTGATTTTTTTTTTTACTTCAAATTATGAATCATTACTAATATTGTAGAAGGCACGTAAGATCATGTGGCTGAAGCTTGGCTATGTCTGGAGTTGTGCTGTTTTCACCTGTCATCAAAACAGCAACGAGTGGAGCTGCAGGATGCGTTCATCAGGTCGCTTGGTGGCGGCCGTCTTTCGCCGGTGGGCGCTGCAGTCATGAACTATGTAGGCTGGTACATCCATGGGGGCGTTTCCATGGAGGTTCTGTAGTGTCGCGTCTATTGGTCACACAATGGCATCTACCAGGGAGCAATTTATGCCCTACGAGTCTTTGGGAGCCAGAATAGCTCAGTTGGTAGAGCGCCGGACTCGTGATCCTGTGGGTTGCGGATTCGAATCTCCGCCGGGCCGTTTCGGTACAGGTGGATTTTTTCCTCGGAGTTAACATTAGTTCTGACTCCATTTCCCATACAGTCCTTCGAATGAGACTATAAACCGAGGTTCCGTGTGTGAACGCACGCATAACATCTTGCACACACGTAAAACCCCATCACCAACTTTCGGAAGAGTAGGCCAGTTTGGCCGTTGGTATGGATGACACGTTACTGGGAAGAATGAAGGAAGTAAGGGAATTGAGTGAACGATATTGAACGATACTGATTGGATGACACGGGAAACGGCTGAATGAAGTGCCAGCTGGCAGCTCTTCAGTCAGCGCTACCCAGGTAGGCAGTCCGTTGTGTAAATGAGTGTGGACTGTAAAGTGCTTAGAGCTTGGTCTCTAGCCGAGAATAGGCGCTATATAAGTATTCATTATTATTATTATTATTAAAGGAATGCTCTGAGCGTGCCTGCATCCCATGTGGACTCAGCACTGGCTTCCAAGGTGATGCGGGGTTACTGCTCCCAGCTTGGTGGTTTGGCAGTTGTGGACAGTACTTCTCTGGGTCCCACTGGCAGCTTCAGGCGTATCTCTTTCTTCAGTTTCACTCGTTTTCTTGTCTTCCGCCGGCCATATATATATATATATATATATATATATATATATATATATTGTGTGTGTTTATAATTGAATATTATAATATATATATATATATATATATATATATATAACTCATGTGCATGTTTCTGGTAGCGTTGATACCGTTGCATAGATGTCAGCTTTAAGTCCTCTGTGGGGATACCGGGGAGGGGGCTCCCCAAACAGCTCCCCAGTCCTCTGGAATTATCTGTCAGTAATTTCCTCTTTTCTGCAGCTCTCTTCGACTCTGCATTTTTTCATGCTTTCTTCTCTCTCTCTCTCTCTCCTCTCTCTCTCTCTCTCTCTCTCTCTCTCTCTCTCTCTCTCTCTCTCTCTCTCTCTCTTTATTGTCGTATACCAGTTTTCTGCCTTGGTGGACCTTTTTTCTGTCTCTGTTCTGGAAACTTTCACACGTGTTATTTTTCAGTTATACTTTGACATACCAGCTTTTCTCTCTGTCTGTCTGTCTGTCTGTCTGTCTCTCTCTTTCTGTCTGTCTGTCTGTCTGTCTGTCTCTGTCTCTCTCTGTGAGTGTGAGCGTGTGTGTGTGTGTGTGTGTGTGTGTGTGTGTGTGTGTGTGTGTGTGTGTGTGTGTGTGTGTGTGTGTTGGAATCTGGCGCCTACGAGGTGAAAATTGTACACAAGATCAAGAATGGACCCTGGCTGTGCCTTCTGCCCCTTTGCCGAGGTGCCTTTTAAGCTATCATGGTTTTCTTTTCTTCGTTTTTTTTCTGGATGTGACTTCTTCCAGATCTGACCTTTTCAGGGTGTGAACCCCCCCCCCCCCCCCCACTCCCATCTCTCCTATCCTGTGAGTTTGACAACCATGCAAAGGCCCTGAGAGGTCACCTTGGCTATAAAGATAAAACAAACAAACAAACAAACAAAAAACCAACGAAACAGTCGGCCTTTAAAGACGGCTCAACAAAATGATCGGGCGGCAGACGGAAGTCAGTCCCATGAGTAACTCTCTCCTCTGCTCAGGGTTACTGCAGTCATGATTTTTTAGAATTCATTATTTGATGTCTCAAAATCAGGGAAAATTAGTATTTTTGCTTATCTGAAAATGATTGCTCTAACGCCATTAGTTGATAAGAGAGAGAGAGAGAGAGAGAGAGAGAGAGAGAGAGAGAGAGAGAGAGAGAGAGATCGCAAGTACTTG
>CM065724.1:28798123-28808123 GCA_033310375.1 Conus canariensis
CGTTGTGTATGTGTTTGTGTGTGTGTTCGTGGTGTGTGGTGTTAGTGTTGTGCGTGCTGTTGCCGTGGTGTGTGTGTGTGTGTGTGTGTGTGTGTGTGTGTGTGTGTGTGTGTGTGTGTGTGTGCGTGCGTGCGTGCGCGTGCGTGCGTGCGTGCGTGCGTGCGTGGTGTGTGTGTGTGTGGGGTGTGTGTGTGTGTGTGTGTGTGTGTGTGTTGAGATATCAGAATCTGGACTCTAGTCCTTTTTTGTGTCCTTCAATATCAAGTCTTCCTCTTCAGGCACACTACGAGCTGCGCCGGGAGCAAGCTGTGGGCAAGCTTTGAGCTGTGAGATATCAGTGGCCGTGACCGTGATGGGTGAGATTTACGTCCTGTTGGCTCTTTAGGACAGGGTTTACTCGTGGATTGAGGTCTGCATACTCTGTGGCGGTTGTTGTTGTTGCTGGCAATACTGGGTGAGCTCAGTGTGGGGGCCGTCGTCTGTCACTCTCTGAGCTCTGGTTCCTGGTGAACTTTAGTTCACATTCGGGTGTTGGTCGGCGTACGATGGGCATCGGTGTACTTTGTCTCTGTCCAACCACCAAAAAGCTGTCTTCAGGGCCAGCAGGCGGCCTTCTTCGTGCTCGGGTGGCGATGGTCTGTGCCACGTGAGGCCGCCTCAAAGAGGGAGCAGGATGAAAGTCGCTGGAGCGCTGCACGAGTCCCTTGTGTTCTGTGGTCAATGCAGACTGCGGCCGAGAGGGCGATTTTCAGCCCAACTGACTTACAATTTCTGTTTGTTGGTTGGTTGGCTGGTTTTTGTTGTTGTTGTTGTTTCTAACGTTACTGTATTACTCCCGTATGCCAGGCCATGAGGAGAAGTTACGATTTTATGTGTTTTTGTTTAACCTTTGATGTGATACACACTGGGAATAAGTGGGTACTATTTGTTTGTAATGAAAGAAAGAGGTAAATGTTATTGTCCAATGTTCCCCCCCCCCCCCCTCTCTTGTCAAAAGACCTCTTTGATAATGACAATAAAATATCAATGCGGCAAGTCTCTCTCTCTCCCCTCTCTCTCTCTCTCTCTCTCTCTCTCTCTCTCTCTCTCTCTCTCCTTATAAACACCTGTCACAGAAAAAGCAAAATGAATATAATACTTGTTTGTTAAGTAATCTTGTTGATTCGGTCAATGATCCCAGTGCGTTCTGGCAGAATGTACATAAGGTGTCACCCAAAGGGTCTCGTGTACATGCATCTATTTCTATTAATGAGTGGCATGAGCATTTCAAAAACCTCCTTGATAAGGATGAGGACAGTTCAATAGAAATGGAAACCGCGTCTGATTTAGAAGCCACAGATAAACTCAATATATTTGATAACCCAGTTTCAAAAGAAGTTTTACTTGCCATAAAGAAATTGAAAAACGGCAAATCTGCTGGTCCAGATGGCTTAATTGGAGAAATGTTTTAAAATGGTGGCGAAATAATTGTCGATTTCCTTGTTAAATTTTTCAATGCTCTTTTTCACAGAGGAATATATCCCGAAGCCTGGATGGAATCAATTATAGTACCACTATTTAAAAAAGGTAATGTTAACGATCCTGGCAACTATAGAGGTGTGTCACTATGTGACATCGGCAGGAAACTGTACAGTTCTATTATAAACTACAGGTTACAAATATGGGTAGAACAGCATAATATAACCGGCGAATATCAGGCAGATTTCAAGAAAGGGTATTCAACAGTGGATCATATGTTTACATTACTAGCAATAATACAAAAGCAATTTTCGTTAAATCGTAAATTCTATGTAGCTTTCATTGATTTTGAGAAGGCCTTTGACTCCATTTCAAGGAAGCTACTGTGGCCAGTTCTTCAGAAGAATGGTATTAAAGGGAAGCTGTTTCAGTGTATAAGAAGTATGTATTCTAATGTAAAAGCAAAAGTAAGATTCGACAACGAATTCACAGACAGTATTTTGTGCACACAGGATGTGAAACAGGGAGATGCCTGTAGTCCTGTATTGTTTTCTCTATTTATAAACGAATTAGCATCAGAAATCATTGCGAAGGGACGACATGGAGCGACATTGTCACACGAGACACTCGAATTATTTATCTTGCTACTGGCTGACGATATCGCTTTGCTATCAGAAACTCCAGTTGGACTCCAAACCCAATTAAATAATCTCCATAGTATAGCCACACGGCTTCAACTCAAGATAAATATGAAAAAGAGTAGTATTGTGGTTTTTAGAAAAGGGGGATACTTAGCAGCAAGGGAGAGATGGTCTTTGAATGGTGAGGCAATGGATGTTGTGAACTGTTACAAATATCTCGGCATCTGTTTTACCACACGTCTTGGTTTTTCACCTGCCTGTCAGGATCTTGCGAGCAGAGCAAAACGTGCATTACTGTGTATACTGAGAAAACTGTATATGCTAAATAATAATTCTTTACCTGCATTACTCAAACTTTTTGATGCTCAAGTTCAGCCAATCGCACAATATGGAGCCGAGATATGGGGCATGGATAAGGCTGTTATTGAAATAGAAAAAGTTCACGTATTTGCTTTAAAAAGATTCTTGGGGGTGCAGCCTAGAACGCCAAATGATCTTGTATATGGGGATACAGGCCGATATCCTTTGTATATCAACTCATGTTTGCGATGTATTAAATATTGGTTGAAAATTTTACGTATGAATGAGGAAAGATTACCACATAAGGCGTACAAAATGTTGCTTAGTTTAGAATCACGAAATAAGAAATGTTGGGCATCTGACATTCGCGTTTTTTTGTATCAAAATGGGTTCGGATTTGTTTGGATTAATCAAGGTGTTGAAAATATCAAAGTCTTTTTAAAAGAACTTCGTCAGAGGCTGATCGATAATAGATGGCAAAAATGGGAGGAACACATTCAAAACAGTGACAGGTATGCTTTTTATAGAACATTTAAGTCGTCTAGAAATTGTGAAGCATATCTTTTGCTTGATGTTGACAGACACTTAAAGAATTATATGACAAAGATGAGATTTGGAATAGCTGATATATGTACACATAAGTATACTAATGCTGGTGAAGGTGCTAGGATGTGCCCACTGTGTAAGAATGCCACGGAAGATGAACAGCATTTTTTGTTGTGTTGTCCTGCCTTCCAAGATTTGCGAAATGATTTTATCCCCCCTAAATATCTCAGAAACCCATGTCTGTTTAATGTCATACTGCTCATGGCAAATCGAAATGAAATAACATTGAATAATGTTTGCATATATTTGTACAAAGCATTTAAAAGACGCACTGTATTACTCAGTTAAAGTGGTATTGGATAATGCGATTAGGATTGATCAATGCTCAGCTGTCATGTTATGTTATATAATTAACTAACTATTCATTGTTTAATTGAAAAGTGTATTATCAAGATATTGTACCCCCTTCAGAATGGGCTATGGCCTGCACTGAATAAACTTCCGCTTCCGCTTCTCTCCTTTTTTGTTTAATTTTACCCTCTCTCAGAGCTGTCGTTTGCTGTTGTATACGCTGAGCTGCTGTTTGATGGACATTTGACATGCATGTTGATTCGGTCGGTGATCTGAATCATCTCTCTTTAAGTTTCTAATCTCTCCAATCCACACAACTACTTCATTTACACCCCCCCCCCCCCCCCCCCGCCTCCCATGATATGAACCTATGAGGCGAAACAGCTGGTGCAATGTACGCTGAACTACTGTTTAGAGAACACTTAACACACCGAGGACAGAATTCTCTCTCTCTCTCTCTCTCTCTCTCTCTCTCTCTCTCTCTCTCTCAAACTGCACTCTTTCTCTTCACACGCACACACATATCTATTTCATCCATTCAGCTAAGAGAAGACAACCTACTGACGGAAAGAAGATCAACAAATGAATCAGAACCTGTTTTCCTTGTTTGTCAGTGGATTATAATCTCTTCTTCATTTACATATTCGTTGTGCTTTTGTTGTTGTTGTTGTTGCATGAACAGATTTTCTATCTGTGGTTACGCAACCACTGCCTCTAAGATCTTTGTTATCGTTATTTTATGTCGTAAACGAGAGAAAATAATAGTAATTAAAAAAAAAGTCTTGTCGCATTCTTGACAGATTTGGGGACTGGAATGTTGACTATTTCCCTCCACCATTCCCACCCCCATCCCACCATCCCCACCCCCCACTCCTCTCTCTCTCTCCTTCCCCCGCGCTCCTCGCTCCACCAGGCCTACCAGACAGGAAGAAACCACCTTGCATCACACGTCTTACTGAGCACACTGGGGTTCCTATGGCCTTGGAATTGAAGAGGGGGGGGGGGGGGGGGGGGGGGGGGGGGGGGGGGGGGGGGGGGGAGGGGGGGGGGGGACGAGGGGGGAATGAAGAAGAGAAAAGACAAACAAACAAACTTTCCAGACTGTGTGAAGAACTTTGCCACGATATATTTCCCATTTTACAGTGATTCTGTTTCAAGAAGATAACGTTTTTGTCTGTTAACACTTTTTTTTCTTTTTTTTTTTTCTTGCGTTTTCAAGCCGGCCATTTAACCCGGTCGGCTGATGTACAGACATTACATTGGACTGAACATGAACGGACGCGGAGAGGGGAAGTGCAGAGGGCGAAGGAGGAGGGGGGGGGGGGGGGGGGGGGGGGGGGGGGGGAGGAGGGGAGAGGGAGATAAGGCGATGATGGTTTTTAACTCAGTGATAATGCACAGGTTTTTCAGTCAGTCGTCGCCAGATCGAATCCCTCCGGGCTGGACGGAGTGAAGGAAGGTAGGTGGGGAGGGGGAGATGAGGGGGGGGGGGGGGGGGGGAGGAGAGGAGAGAGGGGTGATCTGGGGTGCCTGCCCCTCCCATCCTGGGCGACAAATTGCTTTCTTGTTATGTGAAGGACCTCAACTGATCGCTTGGAACACGCCATTCCCGGCTGCCAAAAATATCATTTGTTTTGCACCAGCCGTGAAAATCCTAAAACAAACTGTTAACTAATACCGGCGGAAAATGAACATGAAGCTGTATGGCTTTTTGGAAGACAGAAGTCCCCCCCCCCCCCCCCCCCCACCACATCTTAGTCATGAATTCATTTCTCCATCATCTATACAGTGTGGTCTCGGATCGAAATCGTAGCGTTGGCCAACAAACTAGCTAACTAATTAAATAATTAACACTCTCAGTCAGTCACTCAGTCACTCAGTCAGTTACTCACTCACCCACTCACTTTCTCACTCAATGGCCAACGAACGTAGAAAGGAACGAACGAACGAAAGAACGACGGAACGAACTCGTTAGCTAACTGAGATAAATAAACCCCTGGACAATAAATATCAGGATGTGCCACAGCTGCTGCGCATAAGCTCCCTGAAGCTTCTCACCCTACATACTGGTAGATGGATGGCTTCAAGAGCGGGCCAATAAACCACGGGACTATCGCCAGCAGCCTTACTTCTGTGACGTGGTCTTTTATTCAGCGGCGGTCCGGGTCTTAGAAGCTAGACTTAATTAAGGCTATTCATACGAATGACAGGAGAGAGAGAGAGAGAGAGAGAGAGAGAGAGAGAGAGAGAGAGAAGAATAAATAGTTTTCAGAAAAGGGGGAAGGAGGGTAGGGGGGAGGGCGCTAGGAGGGATGAAGGTATAGTGGAAGGAGAGGGGTGGGGGTAGGGTGGGGGGTGGGGTGGGGGGGTCGAGAAATAATCGAGGTTATGGAAATAATCTGCGAAATTAGACCTGTCATTATTCTATGCTGTATATTACCTCTACCACGGAGGATATATTTTCACCCGTGTCTGTTTGTTTGTTTGTCTATCAGCAAGATTACGCGAAACGTAGGGAAATCAACGGTAATTAGACTTCGTGGAAACATGTAATGTGACCCGAAGAACGACCCCATTACTTCTGGTATGGATTTAGATCAAAGGACAGGTTGCATGGCGTTCACGCGTCGAAGTGAGGATTTGTGATGCGGTTCCGGATAAAATGGTGGATTTTGTGCAAGATACGATGAAAGGGCAAGTTTTATGGTGCGGATCTGCCTCAAAGGGTGGGTTTTGTGGTGCGGATCTACCTCAAAGGGCGGGTTTTGTGGTGCGGATCTGCCTCAAAGGGCGGGTTTTGTGCTGCGGATCTACCTCAAAGGGCGGGTTTTGTGCTGCGGATCTACCTCAAAGGGTGGGTTTTGTGCTGCGGATCTGCCTCAAAGGATGGGTTTTGTGATGCAGATCTGCCTCAAAGGACAGGTTTTATGATGCGGATCTGCCTCAAAGGGCGGGTTTTGTGCTGCGGATCTGCCTCAAAGGGCGGGTTTTGTGCTGCGGATCTGCTTCAAAAGGCGGGTATTGTAGTAAGGATCAGCCCCAAAGGGCGGGTTTTGTGCTGCGGATCTGCCTCAAAGGACGGGTTTGTGGTGCGGATCTGCCTCAAAGGGCGGGTTTTGTGCTGCGCTTCTGCCTCAAAGGACGGGTCTTGTGGTGCGGATCTGCTTCAAAGGGCGGGTATTGTGGTAAGGATCAGCCCGAAAGGGCGGGTTTTGTGCTGCGGATCTGCCTCAAAGGACGGGTTTTGTGCTGCGGATCTGTCTCACAGGACGGGTTTTGTGCTGCGGATCTGCCTCAAAGGACGGGTTTTGTGCTGCGGTTCTGCCTCAAAGGGCGGGTTTTGTGATGCGGATCTGCCCCAAAGGGCGGGTATTGTGATGCGGATCAGCCCCAAAGGGCGGGTTTTGTGGTGCGGATCTGCCTCAAAGGGCGGGTTTTGTGCTGCGCATCTGCCTCAAAGGACGGGTTTTGTGATGCGGATCTGCCTAAAAGGGCGGGTTTTGTGGTGCGGTTCTCCCTCAAAGGACGGGCTTTGTGATGCGGATCTGCCCCAAAGGGCGGATTTTAGGATGCGGATCTGCCTCAAAGGACGGGTTTGTGGTGCGGATCTGCCTCAAAGGGCAGGTTTTGTGCTGCGCATCTGCCTCAAAGGACGGGTTTTGTGCTGCGGTCTGCCTCAAAGGGCGGGCTTTGTGATGCGGATCTGCCCCAAAGGGCGGGTTTTGTGGTGCGGTTCTGCTTCAAAGGACGGGCTTTGTGATGCGAATCTGCCCCAAAGGGCGGCTTTTGTGCTGCGGATCTGCCCCAAAGGGCGGATTTTATGATGCGGATCTGCCTCAAGGGACGGGTTTGTGGTGCGAATCTACCTCAAAGGGCGGGTTTTGTGCTGCGGATCTGCCTCAAAGGACGGGTTTTGTGGTGCGGATCTACCTCAAAGGGTGGGTTTTGTGTGCGGATCTGCCTCAAAGGCGGGTTTTGTGATGCGGATCTGCCTCAAAGGGCGGGTTTTGTGGTGCGGATCTACCTCAAAGGATAGGTTTGGAGTGCGGATCTTACCCAAAGAGCGGCTTTGTGGTGCGGTTCTGCCTCAAAGGACGGGTTTGTGGTGCGGATCTGCCCCAAAGGACGGGTTTTATGATGCGGATCTGCCTCCAAGGACGGGTTTGTGGTGCGGATCTGCCTCAAAGGGCGGGTTTTGTGATGCGGATCTGCCCCAAATGTCGGGTTTGTGATGCGGATCTGCCTCAAAGGACGGGTTTGTGGTGAGAATCTGCCCCAAAGGTCGGGTTTTGTAATGCGGATCTGCCTCAAAGGACGGGTTTGTGGTGTGGATCTGCCCCAAAGGGCGGGTTTTGTGATGCGGATCTGCCTCAAAGGACGGGTTTGTGGTGTGGATCCGCCCTAAAGGGCAGGTTTTGTGATGCGGATCTGCCTCAAAGGACGGGTTTTGTGATGCGGATCTGCCTCAAAGGACGGGTTTGTGCTGCGCATCTGCCTCAAAGGACGGGTTTTGTGGTGCGGATCTGCCTCAAAGGACGGGCTTTGTGGTGCAAATCTGCCTCAAAGGGCGGGCTTTGTGATGCGGATCTGCCCCAAAGGGCGGGTTTTGTGATGCGGATCTGCCTCAATGGACGGGTTTGTGGTGCGAATCTGCCTCAAAGGACGGGTTTTGTGGTGCAGATCTGCCTCAAAAGACGGGTTTTGTGGTGCGGATCTGCCTCAAGGGACGGGTTTGTGGTGCGGATCTGCCTCAAAGGACGGGTTTTGTGATGCGGATCTGCCTCAAAGGACGGGTTTGTGGTGCGGATCTGCCTCAAAGGACGGGTTTGTGGTGCGGATCTGCCTCAAAGGACGGGTTTTGTGGTGCGGATCTGCCTCAAAGGGCGGGTTTTGTGATGCGGATCTGCCTCAAAGGACGGGTTTTGTGCTGCGGATCTGCCTCAAAGGACGGGTTTTGTGATGCGGATCTGCCTCAAAGGACGGGTTTGTGGTGCGGATCTGCCCCAAAGGGCGGGTTTTGTGATGCGGATCTGCCTCCAAGGACGGGTTTGTTGTGCGGATCTGCCCCAAAGGGCGGGTTTTGTGTTGCGGATCTACCTCAAAAGACGGGTTTGTGGTGCGGTTCTGCCCCAAAGGGCGGGTTTTGTGATGCAGATCTGCCTCAAAGGACGGATTTGTGATGCGGATCTGCCTCAAAGGACGGGTTTTGTGGTGCGGATCTGCCTCAAAGGGCGGGTTTTGTGATGCGGATCTGCCTCAAAGGGCGGGTTTTGTGATGCGGATCTGCCTTAAAGGGCGGATTTGTGCTGCGGCCAAGTACTTTCTGAGATTTTCCACTAGAAGAAAACCATTACGGGCCGTTAGTAACGGCTATAACGGTAAACTTAAAGATCGGGCATCATCCGTGACCCATAATGAACACACCTACAAATCTTCAGAAATTTTGGCCACATACTTTCAAAGATATTCCAAAAAAAAAAAGAAAACCGTTATGAGCCGTTATAGCTGTTAATAACGGCTATAACGGCAAACTAAAACGTCGGGCATCATGAACATACCTACAAATTTTCAGAAAGACCAGCCAAGTACTTTCTGAGATATTCCATAAAGAAACAAAAATCATGAGGGACCGTTATGGCCATTAGTAACGGCTATAACGGTAAACTAAAACATCGGGCATCATCCGTGACCCATAATGAACATCCCTACAAATTTTCAGAAAGATCGGCCAAGTACTTTCTGAGATATTCCATAAAGAAAAAAAATCGTTATGGGCAGTTATAGCAGCTAGTAACGGCTATAACGGTAAACTAAAACGTCGGGCATCATCCGTGACCCATAATGAACATACCTACAAATTTTCAGAAAGACCAGCCAAGTACTTTCTGAGACATTCCATAAAAAAGAAAAACCGTTATGGGCCGTTATAGCCATTCGTAACGGCTATAACGGTAGACTAAAACGTCGGGCATCATCCGTCGCCCATAATGAACATATCTACAAATTTTCAGAAAGATCGGCCATGTACTTTCTGAGATATTCCATAAAGAAGAAATCGTTATGGGCAGTTATAGCCACTAGTAACGGCTATAACGGTAAACTAAAACGTCGGGCATCATCCGTCGCCCATAATGAACATACCTACAAATTTTCAGAAAGATCGGCCAAGTACTTTCTGAGATATTCCATAAAGAAGAAAAATCGTTATGGGCAGTTATAGCAGCTAGTAACGGCTACAACGGTAAACTAAATCAACGGGTATCATCCATGACCCATAATGAACATATCTACAAATTTTCAGAAAGATCGACAAAGTGCTTTCTGAGATATTCCATAAAGAAGAAAAATCATTATGGGCCTTTCAAGCCGTTAGTAACGGCTATGACGGTAAACGAAACATCGGGCATCATTCGTAACTCATAGTGAACATACCTGCTAATTTTCACAAAGATTGGCCAAGTACTTTCTGAGATATTCCATAAAGAAGAAAAACCGTTACAGGCCGTTACGGCCGTTAGTAATGGCTATAACGGTAAACTAAAACATCGGGCATTATTCGTTACCCATAATGAACATACCTACAAATTTTCAGAAATATCGGCCAAGTACCTTCTGAGATATTCCATAAAGAAGAAAAACCGTTACAGGCCGTTACAGCCATTAGTAACGGCTATGACGGTAAAGTAAAACATCGGGCATCATCC
>CM065724.1:28810623-28815623 GCA_033310375.1 Conus canariensis
CCCCCCCCCCCCCCCTCCCCCATCAATGCCCCTTCCCTCCTCCCCCCCTCTCCACCTTCCCCCCCCCCCCCCACCCCCCCCCCCCCCCACACACACACACACACGTTCACCCGCAACCCTCCGTCTTTCTCTCTCTGTGTTGGATCTCTCTCTCTCTCTCTCTCTCTCTCTCTCTCTCTCTCTCACTTCACTCTTATGCAGAGCATTTACTTTTAGGAGAGGAATGAAGTCGGGAGCCGGAATAGCTCAGTTGGTAGAGCACCTGACTCGTAATCTTGGTGATCCTGGGGTTGCGGGTTCGAATCTCCGCCAGGGCGTTTCGGTACAGGGGGATTTTTCCCTCGGAGTTAACATTAGTTCTGACTCCATTTCCCATACAGTTCTTCGAATGAGACTATAAACCGAGGTTCCGTGTGTGAACGCACGCATAATATCTTGCACACACGCAAAATCCCGTCACCAACTTTCGGAAGAGTAGGCCAGTTTGGCCGTTGGTATGGATGACACGTTACACACAGCATGCACCCTGCGTAAGAAATGGAAAGAATGAAGGAAGTAAAGAAACTGAGTGAACGATATTGACTGGATGACACGGGAAACGACTGAATGAAGCGCCAGCTGGCAGCTCTTCAGTCGGCACTACCCAGGTAGGCAGTCCGTTGTGTAAGCGAGTGTCGCTTGTAAAGCGCTTAGAGCTTGGTCTCTAGCCGAGAATAGGCGCTATATAAGTATTCATTATTATTATTATTAAGTCATGAAGATTACGATGGTTTACTAAATCATTCTGTTATTTGCATTCTAGATTTTGTGGAATTACGCTTTGTGGTCGAGGCCGAGCCCAATGTCCGAAGAAAACTGACTCTCTCTCTCTCTCTCTCTCTCTCTCTCTCTCTTTGGATCAATGATCGAATTCAAACTCAATTCCCCACCATGTGTTACCGGCGGTGTGTGACCTTAACTATCAGTCTGTTGCACACTCTTCTCTCTTCATTGAGTGTTGCATGGAAATGGTGGCCTATTGCCTTATTGAATTTATGATGATATAGGCCAGCACACACACACACACACCACACACACACACACACACACACACACGCACGCCCCCCCCCCCCCCCCCCACACGCACACACATACATACAGACACAGACATGCGTGATCGCACACACACACACACACACACACACCACACACACACACACACACACACACACACACACACACATCATGAAAAAGGGGATGGATGTGAGTGGGAGGGAAATGGGAAGGGGAAACGAAGGAAGGGCGATGGGAAGACGGTCATCCGCTAGTATGGACGAGAATGGACAATCTTCCATTATTTTACGTCATCATTACATCTATCTGGATAGAGCGATTCTGCAACCTCCCGTATCCCCTTCCCTTGTCTGGAAGCAAATTCAAGGGAAGCCACATACTAATTCAAATTAAGGCATCAGCAGCAGCAACAACAACAGCAACAATCCAAAGATAAATGTTTGAGAGCTTCTCTCCATTAAATGAAACCTTTGTGGTGTTCAGCTAACAAGTCTTAACATTACTGAATTGGTGGGGAAAGGGGGGTAGCCTTCCTGGGAATAAGAGAAATTGTAGACTATGGGAACAGGAATGTGAGTAACAGCTGACTGTTCGAACAGGAATAGGAATAGGAGTAACAGTTGACAGTGGGAATAGGAATAATAATAGACTGTAGAAACGAGAATAGGAATAACAGTTGACTGCAGGAACAGGAGTAGGAATAATAGATAAAAGTTGGAACAGGTATAGGAATAACAGTTGACTGCAAGAACAGGTATAGGAATAACAATTGACTGCAGGAACAAAAATAAGAATAACAGTTGACTGTAGGAACAGGAACAGGAATAACAGTTGACTGCAGGAACAAGAATAAGAACAGCAGTTGACTGCAGGAACAAGGATAGGAATAGCAGTTGACTGCAGGTACAGGAATAGGATAACAGTTGATTGCAGGAACAGGAATTGAAACGACAGTTGACCGTAGGAACAGGAGTAGGAACAATAGTCGAATAGTACAGGAATAGGAATAACTGTTGACTGTGGGAATTAGAATAGGAACACAGGTGAATGTGTGAATAGGAACTGTAAGAACATAGAATGGGAAGAATAGTTGAAGGTGTGAACAGGAACAGAAATAACAGCTGAGTGTATTCATGAATCGGAACAGGAATAACAGTTTGCAATAACAGTTGACTGAAAGAAAGCCACAGGAATAACACTGACCGCGGGATTAGGAATCGGAATCACAGTTGACTATAGAAATAGGAGCAGGAATAACTGTTCTCAACATGACCTTACCTTATTAACTGTTCACAGTGTGAATAGGAATGGGAATAACAGTCGGCTGTCAGAAGAGGTACAACAGATGACTATGAGAATAAGAACAGGGGTAGGAATGACAGTCGGCTGTCAGAAGAGGTACAACAGATGACTATGGGAATAAGAACAGGAGTAGGAATGACAGTTGACGATGGGAATTGGTTGGGAATGGAAATGGAAATAACAACTGACTGTGGGAATCAGACCAAGAAGAGCATGTGATTGTGGGAATAGGAAAAAAGGAATTATAGTTAGGAATGGACATCTTCATCATCCTCATTCTCATCGATCAGCATGAAAAAGTCTCAAATTCTGTGTCCCTTCATGTCCTGTTCTCATGGTGACCTCAGTTTCGATGTCCTCTCCACGTCTATGGCCCTGGTTTGATTCCGTCGGGGACACCGGTATTAGCAAATTCATGGGGGCTGTTGTTGGACGGACATTGGTGGCGTCCTCCGGAGGGAGAACTCACTCACGCCGGCTCCGCGACTAACCAATCATTGCCGTCATTTGGGGGCTTAGTAGGTGGTGTCCTGCGTATATTGGATCAGAACAGGCATCACTGAACACCACCGAAGTGACTCGGCAGCAGTGCAGTGTCTCCTCCGGTGGGTTGCCTCTCGACGACTTGACATTGATTGCTCCGTGTGGATTGCCGGTGCCATGGCTGCGGCGGGGCTGGCCGGGTTGTGGCGGTGGACGGGGGCTCGGAATGAGCAACATGGATGCAATGCCACTGAGGTGGCACAGAAGATTGGACAGATTAAAAAATAAAGAACAGTTGACCATGGGAATCGGAACAGAAATAACCGCTGACTGTGGGAATAGGAGCAGAAATAACCGCTGACTGTGGGAATAGGAGCAGAAATAACCGTTGACTGTGGGAATAAAAACAGAAATTATAGTTGAGTGTAGAAATATCGGTAGAAGTAACAGTTAAATGTGGAAATACGAAAAGGAGTAATGTCAGATCTATGGAATATGAATGGGAAAAACAACTGGAAATGGGAACGGAAATGAAGTGAACTGACCATAAGAAGAGGAATGGGAATAACAGTTACCTGTGGGAATAGGAATAGGAGTAGTAGTTGACTGTAGGAACAGGAATAGGAATACAGTAGTAGTTGATGTAGGAACAGATAGGAATAACAGTCGACCATATAGAATAACAGTTGACTGTGGGAACATACATAGGAACAGCATTTGCTTTAGTAATAGGAGTATGAATAACAGTTACCTATGGAAATACCTTTTACCTTTACCTATCCCTTGACATCAACTGTTGTCGTTGGGGCACCCCTAATGATCCGGCCACCACTCTCCTCCATCTGTCCCTGTCTTCCACCGCTCGCTGTGATTCCGCCAGGCTCATTCCAGTCCACTCTCGGATATTGTCTTCTTCTTTGGTCTTCCTCTATTGCGGCTTCCTCTGATTGTTCCTTGCAGGATTGTCTTTGCAAGGCCTGCTGAACGGGACACATGTCCGTACCACTTCATTTTCCGCTTTTTGACGACTCTGAGTAGGTCTTCGTGGGGTCCAATTGCCTGTTGAATTATTCTGCAGACCTCTTCATTTGTCACGTGGTCTGTGTAATTGATGCCCAAGATCTTTCTGTAGCATCTCATTTCAGTTGCCAGAATTCTTCTTTGTAGCTCTGCTGTGAGTGTCCAAGTTTCACACGCATATAGAAAAACTGATAGGGCAAAGGAGCGCATTAGGTGGATCTTGGAGCTAAGACTGATGTTTACTGACTGAAGACTGAAGACTGATCTTTACCACGTATTTATTGACTTTAAGAAGGCCTTCGACAGGGTATGGCATGTAGCAGTATGGACAACCATGAGGAAGTACATCAATGCCAACCTCGTACACATGATTGAGGAGCTGTACAACAAAGCCACTAGCGCCGTCTTCCTGAAAGGCAGTATAGGTGACTGGTTCCGTACCACTATTGGCGTGCGCCAGGGATGTCTGCTCTCACCAACCCTCTTCAATGTCTTCATGGAGAGGATCATGGAGGATGCCTTGGAAAATCATGAAGGATCAGTTAACATCGGGGGAAGAACAATCACCAATTTGCGATTTGCAGATGATATTGATGGTCTTGCAGGAGATGAAGACGAGTTGATGAGCTTGGTGAAACATCTTGACAAAGCAGCTTCCGCATACGGCATGGAGATCAGCGCCGAAAAGACCAAGCTCATGACCAACAGTACCAAAGGCATTAAGGCAGAGATCAAAGTAAGCGGAACAACCTTGGAAACCGTGAAGGCCTTCAAATACCTAGGATCCATCATATCGGATGAAGGCTCAAAGCAAGGATTGCACAAACAGCAGCTGTTGTGGCAAGACTAAAAACTATGGAAATGCGAATAGGAAAGAACAGTTTACTGTGGGAATAGGAATAGCATTTCACTGTGGTAGTAGGAATAGGGATAACTGTGGACTATGGAAATAAAAACAGCGGTCACAGCTAACTGTAGGAATCGGAGTAGGAATTACAAATGACTGTATAAAACGAAAAAAGAATAACATCAGAGTGTGGGAACAGGGATAGAAATACAAGTGGACTCATCTTCGATCACATTACATGCTGAGTATTTTTTCTATCTTCTCTTGTAGTGTTCGTGTACCTAATTCTTTCTAT
>CM065724.1:28820623-28830623 GCA_033310375.1 Conus canariensis
ACATTTTGGTCTGCCTTTGATTTAAAAAATATAGCTGGTTAATGGTAAGATCAATGTCCAAACTATCTGACAGGCTTGTACGGACAAATTCCCAGACCGGTACGTACACAGCTGTGACCAAACTAGTATCACAGATCTTGTGTGTGTGTGTGTGTGTGTGTGTGTGTGTGTGTGTGTGTGTGTGTGTGTGTGTGTGTGCGTGTCGTGCATGCGTGCGTGCGCGTGCGTGCGTGCGTGCGTGCGTGGTGGGGGTGCGTGCGTGCGTGCGTGCGTGCGTGCGTGGTGGTGGTGTGTGGTGTGTGTGTGTGTGTGTGTGTGTGTGTGTGTGTGTGTGTGTGTGGCATCGCACCCACGCTGCTCATTCCGGCTTCCCTTCCACAGCCTGGCTTGTCCCGCCACAGATCCGGATCCGTCAATCCACAGAGGGGCAGTCAATGTCGAGTCGCAATGAGGATATCCGCCACAGGAGACACTGCACTGCAGCTAAATCAGTTCGGCGGTGTTCAGAGGTGCCCGTTCTGACCCAGCATACGCAGGACACCACTTACTATGTCCCCACTGACGACCGTAGTTGCTTCGTCACGGAGCCGGCATGAACGAGCTTTTCCTCTGCAGGGCGCCACCTGCACCACGTTCGTCGCAACAACGGTTCCAATGAACTAGCCTATACCGGCGACCCCAACAGAACCTCACCAAGGGTACAGACGTTAGAGAGGAGCAATCAAAACAGAGGTCACCGTGAGAGCATTGTTTGAAGGGTCACAGACTTTGAGACGTTCTTCAATGTTGATCGATGAGGATGAGCTTGATGAAGGATTAGGGCAAAAGGCTTTTAGCCTATAGCCAAACATTTCTGTGAAGATTTCCATTCTGGTCTGAGTCTGAATGATAGGGCCGTAGGTACTCTCCGCTTACTTTTATAACATACCCCGGCGTCAGCCAGGCCCAAGAGAGACATACACCTGCAATGTTAGGCTTGAAATTTGAGCAACTCTTTGAGAGACACATCCATTTAGAGGATGAAATCAGCAGTGTAATCAAAATCTTCTCAGTGGAGCCCATAGCAATATCAACTCAGGGAAAGAGCCGGTCGGGGCAGAAAAAGTACAAATAAAATGGCTCTGATGGGAATCGAACCCATGACCTCCCAGGTGGGAGTCTGCGACGCTAACCACTTCGCCACTGTGGCTGGTTTTTTTGGTTTGTTTTTGTTTGTTTTTCGTTTTGCTTTTTTGTTTGTTTGTTTGTTTGTTTTCAGAACACTGTACCTATTTAACTGGCCCCAGTGGTCAAACACTTTTCTAGAAATTGACGGCTAGGAAAATAAGAGCTCTTAGGTTCTCAGCTCAGATTCCAGATGCTGTCGACTGTTTTCTTTTTTTTTTTTTAAATATTGACTGGTTTTATTTCTTGATAACTTATATTTATCACTTTTCATTTCAATATAATTGTCATTGTCTTGGCAACTGTAAATTCTCACATCATTGTTAAATCCCTTATTTTGAATCAAATTACAGTGAACAATCAAATGCGCACAATGACTTCAAATAGTCCATTTTCATGGCGTTTCAACATTGACACAACAGTTTTAAACACACAAAAACAGGAAGACAGCTCAATGGACAATCTGACATGACCACTTCACAGCAAACTATGCCAGTTTTCTATCTTTTTCCCCCTAACTCCAAACGTTTTGAATCATGTTACAACAAAATATAATTCAAAGCAAACGTCAGCTTTCCTTTGTGATAATCTTCAGGTTTTTCACATGTACAATTTGTGTTCTTAGTTTAACTTCTGCACACTTTTCCTTACAGTTATCTCCTCCTGTCAGATGTGAATGTAACAGATTAATATCATTACAGTCTCAAAATGCAATGAAAGCCTCCCAGAGTGTTTTGTTTTTGTTTTTGCCTTTTTTTCCTTCATTATTACACAGTCTTCTCCTTTAGATGGTCTGAGAGCAGACGGGCATCGCCGAATGTTTCCCTATGACCTACTGAAATTTCATAATGGATGCACACTCACTCAGAGAGCCGACATGAATGACAAAACTCCTAACACAACACCTCTGTCTTGTTGCCCATGACTGAGGTGAAAGGGCGGGGGTAGGGATGGGGATCCTTTGGGGGGTGGGGGTGGGGGGTGGGGGGGGGGGGTCGCGTGTTCGTTACGGCATTTCAAAAAATGATAGCACTAAGGGTAACAATGATAATGATGATGATGGTGATGGCGATGATAATGATGATGATAATGATTGGTATTGTTATTATTATTATAATTATTATTATTATCACTATTATTGTCATTATATCATTATTATTATATTATTAGCATCATTATTATTATTACTATTATTATTGTTATTGTTATTATTATTCTCATTATTACTGTCATCATCATCATCATCATCATCATATCATCATCATCATCATCATCATCATCATCACCATCATCATTAAAACGATGATGATGGTGATAATGGTAGCAGCAATAACACATCTACAGTTATATTATTTTTGGGTATTGACACCCACCTCATCAAACAAAGCCTTAAGGGGTGGTATTGACACCCACCTCATCAAACAAAGCCTTAAGGGGTGGTGAGGAGGAGAGTGAGGTGGGTGGGGCTACATCATGAAAAGCTAGCAAACACACTCACTACATACAATAAACGACATGGCTAATTCATTGACGTCTTTAAAGTTAAGACTATGCCGTGCGGAGGACGCCAGCCTTTCTATTTCACTTATCCCTCTTAAAATAAAAAGAAAGTGAAAAAAAGGCTACACTAATGTAACAAAAAGTAGATGTAAAGGCTACGGCTATAGGTAAATAGACACTGCAGAATTAACAGCTAATGACAACTCTGGACAATGTGTACAACTTGAACAACTTACTCACCAGGCTACGCAACAACGACAACAGTAACTACAACAGTAGCGGCCTGAATGCTATGTGTACTGCTACTTGCGCTGGTGCGATTTTTTTTTCAGACTTGACATCTATTCTAACGAACACTAAGGGTACATTTACTTCTGTTTCAGAGCCGTGTAGCAATAAACTATAATGAGAGAGGGATATAAACCTACTCTGCTTCACGGCTCGAATCTACCGAGTCGAACCAAATAGATTGTAATAAAAATACAGCGCTGTACAGTACTAGTATAATGCAATACTATACAAAGAATTAAAGTACAATACGAAGCAATGTGGTATAACGCAGCACACTATAACACATACGATACTATGTAAAGCGATGAAACACAACAAACGCACTACGATTTCATACAATGTAATACGACGGAATAGAATACAATATAACACAATACAAAAGACCACAATATGCAATGCAACATAACGAACGCAGCACGATACAATAACAATGCAATGAAAACAATGTAATGCAAAGTAATACGATGCAATGTAAAACAGTGCAATGCAATGAGAAACGATGCAATACAATACAATGCAGTACAATGCAGTATAATGCTGTACAGCACAATGCAGTATAATGCAGTACAATGCAGTACAACGCAGTACAATGCTGTACAACGCGACGCAATGCAATGCAATATAATGTAACGGGATACAAATATAACACAATGCAATTCAATACAGTATCATGGAATGCCATGCGATGCAATGCAATACGGTACAATACAATGCAATGCAATATAATGCAATGGGATACAAATATAACACAATGCAATTCAATACAGTATCATGGAATGCCATGCGATGCAATGCAATACGGTACAATACAATGCAATGCAATATAATGCAATGGGATACAAATATAACACAATGCAATTCAATACAGTATCATGGAGTGCCATGCGATGCAATGCAATATGGTACAATACAATGGAATGCAATGGGATACAATCTAATCCAAAGTGAACAATACGATGCAATAAAGTGTGATATAATACAATGTAATACAATAATTACAATGCAGGAGAACACAATACAAGACAGTGCAACCAATGCGCTGCATTAGAACATAATACAAGACAATTGCAACCAAATTCAATACATTAAGAAGACAATACAAGACAATGTCACCAAATACAATGCATTAGAACATAATACAAGACAATTGCAACCAAACGCAATACATTAAGAACACAATACGAGACAATGCCACCAAATGCAATGCATTAGAACAAGATACAAGACGATACAACCAAATGCAATGCATTAGAACAAGATACAAGACAATACAACCAAATGCAATGCATTAGAACATAACACAAGACAATACAACCAAATGCAATACATTAGAACACAATACAAGACAATACAACCAAGTGCAATGCATTACAACATAATACAAGACAATACAACCAAATGCAATACATTAGAACACAATACAAGACAATACAACCAAATGCAATGCATTAGAACATAATACAAGACAATTGCAACCAAATGTAATACATTAAGAACACAATACGAGACAATGCCACCAAATGCAATGCATTAGAACATAATACAAGACAATTGCAACCAAATGTAATACATTAAGAACACAATACGAGACAATGCCACCAAATGCAATGCATTAGAACATAATACAAGACAATTGCAACCAAATGTAATACATTAAGAACACAATACGAGACAATGCCACCAAATGCAATGCATTAGAACAGGATACAAGACGATACAACCAAATGCAATGCATTAGAACAAGATACAAGACGATACAACCAAACGCACTGCATTAGAACATAACATAAGACAATACAACCAAATGCAATGCATTAGAACATAACACAAGACAATACAACCAAGTGTAATGCATTAGAACATAATACAAGACAATATCACTAAATGCAATGCATTAGAACATAACACAAGACAATCGCAACCAAATGCAATACATTAAGATCACAATACAAGACAATGCCACCAAATGCAATTTATTAGAACATAATTCAAGACAATGCCACCAAATACAATGCATTAGAACATAATACAAGACAATGCCACCAAATGCAATACATCAAGAACATAATACAAGACAATGCCACCAAACGCAATGCATTAGAACACGATACAAGACGATACAGCCAAATGCAACGCATTAGAACATAATACCAGACAATACAACCAAATCCCATCCAATACAAGGGAAGGAAACAGAGCACAACACCAGAACAACGACATGTTATGTAACGCAGCACAGTGCAACACAATACAATGTAAAATACAGTGCACAAGATCATAATACGATGCACTGCAATAATGTAAAGCAACACCGTACAATACAAAGCTATACAACAGAGCACAATACCATGGAACGATACAATACATAATGCAATGCAATACATTTGAAACACAATACGATGATGATTAATAAAAGACAACACAACACGACATGACATAAAACGATACAAGACGCAACGTAACGAACAACATAGTATAATACAGTACAACACGACATGACATAAAACGATACAAGACGCAACGTAACGAACAACATAGTATAATACAGTACAACACGACATGACATAAAACGATACAAGACGCAACGTAACGAACAACATAGTGTAATACAGTTCAACACGACATGACATAAAACGATACAAGACGCAACGTAACGAACAACATAGTATAATACAGTACAACACGACATGACATAAAACGATACAAGACGCAACGTAACGAACAACATAGTATAATACAGTACAGCACAATGTAATGTAACACATGAAAAAACATTTATAACATAATGCAACACAATACAAAAAAGAAAAACCCCGATGCATTGCAAATCAACGCATTACAACACAACCCAATACAAAAAGAGTGCAACTCAATACCATATTACCTATTACCATGCAATGCAACAGAGGTACAACACAACCAACTACAATATGGCACAATGCAATACAATGCAACACAATATTATTTAATATGATGTAATAGAATACTGTTGAATGAAATAGGAATTGCAATACAGTAACAGAATACTGTTGAATGAAATAGGAATTGCAATACAGTAATAGAATACTGTTCAATGAAATAGGAATTGCAATAGAGCAATAGACTACTGTTCAATGAAATAGTAATTGCAATCAGTAATAGAATAATGTACAATGAAATAGGAATTGCAATCAGTAATAGAATACTGTACAATGAAATAGGAATTGCAATCAGTAATAGAATACTGTTCAATGAAATAGTAATTGCAATACAGTAATACCGTTCAATGAAATAGGAATTGCAATCAGTAATAGAATACTGTTCAATGAAATAGGAATTGCAATACAGTAATAGAATACTGTTCAATGAAATAGGAATTGCAATACAGTAATAGAATACTGTTCAATGAAATAGGAATTGCAATACAGTAATAGAATACTGTTCAATGAAATAGGAATTGCAATACAGTAATAGAATACTGTTCAATGAAATAGGAACTGCAATACAATAATAGAATACTGTTCAATGAAATAGGAATTGCAATACAGTAGTAGATTACTGCACAATGAAATAGGAATTGCAAAACAGCACAAAAGAAAACAACAGAATGCAGCGTGGCACAGGCCCGACTATACAAAGTAAATTAGCACGATACTCACAGAACAGTCTGATACAATAGAACACAGCAGGATGCTACACAACGAGAGGCAGTGTAACGCGACAGAATACACTAAAGATTATAACGTTGATGTGACACAATGGAATGCCACTAAAACTCAGTATAATGCGATATAATATATTCAAGAGGCGTGGGTCAGGGAAAGTGGTGTGGTGGTGGTGGTGGGGGGGGGAGGGCAGAGAGAAAGAGAGACAGACAGACAGACAGACAGACAGACAGACAACAGACAGACAGAAGAGAGAGAGAGAGAGAGAGAGAGAGAGAGAGAGAGAGAGAGAGAGAGAGAGAGAGAGAGAAAACGGAGACAGACAGAGAGAGACAGGTAGATAGAGACCGAGACAGAGATGGGCCAAATGAGAGAGAGAGACAGAGAGAGAGAGAGAGAGGAGAGAGGAGTGAGAGAGAGGGAGACATACAGAGAGAGAGAGAGAGACAGACAGACAGACAGACAGACAATGACAGATAGACAGAGACAGAGGGAGTATATGAGAAAGAGAGAAAGAGAGAGAAGACAGACAGACAGAGACAGAGACAGACGGAGACACACACACACACACACACACACACACACACACACACACACACACACACACACACACACACACACACACACACACACATACACACAGAAGAAGAGAGAGAGAGAGAGAGAGAGAGAGAGAGAGAGAGAGAGAATCAGTTTCAGTTGTATCAAAGAGGCGTCTCTGCATGAGGACTGTCCATATGCGCTACATTACATTCACAAAGTGAGGATACCAGAGCATGGAACGTTTACAACTAGATGACAAGAGAGACCGGACCTCTCTCTCTCTCTGTCTCTCTCTCTGTCTCTCTCTGTCTCTGTCTCTCTCTGTCTCTGTCTCTCTCTGTCTCTCTCTGTCTCTCTTTGTGCACACCCATTATTCTAACTGTCACCATTGATTTTTCTGTCCCGCCTGTCAAAAGTGCAGGCCCATGAATCTCTCACAACAACATCACTGATGCACCTAACCCAGAATTCTTTCTATCTTCCCCATCCCTCCCATGCCTCCGCCCCCCCCCCCCCCCCCCCCCCCCCCCCACTTTTTTCTTCTTTACTGCCACCATAAGTAACAGTCCTTCAGGGCGTCTGAATCGACAAAATCGTCAACGAGGTCATCAAAGAGTTCATCATGGCGTTTTAGTGGGCGATGGTAGAGGATGGGGTGGTAGTGAGGGGTGGGGGGGGGGGGGGGGGTTAGGGTGGATGGGGGTGGTACGTTTGTCAATGTCTGACCTCTCTCCCAGTATCCTGATAATCGGCAGGGAGGTTTGTGTGTTTTCCGTTTACCCGCTGAAAACTGACATCCATTTCAGGATCGTTCATACGCACATCTGATCTTCTAGCTGCATGATTATGTCAGTGAAAGAGCTCTGATCACTGTCTGTGACAGGTCTGTTGCAGCACACATGCTGAGGTCGGGGGGGGGGGGGGGGGGGGGGGGGGGGGCGATAAACAGACAAACAAACAAACAAACAAACAAAAAACCTGTTGTGGACGCTTGCTGGGTTTGTACTTGCGGTTCGTTTGGGTTGAAAAACAGGGTTCTAACCACTAGACAGTACTGCACAAAACACACACACACACACACACACACACACACACACACACACACACACACACACACACACACACACACACACAAAGAGACAGGTATGCAGACACAGACACAGACATAGGCACACGCACAGACACACACACGCAGACACACACACACACACACACACACACACACACACACACACACACACACACACACACACACATACACGCACGCACGAACGTACTTACGCACGCACGCACACACACGCACACACACACACACACACACACACACACACACACACACACACATGCGTGCGCGCGCGCATATTTACATCGAATTGTATCTGTCGGTCTGTCTCTCTATCTGTCTGTCTGTCAGTCTCTCTATCTGTCTGTCAGACTCTCTATCTATCTGTCTGACTGACTATCTATCTGTCCGTCTCACTGTCTATCTATCTGTCTGTCTCTCTATCTATCTGTCTGTTTGTCTCTCTATCTATCTGTCTGTCAGTCTCTCTATCTATCTGTCTGTCTGACTATCTATCTGTCTGTCTCTCTATCTATCTGTCTGTCTCTCTATCTATCTGTCTGTCAGTCTCTCTATCTATCTGTCTGTCTGTCTGTCTCTCTATCTGTCTGTCTGTCTGTCTCTCTATCTGCTTGTGAGTCTATCCTTTCACCAGCTTAAGAAGACACCCACAGGCAGTGACAGTTACGTCATTAACTTGAGCTATGAAACTGTGCACTGGGCTGTATCTAGTTGCACTACACTACACTGCACCACACACACACACACACACACACACACACACACACACACACACACACACACACACACACACACACACTCACACACACACACACACACACACACACACACACATACACACACATCGAAGTAGTCCGCTTTAGCCACCTTTGCCTTCCCCAACCCTGCTCCCTCCCCTTCCCCTACACCTACCAATTTATTCACTGAGCTGTTTGCATGTGACAACCACTTCCACTGACAGACAATAAACCAGCTGAGGCCGGCTGACGGGTCTTGAACCCTCGGCGAAAGAGTCAGGAGGGACACGTCTGTCCCAGCATGCAAAGACACCACCAAGGGCCGGGGCAGAGAAGTGGCCATCAGCAAGACCTAAAGGTCAAGAGGGCGGTTCTGCAACGCTCCATGAAGGGAGAGGGTTGTTAGTAGGCATCAAAGACGTCAGCAAGGACTGGGGCAGAGAGATGGTCGACGTCATCAGCAAGACCTAAAGGTCAAGAGGGCGGTTCTGCAACACTCCATGAAGGGCGAAAGGTGTTAGTAGGCGTCAAAAACGTCAGCAAGGGCCGGGGCTGAGAGATGGTCATTAGCAAGACCTAAAGGTGAAGAGGGCGATTCTGCAACTCTCCATGAAGGGCGAAGGGGGTGTAAGAAGGCCTCAAAGATGTCAGGGTCATGTACAGCAGCCGAGGAAATCAGCAGTTGTAATGTCTTCATTGTAGTACTGATCTCTGGCTTCTGTGGCTGTGAGGATGTGGTCGCTTTCGTGTGACAGTTTCTCCTCTTAAATCACCTTCCCGCAGAACGTATATGGTCGAGGTCGACAACATGGCTTTTGGGGATATGTAGTGTACAGCAGCAAGCTGCAGTACATTGAGTCTGTTGTCTGGTGGAACTGAAAGCTGGCAGGCTTGGGTGATGTCTGTACCTACGTTGGGAAGGAGGCATCCAGGGAGTCATTTTCCTATACAGGAGTCTGGGTCAAGCTGTTCAACCGTTTGTAGCTGGTATTTCCTTCTTCTGCCGTCAATCGTCTCAGATGGGTGTCTGGGTGATA
>CM065724.1:28838123-28843123 GCA_033310375.1 Conus canariensis
GTGTGAGCAAGCGCGTGTGTGCTTAAGTGTGTGTGCGTGCGTGCGTGCGCGCTCGCTTAAGTGTGTTTTTTGTGTGTGCGTGCGCGTGCACGCGAGAGTACGCTTAAGTGTGTGTGTGTGTGTGTGTGTGTGCGCGCGCGCGCGTCCTGTGGGTACACTGTATGAGAATAATCTCTCTGTCTCCCTCCCTCTCACTCGCTCCCCTGCTCTCTACCCTAACTGTCCAAGAACCATCCGCCCTCTTCTTCCCACCTATCACTTCCTCCATCTCTATCTGTCTTTCCCTCCCCTCCCACGTCTTTGTTATGTGTTATTAATGTTCTGCAACAGTTGGTGGGCTATTGAAGTGGAGATCGCAGGCAGGCAATGTGTATTGTACATAGCGAAGAAGACGGGCATTAGATCATCGTGACGTGTTCTGGTCTTTCTTCTTTTCCATTGTGGTCGTTTATCTCGTGCGTGATACCTGCTTCTGCCTGTCTCTCTCTGCGCCATCCTAGTCACTTACCAAAGTTCACAGTAACGGCAAGAGTGGCGCAATTCTATTCAAAGTTGTCAGATATTTAGAACGTATAATTTGTTATGTCATGATTCACACTTATTTTCTCATTGTTGTGTGTAGAAATATAACAGTTTGGGATGCGAGATTTAGCTCTGAATTATTTTCGTCCCAGAAATCAGACATACGGTCAATTTGCTAGGCTCACTTTGTAAAGAAATTGAAAAAGAGGAATTTTACTTTGTGGTATATGGGCTTGATTGTGGACGTCAGTTTGCCTGGTTGGAGAGGAAGGGAGAGAACGTGTGTCCGTGGAGAAAGAGATATGTCATATATATATATAATGCTGAACAATTATGTAGTGGGGGGAGTGGAACAAGTGCACGTTAACAATTCTTCCATCATTATAATAATGACTTGGCAAAGATTCGAAAAATAAATGTGAAGATGAAAGAAATGGGAAATTATATATCATAAATATGAAAACCTCCACTAGCTGCATAAGGAAACCATCACAACCCCTCAGAAGGCGGCAGACCTATATGTATAGCCTGCTCCTAGGCGTATTACCTGCTTCCAGATCTTTCGTCCGCTGGATCGGACTCAAGGTTACACGACTGGTTTTGTCTCTGCTCTTGGCGTCAGATAGAGACACACCACAGTCCGTAATTCTGTGGTGTTCTCACCACCAAGGGTTCAAAAGAGAATCCAACAGCACCCCCAAAGCAGCCAGCGAAAGGTAGTAAATAAAACAAAACGAATGTGTGGAGGGGACAAAAGTTGCTGAAAAACTAAAAACATTATGCAAACAGTACAGATATAGGGGACAATCTTTGAGCCTTTGCTTGAGGATCCATTAAAGGATGCAAGGGAGATCAAAAGATATGGAACAGTCTGAGTGATCAGCTCGGCTGTTCAATAACCCAAGCATTGTCAGTGGCTAAGAATTGTGCAGAACAACCTTTACTTGGATCTCCTAAGAGATGCAATCTCCCACTGATTGACCAAACAATACAATGCTGAACAATATAAAGCTCTTAGCGATATTGGAAAGCACTAAAAGAATGCCCTATTATTATTATTATTATCATAATTACTATTACTGCTATTATTATTATCATTGTCATCATCATCATCATCATCATCATTATTGTTATTATTATCATTATTATTATGGTGGTTATTATTGTTGTTATAATCATTATTATTGTTATTATCATCATCATCATCATTATCATTATTATCATTATCATTG
This sequence comes from Conus canariensis, assembly GCA_033310375.1. Taxonomy (NCBI): domain Eukaryota; kingdom Metazoa; phylum Mollusca; class Gastropoda; order Neogastropoda; family Conidae; genus Conus; species Conus canariensis. The sequence goes on from CM065724.1 coordinate 28,839,878, forward strand.
CTGTTGTTGTGTTGTTGCTGTTGTTATTATCATTATCATCATTATTCTAATTGAACCGAAGAGAAGATGGCAGAGGTCTGAGGGGAGATCATACACATTAAAATGATACTAACATTTCCTTCTCTATTTCTAGTTTCTTGACCCACTTCGCAGTTGGCACCCAGATCAAAGAGATAAATGACTATTTGTTCGTCCTTTGTTTCCCTTGTTTTAAATGTTGTTTGTCCTACGCGAAGAAGACCCATCAGGTCGAAACGCCTGTTTTGTCATTTGTTTGTTCCTACGTTTGGCGACTCAGTAATTTTTTTTTTTTTTTTTTTTTTTGCTTTTGTGTTTATTATTTCAACTTCCGCTCGCAGTAACCTCAGTTTAGAACTACCCTTCTGGAGGAATGAAAGCCTGTCTCAGAGGTACACGCTGTCGACCGCACGTTATTTTAGGGGAAGGCTTACGGCGAGATGGGACCCTGCCTATTAAAACATGTACAAAGTCCGGACCGTTTAACATGAGTTTCAAAAGTAAAAAGGGATTCATGCCAAACAATATTCCTGCTCGACAAATGAAGTAGGCAGTGTGTAGAAAACAATACATAGATACATTGTTCCTGACAAATGTTGATATTTTACAGCTTCTAAACGCTTTTTTTCCCTAACACCCACTCCCCATCCCCACTCTTACCCAAGTCACTGTGCATACGTGACCAGTATATGATCCAAGCAACTCATTGTATTGATGAAGTGAGTTTTGAAACAATGTTGTTTTTTTTTTTCCTGTTGTGAATATTTGATTGTAAGTATATTTTTTGCCCTGCAATCCTTTGCTTAAAAATGAGTAACAAAATCAGTCAATAAATGAATCAAGTGCTCGAAATGGTGAGCAATGCGCTTTCTTCTCATTACTTTGTTTATTCATATAGGGGGACACGTATTCAAATGGTTAGAGCATTTGCCTGCAGTGTTGCGGTAGTGAGTTCGAGTCCCCCATGGAGTCGGATTTTTTCTGGCTTAAAACTCTTCTGTCCACCCAGCAGTAAATGGGTACCTGGTTCAGTTCAGGGAAGGTTAAGGCGGCGGAAGGAGAGTGATGGGCTTCGTTTTCCATCATGCCATGCCCCGGACACGCTGAACGTCTGACCATTCACTGTCGCGACGGCCATCAGGCTATGGGATTTAAACCTGTCTTTTAAGGTAGTATTACCACACACGCATTTATGCGAAAAAAAAATCAAACAATATGCAATAAAACAAGTTTCTAATGAACACATAGGTGACATCAGCAGAGGATTTTGGAAATTCCCGAGAAGTATGCAAAACACATTTGATCATCTCTGCATTATTCTCTACAAAAGAGTATTCCTTGTTGGTTATATACAAATGTGTCGAGGGGTAGTCAGACAGACAGTTGATGGAGGACAGAAATAGCTCTGGAACAATGGCAAGTTACGGTTGCGGAATATGAATTGTCGGCACTGATTTCAATAACGTTTCTTTCACTAAACGAATTTTTCGACTATTTTGACGTTTGGAACTAGAAAATTACAAAAGACGAATTTTGTTCGAAGTATTCATCCATTCTCCATCCGCAAAAGAGTAAATAAGTAAGTGTGTGTGTGTGTGGGGGGGGGGGGGGGAACCCAAACACACACACACACACACACACACACGCACGCACGCACGCACGCACGCACGCACGCACGCACACACACACACACACACACACACACACACACACACACACACCGACAACAACAACAACAATACACAAACACAATACAGACAACACGAGGACAGTTATGAAACGCGTGCCTTCACAATCCATCAGCGTTATTGGTCATTTACAATAATACAGAGGCCCAGCATAGAATTCACTAACAATTCCCTTAAAGTTGTCGTTCTTCTTTGTGTCTTTGTTTCTTTCCTTTTCATCCTTTCCGGCCGTCAGCCCTTCTTTTCGTTCACCTCTCGCTGCCACGTGCCTCTCTCACCTGCACAGTACACTGCGCACTGTAGACCTCCTCTTTATACGACTTATTATCTCTTCTTCATATTGCTTTATAACACTACGCAGCTTGTGAGGGACGCGGACGAGCGACAGCTTGTCGGCCGAGACGCTCAACGCACGTGCACAGACGCGCATGGAACATCACAGCCACTACCACCACCACCACCACCATCATCATCATCATCATTACCACCACCACCACCACTACCCACTAGCCGGTGGTGTGCATGTAGCCACCATTAAAAATCATACTGCCACACAGATGAAAAAACAAAAACAAAACAAAACACTTAAAATTAACCAAAAAGGTGGACATGAAGTGCTGGCAAGACAGTGTGCTTAATTAAGCAGCAGATAAAATATATTCAGTGAGATCTCGGAGGAACAGGACCATTTCTAATTTGGCGACCAACAACCAAACATTAAAACTTGGAGTCATGGTAGGCTTTAAAATCATTTTTTAAAAAAGGGTTATATATAATTATAAACATTCTTTAAAAAAATTTTGAGTGGAACTGGTCCAGAAATTTTGTGGTGGTTAGAACACTTGTGTCCCGGTGGTGCATCGGAAGTTCAGCTCACTTGAGCAACACACAGAATATGCGATTAGATAGGCTGTGACATGGGTGAGACCGTGGCGGAAGGTGGGAGGGAGGGGTGGGGGTAGGGGGAGCGCAGATGAAGGGTGTGACGTATATGGGCGTATTGGGACATGGGACAGAGGGAGCAGACTGTCGTGACGTGGGTGGGCGTATTGGGGCATGGGGCAGATGACTGTCGTGACGTGGGTGGGCGTATTGGGGCATGGGGCAGATGACTGTCATGACGTGGGTGGGCGTATTGGGGCATGGGGCAGATGCCTGTCATGACGTGGGTGAGCGTTTTGGGGCATGGGGCAGATGACTGTCGTGACGTGGGTAGGCGTATTGGGGCATGGGGCAGATGACTATCATGACGTGGGTGGGCGTATTGGGGCATGGGGCAGATGACTATCATGACGTGGGTGGGCGTATTGGGGCATGGGGCAGATGACTATCATGACGTGGGTGGGCGTATTGGGGCATGGGGCAGAGGGAGCAGATGACTGTCATGATGTGGGTGGGCGTATTGGGGCATGAGGCAGAGGGAGCAGATGACTGTCGTGACGTGGGTGAGCGTATTGGACAAGAGAGGGTGGAAGAAGGGCGTTACGTGGGTGGGCGTATTGAGGCAGAGGGAGCATGGATACAGGGCGTGACATGGTGA
>CM065724.1:28848123-28858123 GCA_033310375.1 Conus canariensis
TATATTCATGGAGGTATTCTTAGCCATTGGCAGTAGCGCACAGCTGGCGTACTGACTCCTGCCGAGTTCAATGTAGGAACGCGAGAGAGTCGCTAGGAAACGCTCTTAACAACTGTTACACATGTATTTTATGGGCCTTTGATTGAAACTTTTGTATGATGCCATTGCTTTAACATTAAATCATTCCCAACATTTAGTTACTCACAATGCTACTAACAATTCGTTTACAGTACAACGCCAATGAAAGCAAAGTAATTAAACACAAAAGAAATACATGGAAACGACCCAAGTGGAGAGAGAGAGAGAGAGAGAGAGAGAGAGAGAGAGAGAGAGAGAGAGAGAGAGAGATGTAAGGTAATGATGCAAGCTGTGCAGCAACAACTAAGTCCCCAGTCGATCACTGCGTCTTGCTCTCAGACCCGCCGCTGATCACCTTCTCAGCTTATCATGATGCGACACAGTCGGACACTCCCCAGATAGCACGTGCAGGGGTCAGAGGCAAGCCCTGAAGCTGACCCAAATATCCCCTGGGTACAGTGGGACACAAAGGAAAGGAGAGAGAGAGAGAGAGAAGAGAGAGAGAGAGAGAAGAGAGACAGACAGACAGACAGACAGACAGACAGACAGAGACAGAGAGAGACAGAGAGAGAGGTGGTAATGTGTGGCTGACTCAGTCTCATTGCAGCACAAGTACTGTACATAATGTTGTCAGTAATATAACTTTACATAGTACATCGCCCACAGTTCTGTACTTACACTGTACAGCGCTCAGCTGAGCAAATTACACATTCTACATCTACGTGTCCAGTCTCCCAGAAACTTCTTAATTCAGTCACCAAGAATCTCTAGGGAGACTCACTTTTCCTGCTTACTAAACCGAGGAAAATACACTTTGGGTTTGAGCTGTCAAGATATGTGTACAGCATTTTCAAGTGCTATCATGTTCAATACCTACCTATTGAAATCTCTAACCACGGATCTCAGTTGCGATCTGCAATCATTTACTCTGTCTATCTACAATCATCGCCAGTTGCGATCAAACATCTCTTCCGACAGTCACATCTGAAACAGCACACCTCATAATGGTTCTTAAAAGCAACGATCATTAACCAAACACACAGTAACATTCCACACAACACCACAAAGCACGATTAACATCCAAACCAATGCAAGAAATGATGATCAATAGAATGTTCCAAACTGCGCACCTCTTAATAAAACCTTGTTGAATAATGGGGAAAGAAGAGAGCGGGGAATGAAGAGATGGGGGGTGGGGAGGGGGTGGAATGAGGCACACAAGCTGCCACCACTAACACTTCTTCTCCACTCTACGCCTGCAGGCAGAGCAGACGACAATAACGGCACAGCTGACGACACACAGCTGTATGATGTTATCACAAGCTAATGAAAACCTCTTCAACCGCGTTATCACAAAAAAAAAAAAAATCCATATCCTGACGTTACTACGCACACAGTGTGAGAGTCAGCGTTCAATCAATTTTATCCTATAGTCTGTCCCTCTGCCCACAACCAAGCTCAAAAGAACACAACACTTGGACAATCCATCCTCTCGGACACAAACTATTTGGCAGGATCAGTTGTCACATAGGGTATCAGCGAATGCTCGGGTAGAATAAGCATATCAACTACCTCGGCAGTCAGATTTTATAAACCAAACATCCCTGCTATCTATAAAGACATGACATTCTTAACGAAGAAACTGAAAATTTTCCAGGTGCAAATTAAAGCCATTTTCTTACTGCCCTTTCCCGAGACAAAGCCTCTTTATTCTGTGTTGTCGTGGTGCCAGCCATCACTTGAAAGCACTCAGAGCAGAAAAGAAAATTTGATATGCTGCAGTCCTGTAATCCCTGCAGAAACCATCCCTGTCTTCTAAATCAAATCACGAGGCTTGATTAATTGGTTCCAGTTTAAATTCGGCCAGTCCTATCACGATTGCCACCCGATGACCTGCGTGTGTTTGTGGGTGTGAGAACGTTTAAAATCACAACAACTCCGGATGGAGGGTGGCGGAGGAAAGTATGGCGTATCATTAGCGCCATAAGACGCAAAGTGCGCCCTCACATACCTAAGATACAGGAAGTCAAACTATTAGAGTAAATAGATTCATCTACGGACACATACATATATGAAACATTTACACACGACAAGGGCATTTTTTGCACACCACTTACACCCACCCACCCCAAACCCAGTTCCCAATACATACTTGGAAGACAGGCAGGTGCCTAGGTGTGCATACCAACGGAAAAGTTCAATCTAGGTATTGGATCATACAAACACGCACTAATCTAGGTATTGGATCATACAAACACGCACTAATCTAGGTATTGGATCATACAAACACGCACTCTTACTTTGACGGGGGAAAATCCGCAGAAGACAGGGAAATAGTCTAAAAACATGCTTTCAATTTAGAGCTATTCTGATTATGTTTTATGATATGCCGTTTCGAAAGATTATATTTAAATATATACCTATATATTTTATTTGTCCTCTTTGTCTCTAGTTTCTTAACAAGGTTGCCTTAATTTCTTCCTCCAAAATTAAAGAAAAAGAATTCATATTTCATTTCAAAACAGAAACACAAGCTACAAATACGGGCCACAAAAGGCATACGTAAGGTAATAAGACAATAATGACAACAATACATAATCATCATGATCATCATCGTCATTATCAACATCATCACCATGTTACTACCGTGAAGACCACCACCACCGCTACTACTACTACTACCACTACTACTACTACTATTACTACTATTACTACTATTACTACTACTACTACTACTAGTCATAATAATGAAATGATAACAATTTCAATCTTCTAGTAAGCATTATATGCATTTCTCTGTCTAATCACAGACATAAGCATAGTAATAGCCACAAAGGACATGAACAGCACCAATAATTGTTAAATGAATAAAGACAAAGTGACAGAAACTAGCAAATGAATTGACTGAACAGAGAAAACAAAGCAACTGGCCGTTGCCATATCATTTGGAAGCCTTGAAATTAATGCATGCATCGATTTAATAAAGAAGAGTAAGGGAGCCACAGCGTAGCAACATGTGAAGACAAGCAGCATTCTTTTCAATTTCATATTTAGCTTACGAATACACAATGAAAACTTGAAAGAACGGTAAACCCTTGTCATATTTGAATTTGGCATTTAACAGAATTAAATCAAACGTTCTATTTGATCTAAAATTATTGTCGCAACCAAATAGGACGGTATTTTCATCCAGCAGTAGGTTTATAGCCTTGCATTTTCTATTTATGTATTTTGAAATTCTTGCCAGAAGGTTTGCGCATAAGGGCAGTGCCAAAATAGATGTTGAATGTTTTCTTTTTCTGTCTTACAATAAGAACAGCTTTCTGAATTTTTAATGCCCATATTTTGTAAAAAAAAAAAAATATTGTTGTCAGTATTCTGTTAATAATTCTAACCAGAAACCAAAATCGAACTAAAATCAACAATGAAAATTAGAGCGAATCACGTTTAAGTAAAAAAACAATAGTTGCTCCAGAGAAGACTGTTACGGATGGAATGGGTCGTGCCTGCGGGTGTCTGACTGTCTCACTCTCACACAGAAATTATGGATGCATGCACGACTTTTCCAATTCATATACACACACCCACTCACCCGAACATTGACAGCCAGGCAACAGAACGACTCTCTTTTTTTGTTTTATGCTGCCCGAGCCATCAGACAAATATATATATATATATATATATATATATATATATATATATATACATACATACATACAAGTTCATCAATAGGTCGGCACGCCAACCATAAGGCGTACACACAGAACTATATCTAAATATAATATAACGATGACGAGGTGGATGCTGAAGACGACGAAGACGACGAAGACGACGCCTACAGAGTCAAGTCCGACACAGGAGCTGTGGCTCAAAATCACTACCACACTCACGGCGTCTCTGCCGACGGCAAGGCGACAGTCTCACACAGGAGCTGTGGCTCACACACAAAAACACAGAACGCAGCGACGGCCTAGCCAACAGGTCGCTGGATGGAATCTCGGGAGCGGCGCTCTGGCTTGGCAGCAGCGGCGTCTCCAGCCCAACTGGCTCAGCGGGTAGTCGGTCCCGGGCGCAGTGGCAGGTAGGGTGGTTATCGGCACCCAGGCCGACCTCTCCACGCCGACAAAAGGCGGAGAACAAGGGGGTAGACCACAGCTACGGCTCCAACCCTCAGAAAGTGGCAGCCAGTCCCCTTCAGACCAGGGTACACTTCTACCTGGGGGAAACTGATTAACTACCTTGATTATCATGGCTACTATTCATTACAATCACGACTACATTCATATTCATTAGCTACATCACATTCCACTAGAACTTGGGACAAACATCAGCATATTCTTTCTTCATAACACAACAATATTCCTTTTTCCGGAATCATAACACTACAGCATTCCCTTTTCCGGAATCATAACACAACAACATTCCCTTTTCCGGAATCATAACACTACAGCATTCCCTTTTCCGGAATCACAACACTACACAGGAAAGGATTTCAATATAAACCTTTCAAAATCTAGTTTTCCAAATTGGGGGAAGGATTCCCACCTAGAACCTCTTCAATAAACCATGAATACAATTATTACACACAATTAATGATTACTTTTCATCAAACTATGAATGTATTTCGTGACGAACAAAAATGTTCATTTCTTTTTCTTGTATCACAAGAATGTTCATTTCATTTCATATAATCACCAGATTTTAGAAGGTGTCTTTTTCCAAAAGATTCGTCTACTTCAATATATGTAAGGGAAAGATTTCCACACACTCCTGTTTACCAACACACAACTATTCAATATTCATATCAAGAGTGAGTGAAATGCTCATCCACATCAAAAATCAAAACCAGCATATATGATAGTCTATGTCGCTCACATTGGGAGCTTATCATCCATAGCATCAAAACTCTCCCTCTTCTCGCAAAGCCTAGCTAAACCGCATTAAAATAATTAACTTTTTTTTTCATCATGAAGTTCATAACTAGTTAAGTCACAGAATAAACAAAATCTTTTCTTTTTTTCCTGAAGACCACTTCCTTTAACACTCACTTCATCTATTCATGCTTTCCGAAACAATTTGTTTTGCTACCCTATCAAGTCATAGGATAACAGAACACAACAAACACTTTTGTTTTCTAAACAAAACCTTCACAGTGCGCTGAGGAAGTTTCAGTCGCTCCTAAACGGGAATACGGTTTCGATTTGCTAATAAATAAATATTGAATGATAAATACCTGACTGCCACCAAAAACAGATGGGAGTCCCTCTTCGGCTTCTGGGTAGTTGCGTTGCCGGAATCACTGCAGAGACTGCCTAACCGTTTCAGCTCACCCGGCTTAAACAGTGCGCAGGAGAGCAGCAGTCAGGTAAACTTTTCAACCGGCTTCCGGACGACTACCTTCCGGTTAGCACGGTTGCATGAAAATTTGTGACTGGACGGGAAACGGTCCGTCACAAAGACATTTACGGCCATATTCAGATTAGAACTTTTTACACAGCCATGCACAGCGGCACACTCTAAAACGGCTTCAAACTATCAAAAACATACAGGCTTGAGAAAACTGACAAGTTTTCATCGAAAAGAAAAACCGAATGCATAAAACATGTACACGTATAAAAACATAACGAATTAAAGTGACTGGCTGGATCCCTCTGAGGCAGACAACGAAACAAACGGAGATTAAAACATTCCGTCCTTTGTCCTAAATCCAGTTGAACACGTGCTCACACATGCAAGGAGACAAAAAAAAATAATAATAAAGGGGGGAGGGGGGGTGGGTGGGCGTTAACATCATGGGGTTTTCAAGTACAGTATAGCATTGAAGACCTGCGAACTGTTAATCCCCTGTCTTCCATTACAAAAGGCCAACACACATACTCTGTCTTATTATTTATCGTTTCACACACACACACACACACACACACACACACACACACACACACACACACACACATACACACACGCACATATAATACACGCACGCGCGCGCGCACTCACACACACACACACACACACACACACACACACACACTCACACACACACACACACACACACACACACACACACACACACACACACACACACACACACACAAACACAAACAACACAGTAAGACACAGCGTACACTAAATATATTTCATCATATCCCAACAAGGATATCTCTGTTGAAGCAGACATGACACCATCTCGTTTCAAAAATACAAACAAAACGAAAATATTGAAACCGACAGAACTGCAGCAGGAAGTAACTACATTCAGCATAGCCATATAAAAGTAATAAAAGTAAATGGGCGTCACTGTAGAACATAACATATTCAGTTTTCCAATAACAATATTTCCATTGCTCTCTCTCTCTCTCTCTCTCTCTCTCTCTCTCTCTCTCTCTCTCTCTCTCTCACACACACACACACACACACACACACACACACACACATGCTAATATGCTATTATACTAATATGAAGGTGAAAAGAAGTTTAGTTTTTACCATTTTTGAGCCACAAAAACATTTCTACAACTACGTAATTTGAGTGTGACTGGTCTATTGTAGCTGCTGTTTAGGCTACACTAATAAAATGCCTATCAAGTTTTCAATAGAAAGATCATCACCATGAGGGATGAGGCTAATGTTAAAGGATTTCTTCCGAACAACTAATTGATATCTTTTCAAACATATTTTTTCAAATTTGATTAGCTCATCGAAATATATGTTTGAGTGCATCGTTTTGTTGTTGTTACTTTGTTACATTTTTTACTTAAATTTCTACGTCTTCAGCTTTTCAGAGATGTCAGTATACCTGAATTCATATCTCCAAAGTCAGCCATGGTACCTTCTCTGTTAAGTCTAACCGGTATGGTTTTGAGACAGACATAAAGGTTGTGTATAACTTTAGCTAGAGCACTATCCAGGTCAATGTAGTGGTAAACTTCAGAAATATTTGCAACGCATAAATCCGACAGGAATTTTTCCGCATTCACGTTTTTTTAATTGCAAAAAGAGACACATATGTGACCACTTTTGGAGATTTTTACACCTTTCTGGAATCATATAGTATGGGATGAGTATAAAACTGGACAATGTTCTATAACCGTGGATTGGAATTAATTCTTTTATATGGTTTACTAGGGTTCGTTATATGGATATCATCAAATTTGCGTTTTAGACTGTGACAAGTTATTGCATAAGTTCTTCTCCAGGTGTCGTGGAGTTTTAAGAAGTCAAAATCATCTAGTCGAACAGCTTCTGTAGAGAAGCACTCAACGGAACTTCTGTTATAAGTTCGAAGCACTGTTGCCACTCGACACTGTCTTCTGGGTCTCTGCTCAAGAAACCGGCTAGAAATGATTTGGTTCCTTTCCAGCGAATATCTAACCAAGTACATTCAGTTTTAAGAGCTGTTAACATGTCTGAATGTCTATCTCCAAAGTCAGCCATGACACTTTCTCTGTTAAGTCTAACCGATTTGGTTTTAGAGAGATATAAAAATCCAACGCCAGTCTTGCGCCGATTTGAATGAAGATAAGTGATTGCTCGTTCATTTTCCTTGTCCTGCGTGTTGTGCATCTAGCATGAAGAAGACCTAAGAGGTCGAAACGCGTCGTGTTTTGTCTTGTGATTTGTTTGTCCACGTTTTTAGGCGGAGCCTTATAAATCATTTTTCAAATTTGTTTAGATTTCCGCCTGCAGTCGCCTCACTTTGCAAGTAGTTCAATTTTAAATTAATTAAAGCTATTGGGGACCTTGCACTTCACAGAGTGATGAATGAAAACAGAGACAAGAAGCAGAAAAGTAGACAGACAGACAGAGACAGGGAGAGAACTGAGGCCGAGACAGAGAGGATCAATCACGATGATGGAAGACAAGCGATGGAGTTTCTGATTACAATGCCTGTGTGCAACACTGTCGTTGATGAGGTAGGTAAACACCAGTGTCCGCCACAACACTACAGGATCTGTCACCTCAGGAGAAAATATGGCCGACATTATCCTCACCCTGTCTGTCTGTCTGTCTGTCTGTCTGTCTGTCTGTCTGTCTGTCTGTCTGTCTGTCTGTCTGTCTCTCTCTCTCTCTCTCTCTCTCTCTCTCTCTCTCTCTCTCTCTCTCTCTCCTCTTCTTCCATGCTGTGCAAAGCGAGCATTTCAAAGATACAGGAAATCATGACAATATAAGTGTAGTTACTTATTCCAGTAAGAAAGATAAAAATACAAAAGGAAAGACAAAAGGCGGACCAAAAGACAGAAGAAAAGGAAGGGAAAAAAAAAGACAAAAAAGAAAGGCAAAAGCGAAACAGCCGGAAAGAGAAAGTACTCGAAAAAGACAGAAAGAAAGAGCGATAGAAAGAAAGAAATTAAGAAAAGATCGGTAACGAGGAATGAGAAGGAAGAAGGAAAAAACAGAGGAACAGAAACTGGGATCTGTAAACGCTGTAGGAAATTAGCGGGTAACGGACTGTCTGTCTGGATAAGTGTCTGCGTGCGGCGATTAGCCAATTCGGTGAGTCGGGAGAGGGGGGGGGGGGGGGGTTAGAATACAAACAGGTACCTCACTATGCATCGCTCACTCAAGGGAGCGAAACTCGACATCCACGGGGAGAAACTCCATGAGGCGAAAGTCCACGACCCCTTGGGGGATAACCTCGTTGAAATTCAGACAAGAACAAGCTGGCATATGTGGTTACCACAGAGAGAGCATCCATTTCAATCTTTCACGTTTCCCGTTTCACCCTTATAATAAAGAAGACTATCATAAAGTGGCATTTCTCTGTTTTATCCTCAATGGGATCATTGATGCAGATATTCATAGCATCTAAGCTACACACAAAAAGTTAAGGATCACTTTCACAAACATTCATAACTGTCAAAATAAGAAAGTCAATGCGTTGAAGTTTGGACAACATTTAATTCCATTCTTTAGTCCGTTTCACCCTTATAATAAAGAAGACTATCATAAAGTGGCATTTCTCTGTTTTATCCTCAATGGGATCATTGATGCAGATATTCATAGCATCTAAGCTACACACAAAAAGTTAAGGATCACTTTCACAAACATTCATAACTGTCAAAATAAGAAAGTCAATGCGTTGAAGTTTGGACAACATTTAATTCCATTCTTTAGTGATAACGATACACAATTGCCTTCAATCTCGAGCAATCGTTTGGTGTGTACATTTGATTAAAGTGGGTACGTATCCAAATTTGATTTCCCAAAGTCATTGAAATCACAAGACAGGGCATACTGATGCTCCCAAAAGCTCAGTAATGCGTGTAACCACCATGGCTGTTCTGGCACTCGACGCAGCGAGTCCTCATCGTGTTGACCAGGTTGGTGAAGATCCTCTGTGGAAGCGCCTGCCACTCAGCCTGCAGCATCTGGTAGAGGTGTTGGGCATCCCTGGGAGGGGGGTGGCTCCTCACTTTGCGATCCAGCTCATCCCAGAGGTTCTCAATCGGGTTGAGATCGGGACTGCATGCTGGCCACTCCATTCTGTTGACTCCAGACTGCTGCAGGGAGTCGTTGACCACCCTTGCCCTGTGGGGGCGAGCATTGTCATCCTGGTAGACAGCCCTCGGTCCCATCTGCTGCAGTGTAGGCACAGCCAGCGGTCGAAGGATCTCATCCCGGTATCGGATGCCAGTCAGGTTACCCTGTACATGATACAAGGGTGTTCTGTGGTGAAGGCTGAAGGCCCCCCAGACCATTACAGAACCTCCACCAAAGGCCACCTTTTCTTGGACAGTGGCGTCAGTAAAGCGTTGCCCTGGGCGCCTCCAGACCCTCAGTCGGCCGTCGTTGTGGTGAAGGGTGAAGCGTGATTCATCACTGAACAGGACCTGGGACCATTGCTGATGTGTCCACCTCACGTGACGTGCGCAGAAGGCGCGGCGTGCTGCCCTATGGGCTGGAGTTAAGCGTGGCCGTACTG
>CM065724.1:28863123-28865623 GCA_033310375.1 Conus canariensis
CTCTCTCTTTGTTTGTGTGTGTGCTCTGTAGATGTTCATAACTATTGAAATTCAAATGAAACAGCAAAAAAAAAAAAAAAAAAAAAAAAAGCGTCTTTCCAGATTGCAAGATGGTGACACATCATGTCGTAACTCTCAGAACGTATTGTTTATGACTGTCACAATAAGAATGTATTACCAAAAACTGAAAAAAATCTGTGAGCTGTTTACATGAGGTTTGAAAAACGGCAAAGACCTCTTTGGAAGGCCAATTTGATGTCAGATCATAAAACGATTGGAAATCTTTCTGGATAAAAGGTTAACTGTCAAGTTTTATAAGTGTGTATATGCATGTCCAATTGATTTACTTTGTTGATTTAGGTTTAATTCGAGTCTACAAAAATGCGTTCTTTATAAATCAAACACCTCATACAACTTGTCTGTTCACAATTTTTTCTTGATGCCAGTTTTTTTATGTGTGAATAGATCTTAGAAAAATATGAAACAAAAAAGCTGAAAAACTGCTCCAAATAATGAACAGATTCAACATTGAATATAGTACTAAGGTAGACTCAGATTCTGTTCTGCTTTTAGTTATAGCCTCTGTTTCTCATTATCAGTCGGCTGCTTCATCAGTCGGCTCCCATTGCTGAAACTGACTCACTGATTTCTCGGATGCGGGGCTGCATTGCAGACCTGAAGGACTGGATGACAACCAACAAACTACAACTAAACGACGACAAGACGGAACTCATGTTCGTGACAAAACAGCCTAACCATCCTTCTCTGCCTTCAACTGTCACTATCAATGACTGTGCTGTCTCTGTCTCCACCTCTGTCCGCAGTCTAGGGGTCATACTTGACCAATCCCTCTCCTTTGAGAAACAGGTTTCAAATATTTGCAAGATTGCCTATTTAGAACTAAGAAGAATCAGCTCTGTACGTCACCTTCTCTCTACAGATGCTACAAAAACTCTCATTTGTGCATTTGTCTTATCTAGAATAGATTACTGCAACTCACTTTTGGCCGGCCTTCCAAAATACCTGATAGAAAGATTACAGCGAATCCAAAATCATGCAGCCCGAGTCGTCTGTAGAGCAAGAAAACATGCTCACATTTCGCCTCTCCTCCACTCTCTTCACTGGCTATCTGTCTCAAACCGTATCTCGTACAAAATCTCAACTCTCACTTTCTCTGCTCTCTTTGAAAATGGACCTTCTTATCTCTCAGATCTCCTTAAAATCTACACCCCCTCTCGACAACTACGCTCCTGTGCTGACGACCGCCTTCTGCGAATGACTCGCTTCAGGACTACTACTGGTGAAAGATCTTTCTCTTTTCAAGCTCCAGCGACGTGGAACAGACTGCCAGACTGTCTCAGACATTCAGATTCTATCTCTTCTTTCAAGTCTAAACTTAAAACCCATCTATTTTCTCATAATTAGTCAATGCTGTCGGGAGAGGGGGGGGGGGGGGGGGGTACAACCTAACTCATAGCCGTCTGGGCCTTTTCAAATGTAGCGTATGTGTATGTTCTCTATTATATGTATTTGTTGTATGATTGAACGTTATAGGATTAAGTTTTTGTAGTGATATTTGAAGAATAAGTGAATGTCACATTGGTAGGATTAGGATTTGTTAGTTATTGTAGTAATAGTATTTGTAGTTGGGTGTAAGGTGTATTATTGTATATGAGAAGGGTGAATGTAGTATGACTTTGTAAAGCGCTTAGAGAAATTCGTTTGATTAAGCGCTATATAAGAAATCATTATTATTATTATTATTATCCTAATCAGTACAATATAGTTTTCAAGCAGGCTGGCAGAGCCTCTTCCATCTATATTCAATGCATTTAGAGACCTCTGATGACAATGGAGATAGGGAGTGTTACAACCCAGATCAACTTGTCGGCCCTTGCCTGACCAACTAAATGCATCCAGTTTTGAAGGTCACAGTTAAGTGAGGACAAAAGCTGTAACGTATAAATATTCCAAAAGCAGACAGATGAACACTTTGGGTGCTTTCCACCTCATACATGGAATTAAGCGCTGTAATGTTAGTCTTTGTAATTAGCACTGACGTTGTCTCCATTACAGAATGATAGTCCCGAAGTGATGGTCAGTAACAACACCACAGTAACTATTGGGGTAAAGAATCTGTAGATAAAAGCTCGGAACTGTTCAATCATTCACTTATCGAGGACTGATCATTGGCAGTGAGAGAGCCAAACTAGATATTCTCTTATGGGCGGCAAAGACAACATTGCACCGTCTGGACTGAAACCTATATAGAACGACAATAACATCTTTATGAGAGTTAAGCTTCAACGTGAGATGATTGCAGGTAGAAACTGAAACAACCCTAAAAGAAAATTCACAGTTCAGCTGAGCGAAAGAGACAAACAAGTAACAGGACAAAACACGACGCGTTTCGACCTCTTTGTTGTTCTTCAGGAAAGACAAACAACATTCAAGACAATGAAAACAAAGAACGACCAATCACTTATCTCCTCAAACTGGG
>CM065724.1:28880623-28905623 GCA_033310375.1 Conus canariensis
AGTGAATTGTATGGTTCCAGTTTTTTTTTTTTCTACTGGAGTCCACGGCATACTCAACTCTGGATTTTTAGCTAGCTGGGTCCGAGAATCCCACAAATAATGGCCCTGATAGGGATCGAACCAACTGCATCTCAGCCCGCAATCCGCGACGCTGACCACTGCGCCTCGGCGGCTGGCAATTGGTGGTGCTTTGGTGTATTACATCAGAACAGGCATCACTGAATACCATCAAAGTGACTCATCAACATGCAGTGCCTCCTCTGGTGGGTCGCCTCATTCAGACCTGATAAGAACTGCCCCCCCCGTGGACCAGTAGACCATTAGCACGGGGACAGGGACAAGACTCGTGTGTGTGTGTGTGTGTGTGTGTGTGTGTGTGTGTGTGTGTGTGTGTGTGTGTGTGTGTGTGAAGGAACCGGAATAGGTGGCATATGAGCGATGCCCCTAAAATGGAAGGGAGGATGTTACAATGAAATAGATAAATAGATAAAGAAAGAAAGAAAGAAAGAAAAAAATAAAGAAATAAACGATTATGAATAAATAAATAATTACATAAATAATAAAATAAATAATTATGACAAAATGAAGTTTCACGTAATATGCCAATTTTGAATATTTCATTTTTTTAAGGAGGTGTAGGTGATCGGAAAAGAATAATAAAACACACACACACACACACACACACACACACACACACACACACACACACACACACACACACACACAAACAAACAAGGCAACAAACAAGTAAGCAATGGAAATCATAAGCTATGAAAAAAATAAAGAGAAAAAAAGAAAAAAGAAAGAAAAAAGAAAGAGAAAAAAAAAAAGAAAAAAAAAAAAAGAAAGAAGGAAAGAAAGAAAAAACAACACACACACACACACACACACACACACACACACACACACACACACACACACACACACGCACACACACACACACACACACACACACACACACACACACACACGCACGCACACACACACAAAACCAACCAGAATCCCACTCCCATAACAGCTGAACCTACTACGTACATGTTGCAGAACAGGATAAGCACGCGCATGACCAGCTCACGTGACCTGAACACGTGACGGAAGCTGAGCGAGTGCTCGGCCTCAAGGAGCTGGGAGACGTCATCCGCCTTGGGCAGAGAGGTTCCGTTGGAGGCGGCGATCTTCTTCAAGACCTTCAGAGCTTCCTCCTCCCTGCCCTTGGCCGCCAGCCAGCGTGGAGACTCTGGGATCAGCCTGAGGAGACGAAGAGAAGAAGAGACTGACTGGAGGACCGGTAATGATCTCTCCTCTCTCTCTCTCTCTCTCTCTCTCTCTCTCTCTCTCTCTCTCTCTCTCTCTCTCTCTGTACTGAAACACAGACAATTTCAGAACGTGAACTCTATTGAATTAAAACAATGACTTGCAACCGAAAATGTGCATATTACAAGAGATATTGCTACTTATATTTATTATGCACTGAAAAAAAAGAGAAGAACTGATCGTATCCCACTCAGTATGAATAATTAGTTACCCTCATAAATTAGCATTATTAGTACACCGAAAAATATACTTTCGTTGTCATTAAATTTTCTCTTTTTTCTTTTTATGCGTGCACTGTACCTCCGGAGGCCTGAAACATTAAAATTGTGTTCAATTGTTCAGTTGTGTTCAATTGATCTCTTCTTCTTTTTCTTCTTCCTCTTCTTCTTCTTCTTCTTCTTCTTCTTCTTCTTCTTCTTCTTCTCTGTCTCTTTCAGTAGGCTAACAAAACAGAAGACACACACTGACCACTAGCAAGTACACGGAAAGACACCGGACACAGAAAGAAGCGAGACACACACTGACCACCAGTAGTTCAACACAAAGAGGCTAGACACACACTGACCACCAGTAGTTGACAGAAAGACCCTAGACACATTGACCACCATAAGTTACAGAAAGATACTAATTACACATTGACCACAAGTAGGTAAATAGCAAGACCCTAGAAATAGTAACCACCGGTAACTAAACAGAAAGACGGTAGACACACACTGACCACCAGTAGGTGAACACAAAGACGCTGGACAACACACTGACCACCAGTAGGTGAACACAAAGACGCTGGACAACACACTGATCACCAGTAGGTGAACACGAAGACAACTAGACAAAGACACAGGACAACACACACTGACCACCTGTAGGTGAACACAAAGATGCTGGACATGACACTGACCACCGGTAGGTGAACACAAAGACGCTGGACAACACACTGACCACCAGTAGGTGAACACAAAGACGCTGGACAACACACTGACCACCAGTAGGTGAACACGAAGACAACTAGACAAAGACACTGGACAACACACACTGACCACCTGTAGGTGAACACAAAGACGCTGGACAACACACTGACCACCAGTAGGTGAACACAAAGACACTGGACAACACACTGACCACCAATAGGTGAACACAAAGACGCTGGACAACACACACTTACCACCTGTAGGTGAACACAAAGACGCTGGACAACACACACTGACCACCAGTAGGTGAACACAAAGACGCTGGACAACACACTGACCACCAGTAGGTGAACACAAAGACGCTGGACAACACACTGACCACCAGTAGGTGAACACGAAGACAACTAGACAAAGACACTGGACAACACACACTGACCACCTGTAGGTGAACACAAAGACGCTGGACAACACACTGACCACCTGTAGATGAACACAAAGACAACTAGACAACACACTGACCACCAGTAGGTGAACACAAAGACGCTGGACAACACACACTGACCACCTGTAGGTGAACACAAAGACGCTGGCAACACACACTGACCACCAGTAGGTGAACACAAAGACTGGACAACACACTGACCACCAGTAGGTGAACACAAAGACGCTGGACAACACACTGACCACCAGTAGGTGAACACAAAGACGCTGGACAACACACTGACCACCAGTAGGTGAACACAAAGGCACTGGACAACACACTGACCACCAGTAGGTGAACACAAAGACGCTGGACAACACACTGACCACCAGTAGGTGAACGCAAAGGCACCGGACAACACACTGACCACGAGCTTGACAACACGCTGACCACCAATAGGTGAACGCAAAGACGCTGAACACACTGACCACCGGTAGGTGAACACAAAGGCACTGGACAACATACTGACCACCAGTAGGTGAACACAAAGGCGCTGGAGAACACACTGACCACCAGTAGGTGAACGCAAAGAAGCTGAACACACTGACCACCAGTAGGTAAACACAAAGACGCTGGACAACACATTGGTCACCAGTAGGTGAACACAAAGACACTGGACAACACACTGATCCACAATTACCACTAGTAGGTGAACACAACGACGCTGGACAACACACTGACCACTAGTAGGTGAACACATAGGCACCGGACAACACACCGACCACCAGCTGGACAACACACTGACCACCAGTAGGTGCACACAAAGGCACTAGGACAACCACACTGATCCACAATTACCACAAGTAGGTGAACACAAAGGCACCGGACAACACACTGACCACCTGTAGGTGAACACAAAGGCACCGGACAACACACTGACCAGCAGTAGGTGAACACAAAGGCACTGGACAACACACCGACCACCAGCTGGACAACACACTGACCACCAGTAGGTAAACACAAAGGCACTGGACAACCACACTGACCACCAGCAGGACAACACACACTGACCACCAGTAAGCCAGGAGAAACACGCTGGGCACGGACACGGCGATCTCCAGGTAGCGCCACTGGCGGATGAGGAAGGCGAGGAGCAGCAGGATGAACATGCCCACACACCACATCAGCTCGATGCCAACGCCCGCCAGCACTCGCTTGGACGGCCCCACTATCTCCATGCCTGCCCCGGGGGTGAGGGCCAGAGACAGGGGCCGGAGACAGAAGGAGGGAAAAAAGAATGGGGTTGGAGCGAGGACGGTCACGCCAATGACGAAGGAGGCGAAGAGAAGTGAACGGAATGAGGAGGCAGAGGGAGGTGAAGATGACCATCTACTGTACTTACTTTAGTAAGATAGATAGGTAGATAAGTAGATAGATAGATAAGTAGATAGATAGATAAGTAGATAGATAGATAGATAAATAGATGGATAGATAGATAGTTAGATAGATAGATAAGTAGATAGATAGATAGATAGATAGATAGACAGACAGACAGATAGATAGATAGATAGATAGATAGATAGATAGATAGATAGATAGATAGATAGATAGATAGATAGATAGACAGACAGTTAGACAGATAGATAGATAGACAGATATAGATAGATAGACAAATAGATGGACAGACAGATAGATAGATGGATTGACGGATGGATGGATAGATATATATGTAACACAGACAATAATAATAATAATAATAATGATGAAAATGATCATAATAATAACAATGATGATAATAATAATTGTAACAAAAATAACAATAATAACAAAAATTATAATGAGATTAACAAGAATAACAATAATAATAACATAGCATTTATAAAGCGCCTTGACAAAGGTTCTAGACGATGCCAGTCCACACTCTCGTGTACGCGACAGGCTGCCTACCTGGGTAGTGCCCACTGAAAAGCAGCCTGCCGGCGCTTCATTCAGTCGTTTCACGTGTTATCCAGTCAATATCGTTCACTCCATTTCCTTACTTCCTTCATCCTTTCAATTTCACACGCAGCGTACATGTTATGTGTAAACGTGTCATCCATACCAACGGCCAAACTGGCCTTCTCTTCCGAAAGTTGGTGATGGGGTTTTACGTGTGTGCAAGATGTTATACGTGCGTTCATACACGGAACCTCGGTTTATAGTCTCATTCGAAGGACTGTATGGGAAATGGAGTCAGAACCAATGTTAACTCCGAGGGGGAAATCCCCCTGTACCGAAACGGCCCGGCGGAGATCCGATCCCGCTACCCCAGGATCTCCCAGATTACGAGTCCGGCGCTCTACCACTGAGCTATTCCGGCCCCTAATGTACACACACATGGAACGTGCTCGTGTATACTATGAGCAAAAAGTTATGATTCACTGAAAGACAGCATTCATAGGGAAGTGGTGGTAGTAGTGGAGAGGAAAGGAATCAATGTGAACCACTTTATACTAACTCTGCCTATTTAAAGAGACGAAATAATAATTCTACGTTGCATTCAATATTTACCAATACACTCATTTCATGCGAAACAAGTAAAAGCAAACCAGTCTTTTTTCCCCATATCAAGTCCGTTTTTGAAGGTTTTCAATAGTCTGCAAAACGTCATTTGTAATGACCCGGTCCAATCACTGTTCCACACAGTTCTCGTTTGAAAAGTTACACCCTTGGCTTAACAGCCAGTCCGGATGCAACTGTAGGTACCAGACAACCCCTGTAGCATGCGTCTTGCAGTCTCAGATCAGACTGAAACTCCGTACCATGACCGATTATCGTTAAATACAACGAAAACCACAACACGTGTCTCTCGCCCTTGCTTGGAGTACACAAAGGTCCAGACAGACTCCTGGGGAATGGAGAACTAACGTTCAATCACCGCTACAGGATGAGATAGGGGAGGACTGGCTGTCTCATTACAATACAGCACGTCCTTGAGGTGTTCCATTGGAGCCAGATCAGGTGCACGTTCCCCAAGGTATACCCTGCAGCTCCTCTGTGACCGCTAGAAATTTAAAGCTTCATGAGCGCTATGAAGACAGTGTTGTCGCCCTCCAGAACAGTCCTGGCACTATCAACCTACAGGGCCGCCCAAACGAAACAAACTACAATCTCATCTCTGTTCTGATGAGCTTCAAGGAGCTCTGGACAACGTGCAGCCGTGGTCTGGCAGAGAGGCAGAAACCAGTCCACACCATCGGGGAGCCACTACCATGGTGGCTTGGTCTTCAGGAAAGAGTGACAGTAGTACATCAGTTCTCTTGCCTTTCTCCGAACGTGTGTCTTCCTGTTGGTGGAACTGGAGGATAGTGAAGCAGTATCCGTCTAGGAGGACGACACAAGACATCTGTTCCAGCGACTGGGGGAGGGGGTGGTGGTGATTTGGGGGGGGGGAGGGGGAGCTAGCACAAGCTGTCCACACAAACCTGACGATGTGCCATTGTGAGGGAGGGGGTAGGGGTAGGTACGGTTCTTCTTGCTGGGTGCTGAAATCCATGGATTCGTTCAATATGATGGAAATGCTAATGTCTGTCTGCATTAACAGCCGTGGTCATCAGTTGATGTCTCATAGTGATCATCATACCCGAGTGGTCGCGAGCAACAAAGAGCGGGACAATTTCTTCTTCCCTTCTACTGGTCCTGAGAGACTGTGTTGGAACAGGGGAGATCATCTGTATTACCTTTTGCTAGGAATAATGGCTGCAGCAGCATTGGGGCGACATGAGAGGGCGGCGTCAAAACAGGGAGATCATCTGTGTTATCTGCTGCTAGGAACAGTGGCTGCAGCATTGGGGTGACATCATGAGAAAAAGGGCGTCAAAAACAGGGGAGATAATCTGTGTTACCTTTTACTAGGAATAATGGCTGCAGCATTTGGGCGACATGAGAGGGCGGCGTCAAAACAGGGGAGATTATCTGTCACCTGTTGCTAGGAATAGTGGCTGCAGCATTTGAGTGACGTCATGAGAAGAAGGCGTCAAAACAGGGGAGATCATCTGTGTGTTGCTGTTGCTAGGAAATCGTGGTCGTAAGCGTTTGCGTTAAAGAATAACGAACCATCTCACAAAGATCTCACACGACGCCAGACCATCAGCCGCCACACTGCATGATCCAACCCCACAGCGAAGAGCACCGAGGTCACCATCATTTTCATCGTTTCTATAGTTAGTCTGGATGAACCATGGGTGAGCTGTATTTACACGATGCGTTGTTTATACGTGCAGCACGCTGTTGTTCTAGTGCGGTTTTCAGATCTTGTGTCAGCAAAAACTACATTGAACGGAGTCAGAGCTTTTGCGGTTTTAACAAGATTTTGATACCATTGTTGATGGGTACCCTGGAGAACAGTGAGCGAAGGCACGGTGCTGTAGACTAATGTTCACATCAACATTCCAAACTTTGGTCGTGACCTGTACATTTCCCACCGTAAACTCTTTAATAGTGAGGGATAGGGCTAAAAACACAGACGTGGCCCTTAACATGTTGCTTGTGAGTTGTTTGCCTGTATGAACTGCATTTACTCATACCATCATTACACACACACACACACACACACACACACACACAAGCGCGTGCACGCGCGCGCGCGCGCGCGCACACACACACACACACACACACACACACACACACACACACAGATGGAGATTGATTTACAGCTCGATTAACCCTTTCAATCCTTCTGTACAAGATATATGACAAGTATAAAATGAATGGAAATCACATCAATACCAGCAAGTAGCAAACAGCATGTATGATTATTATCAAACAATCCTCTGTTTTAAATTTCCAATCAAACAACAAAATGCAACGAGTCGTGCAATTTCACTTAATAGATTATACCGAATTTGACCATACTGTTTTTCACGCAAAAAAATATTCTACAAAAAAGGAAAAAGAAACAAAAGGCAAAAAAAAAAAGAAAAGAAAAAGAAAGAGAAGTAGGCCCAAACTTTAGTTCTGAAGTAATTTGAACTTGTTATCAGTCTAACTGTAGCCTATTTGTGCCTTCCTATAATCACATGAATGCGGGTTGTCTCTTTGTTCTCTTCATACACACACACACACACACACACACACACACACACACACACACACACACACACACACGCACACACACACACACAAACACACACACACACACAAACACACACACACACACACACACACACACACACACACACATACACACACACACACACATGCGCGCGCGCGCGCGCGCGCACACACACACACACACACACACACACACACACACACACACACACACACACGCCGAATTAATCCTTTGATTCTGTTGAAGGCATTGAGGATGCAAGGCTTAGTTATGCTTGACCAAATCACGTTAAACAAAAGAAGAAAAACAGAAACGAAACAGCTCATCAACCAACACGGTCGAGAGAATTAAGAAAATAACACATCTCTATTAAAAAAAAAAAAAACCTGTAAGGTTTCATGAAATAAATGTGCCTCCAATCTCATCCAGCCTGCAGTACATGATCATTCATCTGCTGTATCTGCCTCCGAATAGCACGCAGAGCAAACAGGTAAACTCCCCTTCTCTTCCACGAGTGTCCTAGCTTGGTGTCCGTTAATGAAGTTTCTCAGCTCATTCTGTGTGCCCTTGCCTGCCTTGGTGCCAGGAGAATCGGTACTGCTAGCAGACTGAGTCTGCAGATATGTGCATGTAATTATGTCACCACTGGAAGCAAAAATTCCATTGTTTGTTTGCTTTTTTTTTAATTCAAAGTTGACCTCTCCCCGGACATATTTTCAAATTAAACATAAGAACTCTAGGGAGACCTCAAAACTCTGCCAAGGTCGATCGGATCCTGGATCCGTTATCTGCCTGTGTGCTAGGTGAATTGGTACCGCCAGAAGAATTAGTCTGGAGATATGCGCATGTCATCAGTTCACTATAAGAAAGCAAAAGTTCCGTTCTCTCTTTTAAAAAAAAACAAACAACTAAACGTCGCCCTTTTCCCAGACTCCCTGTCAGATTAAACATATGGGCACTAGGGAGATCTCAGACCTTTGCCATGATCGACCGGGTCCTGGATCCATCCTTTCATCCGGATCCGCACCAAAATCAAGAGCGTTCATTCATGGGCCACTTTCTATTTATCCACTAGGTTTCGTTGAAATCGGTAGAGCACTGTTTTGTTTGTTGTTGTTTATTTGTTAGTTTTCTTTTTCAAATCTTACAAGCAGACGGACAAACCAATGATACAACCTCTGGCCTGCGCTTCGCTATATATATATATATAGTGAAGAAGACAGTCCTGTACCCAAATTTTATAAGAAGACAGGATACCAGCCACCCACCGGAAGAGACAGAGCTCTGGATACATACTGTGCCACCCTAGAAAACCTGACTGACACATACCGCAGTTCTGGACACCAGAGGGACAACCTGAGGCAAAATCTACGAGCAGCCCTACAACAGCTACGGCAGCTAGTCCTCAGCAGGAACATCAGAATCAGCAGAGCTGACAAAGGTGGTGCTGTTGTTGTCCAGGACACTGAAAACTACATCACTGAAGCCAAAAGACTACTAAACAACCAGTTGCATTACAAGCAGCTCCCAAATGATCCTACCATCCAAATAGCAGAGATTTCAAACGAGTTGGTAGAACATCTCCACAGCGACGGCCACATTGATGACAACACCAAGCAATGGGCGCTAGTGGAGCTAAAGGCATGCAGGACTCATCAGTTCTACCACTTGCCAAAAATACACAAGACTCTGCAGAATCCTCCAGGTCGCCCAATCGTGTCGGGAGTAAATGGCCCAACTGAAAATCTCTCAAAACTGGTTGACTTCTGGCTTGAGGATATTGTAACCACCCTCCCAAGTCACGTCAAAGACACAACTCATATGTTAAAAACGCTACGTGACTGGAATACGGCTCATGGGCCTTTCAACAGTGGCACCTTGCTCGTTACCATTGATGCTGTTGGCCTCTACACGAACATCTCACATGGAGACATGGAAACCGCCATCAGGTACTTTTTACAGTCCCATCTGCAGACAAAGACACCCCCAGTTGAGAGAGTCCTTGAAGTGGTGAGACACATTTTACAAAACAACGTGTTCCACTTTGAGGACATCATCTATAAACAAGAATTCGGGACAGCAATGGGAACCCCTATGGCCCCCACCGTGGCAAACATCTTCATGGGATGGTTAGAGGACAGCCTGCTCACTCAGAGCCCCATCATCGTCGACAGCTGCTTCTGGAAACGGTTCATCGATGACATTTTTCTATTGTGGACCAAAACTCAGGAGGAACTTGATCAGTTCATTGAATTCATCAACACTTTCCATCCCACTGTCAAGTTCACCTATCAGTCATCACCTGTCTCCATCCCCTTCCTGGACATCAACATCATCCTCAAGGAAGGCTTCCTCCATACAGATCTTTTCTCAAAACCAACAGACGCCCATGCATACCTACATGCTTCCTCTTGTCATCCCAAGGTATGCAAAAACAACATACCATTCAGCCAGATGCTACGCGCTCGCAGGTTATGCTCGACAGACGAAGCCTTCACCCTTCGCTGCCAAGAGATCGCCAAGCACTTTCAACGTAGAGGATACAGTACCTACACCATCCAGAAAGCCATGGAAAGAGTCAGCAGCATCCCACGTAATGAGACCCTCGAATACAGGCCCCAAACTCCCAAGAAGAGGGTCCCGTTCATCATCACTCACAACCCTGCCAACCCTCCTCTACGTCAGTGGCTGCAACAACAGCAACCAGCGTTACATGAAAGCAACAAGATGAAACAAGCCATGCCAGAGCTCCCCATAGTAGGAGAAAGAAATTCAAATAGTCTACGAAACATCCTGATGCCTTCCATGCTTCCTCCACAAGAACCCTCCACTGACAACCCTGGAAGCCACAGATGTACTAGAAAACGCTGTGTCATCTGTAAGGAGCATGTAGTAGAGACACGTCAGTTCACCAGTGATGTTAGTGGCGAGACATTCACCATTCGCCATGAGATGTCCTGCAGCACAAGAAACATCTTGTACCTGCTCTACTGCACCAAATGCAAGGGAGCTCAATACGTAGGAGAAACACGCAACTCGCTCAAACAACGCTTTTACTTACATAGGTCACACATCCAGAACAATACAGGCACCCACGTCACACATCATTTCAACATGCACAACCACTCACTTCAAGACATGCGTTGTATGCCAATTGAAAAACAGTACATAGACAGTGACATTCATAGAGACCTCAGGGAAAAATTCTGGATTCGTAAACTACAAACAAAGCACCCACAAGGCCTGAACACACATGACTAGCTATTAGTTACACGCACTGAGTTCCCTTGCATTTAATAGTGACTCAGTTGTTCCCTCTGGTACAACTAACAAAATGAAAACCTGAGAGAGAGAGAGAGAGGGAGAGAGAGAGAGAGAGAGAGAGAGAGAGAGAGAGAGAGAGACAGAGACAGAGACAGAGACAGAGACGGAGAGACAGAGACAGAGAGAAAAAAAAAAAAAAAAAAAAAAAAAAAAAAAAAAAAGGGGGGGGGGGGGGGGAGCTGTTAGTATATTGGTGGGGGTGGGGAGTGACAAAATAATAACAACAGGATGGTGTGTTAGACTTTGCATCACTTGGTGATGACATTACTGTCATGACGCAAGTTTTCTTTTAGCATCGACCTGATGATGTCACTCCACTTTTGACGTGACTGCACAGTCTGTCGTCCTTGAAAAAGAGCAGCCGCTCGAAATATTGGATTATATTTGTTTACATTGCTTGTTTGCCTTTTTACTTCAATTGTGTCTCTATATATATATATATATATATATATATATATATATATGACATACGACATTTTCTTGCGTCTTTTACTTTTCTTTGAACAGGGGAAGAAGAAAAAAAGCCAGAGAAATGACAAGGTCACAAACAAACCTTCACTGAGAGCGTGTAAAGGAAAAGGAAAAAAAAAAAGGCTTGGACAGTCGCTGGGATGCCAAAAAGAGCTGTGTGTATCGGGACAAATGTGGATGCGCGTCATACGTCCAACAGTGAAGAGACTTGGGGGGAGTGACAGCAGTTTTTTTTCTCTTTCTTTCTTTCTGCCTACGCAGGCTGATACTCATGCGGACACTCCCTGTATAGACGGGCAGTGGAGTTTTGTGTGTTTGACCGTTTTTTAATCCTGCCATTAAGGCAGCCATACTCCATCTTCGGGGAAAGTGCATGCGATGTGTTACGTGTCATCCATACTAAAGGCCAAACTGGCCTTCTCTTCCGAAAGTTGGTGATGGTATTTTACTTGTGTGCAACATGTTGTGCGTGCGTTTACACAGGAACCTCGGTTTATAGTCTCATTGGAAGGACTGTGTGGGGAATCGAGTCAGAACCAATGTTAACTCCGAGGGAAAAATCTCCCTGTACCGAAACGGCCTGGCGGAGATGCGAACCCACAACCCGGGATCACCAGAGTCCGGGTGCTCTACCAACTGAGCTATTCCGCACCCCCCTCCCTCCCCTCCCCCCCCTCCCCCCCCCCCCCCCCCTCTCTCTCTCTCTCTCTCTCTCTCCGACACAGCAGTGAAAGGTTGAGTTTTACGTCCTCACAGCAAAAACTTTCAGGAGAACGAGTTGTTGTTTCGCGGTAGTCTTGAGTAACACAGCGTCCTGTACACTGGTTAATACTGACCCAGGACGAGTCCATTGACCATGAGGGTCATGCGGGCGATTCCAATCACGAGTCCTCTACACTGTTTAATACTGACCCAGGACGAGTCCATTGACCATGAGGGTCATGTGGGCGATTCCAATCACGAGTCCTCTACACTGTTTAATACTGACCCAGGACGAGTCCATTGATCATGAGGGTCATGCGGGCGATTCCAATCACAAAGCGAGAGATGTTGAGGGAGAGGAAGGAGGTGGAGAAGGCGATGCCGAACCCCCCGGCCCCCAGAGCTAGTCCCCCCAGATAGAAGGACAGCTTTCGCCCGAACCTGCAACCAGCCATCATGGATCATCACCGTGACTGGTGTCATCGTCGTCGTGGTCGCAACAACAACAACAACAACATCAACAACAATAGTGACATCTACACTAGCAGGAACTATACCAACAACGACAACAACAACCATCCATCCCCGTGGCCCAAACTGTATCATATAAGAAAGCCACATAAGCAAAATCACAGGAGAGAGAGAGAGAGAGAGAGAGAGAGAGAGAGAGAGAGAGAGAGAGAGAGAGAGAGAGAGAGAACATTCTGAAACAAAATTGTGCCAAGAAAGTTTGAAAACGGGGAGGAAGTCTAACCTCATTCCCAAGGCTAGAGAGCATAATGTGCTAGTTATTACCAAAAATGACTGTGCTTTCTGCTGAGGTTGTAACATAACTTTATACCTAATTACACAGGTGTGGGGGATTAGAACACAAAATTAGGGAAATATACAATAAATATCAAACCCTTCACCAGCAGCTTATGGGAACCATCGGAATCCATTTTAAAGACAGATCCATGTATGCTGCCTGCCTCGGGGCCTTTCGTCCGCTGGATGGGACTTGTCAGGGAGGCATTGCTGACTGTGTCTGCGCTCCCTCGGCATCAAACGATGATATAACAGTCTGTAATTCGGCGGTAATATATATATATATATATATATATATATATATATATATATATATATGGTCTTGCTTAGTTCGACATTTAGTAATGAATTAATCCATATCTCTACCATTCGAAGATGTGGCATTGAATGGTCTGATCTGGACGATATTCACTTGCATATTTGTTTTCGTGTATTATCGCTTAGTATATGACTTGTCAGTGTATGAAACAATGATCATAAGTGATCATCATTTATGAGAAAATAACAAATGTGTAATATTCATTTTATTGGTGAGAATGTTTCTTGCAGATTAACCGTTACAATTCAGCGATAATTTCACGTACGCAGTCACTAGGAAGATCTCAACATAATTTGTAAATGTGCCAAATGTAAAAATGCTCATGGTTATACTTATTGAGAAAATGCCAACTTTAAAGTTTAGCGCGCGCGCGCGCGCGCGCACACACACACACACACACACACACACACACACACACACACACACACACACACACACACACATACATGCGCGCGCGCTGATGGACAACCAAAACAGTAAGATTACATAAGCTCATTTGCAACATATTATGTTAGTCAAAAATTATTTTCCCAGCCCAGGGTCAAAGCAAACCAGCTGACCAGTGTTCCCATTTAGCAAGGAGAACAGCAAGAACAGCAGAAAGACAGACATGGGTGGAGATAAAGACTCACCAGTGCACCCCCCCCCCCATCCCCCCAACCCTCCCCACCTCCACCCCCGAGAAAAAAGAAAGAAAGAGAGAAGTGAAAGAAAGAAAAAGAAAAGAAAGAAAGAAGACAAAAAAGCCAGAGAATAGTGAATACTAACTTGCCGGTTAGAGATCCACTGGCCTGGTAAGGAGAGAGAGAGAGAGAGAGAGAGAGAGAGAGAGAGAGAGAGAGAGAGAGAGAGAGAGAAGAGAGAGAAGAAAGAAAGGATGAATACTGACTTGTCAGCCAGAAGTCCACTGGTCAAAGTGCCCAGCAAGCACCCCAGCTCCGCTAACATGTTGGAGCTGGCCCGGTACACGCTCCGATCACACACGATGTTAAACTGCCCACAACACACAGACCCACGACTGATGAACCACAGAAAGCTGAAAAGAGAAACGAGAGAGTAAACAAAATGGATCGAAATAGATTTCAGTATCATATTATTATTATTCTACAACATCATGTCCGTATTTATTGTTCTGCCGGGTTCCGTTTTCCGGGTGGGCACAGAAACGCATGTATGCACAACAAACAAACAAACAAACAAGCACCCCACACACACACACACACACACACACACACACACACACACACACACACTTGCATGCGTGTTCCCTTCCCCCCCCCTCTCTCTCTCTCTCTCGCTCTTTCTCCCTCACACACAACACACACACACACACAACACATACACACACACACACACACCACACACACACACAAGTATCCCCCCACCAACCCCGTG
Organism: Conus canariensis; assembly: GCA_033310375.1. Taxonomy (NCBI): domain Eukaryota; kingdom Metazoa; phylum Mollusca; class Gastropoda; order Neogastropoda; family Conidae; genus Conus; species Conus canariensis. Next base: position 28,895,377 of record CM065724.1, read on the forward strand.
TACCCCCTCTCCCTCCCCCCTCTCCCGCGCGCACCCTCATTCCCTCCCACATTCCCAGGCACAGAAAACCGAAACCGAGTGATAGCACGGAGTCATTTTCTTACACATGCAAATCCAAAAGCATAATATGGAAGCAAAAAAAAAAAAGTGATTTACAACATATACATTTTCTTCTCCAGATATGGTGCGACCAGTGACACGATGTCTTAGCCTTTTTTCCCCCCACATCACTGTGAAATCACATCATTCGTCAAAAGACATACAGTGTAAAGAAAACAACATGGAGAGGGGAAGAAAGGTGTGGGGGGGGGGGGGGGGGGAGGGTTTCAACAACAATTTCTCATCCTATAACTTCCACTGAATGGAACTGAATTGAATGCCAACCTATCAAAGTCAGCCGATCGGTCATTCCATTCATCAAATGATCAGTTGTTCAATCAGTAAATCAAATTCTTAATCAATTGATCAATTGTTAATCACATGAATGACTCAATCGATCAATCATCAGTTAATAAATCAAACGACTCACACGACGTGCGGCAGGCCGCACTCGTCAAGTGATCGATTAAATCAATCGACAAATCAGCCAATATCAGTCAATCAGTAAATCAAATAACGACTAAACGACTCAATCAATCAGTTATCAATCACGTGTATCAATCAATCAATTAATCAATCAATCAATCAATCAATCAGCCAATCATCAATTAGTGAATCAATCAACTCAAACGACAAGCGGCAGGCCGCACATGCGAACTGATCAATTCAATTAACCAATCGATCAGCCAACCAATCAACCTATCATCCAATCCATCCATCCATCCATCCATCAATCTATCCATCCATCCATCCATCCATGAATCAATCAATCTATCAATCAATCAGATCAGATCAGATCAGATCAGATCAGATCAATCGAATCAATCCATACCATTAGCCAGCGGCCAGACTCACTTCCTGAGGGATTGTGGTTTCAAACACCGAACGGTCATACACCCATCGGTCACACGTTGAGGTGTTGGCGGCGGTCGAATCACCTCCCCTTCCCGGTCCTGTGGTGACGTCACTTTGGTTCAGGAAGGTGACGTTAGGACTGACGTCACTATACACGTTGCACTTTGACCATTCGCCGTCTTCATCCTTGGGAATAGAGTCGTTGAGGGCGAGGTGGTGAGATGTGTTTGTGACGTGGTAACGGTCGTCGGCGTAGCCGGGAATGACACACCTGAATTTGGTGTGATGAGAACAGAGGATTATGACTTCACTATCAATATTAGTACTTGTGATGACAATGATGAGGATGATGAAAAGGATGATGATAATAATGATGGTGGTAATGATAATGATGATGATGATGAGACGACGGCGACGACGGCGACGACCGATGATGAATGATGATGATGATGATGATGATGATGATGATGATGATGATGACGACGACGATGACGATGATGAAGACGACAAGACGACGACGATGATGATGGTAATAATGCTGCTGCTGCTGCTGATGGTGATCAAAACCAAAAAAAAAAAAAACCCAAAAAACGAGCTTGGCACGGAAATAGGAAACAAATTCCTCTCTCCACGAAGTTCAAAACGTTGATCTTGAATGTGTAAAAACTAAAAACTAATAATCATAGTAGCACTGATAGTGGTGGTTGTGGCGTTGGTGGTAGTAGTAGTAGTAGTAGTAGTAGTAATAGTTAGATAGCAGCAGTAGCAGCAGCAGCAGCAGTAGCAGTGGTAAAAGAGGTAGTAGTAGAGATAGTAGTATCAGCAGCAGCAGCAGCAGCAATAGCAGTAGTAGTGAGGTGGTGGTGGTGGTGGTGGTGATAGTAGTAGTGGTGGTGGTGGTGGTGGTGGTGGTAGTGGTGGTGATGGTGGTAATAGTAATAGTAGTGTCGTTGTTGTTGTTGGTGGTGGTGGTGGTGATGGTGATAGCAGTAATAGTGTCGTTGTTGTTGGTGGTGGTGGTGGTGGTGATACTAGTAGTAGTACTTGTGGTGGTGGTGGTAGTGATGATGATGGTGGTGGTGGTGTTAGTAGTTGTGTTGTTGTTGTGGTGGTGGTGGTGGTGGTAGTGGTAATAGTGGTAGTAGTAGTAGTAATACAAGCCGCCGTGGCGCAGTGGTTAGTATCGTGGATTCTTGGCTGGGAGGTTGTGGGTTCGATTCCGTCAGAGCCATTTTTTCGAAGAACTTCTCAGCCCAGACCAGCTTCTTCCCAGTCTTGAGAGTGCTATTGGCTCAGTTGGGAAGACTGGAGCCACACAGTGGAGTTTCATCCAATTAATGGATGCGTCTCTGACAGAATTGCTCAATTTTTTTTTCTGAACAACACTGCAGGTGTCTGTATCTCTCGGGCCTGGTTAATGCTGGAATATAACATGAAAGCAGGCGCAGAGTACAACCCTGTCATACAGTCTCAGACCGGAATGGAACTCCCTGGCATCATCTTCTTCTTCATCCTCATTCTCTTAAACATGAAAATAATCAAATGAAACAAGAAAACAAAAATGAAAAAAAAAGTCAAAATAACAAACCGGAGAATGGTACAACATGGTACAGAAGGAGAACACGTTCCATTTGTGTCACATGTCATCCTTTCAGCTGAGAGTGTAAAAATTACAAACTTTGTAACTGCAAAAGAGCGGGGACTATCGCATACAATTGGGAAACTAGAACCGTAAAAAAGAAATAGACGGAGTCTTTTTTCAATAAAACCGTAAGACAAAAAAAAAAAAAATAAAAAAAAAAAAATAAATAAACAAACAAAAAAAAAAAACAACATCAGTGGCCCACATTGGTAGTAGAATCCACGATCCTGCTTCATATTTGCGACACAACTGTGCATTTATTTCTTCATTCCTTAGCTTTGACTAGCTGCGAAATCTTACTTTGTTTCTGTCTTCCGTCCTTTCTTTCTTTCTTCTCTTTCTTCTTCTTCTTCTTCTTCTTCTTCTTCAACTTCTTCTTCTTTCTCCTCCTCCTCCTCTTCTTCCTCTTCTTCTTCTTCTTCTCTCTCTCTCTCTCTCTCTCTCTCTCTCTCTCTCTCTCTCTCTCTCTTTCTTTCATTTTCTTTTTCTTTGTTGTAACAAACATAATGAATGTGTCAGCACACCAAACACTACACATTAAACACTAAATTGTATCAAAGTTCACATGAAAATGTGCGTCGGTAACAGAACATACAGATTTGCATGGTGAATGAGAGTTGATAAAGAAAGAAAGAAAGAAAAAAAAAGGAAAACAGAAAAGAGAGCAAGACAGAAAGAAAAAGGGAAAAACTGGGTTGAAATAGGAGTATGGGGAACCAGCTTAAAAACAAACGAAAGAAAAGAAGTGAAAGGGATTGGGGAAAATGTGAGAAAAAAAAGGGAAAAAAAAGACAAAAAGAATCAACGACATGCCGTCACCAGCAAGGAGCACGAACTACATGATCTAATGGATCACTTTCTCAATTTACGTCAGTTTCTCTCTGCTACATTCAATCAAAGGTGTGTGTCCATTCGGTCTTCGAGCTCTTTGGTAAACGACAATGTTTTCTGGTTATTACTGCTGTGATTCGGCCATAGGGAAAATAGCAAAAAATAAACCCCATGAAACTATGCAGTAAAAGCGAATGGATTCTAGCTCTAACCACAGACCAGATCTGACGTTAAATCGTTCATGAGGAGATAGGCTACGTACTTCAGCTTTACGTCGTGTTCACATAAGTGATATTAGACGAAGAGAGAGAGAGAGAGAGAGAGAGAGAGAGAGAGAGAGAGAGAGAGAGAGGGGGGGGAGAGAGAGAGGGAGAGAGAGAGAGAGATGCATAAATGTCTGTAAATGTATGCATAATGTGGTTATCTAAGTGCATATGTCACCTGCAAATAATCTTAAAGTAAATAAATGAGCTAACGGATCCCTTTCTCAATTTCTCAATAAAGTAGAGGAGATACGTCTTTTACATAAAGGTTACTTAGTTTATTAATGTGTAGACAATAGTGGTTTACCCCCACCCCACCCCACCTCCCCACCCCCTTTTTTTTTTTTAGATTTCTCTTTACATTAAAAAAAAATGTCGCTTTCTGATATAACAGGGAATTGAGTCAACTGACAAGTCAACGTGGGACCCAGACGACAAGTCTAAACAGCGTTCCCATCAGGAAAGGTACTGACCAACCATAAGAAACTCAAGCTAGTCAGCTGCATCTTCATCATAGAAAGAGCGACGTAACAAGTGAAATGTGTTCAAGCTTCACTGCAAGCTTCAGACGTTTCAGCCTAAACACAGTCAACGCGGAACACATCTCATTTGCTAATGACGAAAAGGGGGCCCTTGAAGGGATGCGCTTCATATTTAAAAGGAAAAGGGAAAACAAACAAACAAACAAACAAAAAACCCAGGTGTTTGAGACGAACAATGTACACACTCGTACCCCTGCACTCAGACGTGAAACACACCCCGCCTTCAGAACTATTATCCTCTGCCCACCCATCTTCAGTCCTCCCAGCAACCCCCCCCCCCCACTCTCCCCCCTCACCATACCCATCTCTTCCGATCCCTTCACCTACCCGCCTCCCTACCCCTTTGTCTTTCAGACACACACACACACACACACACACACACACACACACAAACACACACACACGCGAGCGCGCACGCACGCGTGCAAACACACACACAGACACAAACATGCACAATCACACACACACACACACACACACACACACACACACACACACACACACACAAACATGCACACACACACACACACACGTCATCAACATGGCGACTGAAGACACCTCTCTATAACTGCTGCCACCAGAAGACGGTCATGGGAAGACTCCGGCGCTCACAAAGCTCCAAAAAGCTGGGTAATGTCGTTCCTAAGTTATCAACTGTGACCTCATTTCGAAATTAGCTGGCTCCTGTGCCTGATTTGTGCAATTCCAGTGATGCCAAAAATCGCGATCAGAGTGCTAGTGCAAAATATTCATCCACCAACGACAATTATCTTAAATGCTCTGAATGTTCGAAGCTAGTCTCTTGGCCAGAAACCAACTTACCCGACTACATGCTGTGTGTTTTCGTCAAAACTCAGAGAAAGTATATGTGTGAACCATGTGCTTCGGGATTCATGACCTCAGAACTTTTGTTGGAAATTGAAAAACAAAAATCAAATCTGGATCGAGAAGCCTGTCCTGGAACTACTTCTCTTAGTGCCGTGAGTACCAGATCTAACTCGGTCGATCCCTCTGTCCAACACGATGAGAAAACAACCTCAGAAACATCCTCGCATTTTCACGACAGTGCTTGCATTGACAGTCAAACAAAACAAGATATCTTTTTTCTAAAAATGAGCGACTCGGTCTCAGATCTAAAATCAACAATTTTAAAACAATACGAACAGCTATGCGCCATCATGAAAGAGAAAAATAAGTTCTCTCCCGAACCAGTGCCAAGACAAAATCCAGCAAGCCAGAACTCTGTCCATCATTCTACACAAACAACTGTTGCAATACCTACCTCTCAATTCAAAACCGCAGAGACTTTTTCAGCTAATGGCAAAATGAACAGACCGAGTTACTCAGACGTTCTAAAAAATGGAAAAAGTTCGTTTGTGGAACACTCTGACGGAAAACAAAGTGATGTAAAACTGGATGACGAAAGTAACACGCAGCTTGAAAAAGAAAGATCTATTCCCAGAGGAAACAGTATTGAGACAAAAAACAAACAAAAAAAGAAAGAAAGTGCCCTCAAAATGATTAAATCCAACGTCAGGGACATCCAACCCACGCATCAGAGCACAAACAGGCAGCAAACAGGAGCAAACAAGTCAAACATACCTAAACCTGACAGCACATCAGATCTACCCCAGGTTCTAGTGTTGCATGACTGTATTGAATGGAGTTTCCGGAGATCGTTTAGGACATGCCTACGGTCTTGTTGTCAGGAACCAGAAGATCTACACTATCGGAGAATGCAAAGATCTGCTCTTTGACAATACTCTCCCAGATTATGATGTTGTTGTACTCCATATGGGTTTAAATGACCTTAAAACATCAAGAGATCCAAAAGCTACCTCAAACATATTCATCAACCTAGTGAAAGACCTCCAAAAGAAACACCCTACAATGCGCATTGTCATTAGCAAGGTAGCACCAACATGCCTCTCAGATCTCAACAACAAACGTGAAGTTTTTAATGCTGCAAACCTTTCAAGTCTTCACAATGTCAAAAATGTCTCCTTTGTGTCTCACGAAAACATCAACAGCAAGAGACAATACATGCGGGACAACATTCATCCCTCCACAAGAGGCTCGAGCGTTTTTGCCGGCAACCTCGGCCGCCATCTGCATTACCTGTTCTGGACGAAACAAAGGCGGCATCATCAGAACATCCCAAGAGAACGCCATCAGGACGGCAGACTGAGACCTCGGTACTATCACATGGACCACTTTCTGCCCATGCCGCCTTTCCCACCGAGAAGACCTGACATCTTTTTCGACTGGTTCCCGTGATCGTCTTCTAGCAGCTGAGTGATAGCATCTCTCCAATTCGCCATTACTGAAACCACTCTACAACTGTAGTTTAATTAAATCTTGTGTTTTCTTTTCTTTCCATTGCTGTGCTTGTAGTTTGTTTCAAAGTTTAACTTGTATTTATCGAGACTTCTTATTTTTATTTTTATTTATTTATTTGTTTATTTTTTAGCTTTTGAATGTCATCTGTATCAATGACCATCAAATCAAAAATAGACATTTTCCAATGGAACTGTCGATCAGTGTCAACCAATATCGCGAACTTTCAAGAACACATAGAGAATAACTCCTATACAGTGCTTATTCTTCAGTCACTAAATGTGCCCAAGATGAACTTACCACGTCTCGCTCATTTCTTCTACCCTCCAGTGTATCATCTCTCTGACGAAACAGGAAAAGTGAACTGTGCCATCTATATACATGAAAAGCTATCTTACCATCCAATTTCAACGCCAGTACCACTGACTGCGCCAAATATCCACTCTTGTGCAGCTTGTGTCAAATTTGATAACTCATTAATTTTAAATGTTCTTTCTGTTTATCTCCCAAAAGGTGTTGATGATTGTAACAGTGACTGGCTACGTACCCTGGGTACCCAAAATGAAAAGTGGCTAGTTGCCGGTGACTTTAATGAACATGCCCCATTTTGGGATAGTGGCTGCCCTAAGGTTAGTTCCAATCGTCTAGTGGAGAATATTTCGGACTCGGCACTCTTTCTTCTAAATGATGGAACCATAACTAGATTGCCTGATGTTCCTAGCCACAAACGATCTGCTATTGACCTCTCTTTGATTTCGCCATCACTAGCGACTAGCTGTACTTGGCAAGTTCATAATAACACTTTAGGTAGCAATCACCTCCCAATTACCATGTCCTTGAGAGGATTTACAATTTTGCATGATGATACAAGGGATAAAATCCCAAAATTTAATTATAAACGAGCTGACTGGGATAAATTCAAGTCCATTTTAATGTCCTTTAATGTTAGCATGCTGGAGAACCCAGATATTGATAAAATGTACTGTAACTTTTCTGAATCGGTCTTGAAAGCTGCAACCGAGGCAATTCCAAAATTTAGTCAGACAAAATCCTCTAAACATGCTGGCAAGGTCTGGTGGACGGAATCCTGCAAAGATGCTGTTAATAAAAAGAAATCAAAGTTCAAAATACACGCAAAAGACAAAAAAGTAGATGATTTACTCCCCATGAAACGGGCAAAAAATGAAAGTACTAGGATTATAGAGAAAGCCAAAAGCGATTACTGGTCATCATTTTGTGTAAATGAAGTTAATGATAACAAAGATTTTAAAAAGGTATGGACAAAGATACACGAAATGAAACATGGAATACATTTACCCGCTTATCCAATCACCTTAGGGCATGAACAATTCCCAACATCAGCTCAAAAAGCTGAACTGTTTGCTGATTGTTTTGCAAAAAATAGCTCCAAAATTAGTCTCTCAGACAAGTGCAGAACCTTGAGGGAAGATCAGTCAAATAACCATATGTATTCTGACCCAGAAGAAAACAACGAACATTATTTAAATGCAGAAATAACATTAGAAGAATTAAGAAATGCTATATCGTCATTGCCAACAAAGAAAACATCAGTTGGTTTAGATGCAGTCTCAAACGAAATGTTAAGGAACCTCCCAATCAATTTTACAACATTTCTGTATACCATTATGAAAAAATGTTGGATAGATGGGAAGACTCCGTCTGTTTGGAAAGATTCTGTCATTGTGCCCATTCTCAAGCAGGGCAAACCCAACACTGATATTAATAGTTATCGTCCTATCGCTCTCACCTCTCATACTGGTAAACTAATGGAAAAAATTGTATTAAATAGACTTACTTATCATTGTGAAAAAAACGGACATATTCCTACAGCTCAGGCTGGGTTTAGAAAAGGCCGATCGACTGTTGATCATCTTGTAAAGCTTACAACTCAGATAAAACGTCAATTTGCCCGGAGAAAAAATGTACTTGCAACTTTTTTCGATGTCAAAAAGGCGTATGATCAAGTCTGGCATGAGCGACTTTTGTACAAACTTAAAATGATAGGTCTCTCTGGTCACATTTATGATTACTTCAAAGAATTTCTGGCTAACAGAACAATTCAAACAAAAATAGGAAATACATATTCTAGCAAGAGATTTGTGGAGATGGGCATCCCTCAGGGTTCTGTAACTGCCCCTTTGCTTTTTAATATCCTAACCCATGATCTCACAAAAAGTATTTCTAAAAATTCCAGTTTAGTTCAATATGCTGATGATGTATGTTTATGGATGAATGTTACTTTTAAAAAGAACACACCTTTAAGGTCTATTACATACATGAAAAAATTATATCAAAGGGACTTAGACAGTATCGCTAGATTTATGTTTGAGAATGGGTTATGTCTGTCTGCTGAGAAATCTCATATGATGCTTTTTGATGCTGGTGGAAGTTTTCATGATCTCCCTACTTTTAAGATGGATGACACTGTGCTTACCTACACATCTTGCATAAAGTTTTTAGGTGTACATCTTACTTCAAAATTACCATGGAATACACACATTGAATATATCACAACTCAAGCAAGGAAAGCTCTTAATCTTCTTAAAGTTGTGAGTTACCAGAATTGGGGACAGGATACGTGCACTTTAATTCATTTATCAAATTCTCTGGTCAGGACAAGGATTTCGTATGCACAGGAAGTATATTTTTCAGCTCCTAAGTATCTTCTAAAAAAGTTACAAAGCACAGATTGCAAGGCATACAGAATAGCCCTGGGAGTTCCCCTTTACGCTTCCATTTTAGAGACATATCATGAAGCTGGCGTTTTGCCCCTGGATGCTTATCGAAAATTAGCTTGTGCTAAATAACATTCTAAGATATTCTACTGTTCAGAATTCAAATGAGGATGAACTTGATATGCGATCTGATTTAGACTTTCCAAAACGCGCAAAAACAATACGATCAAATAAAACCATCCTTACGTACTCCTCAAACCTGTTGAAAGCTGCCAAAATTGATCACAAAACCATAGCCCCACGTTATCCCCTGAGTCCCATTCCTAATTGGGAACTTATCCCGGCAAAGTTTGATTATAAATACACTGTTTTGCAAAAGAATGTTAATAATAACGTCTTAGGTGCTATGGCCAAGTCACATATTGACGATAGTTATCCTAATCACTTAAAAGTTTATACAGACGGATCCCTATTAAATGGCAATGCTGGTTCCGGCTTTGTTATTCCTGCTTTGAAAGCAGATAAATCTTTTCATCTTGGAAAGCGGTTTTCTGTCTTTACGGCTGAACTGATAGCAATTCTAATGGCTCTGCATTATATTATTGACATTCCACTGATTTTTCTAGAATACTTTTTTGTGTTGATTCCAAATCTGTCCTTCAAGCAATGGAATCTATTGCTGCTACCAATCGCGCCGAGATTATCACCGAACTAAAAATTATGATCCATTTCCTTACATCTAGAGGGATAACAGTGGACTTTTGCTGGATTCCGTCACACTGTGGGATTGTAGGAAATGAATGGGCAGACAGAACTGCCCGTATGGGATCCAAAAACGCTGAAAATTCTGTCTGTATCAAAATACCTTGGAGTCTTCATGAAGCAATTGGACTCTTAAAAAGAGTCTCTTTTGAGTCTTCTTATAACCTGTACAAAGATTCAGTACTCTTTAAAATACATGCAAAAGATTCTTCACTGAGTT
>CM065724.1:28915623-28918123 GCA_033310375.1 Conus canariensis
ATTCTGATATTACTGTTCTTGCACAAACTTTACAAGAAAGTGCGAATGACCTTGTAAAATTGACTGAACTAAATCATATGTCGCTTCCCCCTCAAAAAACTAAATCCATGCTTATCGCAAGTAGGCAAAAAGACAAAATCTCACTATTAAGTTTCCTCCTGTACATCTTAAAAATGAACCCGTTGAACAGGTTACATGCCTCAAAGTGCTAGGAATAACAATTGATAACAATATCAGTTGGCAAGCTCACATAACCTCACTATGCAAAAAAGTTTCACAGAAAGTTTATCAACTCTCCAAAATCAAACGCTTCCTCGACCTGCATTCACGCAAGCTCTTTTTTCAGTCTCATATCCAGTCATACATACACTATGGGTCTACTCTATGGGACTCTGCTTGCGCTGATACCCTCAAACCATTGCTAAGCCTACACAAGCGAGCACTCAAATTAGTCCTCCTAAAAAGCAGCAGTCTTCTGGAACTCGGACTATAAAAAGATTCAAGTTCTCCCTTAAGTCTGAGATTAGAATACAACAAAGGGATACTAATGCGCAGGATTTGTGTCTGGGAAGGCACCCTCCACATTAGCTCACAGATTCTCAATTAATTCCTCAAGGACTCTACCCAAACTTCATGTCCCTGTTCCTAGAATTGACTTATTCAAATCCAGTTTAACATATATATCAGAATCCTGTCAATGGAACTCGCTCCATGAATCAACCAAACAACACAATGCATATTAACCTTCAAACACCATTATTTCAACCATCTAATGTGCCAGTACTTGCATACTCCGCCATAAATCCACCACCAACCACCATCACCCTTTTTGCCTTATGTACGGACCTGACTATTTAGAAAGTGTTTTGTACTTGAAATGCACATGTTATTCTGTTTAGTAAGTATGTCTTATGTGAGTACGTGTGTGTGTGTGTGTGTGTGTGTGTGTGTGTGTGTGTGTGTGTGTGTGTGTGTGTGTGTGTGTGTGTGTGTGTGCGCGCGCGTGCGTGTGTGTGTGTATGTGTGTGTGTGTGTGTGTGTGTGTGTGTGTGTGTGTGTGTGTGTGTGTGTGTGTGTGTGTGCGTGCGTGCGCGTGTGTGTTTCCTACTACCTCCTGCCCTCTTGTCATTATGTCGTTATGCTTGTATTCTTATGCGATTCTCTCTCTCTCTCTCTCTCTCTCTCTCTCTCTCTCTCTCTCTCTCTCTCTCTCTCTCTCTTACGGTTATGATGGAATGACTTGATTTATTATCTATATGACATCCCCCCCCTACCCGTGATGACTGGGCTATCATTATGCATCCCCCCCCCTCCCATTTGTGTTTATTTTCATTTTTCCCCTGGTACTTCAAAATCGATTGTCTTGCATCTCCTTGGAATTTTTTGATTGTCAGATTGTTCTAAACATGCTCTGTCCCGCACCTACTGTCGCCTCTTTGTCACTCTCTCCCTCTCGCTCTTTCCTGCACTCCTTTCGTTCTCTCTCTCTCTCTCTCTCTCTCTCTCTCTCTCTCTTTTCTCTCTCTCTCTCTCTCTCTCTCTCAAACATGCATGTAAATACGTGCATGCGCATTTACTGCCTCTCTCTGTGTGTCTGTCTGTCTCTCTTTCTGTGTCTGTCTGTCTGTCTGTCTCTCTCTCACTCTGTCTGTCTGCCTGTCTCTTCACTTCCATCCACTATTCTCCCAACCTCCCCCCTCATTAAGGTAGAAGTCTCTTTCTCCTCTCTCTCTTTCTTTCACACACATACACACACACACACACACACACTCTCTCTCTCTCTCCCTCTCACACACACACACACACACACACACACACACCACACAAACACACACACACACACACATACACACACACTCGCACGCACGTAAGCACGAACACACACACTCGCGCACGCGCGCGCGCGCGCGCGCGCGCCACACACACACACACACACACACACACACACACACACACACACACACGCACATCACACGCACACATTTAACACAGGACGAGACATATATATATACACGCATGTTTGCATCAAACTTACCTGAGAAAAAGCTGATAAAAAAAAAGAACAAACAGAACGAACGTACTCGTGAAAGGATGAGCTACTTGTTGTATCACGCACTTTCTTCTAGAAATAAACAAATACCATGGAAAATGAGATAAATCTGATCGTCGCAGCCTTTTCAGATTGTTGACAACCCACAACAAGATAGTCATCCGAGCATTAGGCTTTCATGCACCGACTTGAGACGTTATCTGTTGTGTTCCAGACTACCCTTAGATAAACTGTGCACGTGATCAACCCCCTGCACCCCCCTCTCCCTTCCCCGCTGTCAACAAGCTAGCAACGGCTGTGCTTTAACAGACGGACAACTGGGAGAATGAGGTCCCTCTACCCTTACCCTCTGATTCGAAGTTTCACAAACCATAACCATTCTGATGGCCTTGTCCGCCTTCACATGATGTGAACGGAATCTGCTGATCTGAAGTTTCACACGATGTAACC
>CM065724.1:28923123-28928123 GCA_033310375.1 Conus canariensis
CGGTGGTTTGGGAATATGCTTTACTCTGATTGTTTTTAACGGAGCATGTCTGTTATAGACTTCTGTAAACATTTCAATCAAAAGTTAATCGCTGAATCTGGATCAGCAGTATTGTATACTGTATTAAGTTCTGAGTTCATTAAATCAAGCAAAATATTTTGTTCGTTAAATTTTGAGAAGCAACGATAGGTTATGGTTTTGTGGTCTGGTTTTGGGATTTTCACTCCATGTTTAGACCATGTAACACACACTGGGTAATGATCACTAGAAGAGAAGACTGGTACACAAGCTTCTAGTATGTTATTTTCATTTGAGACATAGATAGGGTCAATGATTGTCTTTGAAGTTGGTGTGACTCTGGTGGGTGTTTTGATAATCTGATGTAAATTCAACACACTTATCGTTTGGCTCCATTGGCTGTTTGGTTTCAAAAGATCTACATTGAAGTCACCGAGTAAAACAATCTCTTTGCATTCTAAAGAAACTGCGTCCATCATAGTAACAAATTTATCAGTCCAGCTGACTCTTTCTGCTGGGTTCCGATAGCAAAACCCGATTAAAATGGATCATGATTTGTTCAGTGTGATTTGTATCCACACTGCTTCTATGTCATGCTGTTCTAGGTGCGAAAGTCTCTTGAAGTTGAGAGATTCACTGATATACATTAGAAGACCTGTCTCTTTGTCTTTAGTAGGGTCTTTTCGAACGATACTATAACCTGGGACTGATACATCTTTATCACTAATGTAGGTATTTAGTCTTGATTCGGAGAGACCCAGAACATGGAATGGCTTTTGGTGGTTCGATATCAGGGTCGAGATATCAGAGATCTTACTGACTGCACTATTGATATTTAAATGGCAAATTCTCAGTCCATCTCTCGATGGCCATGAGTTCTGGTTTGTGGTCATTTTATGTCCTGAGTGCACAAGTAAAAGGAAAAACAAAAAGAAAGAGGAAGAAAGGACACGTACAAAAAAAAGTAAAACAAATGATGAAAAAAAAAAAAAAACAAACGAACAAAAAATAACAACAACAGCAAAAAAAAAAAAAAAAAAAAAAAAAAAAAAAAACCAAGAAAAACCTATCAAACAAACTGGTAGATTAGATACCACAGCAGTGGTTCGGAAATAGGTGACTGAGAATGCACTTACAATTTAATGTGCACACAACTAATTGCTGTCAGGTTGTACAGGACGAAGTACTGCAAGACTAAAAAGCACAATTCCTGTATGTTGCACGCACAGAATCACCAACTCATATGTATCTGAACACACATATATATGCTGATAATCAGATTAAATTGCAATGAGCATTGGTCTATGATAATGACTCGTGTAGTCTCTCAATACGGGCTCGCGTCACATTCCCAATGTCAGCACACTTTGTTCTGTCCTTTTAAACACTGAGTGGCAGCACTTCGATGTTGACGCACCAGTTTTTGTTTGTATACAACACTCCCAATGTCAGCACATTTTGCCCTGTCTTTTTAACCACTGAGTGGCAGCACTTCGATGTCGACGCACCAGTTTTTGTTTGTCCACAACACCACAAAACGCACTTCTTGAGATAAGAGTAATAACTCGTGCAATACATCTGACAGGCACCCGGCAGACTGCAGCAGGCCAGACAAGGAAACGAACAAACAAACAACAAATACACATAGATTTATACATACACACACACTCGCAAGTGTGTGTGCGCGCGCACACACACACACACACACACACACATACGCACGCACGCACACACGCACGCACGCATGCACGCACGCGCACGCACACACACACACACACACACACACACACACACACACACACACACACACACACACACACACACACACGTGTGTGCGCCCACACACACGCATGTAGAAAACTATTAGATATGCGCTCATAAAAATTAGATATGCAGATATGCGCATACATACATAGCACTTGGATGATGAAAATTAATAAGCGTATCACACTACATACCTATGTGATATGAAGTGGATACAAACATATGCACGCTCACAACCATTAGATATGCGCAGATATACATAGCACATGGATGATGAAATAACATATCGCACTACATACCTATGTGATATGAAGTGGATATAACATATGCAGAGACGGTGATGAAGCAATGATATACGAATATAAGGATGCGTACAGGCGACGTGTTAATTTAATTAAATGAGGACACGGGGAGAGGAGCTGGTTGGTGTTGCTGTCACAGGAACTGAGCAGTCATTGTGTTCAGCAACTGAACAGCAAATGGATGTAGTGGGCTAGAGGGGTGTACTGACTGCTGTGGGATGTGTGTGATGGTGGGGGATTGGAAGTGTAATGTGTTTGGTGGTGGCAGGAGTGTCGTATTGTGAAGTGAAAGGTGGGCGTTGTCTGGAGTTGGTGGACTGTATGGGGTATTAGAGGGTGGCAGTTGTGCTGTGCTGGAAAATTGTAGCCAAGATGTGTTGTGAGGTTGCAGCTGAGATGTTTGGAGGTGGGGTGTGTTGGTTGCTGCTAATGTGTGGTTTGGACATGGAAGGGGGTGATGTGCTATGTGGGTGGATGGTGCTGGTCACGTTTCTGTACTCATTACATTGCTGTTTGTCCTTTCTAATCACTGGGGAAGAAAAGGATTACATATGTGTGGGGGATTGTAGAAGGGGTTGCTTTGTAGGGCGTTGATGCCGACCTAGTATATTATACACACTGCGAGAGTTGGGATTTTGGGGAGTGTTCGCTGGGAAATCAGTTTCATAGTTATAACTAGGTGGACTGTTAGTGGTCACTGGGGCGTCTTTTGTTGCAAGACGGTCCCTTCTTGCTCTTCGTGAGGTGGGCTTGATGTAGTTGGAGGGTTGGGTCTTGTGGTTATTAGTGGGACAGATGTTGGAGGCAAGGACTTTGCAGCCATGTGAACTGGGATGTAGTCTGTCTTGGTACATGGCTTTCTTTGGCGCCCCAGATCTGGCGAGGAAGGAAGGAGTGTTATCTAGGTAACTGATCCCCTCTTGACGGCAGGAGAGGCGAAGATTGGCCGTGGATCGTGACGCCATGTCCTTAAGGGGGTGTTGACCAAGGGGAGGAAGAATGGAGGAGGCCTTCAGTGAAGCACTGGGGAACGCTTGCCTGAGTAGGTGGATTAACTTGACCCAGTCTGCTACAGGCACTGGCCTTTCGTCACAGCTGTTGATCCCCACATGGAAAGTGACCTGTTGGATGTGGGGTGATGGGGGCAGTGATTTCAGCCACTGACACAGGTGATGGACTGTCAGGCCAGGCACAGACAGATTTTTCACCTTGTAGCGCTCTGTTGACATTTCCTTCTCATCTACCCCGTGTAACACAGAGTCTCCTAATAGCAGCATGTTACAAGTTTCTGGGATTGTCTTTTGTCGTAAGATAGCTAAAGCAGGTGGGGGATTTGGATTCTGTTTGTCGATGGCAGTGGGGATTTCTGTCATTGTGTTTGTGTCTGGTTTGTTCTTGTTGTGTAGAGATTTTGTTGACGGAACAGATGAGCCTGTGTTTTGCTCTGTAGAACTGTCTGACAGCACACTGTATGTATTTGATGTTTCCACTGCATATTCAGTCTGTGTTGATGATGTAGATGAAGTGTCACTGTGTATCTGGACTGCTCGGTTGTCTGATTGTTGTGTTTGATTAATTGGTTTGAGGGCATGTACTTGTTTCCTAATGTCAGTATTGATGTTGTTTTGACTGTCTTTGAATGATTGCAGTCTGCTTGTGGTATCTTTCATCTGACGTTGTAGATGTGTGTGTTCATCCTGTACTTGTTTGATTTGTTGTGAAAGATCTTGATTTAATGACTTTATGGAATTTTTCACCCTAATCTCCATGTCACCCGTGTTCTGAGTGTTCCGTTCAACTTGCTGGGATGTGTGTTCAAGCTGATTTTTCAGTGTTTGTATGTCTTGCTGCATGTTGGAGATAGTGCGTGTGGCTGAGATAAGCTGTTTTTGGAGGTGTGTGATAACGGCCATGCTTGCTAGTTGAGAGAGTGTGGGGGAAATCCGCTGCCGAGAGCTGGTACTCTGGGGGTTCAGTGTGTTGACAGAATGAGTAGCAGACAGAGGGTTAGTACTGGTGGGGGAGGGTGACGATACACGCTGTTCTAAAACACACGGGGTGGGCGTGGGAGGATCAGATGGGGGGTCAGTATTTTGCTGGGTGGAGGAAGGGACTGAGGAGTGAGAAATGTCAACAGGGGATGAAGGGCTGTCGATGGCTGGAGACTGGAGGGATGCAGGTGGCGATTCCATGCTGTCTGGGGCGGATGAGGGAGGGAGTGTGGCATGGGACGTGTTGGAGCTGGCAGGCAATTGGGATTCCTGAGTTAGTGAGGGGCGAGGCAGTGATGGTGGAGGGATGGAATCACCTGACTTGAGAGAGAGAGAGAGAGAGAGAGAGAGAGAGAGAGAGAGAGAGAGAGAGAGAGAGAGAGAGAGAGAGAGAGAGAGAGAGCGAAAGAGAGAGAGAGAGAATGTCAGTGTATGGTCAGACCGTTTCGTTTCAACTTGTTTGTTTGTTCCTTCGTTTGTTTTGTCGGGTCGTTATTTGTGGCGTTCTTGTTGCATTGTTTTATCTTCTTTTTTTTTATTATTGCAGCAAGATGTTGCAGATAGAGGCCACAAGATAAACTACCGCTCTGACATTGTCAGCATTGTCCTAGCTTTGGGGCAGCTTTCCTTCTTTGCAGAGGAAGGAGGGTACCAAGGAATAAGAGTTGCGAGGGGGGACGGGGCGGGGTGGGGGGTGCGGGAAAGGGAGAGTGGGGTGTCATTTTCCCAGACTAGTGCTGACAGTGCATTGCTGTGTTGTGTTAGGTCACGTTGTAAATTTGGGTCCTTCTTTTATGTCTCTGTGGGCGGGTGGGGTGGGAAATGGAGTGTCGGGGGGGGGGGGGGGATGGGGGGATTGTATGGATAGTCGGGGTGGGGATGGGGTCACTGAGGAGTGAAGACTAACATTATGGTGTTGTCTTTT
>CM065724.1:28935623-28940623 GCA_033310375.1 Conus canariensis
ATGTGGGATGATGAAAACCGGAACTACTTTGCAACCTAAATATTGTGTTTGGTCAGGAGTAGATAATCCTCAGGAACTAGTTGGCAACCTAAATGTTGTGTTCGATCAGGAGCAGATAACCCCCAGGAAATAGTTTTCAACCTGAATCTTGTGTTTGGTCAGGAGTAGATAACCCTTCAGGAACTAGTTTGCAACCTAAATGTTGTGTTCGATCAGGAGTAGATGACCTTCAGGAACTAGTGTGCAACCTAAATGTTGTGTTCGATCAGGAGTAGGTAAACCTCGGGAACTAGTTTGCAACCTAAATGTTGTGTTCGATCAGGAGTAGATAACCCCTCAGGAACTAGTTCGCAACCTAAATCTTGTGTTCCAGCAGGAGTAGATAACCCCTCAGGAACTAGTTTGCAACCTAAATGTTGTGTGTGATCAGGGGTAGATAACCCTCTTCTCTATCATGGTCCATGGTGAAGAACCATACACTGAACCACACAGTCGCCCACGCTTACCTGCTTACTCGCTGGAAACGCACGAAACGTCTGGAGGCACGCAGTGGTGGGGAAACCACATAATGGGAAACGAGACTTTGTGATGAAGAAAGCTACAGGGAGGACAATGTCATAGCCCTGGCGGTGTGAGAAGCCCCCTATCTCCCCCCCCCCGCCCCCACCCACCCCACCCCCCACCTCCTCCCTCCCCTCGCCCGTTATCTCACATCATGATTTAATGCGTGAATGGTTGAGGGGATGAATATTCGAATTCATATAGCGAGATGTTCTTGCATGCTGAGCTGTACGCCAACTACTTCTGTCTAGCACATGACCTCGTGCAGTGGGGGGGGGGGGGGGGGGGGGGGGAGGAGGAGGGGGAGAGAGAGAGAGAGAGAGAGAGAGAGAGAGAGGAGAGAGAGTCTTGCTTATGGTTCAGCCGACCATAAAGGACCTATATTAGGGCTTATGCCTCGTTGAAGCGTGCAACAGGTGTGTTTCGTCCGTCAAAATGTACACGAATCTGTCGGTCAGTGTCCTACCGTCCATTTCGCTAAAGGTGTCTCGTCTGCTGCCCACCACCACCCCACCAGCTTTCTGGATGACACTTTCCCACTCGTCTTTGTCCTGTCTGGTCAACTTGCCACCCAGAACGCAGCACCAGAGTTAGAAACGGGTACAGACAAAACTGATGTGACAAACATTTGGAGCATCTGTTTGCACCATTACTCGTGAATGACTTCGTTGTCCTCATTATTTGTAAAGACTTTGTTGTCCTCATTACTCGTTAAAGACTTCGTTTTCCTCATGACTCGTAAAAGACTTCATTGTCATCATTACACGTAAAAGACTTCATTGACCGCATTACCCGTAAAAGACTTCATTGACCGCATTACCCGTAAAAGACTTCATTGTCCTCATTACCCGTAAAAGACTTCATTGTCCTCATGACTCGTAAAAGACTTCATTGTCATCATGACTCGTAAAAGACTTCATTGTCATCATGACTCGTAAAAGACTTCATTGTCATCATGACTCGTAAAAGACTTCATTGTCCTCATTACACGTAAAAGACTTCATTGTCATCATTACCCGTAAAAGACTTCATTGTCCTCATTACCCGTAAAAGACTTCATTGTCATCATGACTCGTAAAAGACTTCATTGACCGCATTACCCGTAAAAGACTTCATTGTCCTCATGACTCGTAAAAGACTTCATTGTCCTCATTACCCGTAAAAGACTTCATTGTCCTCATGACTCGTAAAAGACTTCATTGACCGCATTACCCGTAAAAGACTTCATTGTCCTCATGACTCGTAAAAGACTTCATTGTCCTCATGACTCGTAAAAGACTTCATTGTCCTCATAGAGTACATTCTCCTGTCATCTTTTTTTTTTTAGAAAGCGCACCACAGTTTTCATTAAAGATTTCTTGCTGTCAATTATCACACAATAATATTTTATATGTCCATCTCTTCAACCATTTCATGTTTCATTTTTTTTCTGAACTCAGTTATAAGCTCCCCGATATTGCCAACATTTCGTTAAAGATAATTTTCATTATCATGGTTCACAATGCTGTTAATCTCTCTTTGCTGAGTAGTGGCGTCATCACCAGTAATTAGTTCTGTCAATCTGGAACCATGTGCTAACCATTCTCTCAAACTTCTTTTTTTCTCCTCCTCCTCCTCTTTCTCTCCCCCGCTCTCGTTATATATATATATATATATATATATATATATATATATATATATATCTTTCTCTCTCTCTCTTTCTCTCTCTCTGTCTCTGTCTCTCTCTCTCTCACTCTCTCTCTCTCTCACTCTCTCTCTCTCACTCACTCACTCTCTCTCTCTCACTCTCTCTCTCTCTCTCTCTCTCTCTCTCTCTCTCTCTCTCTCTCAGTCCTCGCCTTCCATCTTCCTTTCAACCCAATGGCAAATATACACACAATGTAAAGAGATCCATCAGGGGAGACAATTACTTCTCATTACTTTTTTTGGTCCATTTATTGAAAGATGATGAGCTGGGTTTGGGATTGTGGCCTTGTTACATCTCGTTCATAATTTACTGCCACAGTCAGGGTGAATGGGTGAAGGGATATCCTTGCTACGAACGTTATTGTCTGAGAGTCTTCTGCAGAAATAAGACGCTCTTAATTTATTCGTGATTCTGTACATAGTGACAGTGTACAGTTTTAATAGCACAACGCCTGAGGGTAAAAGAGAGAAAGTCCAGATGCTTGTTATTATAAGGAAGAAGAGAAGAAAACTATACAAGATAGGCCTAGTGAGATTTCCTCTATAAGCTTTGATGGGGGTTCAGGAAACTGTTACTTGTCACGTTCCAGCATTTTGACACATAATCTATTCTGTTTTAATTCATGCATAAACAAAAAAAAAATGAGTGTGCTGATCTAAAACCTAGTTCATTCTATCAACCTGGGATATTTGGGGGATTTTTCTATGCAAAGTACAGAAACGTGTTTAGACTAAAAGTACCAAGGGTAAGACCTGACAAGGGTAACTAGCAAAAATCAACATCATCTAGAGATTTATTACAACATTTGGGTGATAACAAACTGCTTTAAATGTTAGTGGATCTGTCGTCTTGTGACTAACACGAAATTAGATTTATGAGGTTCGGACAATGTCCGCTTGACAAGTTTTTCAGTATTATTTTACAGCAATCTGCAAGATACATCGCTCAGAATGTATCATCAACAAAGAGTTTACATGGAGATGTCAAGTGAAGGCGTGGATTATTTATGGAAATTTAAAAGCAAGTAGGACAAAGAATAGATCCCTGAAGGACTCCACCTTTTACAGTCATGAGGACTGATAATGTAGAATCTGGAGATCCCACCTGCCTTCTGTTACTAAGAAAAGAGGGTATAATCTTTTGAAGGGTCTGAGTTTAAAACTTACGTAATCAGCTTTTTTGGAGAAAAGATTTTAGCTATTTGTGTCAAACGCTTTGACAAAATCCAGAAAACTGCATTAGAAAATAAGTTATGTTGTTGTTAACTTTTAAGACAGAAGAGAGAGAGAGAGAGAGAGAGAGAGAGAGAGAGAGAGAGAGAGGAGCGAGAGAGAGAGAGAGAGAGAGAGAGAGAGGTGGGGGGGGGACTGAATTATCATCTGGATAAACATCAGCATTTGGTAGCATATCTATCACTTTTCCATCAATATTTTTCTTTAATGCGATCGAAAACAAAACGTATTCATGCAGATATGTGCACGCGCATCTTGTTGTACATCCCATTTTACGTCACCTAGGATTCTGTTCACTTCTTTTTCTTCAAGAGTCGTATAATCGTGTTTATTGTCAGGTTCCACTTAGCCTGATCAGTTTCTTTTGCTCTTTTGTTTTGTGCAAGCTTCCGTCATGTCATTTATATCTTGAGTTTATCTACCATCAATGAAATTTATAAATGAGAATTACGTGTGAATAATGTTGCCATGTAAGTAATAATAATTACAGTATTAACAACAACAACAAACAACAGCAATAATAATAATGATGATGATTATAATAATAACACTTAATAACAGTGATAGTAATAATTATTAAAATGATGAAGAAGATGATGATGATGATGATACTAAGTGATGATGAAAATGATCATCATGATCATCATCATCATCACAAAAAAGAAAAAAATAGAAGAATTGTATGTACCAGAGTTTAACAGACAGAAGTTAACAGATCTTAAAGACAAACTATGATTTAAAAAAAAATGTCACTTGTATTAGAAACTTGACAAGTCTGTAACAGATAGATAGGTAGACAGACAGACATATAGATAGATAGATAGATAGATAGATAGATAGATAGATAGATGGGTATGTAGACAGACAGACAGACAGACAGATAGATAGATAGATAGATAGATAGACAGGGAGGGAGAGAGGTAGATAGATAGATAGATAGATAGATAGATAGATAGATCATGGTCACAAAAGATTACAACCTACATTTACGCTCACTCTCCCATCATCCAGGGGAGTTTACTCTCTATACTCGTTTGCATCGACGTTTAGTTCTTGATACTGTTGAGTCAGCGCAACCTTGCCTGGCCGATACGCGTTATGCGGGAAACCTTGAAGGGTAGGGGGCTTGTTTATCAGTGTCAGCAGTTTGAAAAAGCTGTTATTGTCAATGTCATTGTCATGACAATGTCGCAGCCAAAAGACGGTGAGCCACACTTCAGTGATTTCGGGGCCACGTCTCCTGAATGAACACCTTCTAGTCCCGCGCGCTGAAAAACAACTGTTTAACATATCAATGGAGTCAGCTGACGTTCTCTTTAAGGCCTATAACGTGGTAACGGATGAGTTGGTCTGTGGCGGGGACCGTGGAAAGAGCAATAAATCAACTGTAGAAGGCGAACTAGGCCTTTCGTGAACTGGTGAACAGAACTGTGTTAATGGGTGTTTGAAAAAAAAAATTCTGTCCGGCCATGAACTTTGCGGTGTGTTAGTGTGTTGACCATCCTGCTGAGAGGAGTAAG
>CM065724.1:28945623-28948123 GCA_033310375.1 Conus canariensis
GATGTCCTGAAATTAGATACAAAGTTCCTTTGGTTTGCTTACGCACTGGTTTAGTCTTCAAATAATCAAAGGGAAATGGGGCAGCACAAAAAATAAACTGAAATAAAATTAAGCGAAATAAATGAAAGATAAGATAAAGATAATGCTGGGTGGGAACTGACAGCCTGGCTTTAACTGATGCCTAACAGGGCCTTGCATGTTCCCTCAATTCGTTGATCTCACCCCCAGTGCCTGCCTAGCATCACCTGTGCAATGGTGTCTACGTGTGTTGTTTGGTAGATAGCAAGGCATGTCCTTCATTGTTACAAAAATGGCCAGGACCATATACAAACGATAAAGACTTTCGTACTCTGCATTCAAATAGACTGAAGCGCTACTGGAAAATATGCCGGAATACCAACACGCAAGAACGGAGTGAAACACCACGCTGTTTTGAAATACAGGACAGACAAGTGAATTTTTGACGACAAGTCTACTCTGACGTTACAAACAACACACACACACACACACACACACACACACACACACACACACACACACACACACCATTTTTCCCAGGTAGCAGGCATTAGGAACAATACACGATAGCATTAAGGTCTTGATCAGGACACTATTGTACATTTTGTACTTTTTGATATCACTTCTTTCTGAATACATGATGCAATGCTCGAATGACAAGGTTGTAAAACTAAGGGCGGGGGTGGGGTGGGGGTGGGGGGAGGGGGGAAGGAGGGATGGAAACTCCACGAGCTTAGACAATTTCTCTCTCGCGACATACGGTAAGTGTTTTGACCGGCTGCTCTTGCCACTTTACAAAAGGGATATATATATATATATATATACATTATATATCTATGTATGTATATGCGTATATATATAATATATATATATATATATATATATGTATGTATGCGTGTGTGTGTGTGTGTGTGTGTACAGTAAGCAAACCTTATAACAAAACAAAACAAACAAAGCTAACAAGACACACAACTATAACAACAGCCGACCAACCAACCGAACACCAACAACAGTATATATATATATATATATATATATATATATATATATATATATATATATATATATAATGATCAGTAAGGCACCGGGCAGAGGGTCCTATACTGGACATATGTCAGTATAAGGCCACCACGCTGAAAAAGAAGGGAGATAAAATGTCTTTTCACTGCAACTAGAGTTACCTTTATTCAGTTTGCAGGCCAAATACATATATATTTGTTTTGTGTTCGTCTATGTGTATCGTTCGATTAAATACAAGATCCAAAAGGCTTTGCCAGTCTTGACTAAATATCAATTTGTGCTTGTTCATTTCTCCAGCTGTTAATGCCGTGTACATATGTCAAGTATCGGTTATATGGGCGAGCTGGAAACATCGTTCATTGGGTATGTCTTCTTGTTTGTTCCGTGTGCTCTGTGTTGGCATTTGTCCTTGGCGAGTTGGTGTCATTAGCGGCATTCGCTTGGAGTTCTGGGCGTGTAATTGTCTCACGATGGGAGGAGGAGGTACCGTACTTGTTCACTATGTGCTGTTCACTGGTCCCTGTCTATGTATCATGTCAGATTTCCTCTCAAGGAAATAGATGTAGTGAGTCAAATACTTGATTTGAAGCACACGATAAAATAGCAGTCGGGATACCGACTGTGTCTGCATGACAGACGCACCGTTCCGCATCCACGTTTTGGTATTTCCTCTGTCTGATTGCTCTGGTCAGACTGACTTAAGGGCACCATTGCTTTGGGCGTGCCCATCAGTGGCATCTGCCCCTTTAAAAAAAAAAAAAACCGGCGTGGTCACTCTCCCTGAAGGTTCCCTGCGAGTGTGGCGTAGCAGCGAACACCGAGGGAGAGGTGGCAGCTCTCCTTTGAGGGACACTGATGTGAGAGGTCAGTGTCAGGCGGCGCAGCGAACCTTCCAGCCGTATGGTTGACGGCGGGTCTTGCCTAGGTCGCCGGGGAACGACTCCTGGAGATGTCGGACGATCGGAGATGGAGCGCTGCCTGACTGCGATTGTCGTGGCCTGGGATACCATGTTTTTTGAAGGTCGGGCCTGGGGGCACCCCCCCCCCCCCCCCCCCCCCCCTCGGGTTTGGGCTGAAAACTTGCCCTCTGGGCCGTAGTTCAGAAGGGTTCCGGAGACTTTCGTCCTGCTCCCTCTTTAGACGGTCTCTCGTGGCACAGGACCATCGTCACCAAACCGATACCCCCTGTCATCCGATCAACACCACAAAGTGAACAGTAGTTCACACGGAATCAGATCTGAGAGAGCAAGAGACGACAGCCCTGTCCAGAACCAGACACAACACTGCTGCCAACGTCAACACTGCCACGTAACGTACAGACTTCGGTCTGTCAGTACACACTGTCACACTTCGGTCTGTCAGTACACACTGTCACACTTCGGTCCGTGAGTACACACTGTCACACTTCGGTCTGTGAGTACACACTGTCACACTTCGGTCTGTGAGTACACACTGTCACACT
>CM065724.1:28955623-28961807 GCA_033310375.1 Conus canariensis
AAACTCAACAAACATACTATGGTATTTGCACACCAGCCTTTTTCAGGGATAGCATTCTTCTTAAAACCGAAAAGGCAGAGGAGTCAAGTCACTACTTTCCATGGTCACTGAGCAGAAACAATCAGGTTTCGAAATACCGGTATCTGACCAGGAGTTATATGTTAGTGAGTTTCCTCCCCATTGGAGATTGTTTCCCCCTTGGAGATTATAAGCTTGCTGAAGGCTCATTTTGAGAAGCATTTATTATTCCCCATTCACCCACTCAAGCACATACTGTTAGTTAGGCAGAATTATCTACCACTGCAGACATGAATGCTTATCTCCCCTATTTCTTCAATCTAAGACATAAGAGCAAGCTTTATTTATAATTGTATATATATATATATATATATATATATATATGTGTGTGTGTGTGTGTGTGTGTGTGTGTAGAGAGAGAAAGAAAATGTTTCTGTTCGAACATCAGTGGCAAGGGACGTAGCCAAAACGGTTTTATCAAAGACAGTGATATGGGCATACATGTTACCAGCCAATTTAAAGCCATTGGTATCGTTTGAGTTTACTGTGTCGGATGACTCGTCAAAATTTGACATCTATACAAATAATTGCCTCTGTATATTTTCCTTTCAGCGATTTTTTTTTCCTTCTCTCAAATTGCAAGCTACAGTTACAGAGAACTATAAAATAGGCATTCTGGCTCACCCACCTCCGCCAGCTCCAACCGGCTAAAGCCGGTTTCGCTGTTGCTCCGCCGGCTTACCCAGAATGCCTATTTTATAGTTCTCTAATAGTAAACACTTTACAAACATACATAATGTGTAGGATTATCTGTTTTTAACACTTATTTAGAAAACTTTTGAGACTTAAGTTTTTTCTTGATCAATAACATCATTTTCCCGCATACATTCATCAAATGTGAAATAAATTTCTGCAAAACTCTTCACATCTGGCCGCATTACTGATCACCTCTGGATCTCACTTGAGACCCTATGGCGCCCTAGGGCCCCAAGCCAGACCCAGAGGGTCACATATAACACGGCCAGATGTGAAGGGTTTTGGGAATATGCCTCCAACAGTAGTATACTTTTATACTTGTTTGCCTGCTTTCTATTTGTCTAATTTGGGCAATCCCCTCACCCCCATTTTAGTGGTCCTTCCCATAGCCGCACCAGGGCGACCAATTTAGGTTTACGGGCGTTTATAGCCGCGCCAGTGACCATATTCTGGGTTTACGGGCGTTTATAGCCGCGCCAGTGACCCAATACGAAAGTAGGAAGGATCACTTGAGGGCAGGGAAGAGGGCAAATTTAGACTTTTCAATGCCATGACAACCAAGTATTTAAAACTACTGCAGGCATATCCCCAATGTTGTTAACTTCAAGATTTATATATATACTGTACACAAACAAACGCTTTACAATTACATGGTGTCTACTTGTAAAGTTGTTTTTATTTGCCTAGAGTAAAGTTGTTTTTAAAGTTGTTAAAACAACACCAAAAGCTAAATAACAAAGTGCATCTTACCTTACTTTTTAGTCACTACTTTTTAATAAATATTTGTTTTAAATGCTTTTAGATTTAAATATAAAAATGCTGCTTTTAATACATAAAATTGGGAAAAGATTATTTTGAGGTGGGGAATTTAGCCGCCTAAATTTATACAATGACGTCTAACGCCTGTACTAAACGACGCCGGTGGGGAATTTAGCCGGCTAAATTTATACAATGCCGCGTGGGCGGCCCGGCGCCCTTATGTGTAACTTGACACGAACCCGGAAACAGTGCGGCGCTTCGTCTCGGCTATTGTGCAGTTGAGTAAGCCGTGGCTAGACATGTCTGACCTAGATACTACATAAAGGCAGCCGGAAAAGAATGTAACAATTAATTGTGAAAAAAAATCGTCATTAAGTCGTTCTAGGTTCTTATTCAAGTCGGCATCACGTTCTTATTTAAGTTCTTAACAAGTTTTTATTCAAGTTCTTAACAAGTCAACATCAAGTTCTTAACAAGTTCTTATTCAAGTACTTATTCAAGTTCTTAACAAGTCGTCATCAAGTCGTCATTAAGTTCTTATCAAGTCGTCATTAAGTTCTTATCAAGTCGTCATTAAGTTCTTATTTAAGTTTTATCAAGTCGTCATCAAGTCGTTATTAAGTTCTTATTCAAGTCACTTATAATTATTTATTAAGTTCTTGAAATATTATTCCATCTGAAATGGATCAAAATGATCTTTTGTTGTTGGCGGTTCTGGCATGCTTTTTTGTTTGGCTTCTGTATTTAGTGGCTGTGATTTTTTTGACTGCTTTGGTTTTTGCTGGCGTTGTTTATATGTTTTATAACCGTAATAACCACCCCCACCAACAGCAATGACGCCAAAAATGCTAACTCTTTTAATCCAAATAATCCATGTCGACTTTGGTGTTGTAGGTCTTGAATCAACTTGTGTATTTACAGCTGGCATTGAAACAACTGTTGGCGGTGTTATGTTTTCATTATGAGTTATATTCTGTGATTGCAACATTAATTTTTTTTGTTTGTTCCACTCTGCTAATTTTTTTCCTGCTGCAACACGCCCAGGATGAGGAGGCTTTTTACTGGTCACTTTCTCCATCAATGTTTTCTGCTGATTTTCTGGCTCGGTCATTTTGAAGGGAAACAAAATCTATATGATTAAAAGTAATTAATCCCATGATTAATGGCGATAACAATGTTCCAAATCTGTAATATAGATCACATCCTAGAGACTCTAATGACTTTGTTAAAACGGGATCCTGTGTTAAATCATACATAAAATCTTGTTCAGAATCAATGGGAGCAAATCTACTAACTAGTTTAGTGTACAAACTAAGAACCGTTTGCCCAACACTTTTTACCATTCTTGACCCCAGTTGCGCTTCATACCTGTTGTGATACTTTACAATGTCTTGTGGCGACATTTGTTGAATCTGTTCTATGCTGAATTCATTTCCAAGGTACTGTTTTGTTTTTCCACACGCCGCCAAAGAATACAGCCTTTCCTTTTGGCGCATAATAGCTTGGTCATCAACTTGATCATTTGTAAGTTCAGGAAGTAAATCATCGCAGTTCATGTTTTATTAATGAATAAATATTATTATTATTTTAAAAATGAGCACCGAAAAAACTATTACTAACCTCGTATACCATTCTGCTGTTATTGGAGGTCTAAGTGTAGGATACACAATGCTTGGTAAAAGCTTGTTAAGAATAAAACCAGCAGATCTTGGCAAACTAGACTTTGAAGACTCAGCAAAGCTGATTGCTGTTATTACAGCTTCGTTTGCTACGAAAGATTTTCTAGTTAAGCAAGGAATAATTCCAGAAAATATAAATATGTAAAAAAAATACATTTATAAAAATGGCTTCACTCGTAATGATGATAGGCGGCGCAGTGGTTAACGCGCTTGCTTTCAGCGGAAGTAATTACGCATTTAGTAAACTACAAAATAACGATGAGAGAAAAAGACATAACAGAGCTATGGAGCAACTAGCCGCTGCACAAGACACCTATGAAAAGCAAAGAATGGAGCAGTTAGATTTTATTAACGACAGACTTAAACAACAGGGACATGCAGCTTACACATTTAAAGATGTTGACCAGGCAATAAAAGAATATTTTCTAGTAACAGGCAAACAAGTTGAAACATTGCCCCCACCAAAATTTAGCGACTTTTATCAACCATCAGAAAAACAAAAGATGCAAGAAATATTGTTTATTGTCTTTGGCATGACCGCTGTGTATTTTGTTGCACAAAGTATTGGCTGAATAAAAATGTACAAAATCTATTATTCTCCAAAAGGATATTGGAAGGGAATAACGGCAATTAAAAAGCTTAGCCAAGCAGCGGGAGTCAGTGAACAAACAGCAAAAGAATGGTTATCTAAACAAGCGATTTGGCAAATTTATTTACCTGCGCCTAAACGAATACAGAGACCACAATTTGTGAATATAACTCCAAACGACACCCATCAAATGGACCTTCTATATTTACCCCATGATACGATTAGACGAAAAAGATTTAAGTACGCACTTACAGTCATTGACATAGCTTCAAGATACAAAGATGCGGAACCATTAACACAAAAGAGTGCTTCTGCTGTTGCTGTCGCTATACAACTGATATATCAACGAGGACCCTTAACTTATCCTCGCATGATTCAAGTCGATGATGGGAAAGAATTTAAAGGACAAGTGAATCAATTATTGTTAAAACATAGAGTTACCATTAAAAGAGGCATTCCGGGTGTTCACAGATCACAGGCTTTGGTTGAAAACTTTAACAAACAGTTATCTGAAAGACTTTTCTCCTACCAGTATCACAGAGAGCTGATTGACAATTCTCGCAACACAGAATGGGTTAGAAGGCTGCCCTCAGTTTTGCGCGCAATGAATAATGAAGAATTTAAAGGTCTAAAACCAGTACAAGCAATCAGAAAACAAACAATAAATGTTGTTGAAGGAGAGTCTTCATCAAGCAAACTATTGCCATTTGGTTTGAAAGTGAGATACCTTTATTCGCCGGGAGAAGCGGAAGGGGACACTCGCATCAGGGCAACAGATCCAGTTTGGAGTGTTGATCCATATGAGATAAAAAAAATTGTGAAAATGAATCCGCCCGTGTATTATTTACGAGAAACTGACACAACAAAACGGCCGGCCCCTCAAAGATCTTTTGTGAAGGAAGAACTGCAGATAATCCCACCAGACACAGTTCCGCTTTAACTGATTTACGTAAATATATTTGAGTTAAAATGGAAGCTCAAAAAAAATTATTTGCGTATAGATTTATTATTAAAACAATGATAAAGAATAAACTACCCATTGATCCTAATTTATATGAAAAAATCAAAAATCTTGAAAAAATCAAAAATCTTGAAACAACAACCACAAATAATCCGGCTATACTGGATAAAGAAATTACTGAGTATCTAATTGCGCTTGACCAAATGACCTCCAATGCCCGATTGCATATGAAAACTCTGGATTAACAAACACACGTTTTGTGTTTGTTCTATCTAATGACTTCTTTGTTACAACAGTTGTGTTGATCTCATGTAGATTAGATCGTAGTTTTACGTTGTCATGATGAAAAGTCTTATTGTCAAACAATGCTTTTTTATAGTTGTCATGGGATATGCTTGACTGCACAACACTGCGAGATATTCCCTTTGCTTTTTTAACAACTTTTTTTGGCTTGAAAGACTGTACATTTTCGACCTCAAACCAACAAACTCCTTGATCACACCACCAGATAATTCATCCTTCATCTTACCTAAAACCTTCTTATTAATATCTGAATGCAAAGGCGAATCTTTAGGGTAATCAGATGTGTCGTACCATCCCGCATGCCCTTTAGCTACTTCTAATTCCATGTCTTTATAGATATCTTCAGTAGGGATGTTGATTACAAAGGAATCTGTATCTGTGTAAAGTACTTTGGACTCAGGATACAAGGGCTTAAAGTAGTCGTAAAGAAATTCTAACATCAAAAGCTTCGACAGCTCTAAAACAGTAAACCCAATAAAAACGGGCTTATCCAATTTGACTTTCTTTTTTTTCATCATTATGCCAAAAAGCTGATCATGAAATCTTCTGAAGTCCTGATAATTAGGTTTTGAAGTCAACTTAATTGCAACGTTTTCTCTGGTGACCAATCTAACATCTTTACGCTTGTGCGGATTTTCCATAGTCTTTCCAAAACAGCTGTTGTTCATCAACTTGAAAAAGTCTTTTTCTGAAGCATCTGCGGATTTAGTTCTGAGATCAGTGTTCTTCATTATGTATGGTTTCATGAACTGTTCTTGATCAAAAGCAATTATACGATGAACAGCTGTCAACTTTAAACCATGTCTTAAATAAAATTGAAGAAGTCTGTAATGACAGACATAATTTTTTTTGTCACGAAGATTAGGCACAAGTTTAGGCGGTTCTGTCATTGACACTTTTAGACTTTCTGCCGCTAATGGATAGTCATTATGGTAATCATGAAGTTCATGAGGATATTCTAAATCAACTTCTAGAATGAGACCTCTTTTACGATCAGCTTCTAGAGTAGGTAGCCATTTTAAAAACTTTTGAATGTCTTTGAGTCCTGTGTACATTTTAAAGTTGCGTAATGGAAGTGATTGCGCCATTGCCCATCCATACAGATTGTTTGCATCTAAA
>CM065724.1:28961907-28986907 GCA_033310375.1 Conus canariensis
CCTCTGGATCTCACTTGAGACCCTATGGCGCCCTAGGGCCCCAAGCCAGACCCAGAGGGTCACATATAACACGGCCAGATGTGAAGGGTTTTGGGAATATGCCTCCAACAGTAGTATACTTTTATACTTGTTTGCCTGCTTTCTATTTGTCTAATTTGGGCAATCCCCTCACCCCCATTTTAGTGGTCCTTCCCATAGCCGCACCAGGGCGACCAATTTAGGTTTACGGGCGTTTATAGCCGCGCCAGTGACCATATTCTGGGTTTACGGCGTTTATAGCCGCGCCAGTGACCCAATACGAAAGTAGGAAGGATCACTTGAGGGCAGGAAGAGGGCAAATTTAGACTTTTCAATGCCATGACAACCAAGTATTTAAAACTACTGCAGGCATATCCCCAATGTTGTTAACTTCAAGATTTATATATATACTGTACACAAACAAACGCTTTACAATTACATGGTGTCTACTTGTAAAGTTGTTTTTATTTGCCTAGAGTAAAGTTGTTTTTAAAGTTGTTTAAAACAACACCAAAAGCTAAATAACAAAGTGCATCTTACCTTACTTTTTAGTCACTACTTTTTAATAAATATTTGTTTTAAATGCTTTTAGATTTAAATATAAAAATGCTGCTTTTAATACATAAAATTGGGAAAAGATTATTTTGAGGTGGGGAATTTAGCCGCCTAAATTTATACAATGACGTCTAACGCCTGTACTAAACGACGCCGGTGGGGAATTTAGCCGGCTAAATTTATACAATGCCGCGTGGGCGGCCCGGCGCCCTTATGTGTAACTTGACACGAACCCGGAAACAGTGCGGCGCTTCGTCTCGGCTATTGTGCAGTTGAGTAAGCCGTGGCTAGACATGTCTGACCTAGATACTACATAAAGGCAGCCGGAAAAGAATGTAACAATTAATTGTGAAAAAAAATCGTCATTAAGTCGTTCTAGGTTCTTATTCAAGTCGGCATCACGTTCTTATTTAAGTTCTTAACAAGTTTTTATTCAAGTTCTTAACAAGTCAACATCAAGTTCTTAACAAGTTCTTATTCAAGTACTTATTCAAGTTCTTAACAAGTCGTCATCAAGTCGTCATTAAGTTCTTATCAAGTCGTCATTAAGTTCTTATCAAGTCGTCATTAAGTTCTTATTTAAGTTTTATCAAGTCGTCATCAAGTCGTTATTAAGTTCTTATTCAAGTCACTTATAATTATTTATTAAGTTCTTGAAATATTATTCCATCTGAAATGGATCAAAATGATCTTTTGTTGTTGGCGGTTCTGGCATGCTTTTTTGTTTGGCTTCTGTATTTAGTGGCTGTGATTTTTTTGACTGCTTTGGTTTTTGCTGGCGTTGTTTATATGTTTTATAACCGTAATAACCACCCCCACCAACAGCAATGACGCCAAAAATGCTAACTCTTTTAATCCAAATAATCCATGTCGACTTTGGTGTTGTAGGTCTTGAATCAACTTGTGTATTTACAGCTGGCATTGAAACAACTGTTGGCGGTGTTATGTTTTCATTATGAGTTATATTCTGTGATTGCAACATTAATTTTTTTTGTTTGTTCCACTCTGCTAATTTTTTTCCTGCTGCAACACGCCCAGGATGAGGAGGCTTTTTACTGGTCACTTTCTCCATCAATGTTTTCTGCTGATTTTCTGGCTCGGTCATTTTGAAGGGAAACAAAATCTATATGATTAAAAGTAATTAATCCCATGATTAATGGCGATAACAATGTTCCAAATCTGTAATATAGATCACATCCTAGAGACTCTAATGACTTTGTTAAAACGGGATCCTGTGTTAAATCATACATAAAATCTTGTTCAGAATCAATGGGAGCAAATCTACTAACTAGTTTAGTGTACAAACTAAGAACCGTTTGCCCAACACTTTTTACCATTCTTGACCCCAGTTGCGCTTCATACCTGTTGTGATACTTTACAATGTCTTGTGGCGACATTTGTTGAATCTGTTCTATGCTGAATTCATTTCCAAGGTACTGTTTTGTTTTTCCACACGCCGCCAAAGAATACAGCCTTTCCTTTTGGCGCATAATAGCTTGGTCATCAACTTGATCATTTGTAAGTTCAGGAAGTAAATCATCGCAGTTCATGTTTTATTAATGAATAAATATTATTTTATTTTTTAAAAATGAGCACCGAAAAAACTATTACTAACCTCGTATACCATTCTGCTGTTATTGGAGGTCTAAGTGTAGGATACACAATGCTTGGTAAAAGCTTGTTAAGAATAAAACCAGCAGATCTTGGCAAACTAGACTTTGAAGACTCAGCAAAGCTGATTGCTGTTATTACAGCTTCGTTTGCTACGAAAGATTTTCTAGTTAAGCAAGGAATAATTCCAGAAAATATAAATATGTAAAAAAAATACATTTATAAAAATGGCTTCACTCGTAATGATGATAGGCGGCGCAGTGGTTAACGCGCTTGCTTTCAGCGGAAGTAATTACGCATTTAGTAAACTACAAAATAACGATGAGAGAAAAAGACATAACAGAGCTATGGAGCAACTAGCCGCTGCACAAGACACCTATGAAAAGCAAAGAATGGAGCAGTTAGATTTTATTAACGACAGACTTAAACAACAGGGACATGCAGCTTACACATTTAAAGATGTTGACCAGGCAATAAAAGAATATTTTCTAGTAACAGGCAAACAAGTTGAAACATTGCCCCCACCAAAATTTAGCGACTTTTATCAACCATCAGAAAAACAAAAGATGCAAGAAATATTGTTTATTGTCTTTGGCATGACCGCTGTGTATTTTGTTGCACAAAGTATTGGCTGAATAAAAATGTACAAAATCTATTATTCTCCAAAAGGATATTGGAAGGGAATAACGGCAATTAAAAAGCTTAGCCAAGCAGCGGGAGTCAGTGAACAAACAGCAAAAGAATGGTTATCTAAACAAGCGATTTGGCAAATTTATTTACCTGCGCCTAAACGAATACAGAGACCACAATTTGTGAATATAACTCCAAACGACACCCATCAAATGGACCTTCTATATTTACCCCATGATACGATTAGACGAAAAAGATTTAAGTACGCACTTACAGTCATTGACATAGCTTCAAGATACAAAGATGCGGAACCATTAACACAAAAGAGTGCTTCTGCTGTTGCTGTCGCTATACAACTGATATATCAACGAGGACCCTTAACTTATCCTCGCATGATTCAAGTCGATGATGGGAAAGAATTTAAAGGACAAGTGAATCAATTATTGTTAAAACATAGAGTTACCATTAAAAGAGGCATTCCGGGTGTTCACAGATCACAGGCTTTGGTTGAAAACTTTAACAAACAGTTATCTGAAAGACTTTTCTCCTACCAGTATCACAGAGAGCTGATTGACAATTCTCGCAACACAGAATGGGTTAGAAGGCTGCCCTCAGTTTTGCGCGCAATGAATAATGAAGAATTTAAAGGTCTAAAACCAGTACAAGCAATCAGAA
Organism: Conus canariensis; assembly: GCA_033310375.1. Classification (NCBI taxonomy): domain Eukaryota; kingdom Metazoa; phylum Mollusca; class Gastropoda; order Neogastropoda; family Conidae; genus Conus; species Conus canariensis. The sequence continues at coordinate 28,965,397 of CM065724.1, forward strand.
AACAAACAATAAATGTTGTTGAAGGAGAGTCTTCATCAAGCAAACTATTGCCATTTGGTTTGAAAGTGAGATACCTTTATTCGCCGGGAGAAGCGGAAGGGGACACTCGCATCAGGGCAACAGATCCAGTTTGGAGTGTTGATCCATATGAGATAAAAAAAATTGTGAAAATGAATCCGCCCGTGTATTATTTACGAGAAACTGACACAACAAAACGGCCGGCCCCTCAAAGATCTTTTGTGAAGGAAGAACTGCAGATAATCCCACCAGACACAGTTCCGCTTTAACTGATTTACGTAAATATATTTGAGTTAAAATGGAAGCTCAAAAAAAATTATTTGCGTATAGATTTATTATTAAAACAATGATAAAGAATAAACTACCCATTGATCCTAATTTATATGAAAAAATCAAAAATCTTGAAAAAATCAAAAATCTTGAAACAACAACCACAAATAATCCGGCTATACTGGATAAAGAAATTACTGAGTATCTAATTGCGCTTGACCAAATGACCTCCAATGCCCGATTGCATATGAAAACTCTGGATTAACAAACACACGTTTTGTGTTTGTTCTATCTAATGACTTCTTTGTTACAACAGTTGTGTTGATCTCATGTAGATTAGATCGTAGTTTTACGTTGTCATGATGAAAAGTCTTATTGTCAAACAATGCTTTTTTATAGTTGTCATGGGATATGCTTGACTGCACAACACTGCGAGATATTCCCTTTGCTTTTTTAACAACTTTTTTTTGGCTTGAAAGACTGTACATTTTCGACCTCAAACCAACAAACTCCTTGATCACACCACCAGATAATTCATCCTTCATCTTACCTAAAACCTTCTTATTAATATCTGAATGCAAAGGCGAATCTTTAGGGTAATCAGATGTGTCGTACCATCCCGCATGCCCTTTAGCTACTTCTAATTCCATGTCTTTATAGATATCTTCAGTAGGGATGTTGATTACAAAGGAATCTGTATCTGTGTAAAGTACTTTGGACTCAGGATACAAGGGCTTAAAGTAGTCGTAAAGAAATTCTAACATCAAAAGCTTCGACAGCTCTAAAACAGTAAACCCAATAAAAACGGGCTTATCCAATTTGACTTTCTTTTTTTTCATCATTATGCCAAAAAGCTGATCATGAAATCTTCTGAAGTCCTGATAATTAGGTTTTGAAGTCAACTTAATTGCAACGTTTTCTCTGGTGACCAATCTAACATCTTTACGCTTGTGCGGATTTTCCATAGTCTTTCCAAAACAGCTGTTGTTCATCAACTTGAAAAAGTCTTTTTCTGAAGCATCTGCGGATTTAGTTCTGAGATCAGTGTTCTTCATTATGTATGGTTTCATGAACTGTTCTTGATCAAAAGCAATTATACGATGAACAGCTGTCAACTTTAAACCATGTCTTAAATAAAATTGAAGAAGTCTGTAATGACAGACATAATTTTTTTTGTCACGAAGATTAGGCACAAGTTTAGGCGGTTCTGTCATTGACACTTTTAGACTTTCTGCCGCTAATGGATAGTCATTATGGTAATCATGAAGTTCATGAGGATATTCTAAATCAACTTCTAGAATGAGACCTCTTTTACGATCAGCTTCTAGAGTAGGTAGCCATTTTAAAAACTTTTGAATGTCTTTGAGTCCTGTGTACATTTTAAAGTTGCGTAATGGAAGTGATTGCGCCATTGCCCATCCATACAGATTGTTTGCATCTAAATACATAAGATAGTTAGACCTTTTACTTGGATCATAGTTGTCCAAGTATTTGTTGTTTGCTTTACAGTAATGGTGCGACGCCATACTGATTCCCCCACGCAATCCGTTTTCAATCATCTGAAGCATTGGCAGGTCAGACAATAAATCAATTTGTACTCCAGTAAATTTTAAGAAAGCGTCCCAGCTCATCCCAGGCGCAGAAATGTAATGCGCGGGATCCAGGCTGTAATGTTTCATGCAGGTCTTCCTATAATTTTCAAAGACGTCCGCCAACAAACAGGTATCCGCCATTAAATAGGAATCATGATAGTCTCCCATCGTTTTACACTCTAACTTCTGCCACGCATCTTGAGCATACGAATAATCAGAATCACTGATGTCCTTTCCTCTGAGACTAGAAAAGAACGCGCCTTTAGGCGGAAGTGTATCTTCGTCAAACCTTTGCCAACTGTTCATGTACTCATAAGGGTAAACGCCCTTTCTAACAAGAGTTGGGTCAAAATAGTGATCTGTTATTGGGCAGGACTTTAAGGACATAGCCAGTGACTCTAATGAACCCATCATGTGTTGCATAGAGTCGTAGAAAGACATGTTATTTAAAGTGAAACACATGTACTTTTCTGATGACTGTGCAATGCATGACACCCTGAAGTCGCTGGTTACTGCTTGCATTATAAGGTGAGAGTCGTAACCTCGCAAGTTGTGAAAGAATATAGGCAGCTTCCATGTCTTTGGTTCAAACTTTAGTTGAAGATTGCATTTGTTATGTGCTGCTCCTCTAAACTTTCCACTAATGTGATCATGGTCTCTTACTGTTGGATTCTCTGCGGTGGCAACCAAGGCCGCCCCACAAATCCAACAGTGAGTGGCTGAGTCATACTGTTGTTGGTCTTCAGGCGTCATTATGATTTCAGATAAGTTTAGATTATTAGAACAGGCATTACGCACTTGCTGCATGCGTTTTAAGAAGTATTTTGCAGCATTTGGTCCTCTGTATAATTCTGGCTTTGAATGGGCGCCATCCGACCTAACAATGATGAAGGCAAATGAGCAAATCTGATGATTACTCATTAAGACTGTTTTAGGAAGTTTCTGTGGGGTTGGTCCTTCATAAGGAACAATGAGTGATTCGAAGTCTGCGTAAACAACATATGGACTAGTTTGCAACCGTTTCCAGTTCTTAAAAACTAACTTTACTGCCTTCTCCGGGCGTAATTAGTTCTGTATCACAGTCAACTGGGCTAATACAATGTTTTATATGTTCGCTCGCAGCTTGAACGGACGGAATTCTTGTTAAACATTTTCTACAGAATTCTTGTTTGCTATGTTGTTTTGTAGTATGCACTAGTAATCTACTCATTGTGCGTATTAGAGTGTAGTGCAACCCATTAAGGCTTTGCATTAGGAGTAAGTCTACATGACTCCTGGTTGGTTCGCCTATTGTTGGACTGTTCTTTGACACTCTAATTGGCAGAAGGTTGGTTTCTTCAGACCATGTGTAGACATTAACAGTTATTGGCGGATTTTGTTTTTCAAACTGATCAATTTTGTCTACAGCCATAGGAAATTCAAGGCCGTTAAAGTTAAGATCATTGGCCCACTGCAAATAGTTAGATACTCTCTCTGCATTTTTGGCAACGTGATGCAGCCTAGCAAGAACGCACCACATAAAACATTTGTCATCTGAATTCTTTATGTTCAAAACTGCTCTCTTTGCAACTAATGTTGGAGGCAGTGGAATGTAAGCCTTGCCTACAATCGGCTCATACTTAGCCTGTTTTAATCTGATGTCTAGGACTTCGCCCTCTGACCAACCAGAGCCTCTCATTTTAGCTGCTTCAGAGGCTTCATTAAACTGTGTAAGAAGTTGATCTGCCCAACCGGGTGTTAAGTCATTATGAGAAAGAATAGTCTGCTGTTTAGTTGAGACCCAGACTTCTAGATTTTCTTCGTTTATTGTTATATAGTCGATTAAAACAACTAACCTTACTTTAACTGGAGGGTTTATTGTTAGTTTACTTGGAACTTGAGAAATAGCATGTTCAACGCTTGCCTGTACCTTTGTTGGATCAATAACTTCTAAAACGACCTCATTTAAAGCTTTTGACAAACGCTCTTCCTCGAGCATTGCTTCAAACAATTCATCTGAACCTTCATATATCTTATCCATGTTGAGCTTCTTTTCTAACTCAAAATATTTATTTAAATCAAAAAAATAAAAGTTAATCAGAATCAATATCAACGGTCTTTTTGTGCTTGGACTCATAAACTAAAGTATAAACGCCCTTTGGGGTTGTTAATGTGAGCTGTTTAGAACAGAGTTTAATGTTTCGTTTACTTTTTTAAGCATTCCTTTTTTATCTGGTCGGTGTCTGGTTGTTGAGAAAAAGTTGCCCTTGCCTTTCTTTGAAGATCAAACTTTTGTCTTTTGTAGTCCTCAAAATCAGCCTGTAGGCGACTAAATTCTTCATCCGTGATGTTTGAGTCAGCAAGTGCTTTATTTATTGTCAGTTTGAAGGAACTAAGTTTAGCTGTTATTAGTTGAACCATAGCTGTGTGCTTTTGGAGTTTAGCTTTTATTTTTTTGCTGACAGCACTTACAGCTAATGAACACAGGCCAAGAGTTAAAGACAAACCACCTAGAGGTATAGCTACCGGTGCACCTACGCCTGTTGCTAAGAGACCTACACTTGTTCCTGCTGATAGAGCACTAGTGATCGATGCTCCAGTATTAACATATGTAACAGCATTAAAGACAGCAGAATACCTTCGTTTGGTTTTACTGTATTTTGAAAGGTCCTGCTCTAGTTTTTGTTGCATTTGTGTAATGTTGGTTAATCTGAAAGTTTTTATGTCTACAGCAGCAGCTATCTCTTCTTTGGGCACTTTTGGATAAGTCGTAACAGACATGCTTTTTTAAAATAAAAATAATTTAGTATTGGATATCTTTCAATCTGTTATCTTGAATATTCAGCTGCGCATCATATATTAAAAACAAATGTACATTAAGTGGTTTATCACTCTCTTTTTCTTTATCAATTTGAATGTTTATTACGTCTTTAACTGTTCTCCCACTCCCATGCAACTGATTATCCTCTGTTGACCTTAGGTCAATCCATAAACCGTATTTCGTTGTTAAATATTCATCAAGTCTAACACTGTGAAGGTGTAGATCTTTAGACACAAGGTCTACTGTTGGACTTCTACACCTCCCGCCTCCAAACAATTTTCTTATTTCATCAAAATGATGATAAGGTTTAAGCCCGCTACCGTAGACTTGGTTAGGACTACCCTCAATTGAACATTGTACTTTCGTTATTTTAGGATTAATAAATTTTTCACTTTGTCTTTTGAATGGTTCTTCATCTTCACACAGCAATAAAATACCTTTAAGGGATCTTGCTGCGGCGCTAAAACTAAAGTTCCATATAGTGTCTGCTCTGCTTTTAGGATATTTTGAATGATGAATCACTCTTTCGTAATATATTGCTAATTTTGACTGATATTGTTGCTCAATCAGCCTTGCTAAGTTAGGGTTGCTAACAATGTCAAACTCTAACGAGATGTCGAAAATGCTGTACTTGGAATCAGTGTCTGTCGATCTAATGACACGTTTGTATTCATTAAAAGTTAGTTCATATGACAATCTGTCTTTTAATGCTCCTTGAAAGTATGGCCCATGCGCTTTTAACAACTCAAAATCTAAGGGTATGGAAAATCGATTTCCAAACGCATAACTTACAGCTTCACACTTGTTACCGTCTTTAGCATCTTCGGCGTCTATTCTGTGTTTTAGTGCTTCGTTATTTTCGATTCCTTGAAACGCAAGATCGGCCCTTTCATTATCGGTTAGCCATAGATCAGAATAGATTAGAAATATGTCTGCATTGTGTAAAGAAAATATTTCTTGCCCCTCAAGTTTTATAGAAATTTTCTTAACGATTGCCCGTCCCAGATTCTGTACAACTGTCCTGTTTACGTCTGTTGCTGATTCGAGTTCTATTTTGAAAGTAAGCCGTGCAGATCCCGGCACAATCACTTCATCTGCTCCTAGGTCTGGAAATTTAACAGTAAGAATTTGATCTGAATCAATAGTAGATGGATTATTTGGAACAATAATATTCTGTTTATTTCCCTTCACGCCAAAGGGCTCTTTCAGTCTTCTATGCGGGTCAAGAATCGAACCATATGCTTGTGACATTTTTTTTATAAAACAAAATAAAAAGTTAATTATTTAAAAACATGGCAGAAGAAGATTATGATGTTTTTGATCCTGGAGACGACATGAGTGAAATGACGCCTTTGACACATCCATTACAATCATTGCGGCGTGAATTAACAGAAAGTAAGGTCAAATCATTTTATCAAAGTTTAGGCCAAGAACCTCCCGAATTTATAGACCCTAATGATTTTGAAACAAAAGATGACCATTTGTTTGTGAAAAACGAGCAAGGACAACTTGTTCAGCTTACAACTAAACCAGACCCATCAAAGTTTTTAGCAAAGACTACAATTAGACAAAGGCTCAGTGTGAGCGATCAAAATCGCCTTGGCATTGCTAAACCGCGAAGATTAGACAGTGAGGCAGTTGCTAAACTTCAAAACACACTACAAGAACTCCCAACAGATAACCAAATACAAAACATACCCCTTAAAGATTTAAGCCCAACAGCAGACGAAATAATAGAAACCAGTTTTTCAGAAGAAACAGTATTAAAAACTATGCACGATCCGCCGCTACCTATGAGAGAAATAACGGCCCTTGATCATGCTTTGAAAAGCATCAGAGGCGAATTAACAAACAATTTAGCAAAACTGGGTGAACTAGATGAGCATATAAAAAGAGAAAAAGAAAAACTAGTTGAGGCTGATGACCACAACTTAGGACCTGGTGTTAAAGAAAGAATAACACAAAGACTAAAAGATCTTGAACAAGAGAGATCAGCAAGACTAGAAGTGTTGTCTAATAACCGAGAACAATTACGAACTCAAGTGAGCAGAATAAGAGAAACTATCCAAAGAATTTTATATGAAGACACAACGTTAGCAGAACGAATAAAAACACTGTTTAGAGAGCAAGGCGTCACATTAGCAAGTGTTATAACAGCCTTAGGATTTGCAATAAGTACACTGGTGTTGGCTATTACAGGCGGTGGGGGAGCAGTGCCACCAGGACCACCATCAGATAAATCATGGGTAAAAAAACAACTTGATCATCTTGCAAGTTTATTAAAAAAATTAGCCAGTAAGGCAATAGACTCTTTGCCTGGTATAATAGGGGGATCGTTAGCTGGCTTTTGTCTACTGCAAGTAAAGTAGTTGGCTTTATGGCCGAGCACTTATGGGCATTAGTTGCCTTAATAGTTGGGTTACTCTTTAGTAAGATAAAGACCAAGTAATCCTAGGGCAGTTAATCCAATAACAAGTGCCGTCTTTTCATATTCATGGTCATTATTTCTTGGGGGGATTGAATGGGGGGGTTTGGGGGGCTCGGGGATTGGTGGGGCTTCTTTTTTTATTTCTATTGCTGGCTTAGAATTTATGTCGTTTTTTCCGACCTTCTCTTCATTGCCAGCCACAAGGATTTCATTATTATAGTTTATTATTGTTCCTATCTGGAGCCTGAGGTCAGAAGGTAGCATGTATAAACCAGTGCCGACAGCAAAGTCTACTTTCGATCTTGCGTATTGCAAAACATTTTGGTACCTTTTAATACTTGAAGGCAAATCAATTGCAGAATTAATAGAATCCTCTAAATTTGCTAAATACTGTTTTTGGGCGTCAAAGCCAGTAGAAGGATCAATTATGTTTGATCTCGTTTGTGCTTGCGAACCTAGCAAACACCAAACATAAGTACGAATAGAGTCGTTTATTCGTTCTATTCCCGCTTTTGTTAGGCCCTTAGAGGTATCCAAAATAAATGTTGTCCATGCTGTTTTATGCTCTTGCTCTATGGACCCGAGGTGAACAGTTGTGCCTGAAGAGAAAGATGTGTAAGGAGGATTCCAATCATAGTTATACTTTCTGTGCACGCCCCAAAAATAAAGGGTGCCTAAACCATGATTAAGATCCAACTTTTGTCTAAAGTCTGTCTTTGGGTCAATATCAAATTCGTTACAAATCCTTTCAAAAGCCTTGTAATCTATTCTGTTGCTGAATGGATTAAACGTTTTGTCATTTGGTAATGGCGCTTGCAGTTCAGATAAAATACGTCTGAAGGTGTAATAAAAATGAAATCTATACACTGACCTCACCAAAGGATCAGGATGATTTAAATGATCAGCATACGACACTCCACACCCAGTTGATGCACAAAACACAGCAAAGTTTAACTGGTTCTGATAAAACTGCATCGGATGACTGAACCACACTTTCGGGATGTAGTCGTTTTTGATAGGAGGGTTAAGATAACGATCCAATGGAGTACTAACCTTTACTTGAAAGGCGTCAGTCTGAGTCATAGAAATGTTGAGGGTATCAGTTGTTATATCTTTAGGACTGTAGTGCGGTCCAACAGAATATTTTGCATTAGTATATTTGAATGCACTCATTTTTAAATTTGTTTTAAAAATGTTTGTAACAATAACAACTCAAGACAGTCCTTCGTTTTTAGAATATGCTATTGATAATAACTGCGGAACCCAAAGGGTTGCACTCCATGAAATTTTTTACAAAGTCGTATGGTTTAATATAAGCAAATCCAAGAAAAATAATGAGATTTCAAAACTTGACAGAAGAGGAGACGTAATTAGCCAGTTAACCATACCTGATGGTTATTACGGGTTTTGCTCGCTAAAAGAAGCAATGAGTAACTTCGACATTACTCTCAAACTTAACAATGCAAATCTAAAAACAATGTTGACATTCAAACATGAAGGAGAAGAAACCAATTACTTTTTTGATGTAGAGCTAGCTAAAATGTTAGGCTTTAAACCCAATCAAGCCTATTATAGATTTAGAGTTACATCAGACAAAACTACTTATGAGGGAGAAAACCCGCTCGATCTCGCATTACATTCATTACTCTATGTTCATTTGGACGAGCTGAGCACTGATGAAAACTTATATGATGGAAGGCCCTCAACTGTTTTAAGAGCTCTTCCATCAGGGAAAGCTGCATATTGCGATTATGAAATTATACGATTCCCTAATTTACAGTTTAAAAGATTAGCTTGTGGGAGGGTCGGATCGTTTAATATAAAGATCACAGATAAAACAGGGAAAGTCGTGAAATGTGATAACCTGCACATTGTTTTAGAAATAAAATAATACGTTGTTTTAAAAAATGTCACGTGGACCAGACGATTCGGGGGTCACATTAGCGCCTGAAAGGTGTGTAACTTTAGAATTAAAAGACCTTGCAGACGTTGAGGACTTTGAACAGAACGGTGAGATAGGCACTTTGTATGGTTTTGAGTACACTAAAGATGGCTATTATAAACGCAAAGAGGTTAGCGACAGCAAAAGGTTTCCTAAACTAGAACAACTACGCAATGTAGAAGCAAATAATGCGGGTCAGTATGAATATAAAATAGTTCGAAAAACTGACAACAAATGGCACTTAGAACCATATTTAGAATGGGACATAAAATTTGAATTCTTAAGCCCATTTACATTTTTTGACCGCCAAAAAAGTTTCAGAAAAGCATTGAACTCTGGCCCTTTACATGTAAGTCTTATGCCAGAGGACAACAGTCGGAAAGAGATCGAAATAAAGCCGTTTGGGGACAAACAGTACATCCTCCACAGAAGAGAATCGGTTTTAAAGAAAGCTTCTACAAAATTACAGTTCATTCCACGCACAAAATTAGGAGACACGTTCACAATGATATTTAAAATTTCTGTCTTAAAAGATGAGGCGAGAAATGGAGCTCTGGGCGTCAGTGACAATCTTATGAAAGGAATTCTTATTAGCTGGCAAAACTTAGACGTTGACAAACTTAAAGTTACTGTCGTCGTTCTTTACAATGGCGAGGATATTAAGGTCATAACAACAAGCAACAAAATTGATATTAGTTTAAATAGAAACGATCTTACAGAACTAAACTGGATTAATCTTACACATTTGGGCCTTATAGGGTTTTATTATACTGAACAAGTTTTGACAGAGAGTATGATAAAAACAATAACTGGATTAGATTAAATTCTGTTATAAAACTATGGAGCAAACGACTTTGGTGTCAATGCCGATGTTAAACTTTATGATAAAAACCCCTCATTGTTCATTGATTTGTGGACAGACTGGTTGTGGAAAAACAATATTTGTCCTCGACCTATTACAAACAGTTTATCGTTATAATTTTGATCATATAGTAATTTTCTGCCCAACACTTAAATGGAACAAAGCATATCACGACAGAAGGTTTATATGGACGGATGATGAAATCTATTTAGTTGATCCTAGCAATAAACTTAGCGAGTGCTTAGAACACTTTTATAGACAGTTTGAAGGAACTCAGACACTATTTATTATAGATGACTGTTCGGCAGAAAGAGACATAGTCAAAAAAAGAAACGCTTTGTCAAAACTGGCTTTCAGTGGAAGACATGCTGGGATAAGTGTGTGGATTTTATGTCAAAAATATAACTCAGTTTTAAAAGACTTTAGAGAACAGTTAAAGACTGTAGTTTTATTCCACATGAAAGACAGAGACGCATTTGATGAATGTATGCGTGAAAATGATGTTATTGAAAACGATCAAGAAAAACGAAGGATTAAGCAAAAACTTAAGTCTCAAAAGTTTTCTAAATTAGTGTTAAAAACAGATAATCCTACACATTATGTATGTTTGTAAAGTGTTTACTATTAGAGAACTATAAAATAGGCATTCTGGGTAAGCCGGCGGAGCAACAGCGAAACCGGCTTTAGCCGGTTGGAGCTGGCGGAGGTGGGTGAGCCAGAATGCCTATTTTATAGTTCTCTGTTACTCACAGAAAAAAAAAATTCAATAAAATGACTTGAATCATGATAGTAAGACCCTTTGCTTCTTGTCGGGGATGATATTTGTAGGGTGTCTATTGTCTCGGCGGCTAAGCCGGACAGGCAGTCCCCCCTCCCCCTTCCCCCTCCCCTTCTCCACCCTACTCCTGTCAGAAACGAAAATACAAACACACACGGTAACCAATCGGGAACAACGACAAACTCAGTCTCGCAACAACAAACCCCTGTCACAAACACAATCCCACCGATCATTTTTCACTCAAGATGCTCAGTAACCTTTTACAGTAGGCAAATTATCGATTACATTGTCCGGTCAAATCGATCATTTAGTAATAGCACCAAGCAACGGGTGACATTCTAGCTGTAAAGTTTACGCCACGAGGGTAAACTCAACAATATCGATACATAAAACACGTTTGTATCAAACTGAGAATCTCTTCTACCAGCTGAAAGAGAGTAATCTCATTTAAAGCACTGATTGCTAAAACGTTTGCGAGTCTGGCTGGCACGACACAAGGAGATGACGGCAGAGCTATAATGAGTGAACAAACACACTGATCTGAATCTTAAAGACAACAAAATTGTTTTGAACCCAAATATATATATTATATTATATATATATATATATATATATATATATATATATATATATATATAATATATATATGTATTATATATATATATATATATGTATATATACATATTCATTTATATATATATATATATATATATGCATACATACATACAAACATATGATATATACATATAAATATATTGTTTTCCCCCACTACTAAATTGTTCAGCATGACATATATATATATATATATATATATAGAGAGAGAGAGAGAGAGAGAGAGAGAGAGAGAGAGAGAGAGAGAGAGAGAATGGTACTGAGGATCAGCGCAATCTTAAAAACAGTGCTCAACCACAGTGGGAGCGACATAAAAGAAAACACTGAACTCAATCTCTGGAAAAACACATATGAAGTAATACAATGGTTCAAAAACCTCAATAAACAAGAAAATACAGTTTTTATAACATTTGACATAGTAGATTTCTACCCATCTATAGATGAAAAGCTACTAACTAAAGCTATAAAATTTGCCAACAAGTACACAGAAATATCAGGGTCAGAAATGGAAATCATTTTCCACACAAAGAAAACTTTACTGCACAATAAAAATGAAACCTGGATTAAGAACACAAGCAAGAATTCAACTTTCGATGTCACAATGGGATCATATGATGGTGCCGAAACTTGCGAACTTGTCGGACTATTCATGTTATCCAATATTCAAAAAAAACTTGGAAAACAAACTGGACTGTACAGGGATGACGGCCTTGCCGCTCTGAATGACAACCCTAGAAATATTGAAAATAAGAAAAAAGAATTGTGTAAAATTTTCCACAACCAAAACTTAAAAATCACAATAGAAGCAAACAAAAAGATAGTGAACTATTTAGACATAACGTTAGACCTCAACCAACTCACATATAAACCATACAAGAAACCAAATGACACGCCTGTTTATGTAAACATCAAAAGCAATCACCCACCCTCCATACTGAAAACAATACCCAAAAGCATAAATAAAAGACTATCCAATTTGTCATGTAACGAAACAGTATTCAACAATGCTACAGCTGAATACCAAGAGGCGTTACATAAAAGTGGCTACAATAACAAACTACGATACGATCCAGACAATGATACAAAAAGATGCAGAAAGAACAGGAAAAGGAATATCATATGGTACAATCCCCCATATGATGCAAGAGTTAAAACAAATGTAGGGAAAGAATTCTTTAAAATCTTGACATCATCTTTCCCAAAAGACGATAAATTATTTAAGATATTCAATAAAAAACAACATCAAATTATCATATTCATGTATGCCGAACCTTAAAAATGCCATCGATTCAGCAAACAAAATGAAAAGCAGCACAGAAAAAAAGGAGGGTAACGAAAGGAAATCTTGTAACTGTACCAAAAAAGAACAGTGCCCCCTAAGCAACAAATGCCTTTATAACAACATTGTGTACCAAGCCACTGTAACATCAGAGAACGCAAAAGAAACATATGTAGGTATCACGCAAAACCAATTCAAAACTAGATATGCAAACCATAAACAATCATTCAACAAAGAAAGATACAAAAACCAAACAGAATTGAGTAAATACATTTGGAAACTTAAAGATAAAAACATAGACTACAACATATCTTGGAAAATTTTAAAAAGAGCAGCCTCATACAACAACATTTCAAAAAAATGCAATCTATGCCTAACAGAGAAATACATTATACTATGTAAACCACAGTTGGCAACTCTAAATGTTAGAACAGAAATGGTTAACAATTGCAGACACAGATGGAAGTTCCTATCAGCGAAAAAAAAACAACACCTGAGAAACACATGTAGCACGGGAAAAAAACAACAGCAAACCAGCTAGCTATATATATACGTGGCACTGGCAACACAAGCTCATCACATCCTGACGACCGCACAGCGTGAAACAAATTTGTAGATGTTTTTAGAAGCTCGATTTTAACTTGCTTTTAATATAACAAATATATATATATATATATATATATATGTATATATATGTGTGTGTGTGTGTGTGTGTGTGTGTGTGTGTGTGTGTGTGTGTGTTACTAAGCACATTTGCTGACTGGTGCTGTCTGGCACTAGCTGTGCTCAGTGTGTATCTGGAGATCGTCATCACTCATGGTGGGAGAGAAGAGAAGACAACGATGTGCACAGTTTACAGCTGACGACGACGTGGCCGAGTTAACAGGAAGTATGAACAACTCACTTCTTCTTCCACCACCCTACTTATTCACAGGATGCGTAACTCGCCTCTCCCCCCCCCCCCCCACTCCCACCCACTGGCCCACCTCATCACCTCACCCCTTCCACTTCTGATAACAGCCTTGCCCTGTTTCCTTTTTCCACCAATCAGCTGTGGAGACAACAGCACTGCCCGGACCTTCACACCGGCTATCATATTACGTAACTGCCACCGCCACCCCATCGCTCTGCTCCCCTATTTCCATCTCCCCCACCCCCACCCCCTCCTTTCCCTCCCTCCACATACATTCACACATCACTCACAGTCTCTCCTCTTTCTCTTTCCTTCCTTCCTTCCCCTCACCCATCCCCACTCTTCGCTCTATCTGCACTCGATCCTTGCCAGCCTCGCTTTGGTGTCCTTGAAAGCACATGTACGTCTTATCTAATGTCTCGTAGATGACGTCTTTTCTGCTGAGTTGATATATCCATTTTGGATTTTCCTACAAACGGAGCTAATCTCTGCTAGTTTGTCAACTATGTAAGATCCGCCATGTATTCAGTTTTTTTTGTTTTTTTTTCTCTTTCTACTGATAAAGATTTGTGGTTGTTGAAAGCAGTAAGGCCTGTTTAATTGTCACTTTGATGTGGCTTAATATGCCTGAGTCATCGTAAATCGTAAATTCGTCTTACTTAGCTATATTTGGCATGGTATATCTGTGAGTGGCTGATGCTGGTGAAGGTTGTCTTGTATTTGGTGAAGGTTTGATTTTATCTGCATCTCTTCTCGGGATCAATCATTTCAATCATCTTCATGAAATATAATTAACATTTGTCGCTATATTTTGATACAATATTATTAACGTGTCCATTTTTCGTGTGTAAAGTGATCAACATAACTGATCAACATTTCAAAGAAAAAGCACGATTTTTGTTATATTGAAACTATTGCTGAAAATGGCTATTTCATATTTATGGCCTACACAGACAATTCTGTCAAAATGAAACTGCTGCTGATTATGTTATCTCATAGTAATATTACGATTCGGGGACATCTTCATCCGTGGATTGACAGCAAGGATCTTAATATTCCTCATTCTGTCAACTTTGATAACGTCTATGCTTATACTTCCTAAGAAAATGCCAACATTAAAGTTCACCACCAACACACACATGCGCACACTCTCATACACTCGTGTAAACAAGCGCGCGCGCGCACACACACACGCATACACACACACACACACACACACACACACACACACACACACACACACACACACACACACACACACACCTAAAACTGTGGCGTTACACAGACTGACTTGTTTACCCATATGAGTAAAAAAAAAAAAAAAAAAAAAAAGTTAATAAACACATTCGATCCCTCTCCAAGAACTTCCAAGATCAATTAAAAGGTTTTAACATACACAATTACAAGAAAACCCTCTTTTTTTAATTACAAAAGGAGCAATTTCCCTCGGAGGAAACATGAATCAATTTCCTTCTGTTGCTGTTGTTGTTGTTGTCGTCGTTATTGCTGTTGTTGTTATTGTTGTTGTTGTTGTTGTTGAATTAAACAATATACACCTCAGTCTTGCCTCTAAAGACATGTTCATTCGTCAGGCGTACAAAATTTCGAATGTAAGTCATTTTCAACGCTTGTACATAAATTTTATTTACTTGTATGGGATACCTAAACCACATTTTTCGATGTTTTTGACTCCGTGTTTTCTGTCAGTCTTATCTGGTTTTCTATCCAAATGATGAATTTGCCTGAAAACGCCGAAATCATTTTTAAAAGACAAGTCTAGTTTTCTCGTAGGGAACACGTCCAAAACTCGACATAAAACAGCACTGAAGAAAAAGAAAATAGCACTGGTTCGTTAAGGCAGTATATGACGACGAATTATTGAAACAGAAAAACAAAATGTACGGAAAAGATGTAGATTAATCCTTGTTCATCATCAAATTGTGAGCAATAATAATCAAACAAAATTTCGATTTTGTGGTCTTACTTCGAGTCCTCGGAGCAAACAGAAGATTTTGTTTGTTTTCAAAGTATTATGTGCGTTTGTGTTTAATATGTTACCATTGTTGTTTGAGAGAGAGAGAGAGAGAGAGAGAGAGAGAGAGAGAGAGAGAGAGAGAGAGAGAGAGACTCAAGACTCAAGACTCAAAAACTTTATTACTCAAGGATAGAGATTTTAGGCAGTGCCTATTCTTCCAATCTGTCCTTGCTATTCTACAACATTCAACTAAACAGACTGCACATATTAATAATGACAGAAACAATAAAGAACATAGCAACATTATAATATTAACAATAACAATAGTAATAAGAATAATAATTATAGAATTAAAAAAAAAAATTACAAAATTACACAACACAATCAGACACGTACGCACGCGCGCTCACATGCATGCACACGCCCACACATACACGCACGCACGCGCACACCCACATCCACCCCCCCCCCCCCACACACACACACACACACACACACATACACACACACATTTTCATTTGCTAATATAGAGGCAAGCATAAAAGTATGGCGTTGAGACTATGACCAAAAGGTTAGATTTATTGTTCAAGTAAATGTTTAAGTATTGCTGATTTGAAGGACGGCAGTGATTGACATGTTTTGGCAGACGGAGGAAGCGAGTTCCACACAGATGGACCAAAAAATGCAAAACTAGATTTGAACAAATCAATGCGGACACGTGGTAAAATGTAATTATTTGAATCATATCGTGTTGTTGCCATTTGGATAAACTCAGCAAGATATGTTGGCGCCATGTTTGCATGGACTTTAAACATTAGTACTGCCTTATTATAGGTCAGTTGGCTCTGCAGTGGTAACATCATTAGTTTTGCAAATTTGCCCGTGGTTGATAGAGACTTGTCGGGAAGAATCAGCTTAATTCCCCGTCTATGCATAGAGTTGATCTTTTTTATGTGATTTTCACCGGCACCACTCCAGACAGTGGACGCATAGTTGATGTGAGAGAGGCAATGGGCTTCAAAAAATAATTTCCGGATGTGTGGTTCAACATAATAACTGAGTTTATTGAGTAAAAACAAATTGCGAGCCAACTGTTTGCAAACATGATTTATATGTGATTGCCATTTAAAGTTCTCATCAATGATCACGCCTAAGACACGGTGTTCGGTAACCTGCTCGATCAAGGTTTCACTCATTGTTAGGCTCAACATAAGATGCTGTCGTTGATGTTTCTGTCTTGATGCTAGGACCATACATTTTGTTTTGTGCGGATTAAGGACCATTCGGTTTTGGTTGCACCATTCTAAGACATCAGTTATACTTTGTTGTAACGATATTTGTACACACATGATGTTTGTATCACTATAGTGAAGAGAACTATCGTCAGCGAACAGATCACAGATGACATCATTGTGAGATATGTGCATCGGTAGGTCATTTATAAAAATACAGAAGAGAAGAGGTCCAAGGACAGAGCCTTGTGGAACGCCACAGCTCACTATTCCTTCGGAGGAATAAGTACCGTTTAAGTAAACACGCTGGGTCCTGTTTTCAAGATATGACTGAAAGAAGGTGACTACTGCCGGATTTTGAACATATGCAGTCATTTTTTTAAATAATATGTTGTGGTCTACAAGATCAAACGCTTTCTTAAAATCGAGGAAAACAGTTCCAGTGAGTTTTCTTTCGTTGATGGCTGATAGCCATGTATCACAGAGGCGTGTTAAGGCCGTGTGGCATGAGTGATTTCGACGAAAGCCTGACTGAAATGGGTGGAACAGTTTGTGATGTTCCATATGTTTAGTTAGGTGTTTGTGAACATGCATCTCAAGAGGTTTCGATACAACGGATAAATGAGATATTGGTCTAAAATTGTTTAAATCAGTGAGATCTCTTGATTTGGGTATGGGAATGACTTTTGCTGCCTTTAGACCACATGGGAAGACATTCTGATCAATACACAAATTATAAACATACGTAAGGGTATCAACAATGTAAGGTGGAGCAAGCTTGAGTATAGAAGCATTTAAGTTATCTGGACCCATTGCTTTTTTATTTTTAAGTTTTGAAATTAAGGAACCAACTTCATTAATAGCAAGCAAGGAGATGCTAAATGAATCTCTAGTATTTAATCGTTCTTGGCAAAACGATTGGAGAACAGCTGGAGTCTCATATCGATTAAAGAATGTAACACTGGCAGCCGTTTGTACTGATTCAGTTACCTGAAGGAAATGATTGTTGAAAGTGTTAGTAGACCACATAGTCGCAGTATTATCTGATTTCTTTCTCGACTTGTCAGTTATTTCATTAACAGCACGCCATAATGATGTTGTATCCCTGTTTGCGTTTATCAGTTTCCTAAAATGCTCAGATTTTGATTTTCTAACCAGATCTGATACTCTGTTTCTCTGCTTTTTATATTCATCTACTTTTTTTGCGGTTTTAAGTGCATCCCTTAGTGCCATTTCTATAATAATGTCTTTTGTCAGCCAGCTCGGAAGTACTCTGTGTTTTACCCTTTTTCTTCTAAGTGGGGCATGTTTATCAACGATTGAGAGAAAGATATTATACCAGGTATTATACGCTTCATTTGGGTCTGTGTAATTCAGTACACTGTAGAAAGGAGCTAAGCTTAAGTCGAGGAAAAATTCATTCTTTCTGAAATTTTTGAAGCAGCGATATTGAATGGTTGTGTGGCCCTTATTCTGTTGCTTTGGAAGTTTACAAGACCAAGTGCACAAAATGAGACAGTGGTCGCTTATGCTTTTGTTGCCCACTGTTATATTGGATACCATGGCTTTGTTGTTCGTGTAGATATGATCCAGCAATGTAGAAGATGTCTTTGCGACTCTAGTTGGACTATGAATAAGCTGATGCAAGCCAAAAAGTGTGGTGGTCGCATCCCAGGCAGGCTGCCGTTTTAACAGATCAATGTTAAAATCACCGAGAAGAATGACATTTGGATAGCTCTTATATACATCATCCATCATGTGTACAAAGTTGTCATACCAAAGGAAAGTGGCAGCGGGATTCCTGTACACATATCCAACTAGAAGAGGGGCTGAGTTGGAGGGTTTTACCCTGCAGCCACATGCATTCAACATTATCAGGCTCAAGGTCACGCCGCCTTTTTGTACAGTGAGCGATGCTTTGATGAATATATATCCCAAGTCCTGTTTCACCAGAGTGATGTGCATCGCGTCTGACAAAGTTATAGTTAGTTATGGATAAAGCTGTATCAGTGAAACGGGAGTCAAGGCGAGTTTCACTAAGACCAAGCAGATGAATAGAAGGGGATTCGTTTAGAAGAAAACAGACATGAATCTTATTTGGCAGATGATAAACATTTAGGTGACCAATGCGTAATCCAGTATCAGTATTGATTACATTACAATGGTCCATTGTATTAATTGTAGAGCAAAGTCCTGAGCAATAAAACAAAATAGATATACTGTTACAATAACAATTAAAATATAAAATCAGCAATCATAAAATATCCAAGAACACATAAAAACCCAAAAAGCAGGGCAATGAAGTTCAGTCCAAAGGACAATTCAAGTATGTGTATGATAACAATATTCAGGAAAGTATGACCAACCAAGACAAATGTCGCTTTCAAGCTGTCCGGGTCACAATAGTACAGTCATCCACAGTAACTAAGCAATACCGGGTGGGGGGGGGGGGGAACAAGACTCACAGGGTTGGGGGAGGGGGGTAGGGAGGAGGAGTCAGTGCGTGGTGGGAAGGTGAAGGTGAGACGGAGCAAGCAGGAGGGAAAGAAGACACGGCTGGGGGTGAGGAGGGGGGGGGGGTGGAGCTGAGAGGCAGGGGATGGGTAAATTTGGGCGGGGGGAAGGGTAGGCAAGGGCTCGGGCCTGCACTTGGAAGGCGAGACAGCAAGCTGTTATCTGAATTCCAGATACCGGAATTTCTGTTAAGCAGGGGGAGAGGGAAGATAAGGGTGCATTTGTGTCCAAGGATTGAAAGGCAGAGGAGGGAAGGGGGAGAAAGGCCACATGGGGGAAAACATCGGCACTGATGTAATGGGGTCTGTTAAAGTACGGCATGGGTGGCATTGCATGGTGGGAAAAGGTTTCATTAGAAGAACAACTGGATTTCTGGTGGACAATTTCAGGAGCGCTGTCCAAGTGATTGTTTGAACTACGTTGAACTGTCTCTGGGGGTAAATTTGTAGGATAGGAATCAGGACGATTTCCTACTGACTGGGGGAACATGGGCTGCACACTCCGACGGAACTCAGTAGGGACAGGCTGCTTGTCTTGGTTTTCTTTTAATTTTGAAGACTGTGATCTGTTACGGTTTGTTGCAATGGGCTGTTCCTGACATAGCTCTGGGTGTGCCCCATTACCCGTATTCCGTGGAGGCCGGTTCACACGGAGTGCCAGAAACTGAATGATTTGCCGTAACCAGAGCGACAAGCCACTGGCAGACAGGTGAATACCATCCGATGCGAAATAGCTTTGAACGATCCTAAGATTTTGATCAACGAAATTTGTTTCAAACAAAAAACATGCACTTGTTTCTGCACATAGGACATGCAGTTCCCTATTCATCAAATTAATGAATTTCAAAGGAACAGGTTTTCTAGGAAGTAGGGCAGAGACAGCAATTTTGGTAGCAGGAAAAACTCTTTTCACCTGTCCCAGAAGCTGACCAAAGTCCTGCTGTAGCGTGTCTACAGAGTAGTGTTTGTGAAGGTCGTTCCCCCCCAGCCACCCCCCCCCCCCCCCCCCCACACATGCAATGCCACCCGCTGCACATCCTCTCGTACTGCACAATCTCTGAGGGCAGCAGTGACGTCAGTCACCTTCGCCCCAGGCATTGTGCGTACATGGGTGAGCCCCGTCCTGTCCAGTCTCTGTCGGTCAATATACTGAAGGTTAGAATCCCCCACAATGAAGTTGACAAGTTTGCCTTTCGGGGGAAGACGGATCCTGAATTTTGGGGTAGTTTGATTGAGCTGTCGGTCAGAGACTGCTGTGGTATTACCTATGACAGGGGTGGAGTCAGTCTGCTGTCTGTCAAAGGGTGGTTTGTTGTTGGTGACAGTGACTGAGTCGGTCACAGCGTGAGTCTGTTCTTTGTCAGCCGTAACACCACTATGCTTAGTACACACGTCGCTAGATTGTTCCCGTTGTTTTAGTTCTGGCTGCGTTGACTTTTTTGATGACTTTACAGTGGACGTGGTATGGTGCTGACAGTCACGTGCTGATTTCAAGAGGTGCTTTTGACGGTCAGACACACTGTCAATCAGCTTCGTTTGTTCTTTCAGCTGATTGCGTAGTGTGTTGCACTCATCTTGCAGACTGTCAATTTTCTCCTGCATCGTCTGTTTTAAAATCCTCAGTTTGTTGTCAATCTGAGTTTTAATATCTGCATCAAGGCTTTTGATGCAAGATATACAGACAGATGCAGTGAAAGAAAGAGAGCACTGGATGCAATTCTTAGCTTCTGTGCTTGTACTGGCATTGGTGGTGGTGGGGTCTGTGTTGTCAGTAGAAGTGGTCCCCTCTGTGGTGGTTGTGTCAGTCTGACCAGTAGTTGTTCTGATCTCTGAGGTAGTGTGGTCAGTGTCACTGGTAATTGTTCTTATCTCTGGGGTAGTGAGATCAGTGTCACTGGTAATTGTGCTTATCTCTGGGGTAGTGGGGTCAGTGTCACTAGTAGTTGTTCTTATCTCTGGGGTAGTGGGGTCAGTGTCATTGGTGGTTGTTATCTCTGAGGTAGTGGGGTCAGTGTCACTGGCAGCTGTTGTCTCTGGGGTAGTGGGGTCAGTGGCACTGGTGGTTGTTATCTCTGGGGTAGTGGGGTCAGTGTCACTGGTGGTTGTTATCTCTTGGGTAGTGGGGTCAGTGTCACTGGCAGCTGTTATCTCTGGGGTAGTGGGGTCAATGTCATTAGTAGTTGTTATCTCTGGGGTAGTGGGGTCAGTGTCACTGGTAGTTGTAATCTCAGGGGTAGTGGGGTCAGTGTCACTGGTAGTTGTTATCTCTGGGGTAGTGGGGTCAGTGTCACTGGCAG